>CAMTDV010000025.1:41102990-42302990 GCA_947069175.1 Scalesia atractyloides
CCTTTGTTGTTGGATGAAATTGAATGTGTCAATTTTCGCCCTAATTTCTGCCAACTGATCGGTGTACAACCCTTTACCCGAAGCCGTACTCGATCTAACTCTTTGAACCCGCTTTTTTGAAGTGTCACTACCAGGTGGGCCGGAAAGAGATTCCTCAAAATCATCGAAATTTAGATCAAGCTCTTGATCACGAGCATCGGATTGAGCTTGGGACGAGAGTGTTCTTACCCTTTTAGATGAGGTTGATTCGCTAGAAGATTGTCGCCCATTTAGAAGCGTACCTACATATATTTTCCAACAATGCATGTACTTGAACTTGTATTTCTTGTTTTCTCTATATGATACCATGGCATTCTGGATAAAGTCGGATTCGGTTTCACCGCTCCTTGGCGAGTTCTTCGCCTTATGGAAATAAGCATTGAAGAAGGTGACGTGTGTATTTATGTCACTCCACTTGGATGATAGGCTATCATTTTCACGATACACCTTCTTGCTTTGCATTTGTATATGAAATGATATTCTATGGTATCCCAAAACAATCTGTGCAGTGTCGTGCATTCTCTATTCCAAAAAAAAATTAGTCATTATAAAAAAATTATAATAAAACAAAAAACGATAATATTGTTATATATAAAATAACTTTAATTGAATCTTGCGATTCGTCGATGCAACATCTCGTCAAGGTAATTTCTTCTTGAGTCGTCCACTTTTTTTGTACTCGTTGAGCGGCCGCTATTGCTTTCTCTTCATCCGTTTTTCTGTGACTTCTTTTTTTGGCCTGTTTGGATGACGAACCACCAACGTCTTGCGATTGTGTTTCGGGTACGGAATCGGGTTGGGAAAGGTTAATTGGAATAGATGTATCGTCGTATGGAAAGTTCGTTAAAACACGCCCCATATATACCACGTGATTCCGGCTAGCTCTAGACAAGGTGAGTATACAAAACTTTGTGGTTGGCCGCGGTAAGGGGTATTTGGGTTGGTTTCGGTGGTTGGCGGTTTTGTGGCGGGCTAGGGTTCGGGTTCTCTTGGTAAGCAAAGGGGTTGGTTGGGTCAAGATTTCAGTTAAATGGATGCATTGTAGAGGATTAAGTGGGTTGAATTCATAAAAATATAGAGATGGAAGAAAGTGAAAAGTAGAGAAGTGGTAAAAAAATTTAAAAATGATTGAGTATTTGTAAGTTTAAAAAAGAAATATAATTTTTTATAAACTAGCCGTTGGACAACGACTAACCAAAACTGTCAAATGTGCCCAGCCAGTCCCTGCCATTCACATCATCTCCCCCCTTGCCCAATGCCAGGTGTAACAACTCTCCAAAACACCCCAAACATGACGGTAAACGACGAACCGGACACGCACCACGAGACCCGACGCGAAAAACGAAGAAATCTGATCTGGGCATCCTAGGCGACACGCGCTAGGATCCCTTGCATCTCCCACGACACGCGGGAGACGTCTAGGTGACGTGTCACTGTTTCGCGCCATTTGGCAACCCTACACTTGTGACCTGGCTGACCTAGCCTAGCTAGGTGTCTTAGGCGCCAAGCAAGGGAGGTCCAGAAATCCCACGCGACGCACGGGAGAAGCCAATTTCGGGTATAAAAGGCCAGGCCTGGGACTGGAAAATTTGCACCTATTCGATCGAAATTCTCCGATCAGAACTCTCTGAATCTCCGTTCTCTTAAACAACACCCCCTAAACCCCTAAACCTACGAAGCGCTGCCCGCTGTAAGTATTTTAACCCCCGATCACTAATTCGTTACCTAACCCGATTGATTTAGGACCCACCGACGCATGTCGAGGCTCTGCCTGACTAAGTTCGTTGGGGTTCTATCTCGTGTTGTATGGGCATCCTACCCGATTGATTTAGGACCCACCAACGCATGTCGAGGCTCTGCCTGACTAAGTTCGTTTGGGTTCTGTCTCGTGTTGTATGGCTAAAGTGACTTGGGTTAATTTACTAACACATGTGCATTGTATGTTTTAGATAGAAATTCCAGGAAGTAATCAGGAATTGTTACAAGGAAGCCTTTAGGAATACCTAAGTTTTCAAGGCGAGTACATTCTCTTTTTGCAAATCTTTTTGTGAGTCAAAATGTGTTACCAAAACCTCAAATGTTTTAATTATTCTTAACAGTAATTGAGTATATGTATTCTACAATTACTGCCGGTATGTTGGGGTTTTGTATACATTACTAGTCCACAGTCACGGGAATGTGACAGGAACCGTTACTGTTGGGTGACAGGGCCCAAAGTAATATGACCCACAAGTCAGGATTGATAGTACTGCTTAAGTAATTGTGTAGATATAAACATTGTAAATGCGGATGCTCTCAATAACTGTAAAGTATAATCACTTGTTTTGATAAACCTGAGATGGATTCGCCAGTATTTCTTGCTGATAAAATGTTTTTAAAACGCGTTTCAGGTAACTTAATGTGAAGCTAATATAAGCTAGCTGGAGAGCACTGAAGGCTTAGAAAAGTGGCTATAAAAGTTACCTAAATAAAAAGGAGTTAATGTTTTCCATAAAGTAGGGTTTGTCCCTACAAATATGTTGTAATGGAAACTTGGGTGCTACCCCATTTGTTTAATATAAACGTTTGGTGTTTTAAAACTCTGATATTTATTTCCTAACTACGATCCTGATGTTTTAATTCTGTTGCCAAATAATAAACACTGGTACCACTTGACTGGTTCGCTACTCCCGCTCCCGTGGTGGGGTCGGGGGTTGCGACAGAAGGTGGTATCAGAGCCACTGGTTTAAGCCATTTAGGTGTTCTTTTGAAATACCTAAGTTTTAACCAATTGTGGTAGGAAATATCCGCAACTTTACTCTGTGTAAATGTATATATTATTATATTTTAATAACTTCTTTAGTTTACAGTATGAGTGATTAGGGTATGGTACTTCTGACGCTTATCGTCACCTACCTCATTCTCTCATGGATGAAGGAACATCCCAGCCAACCATCGAATACACCGCCGATTCCGAAGATATCTTTGTTTTCAAAGCCAAATCCGCGGAACCTTTTCCCCCTAAAAAGAGAGGTTGGTTTAGTAGAGCCCGAGGAGAGGCAAGGAAAAGAATGAGGCAAGTACAACAACAAGCCATAGCAGCTAGAACTGAGAGAAACACCCATAACCCAGAAGTTAGACCTTTATGGGAAGAAGAATTGGATAGACAATTAGCAAATTTTCACATGTTTGGAAATGTAGGAGGAGAACCTAATTTCAACCAGATTGCAAATCCAGAACCACTGTTACTTCCCTTGTTTCCTAACCAACCCATGAAGTTAGAGCAGAACCAGGAAAATCAATTTCCAATCCCAGCCTTTAACCCCAATGAGATACCTAGAATCCCAACACCAAATCCTTTAGATCAATGGTGGGCTAACAACTGGGCAATTCAGAACCTGCTAGAAAACCCAATTCCCTACGAAGAACCAGTTCCACCCTATTCTGAACCAGTGCCAGCCCCAATACTACCTAGGGAACATGTGGAAGAACTCCGCCAGCTTGGAGATGAACTGGTGGAGGAAGGAAACCGAATTCGCCAAATCGGAGAGAAGCTCGTCTGGAAATATGACGAGCGGGAAATGCAGTTTTAAGGAAGCCATGGCTTAATATTATATTTATGTATATATATGTGTGTGTGTGTGTGTATTTTGTTACTTTGAAAATAAAAAAACTAAAATAGACATAAAGTAATATCACCTATATAAATATATCGATGCATAGGTTAGTAATATTTGAATTCCAGTTATGTTTGTACTAGATGCATATATATGAAAAGAGTAAAAGTCGCAATGCCGACGATTTTGATTCACTATGTTGGTGTGATTGTTATTTCATTTATTTTGTGATATTAATACTTGATAAATGTTTACAATTCAGATGTCAGACGAAGTAAATCACGAAATCCAGAATAACGATAATAACGAGAATCAAATGAATAAGAGTGCTATCGAACACATAGTGGCCCAAGGATCATAGATTCTATGCCCTATATTATCGATACTATTAAAAAGGCATAAAATACTTCCATAAACAGGAATAAACGTGTACCCCCTGAACCAAATCACAGCGTGAATGGAAATCACGAATTATTAATCCAAGCTCCAATTCCAAAAAGAAGAAAAACCATCTCATATGGTTGTTCTTATAAAGAATTCTTATCATGCAAACCAATGGAATTCTCCGGCAATGAAGGAGCTATTTCAGCCTTGCACTGGATAGAAAAGACAAAAGCAGTCTTAAAGATAAGTAAGTGTGCAAATCATGATAAAGTCATGTATGCTTCTAATCTTTTTAAAGTTGCAGCTTTAGAATAGTGGAATACCATTCTTCAGTCCAGAGGAAGTGACAGGGTTTACAGTATGGAATGGAACAACTTTAAGGAAATAATTGAAAGGAAATTTTGTCCTCCTAATGAAAAGGAACATATTGCTAATAAATTCCTAAATCATAGAATGATTCGGGTAGATTGCAGGGAATATACTACCACATTCTTTGAATATGCAAGGATTGTACCAACCCTGGTGTCACACCCCAACCGATGGCGGAATCATCGGGGTAGTGGCACTAGGCAAACCAGATTGTCTCAAGAGATTCCATAACAATTATTCAAAGATAATAATTCAACATTTAACATCCCATACTATTATACTCATAATATCCTTAAACAATCATTACATTAACAAAATCCCTTAAACAGTATCTGACCCGATCTCCCCTAGATTTATTACACTTGGAACTAAACAAAATAAAACAAAACTAAACTATGCAAGCCACATCCAAGCATCCAAGCTACAAAATCCTCATCCTGTTACATACGTTAAAATACAAGTCAATACAATTAAGTAAAGGTGAGCATACAGGTTTAAGTACTACTAGCATAATCGAGAAAGCGTTCGCGATATAATCTAACTACACATCATGATGCACCAAAACAATTCACACAGATTAACATAGGCTTATTTCTCATGCTAACTACCCTGAGAAGGCTTGCGCGTCCATCCTAACTAGACCCCGTCGGGTGTAAGCCACACTATAGTACCATACTAGCTAAGGAGGCAAGTTAACGAAAATAAGTCCTAGTCAAATGTTTCTAGCATCACGTATTGAGCATATATAATCAGATTATTCGCGTGTGATAAACAATTTGATTTGTGGAGTGATTTTTATATAGGAACGTATGTAACACCCATAAAGTGCGTTAAAGCGAAAATGGGTAAGTATACTCACGGTGGGTGCGTTTAGGTGAGAGTTCGGGATGTGCGAGGAATTGAGAAGTGCGCCGGATCAGCCTGTAAACGAACAGAAGTGCATCAGTCTTCCGAAAAGCCAAAACGGTGAAGTTTGAGTTGGGTAGTAGCCAAGTTCGGGCGAACTTGTGTGTAGACACGCAAGTTCAAGCGAACTTGATAAGATTTGGTGAGTTGAGAGCCAAGTTTGGTCGAACTTGAAGAGTTTCCTGAGAAACTTGTCATGTTCGGGCGAACTTGTAAGGGATTCTTAACTAAAAAGGCAAATTCGGTCGAACTTGTGTAGTTTCCTAAGAAACTAGACAAGTTCGGTCGAACTTGTAAGAACTTTGGTGAAGAAACACTCAAGTTCGGTCGAACTTGACCCAAATGGGTACAAGTTCGGTCGAACTTGACCTGGTGAGCTGGTGATTCTCGAGCGATCTTGATGTTTAAAATCTTGCGTTTTCGCGTCGTTTGCTGAAGAAAATCGAGTGTTCATCCCTCCAACCCTGTGCTACTGAGCAAACTTAGGTTGGAGAGGTCTTTTAGAGCTGTTTTAGCCGTTTTACAAAAGCGTGGGCTAATCCGGGCGAACTCGGGGTTCGTCCGGATTAGTGCGGCTTGTGTAAACCAACATAAATGTCCTTGTGCTTCCAGATCTGGGATCTTGAATGATAGATGCTTCGTTTCATATCAGAAAATGAACAAATCACCATCAAAAGTCCGTATCTTGTGTAGAAATCAATGTTTTTCAAAGGTTTTTCTCAGATCTATCACTTACAAGCCGAGATCTTGCAGATCTCGTGTTTGGGAAGTCTCTACTATCCCAAACGAACTTGTCTTGTGTAGATCTAAGCTTAAAACAGAAGTTTTTGAAGAAAAAGATGAAGGTTTTCGTAAAAGAATGAGTTTTGATGAAAACGAAGGCTATGCCTTGTGCCAAAATCGTTATAAACCTTTGTAGATCATTGATAAACGTTGTTGCAGTGAAATCGGGTTGATTCTTACTTAGAACACGAGAGATTTGGAGTGAGAGAGCTCTGAGCGAACTTGGTCAGCAAGGGGAGCATGAATGAGGAGCATGGGTATTTATAGGTGAGGCAAGAATCTCAAGAGCTGGCAACAAGTTCGGCCGAACTTGTACAAAAGTGTACAAGTTCGCACGAACTTGAGGAGCTTTCAAAAGGGAATGATTAAGTTCGGCCGAACTTGCATATGTATATGCAAGTTCACGTGAACTTGATAGAAACAAAGGATTCCTGGTTATCAGGCAAGTTCGGGCGAACTTATGGTAGGCAAGTTCGGCCGAACTTGGCCTGGTGACCAAGTTTCGTTTGCCGATTTCGCGTTAAGTGTTCGTTTGGTGATTCGCTTCGCATTAGTTAGTTATATTAGGCGTTATATTAAGGCGTTAAGCATTATACTTGATATAATAGTGCGATTTAGCGATTTGAGAGTGCGAGAGCGATGCGATAGTGAGCGTAATCATAACCACAAACACACATAACACATAAGTAACATAAAACCACATAAATAACTGCGATTTGCGATGCAATGAGATTAGCGATGCGATTTATTAAGCGATTAGATGTGATAATAACGTACAATACCATAATTAATTAACATAAACTTTATTATTAATCGAATCTCGGATTTACAAAGGATAGATAAACGGAAAACAAAAGAAAAGATAACAATCGAATTTTCGAGTTGTTACACCTTGCCTCACCAGAACCAGTATTAATCTCGCGTTACATCTGGGGATTAATCAGTGAGATCAGACATGTAGTCAAAGCAGCTAGACCACAAACCATAGAAGAAGCAGTAGAGCTAGCAAACACTTTGACATATGAATTGGTACGTACACAAGAAGATAACCAGAAAAGGAACCTAGCTCAAAAGATCACCCAGGAACTACGTTATGGTCATTCCAACCATGGGAAAGGAGCAAGTTCTTCTTCACCTCCATGTAAGTACTGCAAAAGGAAACATTCAGGGAAAATGCTCTACATATTGCAATTTCTGCAAATTCCCAAGGCATAAGGAAGAAGACTGCAGAAGGAAAGTTAGCAATAGGTTGTGCTACAATTGCGGAGAAGCAGGCCATATTAAACCCAACTGTCCGAAATTAGGTCTAGCGGCCAACAAGAAAACAAAGATAACCGAAGGACACAAGAAGACTGCCAGAGCGTTGGTGCTGACCGCCGAGGAAGCCAAGATGATTCCGGATGTGATTGCCGGTACGTTTTTAGTTAATGATGTTTATGCAAAAGTATTATTTGACTATGGTGCAAACCAAAGTTTCATAAATACTCCCTTCTGCAATTTTCTTAATCAACCATTAATTAAACTTCACCAAGACTGTCTGGTGGAAACGGCAAATGGATCTTCTATCAAAATAAATGAAATCCTGCAAGGAGTAAAGATAGAAATTTTAAGTCATAATTTTACTGCTAATCTTTTTCCAATGGATCTTGCCGGATTTGATGTCGTGTTAGGAATGGATTGGTTGGTAGCCAATCAGGCACGAATCGTATGTGATCAAAAGTCTGTAGAAGTAAATGCCCATCTGGCGAAAGGATCATAATTAAAGGAGATAAGTAGACAAGGTCAACAAATTCATCTCTGTGATGAAAGATGCAAGCTATATACGGAAAGGAGGAATGGTGTATATGATTTCCCTGATCATTAACTCTAAAGAAAAGGAATTAAAAGATATTCCCGTAATATCTGAATTCTCTGATGTTTTCCCAGAAGAGTTGCTAGATTACCGCCAGATCGAGAGGTTAAATTTAGAATTCACCTAATACCATGAACGGCACCGATTGCCAAAGCACCCTAGCACCAACGGAGATGTAGGAATTGAAGAAACAACTGGATGAATTACTAGAAAAAGGTTTCATACAACCCAGCTCATCGCCATGGGGAGCACCAGTGTTATTTGTCAAGAAGAAAGACGGATCAATGCGAATGTGCATTGATTACCAAGAACTGAACAAAGTGACAATCAAAAATCAGTACCCATTACCGAGAATTGATGATTTGTTTGACCAACTCCAAGGAACTTGATTCTTTTCTAAGATCGACTTACGCTCTGGATATCATTAGTTGAAAGTACAGGAAGAGGACATTCCTAAAACAGCTTTCAGAACAAGGTACAGTCATTATGAATTTACTGTCATGCCATTTGGTTTAACCAATGCCCCAGCTGCATTTATGGATATGATGAACAAGATATGTAAACCATACCTGGATAAGTTCATAATTGTCTTTATAGATGATATTCTAATTTACTCTAAGAGTAAGGAAGATCACACAGAGCATTTGCATATACTCCTGTCATTGCTGAGGAAGGAAAAGCTTTACGCAAAATTCTCAAAATGTGAATTCTGGTTACAAGAAGTACAATTCCTTGGACATCTGGTAAACCACGAAGGAATTCATGTGGATCCCACAAAGATCGAAGCAATTACCAAATGGAAGGTCCCAGAATCACCAACGGATTGGTAGGATAATATAGACGTTTTATTCAAGATTTTTCTAGAATAGCCATCCCGTTAACTAAGCTAACTTGCAAATCGGTTAAGTTTGATTGGGGACCAAAGCAGAAAGAAGCATTTAGGATCTCAAAACAAAAGTTAACCAGCGCACCAATACTCGCTTTGCCAGAAGGGACTGAAGATTTCGTAGTTTATTGTAATGCGTCTAAATTAGGATATGGATGTGTGTTATGCAACATCAAAAAGTAATTGCTTATGCCTCTAGATAACTTAAGAAGCATGAAGAGAATTATACAACCCATGATCTAGAGTTAGGAGCAATAATTTTTGCTATTTGGAGACATTATCTTTATGGTAGTAAGTTCGTGGTATCACAGATCATAAGAGTTTAAGATATGTCTTTGGACAAAAGGAATTAAACATGAGACAAAGGCGATGGATGGAAATCCTTAGTGATTATGATTGTGATATCCAGTATCATGCAGGAAAAGCTAACATAGTAGCAGACGCTTTAAGTCAGAAATATCATGAGAAGCCAAAAAGAGTACGCTCTCTTAGACTAAACCTGCAGATAGATTTAAATGAGCAAATTAAACAGACACAAGAAACAACAATCAAGGACAATGCTTAAGGATTAAAAGGGATGACTAAGGAATTAGAGAAAGGAACAGATGGAATTTGGAGATTCCATAAGGAAAGGATTTGGATTCCTATCTAAGGAGACCTACATAATCGAATTTTAGAAGAAGCCCATAAGACTAAGTATACAATGCATCCTTGAAGTGATAAGATGTATAAAGATTTAAGAAAGAATTTCTGGTGGATAGGAATGAAGAAGGATGTAGCAAGCTACGTTGCTAAATGTCTAACATGTTTACAGGTTAAAACTGAGCATCAGAAACCTTCAGGCTTGTTACAACAATTGGAAATGTCAATTTGGAAGTGGGAATTAATAACAATGGACTTTGTTACCAAACTACCCAGGACGCGAAAAGGCAATGATATAATCTGGGTGATTGTAGACAGGTTAACCAAATCTGCTCATTTCTTACCGATGAAGGGAACTTTCAGTATGGAACAGCTAGCTAAATTATATGTAAATGAAATAGTTTCATTGCATTGAATTCCTTTATCTATTGTGTCTGACAGGACAGCCGTTTTACTTCTCATTTTTGGACAAGTTTCCAAAAAGCAATGGTAACGAGATTAAATCTAAGTACAACATACCATCCTCAAACAGACGGTCAAAGTGAAAGGACAATCCAAACAATAGAAGATATGCTTAGAGCCTCTGTAATTGATTTCGAAGGAAATTGGGATGAACATTTACCTTTGATAGAATTTTCCTACAACAACAGTTATCATTCCAGCATCAATGTTGCACCCTTTGAAGCACTCTACGGACGGAAATGCCCAACACCAGTATGTTGGGCAGATATTGGAGAAAAGCAACTATCAGGTCCTGAAATTGTGCAAGAAACAACTGACAAGATCATTCAAGTCAAGGAAAGACTGAAAGCAGCCCGGGATCGTCAAAAGAGTTATGCAGATAACAGACGCAAACCTTTGGAATTTCAAGTTGGAGATAAAGTGCTATTAAAAGTCTCACCATGGAAAGGAGTTGTAAGATTTGGTAAGAAAGGAAAACGAGCCCAAGGTATGTTGGACCTTTTAAGATTATCAAACGAATAGGGCCAGTAGCTTATCAGCTACAATTGCCAGAAGAAATGGCAGGGATACATGATGTATTTCATGTAAGTAATCTCAAGAAATTTTTAACAGATGAATCACTTGTCATACCTCTTCAAGATATAGAGGTAAATGAGAAACTAAAATTTGTAGAGAAACCCGTTCAGATTGAAGATAGAAAGATCAAGAATCTCAAGTGCAAGAGATTAGTTCTGGTCAAAGTAAAATGGGATTCAAAGAGAGGACCAGAATATACATGGGAACTAGAGTCAGAAATGCAAAGAAAGTATCCACACCTATTCTAGTGAATCTCAAGGACGAGATTTAAAACAAGGTGGGTAGGATGTAACAACTCTCCAAAACACCCCAAACCGGACCGTAAACGACGAACCGGACACGCACTACAAGACCCGAAGCGAAAAACGAAGAAATCTGATCTGGGCATCCCAGGTGACGTGTCACCGTTTCGCGCCATGTGGCAACCCTACACTTGTGACCAGGCTAACCTAACCTAGCTAGGTGTCTCAGGCGCCACGCGAGGGAGGTCGAGGAATCCCGCGCGACGCGCGGGAGAAGCCAATTTCGGGTATAAAAGGCCAGGCCTGGGACTGGAAAATTTGCACCTGTTCGATCGAAATTCTCTCATCAGAACTCTCTGAATCTCCGTTCTCTTAAAGAACACCCCCTAAACCCCTAAACCTGCGAAGCGCTGCCCGCTGTAATTATCTTAACCCCCGATCACTAATTCGTTACCCTACCCGATTGATTTAGGACCCACCGACGCATGTCGAGGCTCTGCCTGACTAAGTTTGTTGGAGTTCTGTCTCGTGTTGTATGGGCATCCTACCCGATTGATTTAGGACCCACCGACGCATGTCGAGGCTCTGCCTGACTAAGTTCGTTGGGGTTCTGTCTCGTGTTGTATGGCTAAAGTGACTTGGGTTAATTTACTAACACATGTGCATTGTATGCTTTAGATAGAAATTCCAAGAAGTAATCAGGAATTGTTACAAGGAAGCCTGTAGGAATACTAAGTTTTCAAGGCGAGTACATTCTCTTTTTGCAAATCTTTTTGTGAGTCAAAATGTGTTACCAAAACCTCAAATGTTTTAATTATGCTTAATAGTAATTGAGTGTTAGATCGTCTCCCGTTTAGCTTAGGAACCTAAATGGTTTCTATTGTCCATACAAGCGGAATTGTATGATAAGATTAACCGAATATGCAAGATTTACTATTTAAACATTTTTTTATTGATCATAATAGTTCAATACATTCAGTTCCGGATCCAGCAGAGCTTCGCTGTTAGAGTGACAAAGTTGCAGAAGTTACAAATGAAGGAAACAAGACCTCTATTTATAGAGTTGCAAGTTCGCTGGGTGGTGATCAAGTTCGGGCGAACTTGACTTGATCAAGTTCGGTCGAACTTGATCTTACAATGTTATTCCGGGCGAATTTGTAACCTATTTACATAAATAACCTTCATTTTCTAGTCTAATCTAGCCAAAACTATACAGACTCGATCCAATACTAATGCATAGACATTATGCACTAACAGACTCCCCCTTGGATATCGTCTTTGTCTTGATCAGTCTTCAAAGATCTACTTTTGTCTGACACGTCGAAAGAAGTTCTTGATTGGCTTTTTGCGACGTTCTTGTTCTGGAATTGGCGTTTGATCTATAGGTGGCACTTTTGTCATGAATTGAAACCATCTAAGTCTCGCCTCCCTACCCATTTCATGTATACGTTCAATAGGCGCTTCTTCCTTCAAAAACTCTTTGCGTTCAAGTTCTCTCCAGCTCGATTCCCACATTCTACCAGAGTTAACCTCGTGTGCATAGCAGACATTAACGACCCTCTGATATTGCATCGTTTGCCTTTTTCACGTTCTTCAAAACAAATCTTGCTGTGGAATAGACATTTGATATCCTCCTTCGAGCAGTTTACTACCCACATCGGGTCTAGCGTATCGTTCTCCACAACACTCTCAAACCTTCAACCCAAACATTTCAACCCTTTCCTGAGTGATATCCAAATGATCTTCAAACTTTAGAACAATCACTGCTTCACAAGTATTAGGATCAACCTGCCACCACTTAAACAGAGGATAGAAATTCTGTTCTATAGGCATTAGGGGCATATTCCTCATCGCTCTCGGATGCTTCATGATCAACGTGATATCTTTAACCCCAGTCTTCTTATCTGTTTTGATGCGACGTTTAGGAATAATTGGCTTCCAATACCTGAAACCTTTTGTCGCTTCGAACTTGATCATCTTCCAAAGCAATTGATCAATAAACTTCATATGATACGTGACGTTACGTGTCTGTACTAGCTCTTCAACATCCCAATATGGAAGTGTCTTAAAATCTACCAGATATTGAAGTATTGAACTCCAAATTCCCTTTTGATGGCGTACACGTTCAACTCTTTGAACCACCCCCAACTAAGAATATCTCCCAATGACACATCTTTATCTCTGGTAAAGAATGCTAATGGACATCGAAACTTTCGTTCACGTGGCATCCTTTTAAACCAGGACTTCTTCGCTTGCGCAATCTCCTCTTTTGTCATCGGTTTAGGGATTTTACCTTCTCGTACAGACTCCTCAATCTTTTCTTTCAACATATCTTCATTTAGCTGCTCGTACATCTCTTCAAAAGTTGGAAAACTATCCATATTCGGACCAACGTACTTCTCAGCCTCATCTTTTTCATCATCAGAAGACCAATCCTCAACAATAACTTTGTTGTACTCGTCAGCTTCATATCTACGTTTGTAATGATACTCATTCAGCTCAAACGTATTCACATTCAGAACTTGTTCTTCAAAATCGATAACGAATGATTCAGCATCAACATCGATCAGCTTTGCAAAGTCTTCTTTAGAATAGTTATGCACAAATTCTCCCTCTTCAACATTGTGTTCGAGCATCAAAATCAAAGGCTTTATAGGAACCGCAGCAACATGCATAGCACTAGTAATAGCATCAGACATATCAACATCCTCTTTTTGCTCTGCATCCCCTGTCTGCTCTCCCTGAGTTTGAATCTTCCATCATATTCGATTCATCATTTAGCAACGAAGTGAAATCAAACTCTTCATTCACTTCGCATCAACAACTTTAAGACCGACTCCACCATGATCATCATCATCATTACCACCATCGTTGTCAGAGTCGTCTTTTGTATCGTCTGCATTATCATCATCATCGTCTTTATCTTCAGTTTCATCATCGACATTCTTTTCAGATTCTGTTTCAGGAACAACCACACTAGACTCCGAAGCTTTTACAGATTCTATCACAGACTCAGTAACTTCAGGCATACTATCAATAACATTCTTGCCTTTACCCTGTGCAGCTATCTCTTTCTCTGCCTTCTCTTTCGCTTCTTGCAGATCCATTCTAGCATATTCTGCTGCAATATCAATTCCCAAACTATTCGTCAAAACTATCTGTAGTCTGTTGAACCTACGATCATTCATATCCCTTTTTGCTTTTAGCTCTACAATCTCATTCTGTAATCTTTCGTTCGCATCTTGCAAGATTGCAATTAGGGCCTTTAGGTAACCTCGATCGCCTTCCAAAAACTTGACTTTATCGGACATAATTTCTTTCTCAACTTCACTCTGTTTCATCAGCTTCTCTAACTCAGCTTTCTCTGTCTCGTTCTTAGCAACTTTGTCTTCCAGAATCTTTACACGCTTTTCGAGAACATCGACGTCTGATTCTTGGAAGAAATCATTTAGATCTTGAATATCTATCGGCTCATTCGGAATATCACCAAATAGCTTCGACTTTGGAGTAGTTTTGGGTGTCGATTTCAGCGTACTCTTTGGTGTAGATGCTTTGTGAGTTGAACCTTCAAATTGAGTAGTTGTTGGAGGATCTGGAGATTGAATAACTGGAACTTCAAGTAATTCAGACTCAGGAGGTTCTTGTGTAACTTCTGTCTGTACTAATGTCTCTTGTACTTCAGCAGTTTGAACTTTTTCGGCCGCAGGAAGTTCTTGTGTAACTCCTGATGATTTTGCAACAGAAGATTCTTGTGGGACTTCTGTGCTTTTCGGCTTTCCAACATAACATCTGCTTTTTGCTTTTTGAGTTTTCTTTCCTTTGGTTTTCAGAACCCGTAGTCTTTGTTGATATATCAGTTGCTGAAGACTTTACTCGTTTCGTTTTCTTCTTTGGTCTCTCCTCATCTGATTCTTTTTCTTGTTCAGGCTCATAATCTGCGTCTGTTTCTTTGATGTTCTCTACAGCCGATTCAGCCTTAGCTATCTTTATTGCAATTTCCAGAGAATCATCACTATCATTTTCTTCATTATCTGATGTCGTAGATATCACATCATCCTCTTGTGTTGTCTTTTCAGCCTCTTGACTCTCAATCACAACTACCGCACTAGAACCAGCCTCTGTTTGAACATTTTCAGGCTCTTCCTCATCAATCAGCATAGTATCGACGTTCTTAGATTTGCGTTCTGCTTTCTTTTCTCTTGCACGACAACTTTCTTGAGGAACCAATCACTTCTCTTTTCTTTGAATGTCAATAACCATTCAATCTCAGCATTACGTTCATTCTCGTCACCGCTGTCATCTTTCCTCCACTTATATTCTGGTGGTGCAATATAATTTTCAGACGCGTTAGCACAAAATAGTGGCTATGCAATTGGTGCAGATGATTGCTTCTGGAAAGTGATCAACTTCTTGACTGTAGTATCATCCATATGGCTTAAATACAAAATATCATTCGGATCCTTCACTATTTTCTTGAATTTCTCATCGATAAGCATTTGGATAAACCTTGGATACATCACCAATCTGTTTGACCCCATGTTGTTCTTCAGATGCGTGAAAACCAACTTCGAATAATAGAACCTCTTATTTAGAATGAGCGACGTCGCCATGCAGGCCATGTAATCTTGTACGTCGTCTAACCCTGCCTTTCGATGACTGAAGGCATGGATAATAGCATGCATCAAAAACTTGTAAGGATTCGGGACTGATCCTTTCTTCAGTGTAGATTCATTAACGTGCCCCTTATATCCCAAGCGGCAGAAATACCCTCTAACCATTCGCTCATCAAGCATCATCGGATTATTAGCTGCATCGTTGAATTCTAGAACTTTGCGTATATCAGTTTCAGTAATAATGATTTCTTTGTCTTCATTCGCTTCTCGAACCACTGATTTTATCACTGTATCGTGATCGTTCATCGCCGCTGAATTCCAAAACTTGTAGACGTGCGATCTATAAACAACAGTTTTCTCCATAATCGCCTTGTGAATAGGGATTCGCTGCATAAACTCGAGAATACTTTCAAATGCTTCCAATGTCAGACATATAGCTTTATCTAGCGTGATGCATGTGTTGTGAAATTTGTTAATAAGAGCTGAATATTCTGCAAACACGTAAATCAAGACGAAATTAGACGAAAATTTTTCAATTTTACAACTTTCCATCAAGTTCGGGCGAACTTGATTGGTAATTTGACAATTTTATTTAACTAAGTTCGGGCGGACTTGTCATACATACAACATTAACAATCCTCAAGTTCGGGCGAACTTGTTAATCTGTTTTAAACATTTTCACAAAAGTTTGGGCGAACTTGTTTAAAGTTTTATCAAATTTCATTATACAAGTCTGGGCGAACTTGTAATGAAAAACATTTTTAAAATTTTCTCAGGAAGTTCAGGCGAACTTATGATTTATCAAATTGAAACTCTTGACGACAAGTTCGGTCGAACTTATAGACAAGTTCGGGCGAACTTGTCGTCATGTTCACCAAACTTGCAACAAGTTATACGAGCATTTATGATCAAATCAATAACATGTATGTGGTCGTTTTTATCTGTTTAACATGTTTTAAGTCTTAATTCGTTCATTAAAGGTCCATACATGTCAAATAATCAAGTTCAGATCTAAAATCACTCAAACACCCTCAATTCTCTGTCCAATCCTCAAAAACTCTCCAATGCCATGATGAGTAGTGTGCAAATCACTACTAATCAGGTTCAGTTCAGGCAGCACTTCGTCTTAAATGTGCCAATTTTACAAATCGCCTGTTTTCGCTCTCAAGTTCGCTCTAAGAATGAAGAAGACTATAATGTCCGGGCGAACTTGATTGGTACTTATAGTCGACTAGTTTGGGCGGACTTGTGAGTCTAATCAATTAAGATCAGATAAGTTCGGGCAAACTTGTTGACTGGTAACACTTTCAAGGCAAGTACAAGTTCGGACGAACTTAATCACAAGTTCGGGCGAACTTGATTCAAATCTAATTTTTTCATAATTTTCAATTTAGACCCTGAACTTTTCAGATTTTACCAGTTTTAACAATCCACTTAGTTGACCAAGTCCAAGCTAATGACCTTGGTTAACCAATTTGTCTGCCGAGTCCAAGTTAATGACCTCGGTTCGACCCGTTATGAACAAACTGTTGGTTTTTCTCAAAATAAAGTTTCAAATTAATGAACTTTTAATCATTTTGCTTATCAGATTTTAATAGATTAGCTCCCAGCCCGTTGTCAATTAGATTCCCACCAGTTTAGCACCTTACAAGACTTCGAAGATCGTTCTCCAACATTGGCTTGCTGAAAACAATGTAGAAACAAAATCTTTTTTGTATTTTTGTAAGTTTATGCTAAAACACACTGAAAATATTTTTGGTTTTAATCTTGTAAAGGAGATAAACTATGTACAGAACAAAGTAAACTGTGTACAAACATATGTACAGACAATTTTTTGTTAATTCGTGTCTAAGGATCATATCAGTTGATTGAGACATATCACCAGTACCGTTGACCTTTTAATGACTTTAAGTTTTAAACGCGTTTACCTAGATTGTCAATATCTTTGTCCACTTAAACTTCGACACATTTCTTAATTGTTCCAAGATATGTTAGGTATGAATCATGAAACTTGACTTAACTATGGTTCCCATCTCAGAATATGCTCCCGTATCAAGATTCCCTAGAATTCATCTTACAGGTGAGTATAGCGTAATTGATATCTGTATCTGGGTTAATGCGAAGCCTTGAGAGCCCAGGTTAACACCACCATATCGACAAAGAGATGAAGGCTCGACTTATAGGTGTGTTCCATTTAAGGAATCTTTCAAGCATTGTAAATGATTAGATCTTTTGATACTTTTCAGTTTTGCATGCAGTTTAGAGGTTTATGTTGCAAAAGCATTATAGAAGTTCTAAGCTATTGCTTCCGCAAAATCAGAAGAACTTGTAAAATTCCCCATATATCAACTATCTATAAAGACCTCGTATCTCAGAATCAGGCAATCTCTCAAACGAAATTTCGAAGTACTAAGTCCATATATCCGACAGATGTTAATCCACAAGATTAAGCAGTTGTAAAATTTAGTTTATATCTCAGAAACAATTTACGGAACGTGTAAAGCCTATCGACACATCCACAGTATGACTTGTTTATCACTTTTTAAACTTTACATTTCCTTAGCATACTGTGGTAGTCCACTGATGTATTATCGTTTCCTTTGTGACACTAAATTCTTTTTGTCTTACTTTTTGATTTTTCAAATGTTTTTCAATTTTCAACTTTTTCATATGTTTTTGTATTTTCTCAAATATTTCTCCCCCTAAAATCAAAAACATATTTTTGTATTTTAGTTTTTAAGAAATACTAATCTAAAAGATATACAAACCGATGTGGATCACTTGTACTCGTCGTCCGATCCGTATTCAACCTCTGCTTCCGCACCTGTCAACAAATATTTAATACCGTTAAGCCTTATGAGATATTTAAATCTTGTTAAAGGAAAAGATTTGGTATAAAAATCATCGTTTTGTTCATCGGTGTGGATTTTTTCTATTCGCACCAACTTCTTTTCATAGCAGTCATGAATGAAGTGATAACGAATTTCAATGTGTTTAGTTCGTGAGTGATGAACATGATTTTTAGTGATGTCGATTGCTGCCTTATTATCTACATATAAAGGCGTATCAAGAAATTGCAATCCAAAGTCCCTCATCTGTTGTTGAATCCAAAGGATTTGAGAACAACAGCTGGAAGCAGAAATGTATAATGCCTCACATGTAGAAAGAGAGACCGTGGTTTGTTTCTTGCATTGCCACGTTACTAAGCGTGTTCCAAAGAACTGGCAACCGACCGTTTTAGATTTAGAATTCAACTTGTCCACCCTGAAGTCAGAATCAGCGTATCCCGTCAGATCAAAATTATCGTTCTTTGGATACCACAAGTCGGTGCTTGGACATCCCTTTAGGTAACGGAAAATTCGCTTGACTATTTGCATGTGTGACACTCGAGGACTGGACTGATATCTCGCGCAAAGACAGGTAGGATACATGATATCTGGGCGAGATGCCGTTAGATACATCAGAGATCCTATCATCGACCGATAGAGCGTATCATCCACTTTAGTTCCAGTTTTGTCAATGCAAATCCCATGATTCAGTGCCAGCGGAGTCGAAAGCGGCTTCGAGCTATCCATTTCAAACTTCTTCAGAATATCGTGAACATACTTTGTTTGATGAATGAATATGCCGTCTGGTAACTGATCAACCTGTAATCCGAGGAAGAATTTCATTTCGCCCATAGAAGACATCTCGAATTTCTTCTTCATGACCTTTTCGAACTCTTTGCAAAGACTATCATCCGTTGAACCAAAAATGATATCATCCACATAGATTTGTATGATGATTAGATGGTTTCCGACTTCCTTGGTAAACAATGTACTATCCACTGTGCCTCTTGTAAAGCCGTTTCCAATGAGATGTTGAGATAACGTCTCGTACCAAGCTCTCTGGGCTTGATGTAATCCGTATCAGGCTTTGTCTAGGAGATAAGCTTTGTTCTTGTTTAGCGGATCGACGAAACCCAGTGGTTGGCTATGTACACTTGTTCGCGTAGCTTACCATAGAGAAATGTGGATTTCACATCTAACTGGTACACCTTAAAACCTTTCCAAGCTGCGAACGCAAGGAAAATGCGGATTGATTCTAAACGTGCAACCGGTGTATAGACTTCTGTATAGTCAATTCCTTCTTGCTGGTGGAAACCTTTGACAACCAACCGAGCTTTGTTTCTAACAATCACACCTCGATCATCCCTTTTACACTTGAAGACCCACTTCGTGTCTATAGCTTTTTGCTTCGGTGGTAAGTCTACAAGCATCCAGACTCCCAGTTTCTCAAACTGTAACAGTTCCTCTTGCATTGCTATCACCCAGTTCTCATCACCCAGAGCTTCATTCATAGTCTTTGACTCTATTTGAGATATGAAACATGAATAGTAGCAGTAGTCTTGAGTTGGAGCAACTCGGGTATAGAAACAACTTAGTGCTTTGTTGATTTGGCTTCTTGTTCGCACACCAGTTTGTAACTCGCCAATAATATTTGTTGAAGGATGATAAGAATAAGATCGTGGCATCTCTTCACTAGGAACATCAACCAAACTTTGCTGATTTGTAACATTCAGATCAACAATCAAATCAACATTAGGAGCACTACATGTAGCTTCATTTTGATTGCTCGGGCTAGCAGATTGATTCAACATGTTGGATATCTGCTCGGATTCTTCATCGGAAGAATATTCTCCATCATCATCGACCTACAAGTAAAGGGGGTTCGAATAGAGATTGGTTGTGCTCTAAAAGTTATGAATCTATTGACAAGTCGGAGCTTCATTAGAGTCAGAATTCTGATTCTGAGAAGTAATGGGCTTTGTAGTTGTATTTCCTGGTTCAGTGGAAACATTTGCTGGAGTTGTAGTAGGTGTTACTTCTACTTCAGAAATTTGTTTAACCGGAACACCAATTTACTCGGACCTGCACCAGAAGATGAAGTACCCACGTGGGTTGATTAACCACAATTGGCCTTAGAATCTGTTCTTGATTTGCTGACTGTTGAAGATAATAAAGCGCTGCGAGTTCTTCATCAGAAGGTTCTTCCGGCAAGTGGAATGACTTCCACAAATCTTGATAATTGAACAACAACGCATCGCCTTTCCTCTGAATAAGAGTTGTGTACCGGAAGCAATCAACGTGTTGTGCTTCAATCACCTTTCTCAATGTGGGAACATAGACTCTCCTATGCGGACTAGCATACCCGACAAAGAAACCTTCAAGCGATTTGGCACCAAATTTACCATCTTGATCAATCACCGTACATGGTGCACCAAATGGCTCTAGACATTTCAGATTTGGTTTCCTTTGGTTGATCATTTCAAAACATGTCTTTTTAGTTGGTTTGACAGTTAAGACCATGTTTAGTGTGTAGCATGTCGCTGCAACCGCCTCACTCCAGAAACTAACAGGAAGTTTTGAGTCTGCAAGCATGGTTATTACTGTTTCGATCAAAGTTCTATTCTTCCTCTCAGCTACGCCATTTTATTGTGGAGTATATGGTGCATTGAATTCGTGCAGAATCCCTTTGGTGTTGCAAAACTCTTTCATCTTGTTGTTCTTGAATTCCGTGTCGTTATCGCTTCGATTCTGTCTGACAGGCAGATGATATAGATTTTCGAGTTTCTTGAAAAGAATCACCAAATTATCGGAGGTTTCATCCTTTGATTCTTGAAAGAAAACCCATGAATATCGAGAGTAGTCATCCGTTACGACCAAACAATATAGATCCCCGGATATACTTCGTACATTTACCGGTCCAAAAAGATCCATATGCAGACGTTCAAGCGGCAACTTAATAGAATTCAGAATCTTCTTTGGATGAGATTTCTTCTTCTGCTTCCCTTTCTTTCATTCCAGATAGTGATCTGTCATGTGGAAGCTACGAAGATTCACCCCCTCGACTAAATCGTTATGAACCAGAAAATTCATTTTTCTCAGATGTATGTGTCCCATTTTTCTATGCCATAAGGTTGAATCTTTCTCCGTGGCTTTAGTCACAAAACATTGTGCCGATTTTGATGATGTTGTAGCATTGCCCATATCTAACACATAGAGATCATTTTCTTGCGGCGCACGCATGAGAATCCAATCATCCGGAATTATGAAACCTGGCTTAAGTATCATACATTCCTTGTTGTTGACGTGAACTGTGAACTGCTTATCGCAAATCTGCGAGATACTTAGAAGATTGTTCTCTAGATCAGCAATGTAATTCACACGATTAAATGCTACAATGCCATTTGAGAGTTTTCCTTCGGCGACGATCCTTCCTCCTTGATTACCGGCAAAGCCAACATATCCACCGTTTATAGCTTTGATGTCGAAGAGAATAGCTTTCATCCCTGTCATGTGTCTTGACGCTCCACTATCCATAATCCACTTTGAAAGAACGGATCTCTGGAGCCCCTACACATATTAGCATTCAGTTAAAAGGCGCGACCCAAGCCTTCTTGGTCTTGGGTTTGGGATAAAAAGCTTCATAATCATCCTCATAATCTCCATCTGAGCCTCCACTGTCATTTTCATTTTTAAAGTTAACTTTCTTTTTACCTTTTGATGATTTGATACCAATTGAGGATTTAACAGTTTCAGTTTTGGTCTCAGATTCTGACTCTTTGTTGTTACCAGTCTTAACAGACTCAGACTTGTAACTTCAGATGTTGATGACTTCTTTTTAGCAATCCAGGCTTGTGATTTTACTTGTGCCTTTTTATGTAAAACCTTGATTCATTTGACTTGGAAGTTTCACCTTTTTTGAAAGTTGAGTTTTCAAATTTAGTTTTAGGTTTAACTTCAAGTTTAGATCCATTTTTTTTAGAATAGTGACAATTTTACAAACTCTGGTTGCTTAGGCTTTACAACATCTGAACTTATTTTCCTTCGAGCATAGACCGGCTTAGATTTCGGACACTTGCGTGCAATGTGACCAACTTCATTGCATTTAAAGCAAGTCCAATCATCATGAGAATGTCCATTAGTGGGTTTTTTCACCACTTGCGGCTTTAGCCTTATCTCGAAGTTCTTTTGTCTTTTTAAACTCATCGTTTGATTGCTTCCCAATCAAACTATCTTCCTGAACTGTGCTTGTCCCATAAACAAATGTCATGTTTTTATCTTTATATTCGCAAAATGGTGACATTTTCTTGTTCGGTTCTTCTTAAACATCTAAACCCAGCCTTGCTCTCCTATGTTTCGGAAAGTCACCACCATTCCTTCGGTAATTGTTTCTTTTAGGTTTAGAGTAAAATTTCTTTTCATTGATTTCCAAATCTTCTGATGAAACCTCAACGAGTTTGAAAAATTTATCAAGCTGATCTTCCTTCACATTCTGAATCGGAAAGCTATCATGGAAGTATAGTCTATCAGAATCCTTAACTTTGTACATGACAACGTTAGGTTCATCACTTAGGATATCTTCCGATGATTTATCGTCATCTTCGGATTGTGAATCAGAATTGTTCGAACTCGAGTTGGCGCTTTCAAAGCTGCCATCATCAGATTCACTCAAGACATTATTAACAACCTGCTTAACCACTGCTTCGCCATCATCACTCGTGTAAGTTATATCAATGTTCTCAGGCAGCTCATTTTTCTTTTCGGTTAAAAGTTCAATGTTGAGCGCCTTTTCCATTCCCTTAGCCTTTTGCGACAATATTTTTCACATAGGGGTGGTGGAACATTGGTATAGTCTCCACGTTTCTTACATTTGACTTTCTGAACATTTTCTTCTGATTGAATCGTCGGAAGAATTTGATCGATGACATAGGCATTCGTGGTATAGCTCTTTAGAAGCTGTCGAACCCTTTCGGTTTCGATTTTCATGTCTTGTGGCTCTTGTTTTACTTCAGCAATGTTATTAACGTAAACATTAATAGCTTTTTGTTTTTCCATTAAAGTAGCTTTTAACATTCTGATAGTATCATCTTTTCCAATGTTATTTCTATCAAGCCTTCCATAATCATCTTTCATTTTGTCATATGCCTCCTTCATTGTGCGATAATCGTATTTGAAATTATTATTATGCACATTGAGTTTGGTTATGATCTGAGACTTTTCAGCACATTGAACACACGGTTCAGCACATTTCGTACATGGTTTCTCAACCTCGACGACGTGTACTTTAACCACTTCCTTTTCTACAACCTTTACCTCTGGA
The DNA here is from genome assembly GCA_947069175.1 of Scalesia atractyloides. Classification (NCBI taxonomy): domain Eukaryota; kingdom Viridiplantae; phylum Streptophyta; class Magnoliopsida; order Asterales; family Asteraceae; genus Scalesia; species Scalesia atractyloides. Next base: position 41,126,486 of record CAMTDV010000025.1, read on the forward strand.
CCTACCTTCGTTAGATTTGCCATCATAGCCTTGTTGGCGATCTCTGTTAGGTTTTCTCCATTCATCTCTTTGGTCGTGTTAATGACCTCTTTAATCATTGGTTTCTCCTCAACAACATGCTCTATAGTTGTTGTATCACCAAAACAACCTGCAAAACTAGTAGACAAGTTAGGTGAAAGGATACTCTGCACCTTTGTGTGGTGATAGATTTCCTCTACTTCAGCTTGCTGCATGTATTCTTCTAGTAATGCACTTTCCATGGTTGCATCCTGATCAGATGTGTCTTCCACGATCTCGGCCATAAGAGCAACACCGGTCTTCTTGGAAATATAAGAGTTCCAATCAAAACCGTCATCTTCATTTGAAGCGACCATTGCCTTTTCAGTGTTGTTGTTGTTTGGTTTCTCTTGGATTTCGACTTGAGTCTTCTTTGGGAATGGCTTGTACTGTAGTTACTTCTTGTAATACTCATTGCCACCTCCAAATAGACTTTGATTACCAGTTAGTTCAGGATTCTTGCATTCTCTTTTAAAGTGTGCTTTCTGTCGCATCTGAAGCAGGTAACCTTGGTTTTGTCGAACCCCAATTTGTTGGTTGAATTTTTGATATCTATGCCGGCTAGAGTAACAAACTTAGTAACCCTCCAAATGATCGATGCTAAGGACCATTTGATGTCCATCAGCTCAAGCTCTTCTTCATCTACTTAATCATAATCTTCGGCGGTCATTTCCGGATTACCAATCTTCCTGGCCACCAAGCTTTCATATGATTCTAACACTGTGGCGAGAAGTGCCATGTGATGTTTGGCAACTTGTTCAGAAACAACATTGTTTAGATTAATAGCAATGTTGCATTTGTACACATTTGGATCAGAATTTGATTGATTATTCTGATTTGCTTGATTCTGATATGAAGAATTTGATCCAGTACTTGAAAATGAAGAACTCCGCGACTCTGATCATATTTTGGATATGATTGAGCTTGACTCTGTGGCGAATGATTCGAAGAATTCAGATTCGCGCTGAAAGCAGTTTGAATTTTCGGGCTAATGATATTCTCTTGAGCTCCTGACTTGTAGTACAGCCATACATCTTGAGTCACATTAGCGTTTTTAGATTTTGCTATCTTTAACAACGCCATCTCGTGCCCCTCCAGTTTATCAATGAATGTGGACAATTTGAAGAACTCCCAACTTGCACTTTCTTTGAGCACCATGAGATAAGTCGTCCACTCACCCTCAGGTAAAGCACCAGCTAGCTTATCAATATATTCTTCTTCTATTTTCTCAAGCCCGTGTCTCCTCATGATCACTTTCAGATGACAAAACCTTTCGATCATCTGTTTCATCGTTTCCCCATTAATCATCGTAAATATGTTTAATTTCTTTCTTAATCAATGCTTTCTTGCTTTTGACCATTTCTGCACTTCCCTGGGATTTGTTCTTCAAAGATTTCCATAGCTCTTGTGCAATCTTGAATTCCGGTAGAAGCACCAAAATATCTTCTTTATCCGACTGTTGGATCAAGCTTATCATTTTCTTCTCAGTGACGTAAGCATCTTTCTGTAAAGTTGAGAACTTGCTGATGTTGATAACATTATCATTCTCATCTCTGGGCCATGTATAACCAGTCTCTATTGCCACCCAGGTGTGGAAATATGTAGCTTGGACCTAATTCATAAACTTCTCTTTCCATCCCTCATATTCGTCCATACACATGAGTTTTGGAGGCTTTACAGACGTGCCCATCGCGTTGTCGATGTTCACTTGATTTACCATCTGAGCGTTTGACGTTGTTACAGTCATGAATGCAGTGTGAAGATCTTCCATCTTGAAAAATGGCGAATTTTACTGAAAAACACACGTTCACAAACTTTGAAATATAATCAGTACACTGACAAGTTCGGGCAAACTTGCAGTAGGATGAAAAATCAGATTTTGATTAACACAAGTTCGGGCGAACTTGTGTTTAAGATTTGAAATTCTCCCTGATTAAGTTCGGGCGAACTTATGATGAATTTCAAGAGAATTTATAAGTTCGGGCGAACTTATGCTAGAATTTCAACAAGTTTTACTCAAGTTCGGGCGAACTTATGCTAGAATTTCAACAAGTTTTACTCAAGTTCGGGCGAACTTATATAAACCTTGAAATAACAGTCAAGTTCGGGCGAACTTGATTAAAAATCAGAGAATTTTAATCAAGTCCGGTCAAACTTGATGTTATGTTCGGCAAAAGCTTGTTTGCAAAACATGGTTTTTTGAACTTTTTTATATCAATTCGTTTGAATTTGATGTCCAAACTCTCAGGGGTTTACCACAAGTGTATTTTACATGACATACTAAAAAAGTAGCAACTTTTATCCGTGAATTCATTGTTTTCTTTGAAAAATGAAGAAAAAATGGTAGAAAGAGGTAGAATAAGAGTAGATCTTGCTATGATTGCACCAATTTAGGTATCGTGGCTCTGATACCACTTGTTATATTGTCTCCCATTTAGCTTAGGAACCTAAATTGTTTCTATTGTCCATACAAGCGGAAATTATATGACAAGATTAACCGAATATGCAAGATTTACTATTTAAACGTTGTTTTATTGATCATAATAGTTCAATACATTCAGTTCCGGATCCAGCAGAGCTTCGCCGTTAGAGTGACAAAGTTGCAGAAGTTATAAATGAAGGAAACAAGACCTCTATTTATAGAGTTGCAAGTTCGCTGGGTGGTGACCAAGTTCGGGCGAACTTGACTTGATCATGTTCGGTCGAACTTGATCTTACAATGTTATTCCGGGCGAACTTGTAACCTATTTATATAAATAACCTTCATTTTCTAGTCTAATCTAGCCAAAACTATACAGACTCGATCCAAGACTAAGACATAGACATTATGCACTAACATTGAGTATATGTATTCTACAATTACTGCGGTGTGTTGAGGTTTTGTATACATTACTAGTCCACAGTCACGGGAATGTGACAGGAACCGTTACTGTTGGGTGACAGGGCCCAAAGTAATATGACCCACAAGTCAGAATTGACAGTACTGATTGAGTAATTGTGTCGATATAAACATTGTAAATGCGGATGCTCTCAATAACTGTAAAGTATAATCACTTGTTTTGATAAAACTGAGATGGATTCGCCAGTATTTCTTGCTGATAAAATGTTTTTAAAACGTGTTTCAGGTAACTTAATGTGAAGCTAATAGAAGCCAGCTAGAGAGCATTAAAGGCTTAGAAAAGTGGCTATAAAAGTTACCTAAATAAAAAGGAGTTAATGTTTTCCATAAAGTAGGGTTTGTCCCTACAAATATCTTGTAATGGAAACTTGGGTTCTACCCCATTTGTTTAATATAAACGTTTGGTGTTTTGACACTCTGATATTTATTTCCTAAATACGATCCTGATGTTTTAATTTCGCTGCCAAATTAATAAACACTGGTACCACTTGACTGGTTCACGACTCCCGCTCCCGGGGTGGGGTCGGGGGGTGTGACACCAGGCTTCGTAGCCACGCCAGCGGGGTAATGCCGCAACCCACGCTGTTGGCCCGGTGTGGCTGAACCGGCGTTGCTTGGCTTCCTCCGCCCCAACCCACACCCCACACCCCACGATCTAACAGCTCATGCCTCAAAAATAACCCATGCCTTGTTACCTATGTTATAACTTTCTTTAATTCAGATAATTTTCTCGACAAATGCTTTGTTAAAACTTTCTTTAGTTCATATAATTTTCGTAATAATGCTTTGTTGGGTGTGCGGGGGCCAAAATGGCAACCGATACCTTTCCATATCATAATACGCCCCGTTCATAAGGATACAACAAGTGGACAGAAAATTATTAGAATGTTTCTTTGTAGGAGTAGTGACTGAAGGGGTATGGTCCCAGAAACCCTGCGCCAGCGGAAAGGACCATACCATTATTACATTTCAAGATTGTTTTACCTACAGTTTTGTGTGGTCTCGCGCAAGTAACTAAAATACATAATGGAATAAACACTCTTTAAGCAACCATGCGTCAGAGCACTGAGAAGGCTAATTGTCATTTAACAACCTTGTGCGGGCTCGCACAAGGACATGGTTAAGCTTGAACAACCAATTGAGTTCTCAGAAATGCCCGCGCACAGAAACCCAACAAGCAGACAAAAAGGAATATTTTCTGTTGTAACAAACTAGACACGAGGCATTTGACAAAAGGCCCACAGCCGTGAAACCTTCTAGAAGCATTAAATGAGCATCATGCAAGGCCTTATTCGGTTACAACTGAATGTGACGTGGCAACATCATAAGCATTCATCTACAATCGCGAAGATAGTGAATTTACATGCAGATCTAGATCATGTCACTCTCCACATGGCATCACCCCAGCCATAGATTGCTCACGATTCGTGTGCACTAACGACGGAACGACGGTGATGTAACCATAAACGGCAAGAGAAGATTTCTTTAACTCTCCATAAATATTTTGCCGCCAAACTCCGGCTATAAATAAGAGACTTCAGGTACAAGTAATCTCATTCACTTTCACGTACTCTCACTCTCACTCTTACTACTTTAACTAATGCTGATCACTGTACTTATTCTCACGCCGGAGGGTGGTCACGGAGAGAACCCTCATTCTCCCCGTGGCGAGTCTAACGGTGCTTCTGTTTTGCAGTGATCTCCGGCGAACCTTCAGTTATCGGCGAGCAATCAAGAGATTAACCTTTTATGCGGAAACCATGTCCTTAGATCTAGATTGATTTCGATCAATCTCGGTTTGGTGTTCCTGCATTGGCGCCCACCGATCTCTTTTTCTTTCATTCTCATCTCTTGCTTTTTTCTCCTTCATCAGTTTTCATGGCTGATGGTCCGTTGTCTTATCCACCAGGTCCAGATCTGAAGTGAGGCACGTTGTTCATGGTGCTCAGATCGACGGTCACGTGGAAGAGGAATTTTCCGGCGAAGCTTGATGCTCATAATGACTCCGGTCGTGTGAACATTCCAGTAACTCCAGGAATTCCAAATGAAATTCCGGCTGTTCAGATAATAGGGGTAACGTTCAAAAAAAGTTTTAACGGGCTTCATACAATGTGACGTAGTTCATACAATGTTAACCAAATAAAAATACAAACACAGTAATAAATAAATTTAAAATATACCTAAATTATTTCTCCTCTTTGATTTTTGAAAGCGCCATGACATCCCCTTCTTTTATTTTATAAAAAGTTTCTTTTTTCGTCCGCACAAATTAGAGCATTGTTCAAATACTCCTCACCCATTCGATTGCGTAAATCTGTTTTGATAAGCTTCACTTTAGAAAAAATATCTTTCAACGGTTGCAGTTACAACCAGTAAAACCAAAACTAAATTAAATGTTCATAAACCAAAGGAAAAGTACCATTTTTTTCGGTTTCCATCATTACACGAGCAAGGCCACTAATTCCAGTCAATTTTGCAAATCTACCATCTTCCTTTGTAGTGTTTACATGCAATTGATTATGGTTTATAAATTTACATTCATGTAGTTATGTGCAATTGTGTAACACCCAGACCGCGTAAAAACAACAAACCGCGGCGGAAACCTCGGGGAGTCACGTTACAAATTATTTCACAACACATAGTACTTGAAATTTTGTATTATTGAATTATTAATGTGTTACATTGTCTTGCAATTTAAACAAACTAAACAAACATAATAATTGTCTTTCGAGTTTTAAGATAACTAAGGCACGCGTCCAAATCCTATGTGAAGCAAGCATCATACCATCAAGCATTATTTCCTGAAACATATGTGAAAATGAGAGTCAGCATAAAAATGCCGGTGAGTACATAGGTTTTGTGAGTGTGTCAAATTCATGGCTTGTTATACATATTGCAATACCTCGTCGGACTACTAGAGTCGTAAAGTGAAAACATTGTATCAAAAGTGTTTGATATTGCAATACAATTAACCAACTAAAACAAGTTGGTTAGAGTTTATGAAAAAACCTTGTAGCCATGAATCTTGACCAAAACATTTCTTTTGTAAAACCGAGTAGTAAATCGATTTAAAAGAAAATTCGTATGGTTTACATCTTTAAGTGAAAATCGTTGCGTGACATCGTTTGAAAACATTTGTCCAAGTGATTCAGATAACGCTACGATGTGTAAAACGATAAAAGCACTTATATATAGGAAGTACCAGCGGCGTATCCACCATGCTTTTATCATATTACACCCGCCTTGTTATCTAAAATACTTACCATAAACCAATCGTGCAATCGTCTGTGTTATAAACCGTCCGTCCGTGTTATAAACCATTTGTACGTGTTATAAACCCTTTGTTCGTGTTATAACCAATTTTATGTGCCATCAATCAATCGTCCATGTCATAACAAATCGTCGGTGTTTTAATTGTGAAAACTTTTGGTCGTTCTTTAATGAACACATTCAAACCTGTGTTGACTATACCACCAAAGGGTATCTTTAATAGACCACCAAAGGGTCTCTTTAACTAGACTAACAGTCAACAAATGATTTGTTAATAAGAAACAGTTTTTGTCGCTTCCCAAACTACCCACCAAATTCCAATGAATAGCCATAATAACGGGATTGTCAGTCCTATGGTACCATAACTTACTACTGGTCAGCTTGGGCCAAAGCTAATGAATGTCATTCGTGTCACGGATAACGCACCGACAATTCAGTCACATTATTGAAATTGTCGTGTTTTATATAAACCATAGACTTTGTAATTTGAAAACTTGAAAACGGTTTAGCACATATGAATCACCCCCAAACATTTGCAAGACATAAAAGAGGGAGCCATGTACTCACTTTGGATTGCTACTGGGTCCTTGTTTCAATTGATCATATCAAGCTCAAGAGTTCGAGGATTCAAGTGCGTCCTAATATCGAATAACTATGTTAATGTCGTGACTTTAATCGGAGGATTTAGATAGAATGAAGCCTTATAAACCAAATAAGTGTTGGAACTCATATGAATTGGTTTAATAAAGTTAACATTCTTATTTGGAAAGGTTTCTAAGTGATTTTGACCCGTTATGACTCGTTAAGGTAGTTTACGCTACTTAAACGGGTCATTTACGTAAATATGCGTTCGGATGGTTAACTATGTACTATGATAAGTCTTTAATGCCCAAACATGTTCCAAAATTTTATTACATCATTTTATATCTCACAAATTTTGTTACCTATGTTTAGAATTGATTTATGCGCAAAAAGGGTGTTTTGGTCATTATTGAAGTACATAAAATCGACTTATCACAACATTAACCAAATGACGTGACCATAAGGTATAACCTTAGTAGGTTATTCCCTATACAACTATGGTCACAATTATGTGTGTGGTCGGATCCTAAGATCGACCAAACGGTCGGATTCGAAATCAAAGCAGTGGTCAAGACCGCTCGACTTACGACCCTAATAAAGCACTAAACTTGAAGTGACGATTTAGACATGTCAAAAGATGTCTAACTAAGTTGCAAAACTGATTTGGTATCAAAACTTAGTGTTTTGATACCCGAAAATAGTTCCATCGTAAAATGCACATTTTGCGCATTTTTTACCGAAACTTTGACTTGTCACTTCGACTAGTAAACGTGGTAATCATAAGGTGCAATCCCTATGGATTATAACCTTCGTGATTACGATCAGGTTGCAAAGTTCAATTAAACTTTGACTTGACCAAAAATAGTCAGAACTGAAAGTCAAATATAAAGTCAAACTATTTGACTTTTGGCTCAAAATAGCCAAAATAAATAAACAAGACAGGAAAGAACACTTACTTGTGTTCTAGGAAGTCTTAGAACTCAGTAGGGGGATTCCAATAAGCTGGAAACAAGCTCCAGGAGAGTGGGAGAAAGAAGTGAGAAATGAGCAAGTTGAAATGGCTTGCTATTTATAGTGATTTAGGAGCCACAAGATCATTACACATGTCCCATGTGTTGGCAAGATCCTAGGATGGTCCTAACAATTGCCATAGCAGGAACCAAGCTGGAATTTTCAAAAACTTGGGCTCCAAAAAAAGAAAACAGTTGGCTACCATGAAAACAACTTGCTCTCCCCAGGTACCACCATAATCTAGGGTGTGGGGGGGGGGGGTAGCTTACGGTGGGGGCTGGTCAGCCAAACTTTCAAAAATAACAGAACAGGCCCCTACTATTGTTTCGTCGCGTTTTGTCACTTCTAACACCCGTTAACCTAATTTTTAGGCTTTATAAGGATGTTAAAGTATAGGGGACTTGAAATATGCCCGGAAATGTCGTGGATGTCGGTTCGTTCGGCCGTACGGTTGCGTTTTTGCTTAATTACGACGAACACTTTAATTTATGCGAAAACGACCGTACTTGCATAACGAACAATATTTTTGCATTCATATCACTAAAATACAAAATTTTAATGACTAAAATTTTTTTTAGATGTGCGTACGTGTTCCGTATTCAAAAATACGAGAATCGGCAGACTTTCACAAATGACGCAACTAGTCCCTTAGCTTTAATAAACATGTTTTTGCCATATCGAACCCTTCAAAACTTATTTCTAAGTTATGTAAAGGATATTTAAGTTATTTTTAGCTTATGTCATTGTTCCAAAGTGTACATTACGTTAAACTGGTTACGTTTGCGTAACAGTTTGTGATTTCACTTCCAGAAGTGGTTTAAGAGTTTGAAATCGTGCAAGGATTGAAAATGTGCAAATGTTATTGAATACGAAGTTGTTTGGGAATTGTATAATGAATAAAAGGTACAAATGTCACAGTCTCCCCTACTTTAGGAAATTTCGTCCCAAAATTTAATTAGAGGAAACTTGTGAGAATAGATGTGGATACTTTGCCTTCATTTGATCCTCTCGTTCCCAAGTAAATTCTGAGCCACGTTTTGATTCCGTGCAAACTTTAACAATTGGTACTCGTCTACGCTTGAGTTTCTCTACTTCACGGTCCAATATCTCCACAGGTTTCTCGACAAAGTGCATAGTGTTATCAATGTGAATTTCGTCGAGGGGGATGTGGAGATTTGTATCAGCTAAACACTTTTTTCAAAATTGGACACGTGGAATGTTGGGTGAATATTCCCGCGTTCAGGAGGTAGCTCAAGTCGGTAGGCCACTTTTCCGATTCTCTCGACGATCTTGAATGGACCAACATATCGTGGTGCAAGTTTTCCTTTCTTTCCAAATCTAACCACACCTTTCCAAGGGGATACCTTGAGTAGTACGTGATCACCAACTTGGAATTCGAAGGGCTTGCGTCGCTTGTCCGCATAATTCTTTTGATGGTTTCTAGCTGTCAGAAGGTTATCGTGAATTTTCTTGACTTTGTCTGTTGTGTCATGAATAAGTTCAGCTCTAGTGAGCTGAGCTTCACCGATCTCATTCCAACAGACAGGTGAACGACATTTTCGACCATAAAGAGCTTCTAAAGGCGCCATGTTGATGCTAGCGTGATAAGTATTGTTTTAGGAGAATTCAATCAATGTTAAATGTGAATCCCAACTACCACCAAAGTCGATCACACAAGCTCTAAGCATATCCTCCAGTGTTTGAATTGTTCTTTCGGATTGTCCATCCGTTTAAGGATGATAAGCAGTGCTAAGATTGAGTTTGGTTCCCATGGCAGATTGCATGGTCTTCCAAAAGTGAGATGAGAATCGAGCATCACGATCTGATATGATGTTCAAAGGAACACCATGACGAGACACAATCTCATCAACATAGATTTTGGCGAGTTTGTAAGCAGAGAAATCCTCACGAATTGGTAAAAAGTGTGTTGATTTAGTCAGACGATCAAACTACCCAAATGGCATCATGACCTCTAGATGTGTGCGGTAGTTTAGTGATGAGATCCATCGTAATTTTCTCCCACTTCCATACCGGTAATCTGGTTGTTCGAGCAAACCAGATGGGCGTTGATGTTCAGCCTTGACTTTAAGACAAGTTAGGCATTTAGACACATAAAAGGCAATGCCCTTCTTCATACCCAGCCACCATTACTGGGTATGAAGATCCTTGTACATTTTGTCTGCACCAGGATGGATTGAATGACGAGACTTGTGAGTTTCATCCATCAATAAGGTGCGAAGATTGTCTTGACTTGGAAGCCAGAAACGGTTCATGTATTATAGTAATCCGTTATATTTCGTTTTGAGTTGAAGCTCAAGTTGATGTGGTAGTTCACTACCCATCATGCCTTGTGTAGCACAAGTACGTTGAGCTTGGTAGATACGTGTCTGGATATCAGATTGAATTCGAACAAAATGAAGCTTGACGCGTTCCTTACGACTAAGTGCATCGGCTACAACATTCGCCTTGCCAGGATGGTAGCGAATTTCGCAGTTATAGTCGTTCAAGATTTCAACCCAGCATCGTTGTCTCATGTTCAGCTCCTTTTGATTGAATATGTGTTGGAGAATTTTGTGGTCTGTGAAAACCACACACGTCGTACCATAAAGGTAGTGTCTCCAAATTTTGAGAGCAAAAACTACAGCACCTAACTCAAGGTCATGAGTTATATAGTTCTTCTCATGGGTTTTCAGTTGTCTTGACGCGTAGGCTATGACTTTATCTTGTTGCATGAGAACACAACCAAGACCTAGATTCGATGCATCACAATAGACAACAAAATCGTCGTGCCATCGGGTAAAGATAAAATAGGAGCATCACCGAGTTTTTGTTTTAGTGTTTGAAAGGCTTCCTCTTGTTTAGGTCCCCACTCAAAAGGCTTATTCTTCTGAGTCAAAGCAGTGAGGGGAACTGCGATCTTTGAGAAGTTCGCAACGAATCGTCTATAATATCCAGAAAGACCAAGAAATGAGCAAACTTTTGTGGGAGTAGTGGGTGTATTCCAATCCTTAATCGCGGTGATTTTGGAAGGATCCACGTGCATACCTTGCTCATTGACTATGTGACCCAAGAACTGAACTTCTTTTAGCAAAAATCACACTTGAAAAATTTGGCATAAAGATGTTCTTTTTTCAGGAGTTCCATCGTTAGATGAAGATGTAGTTCATGGTCAGCTGTGTCTTTGAATAGATCAAGATGCCATCCATTAATACGATGAAGTTATCTAAATAAGGTTTCAAACCCGATTCATTAAGTCCATGAAGACGGCAGGAGCATTAGTCAAACCAAAAGGCATAACAGTGAAATCATAGTGACCGTATCGTGTGCGAAAGGCAGTCTTAAGAATATCTTCGAGTACATGAAGCTGGTTATTGAGGTCAAATTGGCAATCATGAATGACCGAATCAAGTTTAAGGGGTTCGCCACTAGCTATTTCGACTGTTAAGGGCTTTCCTAGTTTAGTTCTAGGAATCGAAAGCAAAGGTTCAAAAGCTAGAGATACAAAGCTTCTATCGGCACACGATCGGAAAGAACAGAAGCAGGATAATTGTTAACAAGGAACTTACCGTTAACTACATTGTTGTCAGCACGAGCCTCATTGGCGTTGAGATTAGATGCTCGTCCACGGGCTGGATTTGCATTACCAAGTTTTGGGCAGTTGTTTCTATAGTGATCCATCTCCCACAGTTGTAGCAAGAACCAGGTGGGAATGGAGGTCTAACAGGGTTGGCTTGGGGTTGAACAGGGTTCTGAACAGCTTGATTTGGAATAGAACGACAAACATTGGCTATGTGACCGAATCTTCCACATGAAGTACATTGGCGGCACTGTTGATGAGCTTGATGGTGACCATTTGTCACACCCCTAATTTCCACGTGTAACCCGGTGGGCCCGGTTGGGGAATATCGTGACGTAATTTGATATCATCATTACCAAACAATACAATATAACACAACGGAAGTCTGGATAATTACTATTACAAACGTTCGAATGTTCAAAGTTCAAAATAATAAATACAACGCTTGTAACTAGATCCACAGGCGGATTGAAATGTAATTACAAAAGGAGATTTAACAAACTAAGGGCTTCTAACCAAAGGGTTGCAATTCCTCTTAAGCTTCGCCGAGCACTTCCAGCCTAATTACATATACTTGTCACCTGTGCTTAGTCTTTTGAAAATACGTCAGTTTTCACTGGTAAATAAATTTAACTGACTCATTTTGAAAATATTTTGTAAACATTTAGTGTATGCAATGGTACTTAGTTTTAATAAATAACTTGGAATAAATAATTTTCATGTAATCAGTTTTACATGATAATAATACATTTAGAGCCCGGAAACTATGACGGGATCATGATTAATCGACACACCACTTTAACACCTTTAATAGGTGCATCCCTAATGGGTCATAATTTTAATTTCGCATCTGACGGGTGTATGCCTACACCCCGTGCTTAGGTCGTGGCCATTTGCAACTAAATGAGCCGTGGATATCCAGGACACGGTCGTTTTAACCCCCAAATGTTTAATATTAAGGAATACAAATTAAAATGGATTATTTGAATTCCCGACTCATTGGTCTTTGATCCCATATCCAACCATGTGGTATTAGTATACCGTATCCCAAGCCCGTATAAGGGAAAATAAGTTAAAGTATTTACCTGGCTTGCAAAATCTTTAGTAATAAGAAAATAAGCAAAGCACAGCCGTAATCAAAATAAACTAGCTTGGCGACAATCTACCAGAAGTCTCTAGTCTGGAATAGATGGTAATATTAACCGATTAGATAGCTAGCGGGTCTTTATTTAGTCATTGACTTAGACCGGCTAACTTTAAAATAAAAATAACGGTACGAAACGCTAGATTATGCGATGACCGGAAGAGAATGCATTTTGGACCCGACAAGTACTAGGACTTGTATAATATGGGTTACCATTCTAAATTCTGGAATTTGAGAATATTTTGATTTGGTTAAACCTGTTTCGGTTAAATTGCGTAAACTAGTCACGTAGGCTTAACCGAACCCATTTAAGTGAAACTGGGTAACCGGTGAGTCCTACACAAGTTCCATATGCCATTAAGTCTAAAATATGTGATAATAACAGTAGGTTACTGATATGTTAGCCCGTTATGGTTTTAAAAGTAACTTATGCCTTAAAAGGGCAATTTCGTCATTTTAAAACATAAATAAACGAGTTTATATGTAAACTGATGTTATGTTCATAAACATTTTGTAAAAACACTTATTTTATGATGTTAAATTAGTAGGATATCAATTATATGTGTGGTTTATAGTTTAAGACCAAATTATGTCCCGAAAGGGCATTTTGGTCGTTTCACATATAATTCGATAACTTATTTGGGAGTCTGAGTTTGAGACATGTACCTACTGTTAATAGGTTTGAAAATATGTTTTGAATTCAGTAGGCAACAAGTCTCAATGCTCTAATATGGCTTTGAACCATATTATGCGTCGAAACGGCGATTAAGTCGCTAAATGACGATATTTAAATGAAACTTTGTTGTGACCGGGTTTGAATGACCAAAATATGTTAATATATATACTACATTAGTAGGCATAAGGTTTTGGTTCATAAAAATGTTTAAAACTCATTTTAAGTGCCGAAAGGGCGATATCGTCATTTAAGGACATAATGTGTAAACTAGAGATTAAACTCAGTTTGCAACCTGAATAAATATCCTAAATAACCTTAATAATGATATTAAATCAGTAGGTAATGGTTTTGATGTCAAGTTTATTGTTTAAACTAATTTATACGTGAATAGGGCGTTTTAGGCATATTTATTGGATACTTGCATAATGACTCGGATTACTACATCACCATGTCCTATAACTCCAGAGGGTTATAGTGTTATATAACATGGTCATAATGCAACTTAGGGACAGTAGCTAATGTTGCTAAATCGGGTCAGAACTGAAAGTCAAAGCAGAAGTCAAACTTTGCGACTTTCGGTTGCGAATCGACCTTAGATCTGGAATTGGCGAGCCAAACATGTTCCCACATGTTATTACAATTATTACCAAGTTATTAGAGTGTCAAAACAGGTTTTATAACATCTACATTGCTAATTATGATTTTATTTCAAAACTGACCCGTTTGACTTTTTATTAACATAACTTTGACCCGTCAATTGACCAAGCAAACGTGGCAATCAGGAGGTGCCCTTTTGAGGGATTAACACCTACCTTATTATGATCACGTAGCCATATTCATTACGAACATTGGCTGGACCATTATGGTCTTAGCCCAAAGTCAAAGTGTTTTTACGTAAATGCTTTGACCTCGGCTTAAAGTCTAATAAAACTGAAAGGGAGGAAAGGACACTTACTTAAAGTCCTTAGCACGAAAATAAGACTAGATTGGAGGCTCCCTTCAGTTGGGAATCTCCAGAGAACAAGATAGAGATGAATATGAGAATGAGCAAGGAATGCCAAGGTTGAGCTTGGTATTTATAGCCAAGGAAAAAGATTGGGAGCAAGACAAGTGTCTAGGACAGTTGTGAGGGGTCTCCAGGTGGTTTTGGACATGTCACAACTAGCTAAGAGGGTGGCATTCGCGAGTTAAGTGGTAGGGCAGGAAGCTGCCATGCAAGCTGTTACTGGCAGTCCCTTACGGACCGTAGGGATCATGCCTTGCGGTCCGTAAGGACCTTTGGCACCCATAGATTTTGAATGGTTACGGACCGTGACCATTGAGGCTTGCGGTCCGTAACCGCCTTACTGAAACCATAATTTTGGCTACCTTACGGTCCGTAACCAACAATGGTTACGGTCCATAAAGACCTCTCAGAAGGTAAACTTTTGGTTTCTTTCCACTTTTGAAACTCCAACTTTCCCGATGCTCGTTCAGAGGTTATTAAAATAACATGACGGCGTCCTTAGTCCTTTTCGGCTACACATGGCAACCAAGAATTTTCGGGACACGTATCGGAATTTTATTGGACGAAATTTTCGAGGTGTTACATCTTCACCCCCTTAATAAAAATGTCGACCTTGAGATTTATTCAAATAGATAAGGGTACTTTTGTCGCATATTGGACTCGACCTCCCAAGTATATTCGGGACCTCGACGGGCATCCCATTTGACTTTCACAATAGGTACGTGCTTCCTACGAAGCTTCTTAACTTGCCGATCGATCGCAATTGGTTTCTCTATGAAACACAAGTTTTCATCAATCTGAATATCTTCATGAGGCATTGTTAGCGATTCATCACGAGACATTTCTTTAAATTGCTGACGTGGAAGACATTATGGATTCCACTAAGCTTCTCATGTATTTTAAACCTATAAGCTACGGGTCCGACACATTCAATTATTGCGAATGGCCCAATGTACCTCGGGCTTAACTTTCCCTTTTTCCCAAAACGCATTACACCTTTCCTAGGTGACACCTTTAACATAACCTTGTCCCCAACTTTGAACTGCAAAGGTTTACGCCTTTTGTCTACATAGCTCTTTTGTCTATCTCGAGCTGCCTTGAGTCGATCACGGATTTGTACAATCTTTTCCATGGTCTCAAGAACGATTTCGGGTCCAGATCGTTGGGCTTCTCCAACTTCGGCCTAACACACAGGCGTCCTACATTTTCTTCCATATAGGGCTTCAAAAGGAGCGGCCTTAATGCTCGTGTGGTAACTGTTGTTATAAAGAACTCGATTAGGGGTAAGTGATCATCCCAACTTCTGCCTAAATCGACCAACAAGCTCGAAGCATGTCCTCCAAGGTTTGAATGGTATGCTCACTTTGTCCGTCCGTCTGAGGATGGTAAGCTGTACTGAAGTTTAATCTCGTGCCTAGAGATTGTTGGAAGCTTTTCCAAAAGTGAGATGTGTATCTTGTATCTCTATCAGATACAATGGATACCGGCACACCATGCAAGGACACAATCTCATCAACATAAAGCTTAGCCAGCTTGTCAGAGTCGTATGTTTCCTTAATTAGCAAGAAGTGAGCGAATTTGGTTAATCTATCTACGATAACCCAAATCGTGTCATTTCCACGCTTGGTCTTGGGCAACTTAGTGATGAAGTCCATTGTTATCATTTCCCATTTCCATACTGGGATCTCAAGTTGTTGTAGAAGTCCTGACGGTTTCTGGTGTTCGGCCTTAATTTGAGAACACGTCAAGCACTTTGCTACATGATTAGCTATATCTTTCTTCATACCCATCCACCAATAACTGGGTTTAAGATCTTGATACATCTTGTCACTTCCTGGGTGAACCGAATATTTAGAACTATGTGCTTCTTAGAGGATTACATCTCTAAGTCCTCCAAAGATCGGAATCCAGATCTGATTATTAAGCCTAAACATTTTGTCCTTTCTAGATGTTAACTGATCGATAGTTGCACCTAATCCTTCTTTGGCAAAGTTATCCTCAGATATGACTTGCCTTTGTGCATTTAGCTTCAGTTCAATGCTCTTGGCATTGATCCTTAAAGGTTTGACTCTTTCCTTGCGACTGAGCGCATCAGCGACTACATTCGCCTTCCCTGGATGATATCAAATCTCACAATCGTAGTCGTTGAGTGTTTCCATCCATCGACGTTGCCTCATGTTCAAATCCTTCTGATTGAACAAATGTTGAAGGCTCTTATGGTCAGTGTAAATGATACACTTTGTTCCATATAGATAATGTCTCCAAAATTTAAGTGTGAATACTACCGCACCCAG
This sequence comes from Scalesia atractyloides, assembly GCA_947069175.1. Taxonomy (NCBI): domain Eukaryota; kingdom Viridiplantae; phylum Streptophyta; class Magnoliopsida; order Asterales; family Asteraceae; genus Scalesia; species Scalesia atractyloides. Next base: position 41,143,002 of record CAMTDV010000025.1, read on the forward strand.
TTCCAAATCATGGGTGGTGTAATTTCTCTCGTGCAATTTTAATTGTCGTGATGCATAGGCAATCACCTTGCCTCTCTGCATAAGCACACATCCCATACTAGTGTGCGAAGCATCACAATAAACCACAAACTCTTCAACACCTTCTGTCAGAGTTAACACCGGGGCATTGCTCAACTTATGCTTTAGCGTCTCAAAGGATTCTTGTTGTTCCCCCAGTTGAATTTAGCATCCTTATGAGTTAGGATTGTCAAGGAGTGGCTATTTGTGAGAAGTTCTCAATGAACCTTCGATAATAACCAGCCAGTCCTAAGAAACTATGTATCTCGAAAGGCGTCTTTGGGGCTTCCCAATTCATTATTGCTTCTATCTTTGCTGGGTCTACTTGGATACCATGTTCAGTTACTATGTGGCCAAGGAACTGAACTTCACGTAGCCAGAATTCACACTTAGAAAATTTTGCGTACAGCTTCTCTTGACGCAAAATTTCAAGAATGCACCTCAAATGTTTCTCGTGACCAGATTGATTACGAAAGTAGATAAGTATGTCGTCTATGAAGACAATGACAAACTTATCTAAGTATGGTTTGCAGACTCTATTCATGAGATCCATGAATGCTGCTGGTGCATTAGTGAGCCCAAAAGGCGTCACTAGGAATTCGTAATGTCCATATCTTGTCCTGAAAGCAGTTTTCGGAACATCTTCATTTCTAACTTTAAGCTGGTGATATCCTGACCTTAAATCAATCTTCGAGAAGTAACTTGCACCTTGCAATTGGTCAAACAAATCATCGATCCTGGGCAAAGGATAACGATTCTTGATCGTTATCTTATTGAGTTCACGGTAATCAATGCACATCCGCATTGATTCGTCCTTCTTTTTGGCGAACAGGATAGGAGCACCCCAAGGCGAAGAGCTAGGTTGAATAAAACCTTTCTCTAAGAGTTCATCCAGTTGGGTTCTCAATTCTCTCATCTCGGTTGGTGCTAACGGTACGGAGCTTTAGCTATGGGAGCTGCTCCAGGTATGACATCAATTCGAAACTCTACCTGCCTATCAGGAGGTAGGCCAGGTAATTCTTTTGGGAACACGTCTGGGTATTCGGAAATGATAGGTATATCTTCAATATTTGGTTTTGGTTCATCAACGGTGACTTGTGCAATGTAGATGACACATCCCTTCGTTATACATCTAGATGCCTTAAACAAAACGGCTTTATCCGGCAGTCCAAAGTGTTTATCTCCATGAATGGTGAGGATTTTACCAGACGGGGATTTGAGTTCGATGAGTTTCTTATCATAGGCAATGCGAGCTTGGTTATGCGATAACCAATCCATGCCTAAGACTACATCGAACCCACTAGTTTCATAGGTAAAGGAGAGACAAGGATAGAATGATTCTTGATGGATATGGAGCATCCGTCAAGAATGGATGAAGCGATTTCTATAGTTCCATCAGCGAGCTCTACTTCATAGGTTATGTCTAGAGTTCTTATGGGCAGGTTTAATAGTTCACTAAACTTATGATCTACAAACAATTTATCGGCACCCGAATAAAAAAGAACTCTAGCAAAAGCGTCGTTGATAAGGAACATACCCGTTATGACATTGTTATCCTTCACTGCTTCCTTAGCATTCATTTGGAAGGCCCTAGCAGTGGCTTTCTTAGCTTCGGTAGTTTTGGCCTTACCCTCAATAGTAGCCTTAGGGAAATTCATTTTGATGTGGCCTTTCTCACTACACCCGAAGCAAGTAGCGTCCTTAATGTTACGGCATTCATGAGACCTATGCCCTGTTTTCTTGCAGATGTTGCATTGTTTTGTTTCTGATCTAAGCAACACTGTCCGTAGTGTTGCTTTCCACACGTCTTGCACGTGGGTTTGTCGCTCGACTTTTCATTATCCTTACTAAACCCATGTTTTCCTTTCTTATTAAATTTATGGGAGTTTTCGTCCTCCGTTTTCGCTTCCCATCATTGTCAGTCTTAACTGACATTTGCCTCACATAATCTTGTGTGAGGGAGAGGGATAGTTCTACAGCAGATTTGTAGGTGCCAGGCTGCACCGCCTTAACCAAACTCCTGATTTCAGGAGCTAGCCCATTGATGAAACCTGCGATACGTTTGGGCTCCGGCGTGACTAAATAAGGCACTAGCCTTGAGAGAGAGTTGTAGTCGATAACAAATTTCTGACAATCCATGTTCTTCATAGTCAGATTTAAGAAAACTGGCTCAATTTTCTCTACCTCATGGGGTGGACAGTAGGTATCTTTCACCATGTCCACAAACTTGGACCAACTTTAGTTGTAGAGATGAACTTTACCTGTAGATTGAACCAAGGCTTTCCACCAGATAAGGGCATCGCCCTTGAATGACTGAGACACATACTTACCACATTTTTATCAGCGCAGCCGCAGATATCCACCATCGTCTCCATTTCGTCCAACCATCTCAAGCACTCAATAGCTCCTTTTTCCCCATTAAAATCACGGGGTCTACAAGACACAAAGTACTTGTAGGAACAACCATCGCCATCGACATTCGGCTTCTTAGGATGTTCATCACTCTTTGCTATACTCCTCACATTCGAGGAGTGTGCCTCACTCTTTTTCGTCCTTGAGTGGCTAGGCTGAGACGGGCTTAGAGCGAGAAGCGCTCGACTCTGATCGGTGATTAGATTTGTCCTTTAAGGCTTTGCCAATCTCTGTGGCAATAAGTTCTCTCAAGTCATTCTTACTTATGATGATATTCTCATTGGCTCGTCATCGATGCATTTGCTATTTACTTCGTTTGATTCCGCCATTGTTGCAAATTTTACTTCTAAATTCTGAGATGAATTTCGGTTAGATGTTATGGCGTACCCTTATTCACAACATGGTTCTATGACCATACGGAATTTTAAATATTAAATGTGGTATACTTATATATAACCTAGGTCTCAAAGGACCGTCATAGGCATTTATAGATTGGACATAGTCCAGAATATATCAGTTAGTGCGTCATGCGTCACTACTGTATTATTGCTCATTGGCTTTACACTACTATTGAGTGTTTGAACAATTTAGCCAGGATCTAACTTAATCACTTAGGCAATAGGGTTTGACACAGAGAAATGATAAATTCGGAAGTTGAACATTGTTCACCTTTGCTAGACAGAAGGCTACTTCCGAAATTTTCATTTGCCAACCTATTATAGCCATTGGCTGATGGATTTTTGGTTAATATAGCAGATCAATAACTCTTGAATAAAATCATGATGATTGATTGGATGAAGTAAATAATAATAAGGAAATTTTACTAAAAGGAACATTACAAAATTGCCTAATTTATAGGACTTAAAATAACAAAAATAGTTTACGCAGGAACTTAACAGAAATAACAATGTCCACGCAGGGACTTTTGGAATTTAAATTACATATATGAAAATACAAAGTTAGTCATCCTTCCTTCCTTTTACGGCTTTTTAAAGCTTTTTGATAAATTTCGTTATTTTCTTCTCTGATTTCTTGACCTGTTGTCGCATTTCCCTTACTTGATGCAAGGCCTCAATAATGGCCTCGAGTGGAACTTGTGGTTGGGGTTGCGGCTGAGGTGGAGGTGGTTGCGGCTGAGGCGCAACTAGATACGGATATCCATAAGGTGGATACCCGGTAGAGGTATAAGGAGGTGGGTAGGAAAGGTAAGAGGAATGATAAAAGTTATTATGAATAATTGCATCATAATAAGGATCTTGCTCTAAACCATGGTGAATGTAATTATACAAGCCAGGAGGGTCGGAAGTGTGAAACCCTGATGGTCCTGTATATGCAGGTATTGGATTGGCAAAATCCAGCGGTGGTAGAGGTGGTTGAGGAAGAGGCTCAACAGCTGGTGGTGGTGGAGGCTCCACCACTGGTGATGTGTTCGAGGGTCCACCCATTTGTGGGTCCTCAGGGATGATGGGGTAAGAAGGGGGCAAAGGTGGTAGCGAACTCGACCTTTAACCAGCACATACTGACATACGTGCTCCACGCCTTCGGCGTGGTTGTGTTGATGATTCAGGTGGTGGCTGAGGTTGATCCACCTGTTGCATTTCAACATCCTCTTGGTGAGGATGGGGTGATAGGTTTTGGTGTTGGGGAGTGCTATGGTATGAGGGCGTGTTACCGAACACATATTGTGCCCATCTTTGGTCAAATTCATCAGGGCCTCTAAATGGAGATCCTGCCACGGAGTTCGAGCTGCTAGACAGCTCAATAGGATGACCATACGATCCGGTTGCGAGAATTCCTCCGGGTCGGAATCTTCCTCCATATGTGTGGGTGAGTCAACTGGAGGGGTTTCTGGTGCGGGTTGGTTGATTGGGTTATCGAAATAGGAGTTGAAGTATTCTTGTTGGGAATGGGAGTGTGGTGAGATTGATGGGAATGGTCAAAATGGTAGGAATGCTGAGAATGTGAATGAGGTGGGGAGTATTCATGTGATATCGAATGTCGGTAAGGTTCAAAGGGGGATGAAGAATCTCCGGATCCTTCGTAAGGGTTGTTTTCAGGTAAGTTGGCTGCTCAGCTAAAGAGGGTCGGTATGGTGGCCTGAAGGATGGTCCAGTGAAAGATGGTACAGTCATTGAGGGTCCATCCATCATGGGTCCTTTACCCTTTCCTCCACGTCTAAACTTAGGCGGCATTGTTCTTGTTTCAAAAACAAGTTAAACAAAATACTTGCTAGAATAATAAGATGGAAATGATTACACCTAGGTCAAAGTCTAGACTCGAAAGTCTAAGAGATATGTGTTAATATGTATTCTCGAGATTAAACACAAAAGGCTAGTGTTTAATTCACTCGAGAGTTGGCTCTCATACCAACCTGTCACACCCCTAATTTCCACACGTAACCCGGTGGGCCCGGTTAGGGAATATCGTGAGGTAAGTTGATATCATCATTACCAAACAATATAATATAACACAGCGGAAGTCTGGATAATTACTATTACAAACGTTCGAATGTACAAAGTTCAAAATAATAAATACAACGCTTGTAACTAGATCCACAGGTGGATCGAAATGTAATTACAAAAGGAGATTTAACAGACTAAGGGCTTCTAAGCAAAGGGTTGCAATTCCTCTTAAGCTTCGCCGAGCACTTCCAGCCTAATTACGTATACTTGTCACCTGCGCTTAGTCTTTTGAAAATACGTCAGTTTTCACAGGTAAATACATTTAACCGACTCATTTTGAAAATATTTTGTAAACATTTAGTGTACGCAATGGTACTTAGTTTAAACAAATAACTTGGGATAAATAATTTTCATGTTATCAGTTTTACATGCTAATAGTACATTTAGAGCCTGAAAACTATGCCGGTATCATGATTAATCGACACACCACTTTAACACCTTTAATAGGTGCATCCCTAATCGGTCATAATTATAATTTAGCATCTGATGGGTGTATGCCTACACCCCGTGCTTAGGTCATGGCCATTTGCAATTAAATGAGCCGTGGATATCCAGGACACGGTCGTTTTAACCCCCAAATGTTTAATATTAAGCAAGACGAATTAAAATGGATTATTTGAATTCCCGACTCATTGGTCTTTGATCCCATATCCAACCATGCGGTATTAGTATATCGTATCCCAAGCCCGTATAAGGGAAAATAAGTTAATGTATTTACCTGGCTTGCAAAATCTTTAGTAATAAGAAAATAAGCAAAGCACAGTCGTAATAAAAATAAACTAGCTTGGCGACAATCTAACGGAGGTCTCTACTCTGGAATAGATGGTATTATTAACAGATTAGATAGCTAGCGGGTCTTTATTTAGTCATTGAATTAGACCGGCTAACTTTAAAATAAAATAACGGTACGAAACGCTTGATTATGCAATGACCAGAAGAGAATGCATTTGGACCCGACAAGTACTAGGACTTGTATAATATGGGTTACCATTCTACATTCTGGAATTTGAGAATATTTTGATATGGTTAAACCCGTTTCAGTTAGATTGCGTAAACTAGTCACGTAGGCTTAACCGAACGTATATAAGCGAAACTGGGTAATCGGGTGAGCCCTACACAAGTTCCATATGCCATTAAGTCTAAAATATGTTATTATAACAGTAGGTTACTGATATGTTAGCCCGTTATCGTTTTAAAAGTAACTTATGCCTTAAAAGGGCAATTTCGTTATTTTAAAACATAAATAAACGAGTTTACATGTAAACTGATGTTAAGTTCATTAAATTCTGTAAAAACACTTATTTTATGATGTTATATCAGTAGGATATCAATTATATGTGTGGTTTATAGTTTAAGACCAAACTATGTCCCGAAAGGGCATTTTGGTCATTTCACATATAATTCGATAACTTATTTGGAAGTCTGAGTTTGGGACATGTACCTAATGTTAATAAGTTTGAAAATACGTTTTGAATTCAGTAGGCAACAATTCTCAATGCTCTAATATGGCTTTGAACCATATTATGCGTCGAAACGACGATTAAGTCGCTAAATGACGATTTAAACGATATTTAAATGAAACTGTTGTTGTGACCATGTTTGAATGACCAAAATATGTTAATATATATACTACATCAGTAGGCATAAGGTTTTGGTTCATAAAAATTTTTATAACTCATTTTAAGTGCCGAAAGGGCGATATCGTCATTTAAGGACATAATGTGTAAACTAGAGATTAAACTCAGTTTGCAACCTGAATAAATATCCCAAATAACCTTAATAAGATATGACATCAATAGGTAATGAGTTTTGATGTCAAGTTTATTATTTAAACTATTTTATACGTGAAAAGGGCGTTTTAGGCATATTTATTGGATACTTCCATAATGACTCGGATTACTACATGCCCATGTCCTATAACTCCAGAGGGTTATAGTATTATATAACATGGTCATAATGCAACTTAGGGACAGTAGCTAATGTTGCTAAATCGGGTCAGAACTGAAAGTCAAAGCAGAAGTCAAACTTTGCGACTTTCGGTTGCGAATCGACCTTAGATCTGGAATTGGCGAGCCAAACATGTTCCCACATGTTATTACAATTATTACCAAGTTATTAGAGTGTCAAAACAGGTTTTATAACATCTACATTGCTAATTATGATTTTATTTCAAAACTGACCCGTTTGACTTTTTATTAACATAACTTTGACCCGTCAATTGACCAAGCAAACGTGGCAATCAGGAGGTGCCCTTTTGAGGGATTAACACCTACCTTATTATGATCACGTAGCCATATTCATTACGAACATTGGCTGGACCATTATGGTCTTAGCCCAAAGTCAAAGTGTTTTTACGTAAATGCTTTGACCTCGGCTTAAAGTCTAATAAAACTGAAAGAGGGAGGAAAGGACACTTACTTAAAGTCCTTAGCACGAAAATAAGACTAGATTGGAGGCTCCCTTCAGTTGGGAATCTCCAGAGAACAAGATAGAGATGAATATGAGAATGAGCAAGGAATGCCAAGGTTGAGTTTGGTATTTATAGCCAAGGAAAAAGATTGGGAGCAAGACAAGTGTCTAGGACAGTTGTGAGGGGTCTCCTAGTGGTTTTGGATGTGTCACAACCAGCCAAGAGGGTGGCATTCGCGAGTTAAGTGGCAGGGCAGGAAGCTGCCATGCAAGCTGTTACTGGTAGTCCCTTACGGTCCGTAAGGGTCATGCCTTGCGGTCCGTAAGGACCTCTGGCGCCCACAGATTTGGAATGGTTACGGACCGTAACCATTGAGGCTTGCGGTCCGTAACCGCCTTACTGAAACCATAATTTTGGCTACCTTACGGTCCGTAACCAACAATGGTTACGGTCCATAAGGACCTCTCAGAAGGTAAACTTTTGGTATTTTTTTCCACTTTTGAACCTGCGACTTTCCCGATGCTCGTTCAGAGGTTATTAAAATAACATGATGGCGTCCTTAGTCCTTTTCGGCTACACTTGGCAACCAAGAATTTTCGGGACACGTGTCGGAATTTTATTGCATGAAATTTTCGAGGTGTTACACCATTGCACCGATTGCACAATGGTGCAGTACTAGCATATGGTTTCCTACTAGGAGGTTGAGTTGGTTGGTTTTGGGTGGCTTGATTGGGTTGAGTAGTCAAAGCAAAGTTTTGCGAAGCCTTACGCTTCCTCGATCTCTTGGAATGTTCGGCTTTGTTTCCCTTTGTTTTCTCCTGATTGGTCTTATCAGTCTGTTTCTTGTCGCCTTTGCGGTGGAGTTTAACTTTCCTGGCTTGTGAGTCAGTCAAGGTTGCAGCTAGCTTAGTGGTCTGTCGAACGGTAGTAGGGTTGCTACCAGTAACAATGTCCTGAACGGGTCAGGCAAGCCATTGATATATTTCTCCATTGCCTTATCCAAAGGCATCACCATCGTAGGGCATAGCAAACTCAACTCCTCCGATCGATCAGTATAAGCACGATGTTCCCCACTATCTTACTTAAGATCGTGGAATTCGTTTTCAAACGCCCTTTGCTCGTGACGAGGGCAGAATCCCTTCATCATAAGAGCCCTAAGCTTTTCCCATGTTTGTGCCATTGCCTCATCAGCACCCCTATCTCTCATCACACCATTCCACTATGTGAGTGCTCTTTTCTGGAATACACTCGATGCAAACTCAACTTTTCGCTAATTTGGACATTGAACATATCGAAATGTGCTTTCAAGACACTCAAACCATTGAAGGAGCCTAGTTGCTCCCTCAGACCCAGTGAACTTGAGTGGTTTAGCCAAACAGTATTGTTTATAGTTGCACGGAGCAGGTGCATTGTTGTTGTTATTGTTATTGTTGTTCGTTTGATTTAATTGGGTCACGAGGTTTGGGAGTATCGCAGCCATTTAATGAGCGATCTGCGCTGCCATTTCGGCATCTTGAGTTGCATTACGTCGAGGAAGCATTCTAAAAGAGAGGAAACATGAGAGAAAATGTGTGAGATTGACATTGGATAATCAATAAAAGTGTTAAAAATATTGACGAAATATAAGGATTGTGGTGATTCGTTCATTTCCCAAAACAAACAAACGACACACGTTGACTAATCAAAGTAAATGGGTCTTTAGAATGTATCGCGAAGACATGTTTTAGCCTATAAGTGGACACTCACCCAAAGAGTTCCGAAGTAAGAGTGACTGGTCTGATTAAGTGGATTTGTACGAACACTCTAGCCTTAGACAGAAAACTCAGGGTACAGGCACCCACCCTTCCAGATTGCATGTCATTATTTGAAGCCCAAACATTAACGAGATTTTGAATATTTTGAAGGCATAAAGCCAAAAAAAATGATTCATCTAAGGATAGATGTTTTCTTTGCAAAAAGTTTTAGGAAAGAGTTTGTGAGTTTTGTATTGTTTTTGGTAATCACCTAAGTATAGGTGATGGTAGTGTATTAAGATCTAAACGCAAATTTTTCTTGCGTTGGGGTCCTAGGAAGGTTATAGTCTAGGTCAAAACATTACTAATAACCTGATTCCCTATAACCAGTGCTCTGATACCAATCTGTAACACCCCGACCGCGTAAAAACAACAAACCGTGGCGGAAACGTCAAGGAGTCACGTTACAAATTGTTTCACAACACATGGCACTTGAAATTTTGTATTATTGAATTATCAATGTGTTACATTGTCTTGGAATTTAAACGAACTAAACAAACATAATAATTGTCTTTCGAGTTTTAAGATAACTAAGGCCCGCGTCCAAATCCTATGTGAAGCAAGCATCATACCATCAAGCGTTATTTCCTGAAACATATGTGAAAACGAGAGTCAGCATAAAAATGCCGGCAAGTACATAGGTTTTGTGAGTGTGTCAAATTCATGCCTTGTTATACATATTGCAGTACCTCGTCGGACTGCTAGAGTCGTAAAGTGAAAACCTTGTATCAAAAGTGTTTGATATTGCAATACAATTAACCAACTAAAATAAGTTGGTTAGAGTTTATGAAAAAGCCTTATAGCCATGAATCTTGACCAAAACATTTCTTTTGTAAAACCTAGTAGTAAATCAATTTAAAAGAAAACTTCGTATGCTTTATATCTTTAAGTGAAAATCGTTGCGTGACATCGTTTGAAAACAATTGTCCAAGTGATTCAAATAACACTACGATATGTAATACGATAAAAGCACTTATATATAGGAAGTACCAGCGGTGTATCCACCATGCTTTTATCATATTACACCCGCCTCGTTATCTAAAACACTTACCATAAACCAATCGTCCAATCGTCGTGTTATAAACCATTTGTCTGTGTTATAAACCATTTGTACGTGTTATAAACCCTTTGTTCGTGTTATAAACCAATTGTCTGTGTGATCAATCAATCGTCCATGTCAAAACAAATCGTCTGTGTTTTTATTGTTAAAAGTTTTGGTCATTCTTTAATGAACACATTCAAACCTGTGTTGACTATCCCACCAAAGGGTATCTTTAATAAACACCATAGGGTCTCTTAACTAGACTAACAAATCAATAAATGATTTGTTAATCAGAAACAGTTTCTGTCGCTTCCCAAACTACCCACCAAATTCTAGTGAATAGCCTAGTAACGGGATTGTCAGTCCTATGGCACCAACTTACTACTGGTCGGCTTGGGCCAAATCTAATGAATGTCATTCGTGTCATGGATATAGACAAGTTCGTTCACATTATTGAAATCGTCGTGTTTTATAATATAAACCATAGACTTTGTATTTTGAAAACTTGAAAACGGTTTAGCACATATGAATCACCCTAAAACATTTTCAAGACATAAAAGAGGGGAACTATGTACTCACTTTGGATTGCTAGTGTGTCCTTGTTTCGATTGATCAAATCAAGCTCAAGAGTTCGAGGATTCAAGCGCGTCCTAATATCGGATAACTATGTTAATGTCGTGACTTTAATCGGAGGATTCGGATAGAATGAATCCTTATAAACCAAATGAGTGTTGGAACTCATATGAATTAGTTTAATAAAGTTAACATTCTGATTTGGAAAGGTTTCTAAGTGCTTTTGACCCGTTATGACTCGTTAAGGTAGTTTACGCACTTTAACGGGTCATTTGCGTAAATATGTGTTCGGATGGTTAACTATGTACTATGATAAGTCTTTAATGCCCAAACATGTTTGAAAATGTTATTACATCAGTTTATATCTCAAAAAAAAATTTTGAAAATGTTATTACATCAGTTTATATCTCAAAAATTTGGTTACCTATGTTTAGAATTGATTTATGCGCAAAAAGGGCGTTGTGGTCATTATTGAAGTACATAAAAGCGACTTATCACAACATTAACCAAACGACATGACCATAAAGTATAACCTCAGTAGGTTATTCCCTATACAACTATGGTCACAATTATGTGTTTGGTCGGATCCTAAGATCGACCAAACGGGTCAGATTCGAAAGTCAAAGCGGTGGTCAAGACCGCTTGACTTACGACCCTAATAAAGCACTAAACTTGAAGTGACGAGTTGGACATGTCAAAACATATCTAACTAAGTTGCAAAACTGATTTGGTATCAAAACTTAGTGTTTTGATACCCGAAAATAGTTTGGTCGTAAAATGCATATTTTGCGCATTTTTGACCAAAACTTTGACTCGTCACTTCCACTAGTAAACGTGGTAATCAGAAGGTGCAATCCTTGGGATTATAACCTTCGTGATTACGATCATGTTGCAAAGTTCAATTGAACTTTGACTTGACCAAAAATGGTCATAACCGAAAGTCAAACAGAAAGTCAAACTGTTTGACTTTTGGCTCAAAAGAGCTAAAATAAATAAACAAGACTAGGAAAGAACACTTACTTGTGTTCTAGGAAGTCTTAGAACTCAGTAGGAGGCTTACAATAAGTTTGAAACAAGCTCCAAGAGAGTGGGAGAAAGAAGTGAAGAATGAGCAAGTTGAAATGGATGAAATGGCTTGCTATTTATAGTTATTTAGGAGCCACAAGATCATCACACATGTCCCATGTGTTGGCATGATCCTAGGATGGTCCTAACACTTATCCATAGCAGGAACAAAGCTGGAATTTTCGAAAACTTGGGCTCCAGACAAAGAAAATAGCTGGATGCCATGAAAACAGCTTGCTGTCCCCAGGTACCACCGTAAGCTACGGTGGGGGGCGTAGCATGCGGTGGGGGCAGGTCAGCCAAACTTTCAAAAATAACAGAACAGGCCCCTGCACTTGTTTCGTCGTGTTTTGTTACTTCTAACACCTGTTAACCTAATTTTTAGGCTTTATAAGGATGTTAAAGAATAGGGGACGTGAAATATGCCAGGAAATGTCGTGGATGTCTGTTCGTTCGGTTGTACGGTTGCGTTTTTCGCTTAATTACGACGAACACTTTAATTTATGCGAAAACAACCGTAATTGCGTAAAGAACGATATTTTTGCATTCACTTCACTAAAATACAAGATTTTAATGATTACAAAATATTTTGGATGTGCGTACTTGTTCCTTATTCAAAAATACGAGAATCGGTAGACTTTCGCAAATGACGCAAATAGTCCCTAAGCTTGAATAAATATGTTTTTGCCATACCGAACCCTTTAAAACTTATTTATAAGTTATGAAAGGATATTTAAGGAATGTTTAGCTTATGTCATTGTTCCGAAGTGTACGTCATGTTAAACTGGTTATGTTTGCGTAACAGTTTGCGATTTCACTTCCAGAAGTGGCCTAAGAGTTTGAAATCGTGCAAGGATTGAAAATGTACAAATGTTATTGAATACGGAGTTGTGTGGGAATTGTATAATGATAGAAAAGGCACAAATGTCACAAATTGGTTTTTAGCAGAGTTTAGGTTTATGTGTCTTTTAAAATCAGGGAACTTGGAAGATGAAAAAACAAAGTCTTATTAGTAATCTTTTTCAATGAAAATTCCAAGGAAATGATGATTTGGGTCCAGCTCCTAGTTCAAATTCAAATATTGTTGATGAAATGCTAAAATGTGAATATATTTGTTCAAGTTCAAATAATGATATTGATATGTAAGAAAATGAAGATATCAGTCCAAGTCCATATATTCCTTCGACTTCAAGTCTTGCAACATAAAATAAAATCGATTTGAATGATCTTCCTTCGGATCTCTCTGATAGACCACCTATTGCTAGGTATCATCCTATCAGATAGACACCATTTTCTAAGATGTATCTGAATGACTTTAATAAAGAAGAAAGAGGGTGTCTTGCGGGTGATCTTTCGGCCTTTTATCACACTATAAAGGAAGATGGCATGTGACAAATAAACTTGCGGCGCACCAGAGCTCCAACGTTCAGAGGCGGCGGGATGGCGGAGGTAGAAAGGATGAGGCCATTGTGCAGGGTGAGGGGGCGGGATATGTCATTGCTGTGCTACGGCGTTCTATTTATTGTTTTTTATTCAAAAATTGGCTTTAGGTGTAACTTAACTTTATATAGAGGTAGCGAAATCGAAAAAAACGTCAATTTTTTTACACTACCGTCGGAACGTCGAGGGGCAACAGGGGGTACCTCTCCATATATGGTACATCCACCCCTGTGGCGGAGTGCTGCCACATATTATTGGAGTCTGAGTCTTGACGTACTTGGACGGGGGATTTTAGCCTAGATCGCACTAGGAAGCAGGACAAAAAGTACTAGGATCCGTGATCAGTGCATTTGAGGTGCACCTTAATTTGTAGTAATTATTATACGTATGCATTGATAATGTTATAAAATATGATTCTTTGAGGTGGTTTCATTAACATTTGGTTTAAGATGAAAACAAATTAAACTTATTTGTTAAGATTAACAAAGAGAAAAAAAAAATTTAACCATCGAGCCACATTTTTGTATATAATTAACTAGGTTAAAACCTCGTATACACGGGTTGCATAAATATAATTTTATATAATAAATAATAAAAGATGTATTTTTAAATAAACTCGTATATTGCATGTGTTGAATAAAATATAATGTCATATGTTAATAGAAATAGCCATCAAGATTTATCTTTTAAAAATGAACATTGATATACTATTTACTTATTATAGATTTATCTTTTAAAAATGAACTTTAATGTATTATTTACTTATTATAACATTTTTTTCTTTGTTAAATACTAGGTTACAACCCGTGTATTACACGGGTTGCACAAATGTAATTTTATATAATCTTCCATTATTTACTATAATCATAATAAAAACAAACATTTATATTCTTATCTAACTTTTCGTTTAAAATTATTATTATTATTGTTATTATTATTATTATTATTATTATTTAATATGATCATAATAAAAACAAACTTTTATCATTATCTAAATATTTTTTCTTATCTAATATTTTGTTTAAAATTATTATTATTTGATATTAGAGATAACTAGGAAAATAAGGTGAGAAAGCACCAGAAAACACGACATGTGTCCAAAAAAAGATTTTCTTTATTAGAAAGATTTAAAACTACTCAAAGTAAATTAAGAAAAAGGAATTTAAATTAGGATGAGAATATAAAAGCCTTGGTATGAAAATACCTAATGGAATTAGATTTCACATTAATTAATTTGTAAAATATTATATTGCTTTAAATAAGTAATTTGAATTTAATTAGAATTTTGTGGTGACAAGCCCAAAGTAAATCCTCTGTCAATATTAATGGCCTTTATTGGGTTAATTCATAGAAATTATTTTCATCTATACCATGTAATAAAAGAAATATATTGAGAATACATGTCATTTATTGAAATAACTACTTTTGGTTTTCTCACCCATCTCTCTTTTTTAATTATCTGTTATTTAATAATAAATTCATATTGATTTAATATCAACTGATTAGGGGTGTTCATAGGTTCGGTTTACGGTTTATTTGGTTTATACGGTTCAGTTTATTCGGTTTTTCAAATTTTGTACCCCAAACCAAACCAAAGTAGGAATATGCCTACCAAATCCAAACCAAACCAATTTCAAACAAATTGTTCATAATTACCTTTTTTTCATAACTGATATTTATCATTCATGTTTGTGTTTCAACTTCTGAACACCATGTCAACAACTAATTTAAATTGAACAGTTGTTGGTGCACCTGGTGTTCGTCACTTGTCGAATAGGCTAGATAGAGCGTGTGTTGAATATTGTATAGGTTATAATCGAACACACGACCGAAATACGGAGATTTCGGTGTAAAAGGGATCAAGTTCGCCCGAACTTGACCTGTATTGGTCAAGTTCGCTCGAACTTGATGTGTCTTTAGTCAAGTTTGCCCGAACTTGACCATAGCACATCCAGGCGAGCTTGGCTCTCTATATATATATGTGTGTGTTCATTTGTCATTTAAGTTTTTGGCATCCCTACGGGGATGTGCTGCCGGATTCTCTCCAGGAACTCCGACAGCTGGACTTATAAAGATGTATACTCTTTCGGTATGAATGAAGACTCCCGCTGCATTCTACTTCTACTCCTTTCTGTAATAACATTCTACCGAATTGGTTTATGTTTATCTACTAACTTTCGTCTAGAACCGCCTGATCACGGACCTTCAATTGGTATCAGAGCTACGGTTATCACCTACGCTCATGAATTTGGATATTTATGGACATTAGGAGGGGTTTTGGACGTAAATCATGAAATAAACCTACAAACCACGGACAAAATCCAAAATTGAGCGGATAGGATTGTTAGAAAACCAATTTCGACCAGATCTATGGTGAAATCATCTCGAAATTCAAAGAAATAAGGATTTTGGATCGAAAAATGTGAAAAATGGCTGATTTGGGAGACCAAGTTCGCCCGAACTTTACATGGTTTTTCAAGACTTTTCAACAAGTTCGCCCGAACTTGACCAGGTTTTTCAAGGTTTTTCAAGATTTCTCTCAAGTTCGCCCGAACTTGACTTATTTTCTTTGAAATTAAGCACAAGTTCGCCCGAACTTGTCTATTTCATGCAAGTTCGCCCGAACTTGGTGGTGGCCAGCCAAGTTCACCCGAACTTGTCAGAAACTGACTAAGTTCGCCCGAACTTGTCAGGATGCCTTAAAAAAGGCATTAAAAAAATTTATTGCTTGGTTTGATGAGACGGGTGTCCAGAAAAAATTTGGTGATAGAAATTTTTTTTTGAAATTTTAAACGTCCTATACTGACTGTTCCGTGACAATGTCGGAGGCCTTAGAGAGAGGCTGAAATGATGAGGCTAGAGATGGTTGAAGATGAGAGGGTAGTCATTGATACAAAAGCAATTTGGTGATCATTAGAGTTGAAGACTACTGATGGGTTCTTAAAGTAAATTCTGCATTTGTTAAATACTAAAATTCCGGATTTGAGGGGGAATTTCAGTGAAAAAATTGGTATGGTCAGAATTTGCAAAAATGAGGGGGAATAAAAACTTTTCAATATTTGAAGATTCCGGCATTTTTGAAATTCGTGACACTGCAACAGTATTAAGGTGGTTTCCAACTACAGATTAACCGGGAAATACAGAGATTTGAGATTCATTTGTAAATTGATCAAGTTGATGTCTAGTTTGAAAGCAGGTGGTTACATAACTAAGTCTTGGAGGAGTTGTTTATCAGATTCTGCGGTCATGGTTGTGGATTGACACCTGAGTCGTGCGTATGGTTTGGAAGCACACACGACTTCCTATCTTTAACTCTGCTTTGCAAATGAATTATTGACTGGACTAACCGCCAAGAGATAAGGATGCTTTGTAGTTTCAGTTGCCCCGGGTTGTATGCGGTACCATGATTAAGGAAGATGATTTATGGGATCGGATCTTCCAGACAAAGAAGTGTACCAGTTGCTGACGAAAGAGATTATCCATTTGGGATTCTGTGATCACAGGAAGTTCAGATTATTCAGATCATGATTCAGATTGATACTTAAGGGTTAGAGTCCTGATCTCCGGTGAAGGAACAGTTAGCTGGATTAGCAGTCGTTAATACCAGTGTGAGGATGATGATCTTAGGAATTAATGACTAGCTCCAAAGACGGATGGTTTCAAAATTAACAAGGAAATCTGATGATAACCTTTGGTGGCCATTATTTTTAATCTTCAAGCAGATGAATCATTCTTCTCTTCGACTAACTGCCGTTGGATGATGATGTTTGGTGATTAAGTGGCGCTAGTCTGCCGGAGATAGCTATATATCTGACATTGTGACTGAAGAAGAAGAATGTGATTTTGATCGCGGACGAATGTTTCTCAGAGTCGAAGTGTTACCAGTTTATTTGGTTCCGGTGAAGATTTGCTGATTGAAAACGATTACCTATTTGCTGATCTGGAGTGATTACGGAAATTGGGATTTCAGATTATTGCAGGTAAACATTGATTTGAAGTTTATCAGTGTGGTAATTCGAAGTTTCTATCAATTGCCGGTTGAGTTTTTGAAGATCGGAAGATCGAGCATGGGAGATATGCGCTAAAACTGAACGCGGATGTGGTTTAAGTTGAAATGGAGAAGCTGTATTGATGAATTTCAAGTTGGTGTCTATTCAAGATAATCTGTCGGTCAAGTAAATCAGAGGAGGTTGGAAACTATGCAACAAATATCTGAACTGGAGATTTCAGGGGGAATTAGATTTTGATAATGCAAACCCGAATCATCAATTAAGGGGGAATTTGTTGACGCGTTTCGACGACATCGGCAAACACCTTGATTGAAGTTGCAGAATATTCAAACACGGCTCATGTTTGAAGACCAAGATTCGACAGTAATGAACAAGGGGGAATCTGTTGGTGCACCTGGTGTTCGTCACTTGTCGAATAGGCTAGATAGAGCGTGTGTTGAATATTGTATAGGTTAGAATCGAATACACGACTGCAATACGGAGATTTCAATGTAAAAGGGATCAAGTTCGCCCGAACTTGACCTGTATTGGTCAAGTTCGCTCGAACTTGATGTGCCTTTAGTCAAGTTCGCCCGAACTTGTCCTGTGAAGGACAAGTTCGCCCGAACTTGACCATAGCACATCCGGGCGAACTTGGCTCCCTATATATATGTGTGTGTTCATTTGTCATTTAAGTTTTTGGCATCCTACGGGGAGGTGCTACGGGATTCTCTCTAGGAACTCCAGCAGCTGGACTTATAAAGATGTATACTCTTTCGGTATGAATGAAGACTTCCGCTGCATTCTACTTCTACTCCTTTCTGTAATAACATTCTACCGAATCGGTTTACGTTTATCCACTAACTTCCGTCTAGAACCGCCTGATCACGGACCTTCAACAATTTCATTGCAAAATAAAACAACCACATTTAGAAATTAGTCGTAAACACAACTACAAGTTTAAAATTGAAAGCATAGAACATAAAAACTGGAAAGAGTCAGCATAAATCATCTTGTAACCTTATGTGAAAATTTAGAAACCATAATATATTTGAAGACTAAAACTATAGAAATTATTGGGCTTATATTGTGAGTTGGGCTTTATATATATTATGTGGGCTAATTTTTGTTTTTATGGTTTATTAAGCATTATAATTTTTATTTAATGATTAATTAAATTAGGGGTTCATTTGGTTATTCAAATAAACCAGATAAAAAATATACCAAACCAAAAACCAAATTCACAATTCAGTTTCATCAAACACCGAAATCGGTATTCAGATCGATTTTTTCAGTTATGGTTACGGTTCGGTTTTCGATCTTTATTTGGTTTCGATTTTTTATGAACACCCCTAAAACAGATAGATATACATCTTTAACAAAATAAGATAGATAAGTTTAATATATCTTTAACTAAATAAGACAGATAAGTTTCAAATTCATGTAAATGCAAATATATAAGATGTGATTACTAAATTAATTATGTCATTAAATTTTTGGAAGGATATACATGAACACGAATTACTTTTTATTTCTTTTGTATCATTATTTTTCTTTTTAGTTGTTGTCAAAGATAGCAGTATACTTGATAAATATGAAGTGCAGTTAGGAAGCATAAGCAAGGTGTGCACCCAAGAAGGCAATATTCATTCAAATACGCTAACAAGATTCATATGCTAAGCTTAAGCAAGAGTAACAAGTAGAAAAATGGGAGAAATATGATTGATTGTTGATATTTGAAAGGGGGAATATGTATATATTAATTTAATAGTTTATTAAGGATAAAATAGTCATTTTAAGAGTAATTATACCCTTATACAATTAGCAACTTGGGTTGTCTCTCTAGAATGAAAAGTGGCGACTTTTAAAAAACCACACAACCCTTTGTTAGGGTTGCCCATGTAGAATGAAAACTGACGACTTTAAAAAAATCACACGTACATAGCCCTTTGTTTAATATTAACGGTCACCACTCAAACTTAATTAACAGATATGTCTCCTACCATATTATTTGCCACCTTTTCACCACCTTAAACAACTATGGTGGTGTTTGTTTTTTCAGATGTAAAAGGTCTGCAGTCTGTGGACCACATCTGCAAACATCTGCACGAGAAGATGTGGACCAAATGTCTGCGGAGTTTAATAAAAAGAGTGTTTGTTTAAAAAGATCTGCAAACCCCTTTCTCTTTCAAAAAAAACCCCTTTCAGATCTGCACTCCATCTCCCACCTCTACCACCCCCATCAAGCCCGCAGTTCCACTCCATTTCCCACCTCCACCACCCCCTTTGAGATCTGCAAACCCCTTTCTCTTTCAACATCATAATACAACACCACCTACTGAAAGTAGTATCAAACAGAGTGAAGGTGGAGATGAGGGCTTCGTCGGAGATGAAGATGGATATCGATGAAGGTGAGGGATCGATGTGTCGGAGATGAAGATGGAGATCGACGGTGATGTGTTGGAGGATGGAGATCGACAGCGATGAAGTGGAGATCGATGTGTCGGCTGGATAGAGGTGGAGATCGATGTGTCGGAGATGAAGATGGAGATCGATGGCATGGAGGTGGAGATCGATGTGTCGGCTGGATTGCTAGGGTTAGATTTGCTTTGTTTTGAAAGAGCAGAGAATGAGAAGAGGGTAGAAGACCCTTGAAGACACTAGTCCAAATCTGCTTGAGGAAGTGGTCTTGAAGACCTTTTTAAGTGAAAGCTCTTCCAAAAAACAAACACGCTTCAGACCCAAAGGTCTGCGCGTGTCTGCGAGACGCAGACATAAGTGACCAGAAAGGCTTTTCTTGAAAAAACAAACACCACCTATGTATATGTTATAATTGAAAAAAAATACATATCATAAAAAAACGATCCATTGCGGTGGTAGCCATGCATCTTCAACACACAACCAATGCCGGTTATGTATATCGTTATGCTTTTTCCCTTCCTTTGTAAGTTTTCCTCCCAAATATTAAATGCCGCATCACATTTTCAGATTACACGAAACGATGTTGATTCCCGAATCTCCATGTTCTTTCATAATTTCAAATCCCTTTCTTAACCCCTCAAACTCCATTCATAAATCCAAAAACAACCCCCAACCATTTCCATTCGTATTTCCAAATCCCTTTCTCCCCCCCCTCATTTTTCGGTATCAGTACCATTTGTTGATCATCCCACACTCCTCCAGCACCGTTTTCACCATCGACGCAATCGTTGATCATCCCACACTCCTCCAGCACCATTTTCACCATCGCCGCAATCGTCCTGCGACAAACGTTTTATGATTCTTTCTCGGCCTAAGTAGCACTGGAACGGGTACAGGATCGGGGTACGGGAACGAGGAACGGCAAAACTCAAAATTCCAAGATACGGGTACGGCAATAGAAAATATAAAAAAATAAAAATATATTAAACAAATTCCAAAAATACTACATCTTCCAAAGGTAATTAATTATCAATAATCAAATCATTTTTAAATTCCGGTTCATCTAGTCAGAGATCGGCAATCGATAGAGAATTAGAGATCATGAGACTCGAGAGTTTAGAGATTAGAGAAGCCGAATACGATAGGTTTGTTTATTTAATGGCCGGTTGTGAAATTTGAAAGGGTTAAAACCCTAAAAATAAATGGAAAAGGACTGAATTCTTCTACCAGAAACGTCCCCGACACTGGAAACGTTTAGGAAGCGTCCCCGACGAGTACCCATGGCGTTTTCGTCCCCGACAAGTACCCGAGACGGGTACGGCCACATAAATGGAGTCTCCGTGCTACATAGCTCTCAGCCCAAGTCTCTTTCTCTTTGGTTCTTCCAGTGTCTCTAATCGTCCCTCACTCCTGTTTTTCCTAGATTTAACACCGTTCTTTTAATTATTCCATCCGAAGTTTCGATTCCGGTATGTATTCACTCGCAATGTTTTTTTTTCATGGTAGTAATCCAAATATTGTTAATACCAGTGCGCAATTATATGGAATAAACAACACATTTTCTTTCATATTGTTTGTTGATTTTTTTGTTGTAATTGTTATTAACAGTGCACTTTTCCGTTTGCTTTACTAGATTCCCAATTTGTATTGTATAAGCCATTTTAACAATTCCATATGGATTTTTTCTGTTGCAATTGTTGTTAAGAGTGCGCTTTCAGTTGTAGTTACTTCCATTCTGTTTTATTTGTGGAATCTGAATAATACAATTGCGTATTCACGTTAATCTAAAGTATGTTTATGGTCTTTGCTTGTACAATATTTGCAACACAGGTTAGGGTTTAAAATTTTGGGTGATGTCAAATTTTCTCAGATTTGGTCAACATTTTCATTTTGCTTATCGGTAATCCCCCAATATATTTGCAATCGCATAAGCATGGAAAACATTGTTCTCAAACAAATTAACGTGGTTTTGTTTTTCAAATCTGACCATGTTAACCATTTTGTCATCACAAATGTTGGATTTAAATGCAATAAAAACATAATTTATAAAAGCATATATATATATATATATATATATATAGTAGGGTTCTAGAATGAACTGTATGAACTGATCTGGACCCTTGATTTTCTTTTTAGTTGTTAAGGGTAGGATTGTAATTATATAAAAAAGTATATTTAAATCATTATTTTAATAATTGAATTAAGTTACATCTTGTCACACCCCGACCCGCAGCGGAAAAGGTGACCGGGGCATGATTGGGTTTTCATCAAAGCTCATGACATTTATTACAAGGTTTCATATTTATTATTTCAATTTAAAAGAGATCATACAATCATATCAAACAAATACAACATGTTTTATTCATCATTCTAAACTTCATTATTTTTCTTCTAAGGCAATTTCCTATGTTTTCCTTTGCTTCATCCTGTTCACCTGTATCATATGTAAAAATGGTTTTTGGATCAACAAAAAGTTGGCGAGTGAACCTTGTTAGAAAACATTTATTATTTATTTCTGGTTGTATTTAATATGGAAAAATTGTGCAATATTCATATATGAACAAACGTAAATAAACATACCATAACAACAATTAGCATACGATATCAAACAACAACAAACAATAACATACATTAACAAACCAACAGCATGCAATCACAAACCATTAGTATACGATATTAAACAACAACAAACAATAACATACATTAACAAACCAACAGCATACAATAACATATCAACTTGCATAAATATATAATATAAATGAAACTGTGCGATCAAGGCTCAATCAAACGGAGCCGATCGTATTGCATGTACTGAAAATGAAAAATGTCTGTGCGATCAAGGCTCAATCAAACGGAGCCGATCGTATGTTGGCACGCCAGGTTCACGCTCATAATGTAACGGGGAACATGCTCAACGCTCATAATGTAATGGGGAGCGGCGGCCTATGAAATTGCATGTACTGAAAACAATAAATTAAATCTATACAATAATCACACAAACCGTTTACACAGGCTGGATACACATTTATTCATGATATGATGTATGCACAATGATTTAAATATAATAAATAGTAAGACACATGATACACCCCAAAAACATGATTTAAACGGGGAATTTGTAGAGATTCACTCACATTGGGTACGTTCGGTGAATGATGATGAATGCGCACGAGTTTAGAGGATTGATCGACGAGGAATAACTAACCTAATTAATAATGAAAAAGTAAGGTAAATAAATGGTTTAATAGGATTTTTGGATTATTTTTGTGAGTTTTAGGCTATTTTCTAACCTTAAAAAGGTTATTTTTAAGTATTTTTAATTGATTTTTAAATGAAATAAATAAATAAAAATAATAAAAAAATGTTGACTTTTTGACCGTTGACTTGTTGACCGTTGACTTGTTGACCGGTTTTATTGTGTAAGTGTATGCGCCGGGTGAGGCTCGAACCCGAGACCTCCCGTACGCGTGCACGCAGCTCTACCAACTGAGCTACGTGTCTAACCCGAAATAATTCTGTTTTTAATTATATTTATATACTAATTAAATTAATCCGAAAATCATTTATTTTAAAAAGATTTTAATGTAGCGACTCGGTGCACTCCACAGGTCTCGAACCCGGGACCTGTGGTTTAGTTTGGCACACAGTCCACCGCTGGACTGTGTGTCTAACTTGGTAAATATTCTAGTTTTTATTATACTTAACATATTACTGAATTAACCCGGTTCAGTCTAAAAAAAAGGCATTTTATTTCGGTGAAGGTGCGTGTGTGTCAAGAATAGAACTCGGGACGTTATGCATATTGTTTGCACACAGTCCACCACTGGACTGTGTGTCTAACCCGTTCATAAAACTGTTTTTAATTAATCTTATATCATATCTGAACTCGTCTTCTTCGTTCAAAACACAGACATCGGTCAAAGCAACTGATACTTGATTAATTCGGTTAATGAACAAGATGAACAATTGGAAAGTATTGAATCGAAGAGTTTGGGGAAAGAAAATACCGAACAGATCGTCTTCTTCAGAAAATCCGGCGAAGCTCGTCGGCTCTGTTCTGGTGACCTTCGGCTGTTAGAGTCAATTAGCAGTTTGGAGGGATTAGATGTGAAATTGAACAAATGAGTAATGATTATCAGTAGATTACATGATCATACCGGTTATCGCGTGATTCTGAAACTTTCAGAAACTTTCCGGCGAAAACAGAAAAATCCGGCAATGTCGTCTGGGGTTGATGCTGAGCGGTGTTAGAATTCGTCTTATAATGGAATGAAACAGAAACATCGAGGTAATTACCGTGTAGATGAAAGTCCCGGTTTTCCGGCGACTTGCAGAGAATTCCGGCGAGTGAATTTTCTTGCGACAGATATTCTTCAGAGGTTTAAGGTGAGTGAGAGTGATGTCAGTATGAGTCCTATGATCTTATTTTTGGGTAAAAAGAAATGATGGATTGAATTCGGTTTTCCGACGAAACTTTCCGGTAATTTTTCAGAGAATTCCGGTGACTTCCGGCGAAGTTTTCTGAGCGAAATGATGAGTGTGTTTGATAGAATTCGCGAGCTCACTGAATGAAGAAAGTATAACTCCCGGATTTGAATTGTATTTTTCGGTTTTGAATTGAAATGAATGAAATTGATGGATTCCTTCGGTTATAACCGATCTTAGTGTTAATGCATACGTTATGACTAAAAAGAAACGACCAACTTTGACGAAATTGTCGGGATTTCCGACGTGAACGGATTTGGGCGCAGCTGGGTTTTGATTTCCAGATTGATTTATGTATTAATTTTTTCAATATGTTAACAAACAACACAAGTGGCGGAGCGGTTGAGCGAGTGTGAGTTAAGTCTTTGTGTAACCTTTGGCTGACCCGGGTTCGAAACCCGGCAGCAGTATTTTATTTTTATTTCATTATTTTTAACAGATTTTCAATTATAAATTTTATATTCTAATGTACTTATTAATTATGTATCTTAAAATTAATTTGGGCATTAAATACGCAACGAAATTTTTAACTGGTTGTTCGGTTAATAAACGAAGCGGGTTTGGTAAATCCGGTTTTTGGCGGATGTTACAGTATCCCCTACTTTTAGAAATTTCGTCCCGAAATTTAAGTAGTGGCATATTTGTCTAGAAAGGATGGTGTTTTAATTTGACAATTACATACTTAGAAGAGAGTAAGAGTTTAAATTTTGTTTGAGGCGGTAACGTTCCTTGTAAGGGTTGAATACCCTGCTACAGGAATCGCTTTTTGTTGCCTAAAGTGTATGAATACGGAACATGGATACACAGAGTTGATTGACTAAGTATGATGTTATGCATATGAGTTTGGGTACGTTTGAAAGATTAGGTTATATCCTAAAACATAACTTTTACTACTAAAAAACCTACATGGAACTTCTCATAACCGCCTGACAATGCCTCTGATCCTTTGGCAAGAATACTTATATATAGGAAGTACCAGCGGCGTATCCACCATATTCTTGTCAAATTTTCATTGGTTTTATCTGTAAGTTATGATTGGTTCTATGATGTGACTCTAGAACACAACAACCAATATCTGAGTCCTAATTCTGATAGCATATATGTTTGATTGATGACACAATCCAATTCCTTTAAAGGATGAGATGATATGAATGCTACATCAGTGAGTATAACACAAACTTCAATCAAGACAATACCAAATCCTTCATGGAACTTCTCATAACCGCCTGATAATGCCTCTGATCCTTTGACAAGAATACTTATATATAGGAAGTACCAGCGGCGTATCCACCATATTCTTGTCAAATTTTCATTGGTTTTATCGGTAAGTTATTATTAGTCCTATGTGACTCTAAAACATACACAAACACAACAACCAAAGCTTGAGTCCTTGAATGATGACAATACCTCTCTCGTTTATTATGATGGAGAGGTTAGTCTATGTAGAAAATGGAACACAATCCAATTTCTTTAAATGATGAGTTGATATGAATGTTAAATCAGTGAGTGTAAAACAAATTTCAACCAAAACATTACTAATTCCTACATGGAACTTCTCATAACCGCCTGATAATGCCTCTGATCCTTTGACAAGAATACTTATATATAGAAGTACCAGCGGCGTATCCACCATAGGACTAATAATAACTACCGATAAAACCATGATGACCGTCCCTCTCTCGTTTGTTGTGATGGAGAGGTTAGTCTATGTAGAAGTGAGACACAGCCCAACTTCTTTAAATAATGAGATTAAAATACGTTGAGATGTATGATGGTATGAATGTTGAATCAATGAGTATAAAACAAAACTGAAATAATAATTCGCATTAAGATCCTTGGATAAGCTTCCAATTTAAAATTGAGACACGTGAGAATTGAGATAACATAAAGAAAGCATAAAACTAAGCAGTGGGAGTTGAATCTTGATTGTTGGTGAAGGGGACTAGTTGAGTGTTTTCGTTTGGGCCGTCATTATCTGTCACACCCCGACCCGCAGCGGAATAAGAATCAGGACATAATTGGGTTATCACCAAAGCTCATGATATTTACTAATATGTTTCATATTTAATAAAGTCAAAGTTACATTTCCAAATATCCAAACATGTCCATACAATACAAAGATAATAAACCAAACATAACACTCCCAAACTCTAAATCATTTTATTCTTCTAGTCCAATCCTATGTGTTCCTGACTGCAGCTGGCTCACCTGTATCATGTGTAAAAATGGGGGTTTTTGGGTCAACATAAGTTGGCGAGTGAACCTTATTAGATGAGCATTTATTATTGATTTACTTGTTAGTTTATCAATGAAAAATTGTGCATAATCATAATGAGCAAATGTAAATAATCAAGCAGTGGCAAATAGCAATCATAACTATAACATACAATAACATATGATAGCATACATAAACATACCAACAACATACGATAAATAACATAAATGAAACTGTGCGATCAAGGCTCAATCAAACGGAGCCGATCGTATTGCATGTACTGAAAATGAAAATGTCTGTGCGATCAAGGCTCAATCAAACGGAGCCGATCGTATTGCATGTACTGAAAATGAAAATGTCTGTGCAATCAAGGCTCAATCAAACGGAGCCGATCGTATGTGGGCACGCCAGGTTCACGCTCATAATGAAATGGGGAACATGCTCAACGCTCATAATGTAATGGGGAGCGGCGGCCTATGAAATTGCATGTACTGAAAATAATAGATTACATCTAACAATAACTACACAACAGTTGAAACAAACTGAATACACATGTTCATGATATGATGTATGCACAATGGTTTAAATATAATATATATATCAAGACACATGATACACCCCAAAACGTGATTAAACGGGGAATTTGTAAAGATTCACTCACATTGGGTGCGTTTGAATGGAGATGATGAGATGCGCACGAGTCGGGAGAGTTGAACAACGAGAATTACTAACCTAAATAATAACGGAAAAATATAGTAAATGAGTGGATTTTATTAAGGATTTTAATGGAATTTTTAGATATATTTTTGTGGGTTTAAGGCTATTTTCTATCTTTAAAAATGTTATTTTTAAGTATTTTTAATTGATTTTTAAATTAAATTAAATAAATAAAAATATAAAAAAATTGTTTATTTTGCGTTGACCGTTGACTTGTTGACCGGTTCGGTCAAAGTGTATGAATGCGCTGGGCGAGACTCGAACCCGAGACCTCCCGTACGCGTGCACGCAGCTCTACCAACTGAGCTACGTGTCTAACCCGAAATAATCTTGTTTTTAATTATATTTATATACTAATTCAATTTAACCAAAATTCTTTTAATTTCAAAAACATTTTAATTCAACAACTCGGTGCGAGTAACGGGTTACGAACGCGTGACGTGCGACTTAGTGTTGCACACAGCCACCGCTGGACTGTGTGTCTAACCTGGTTTTTATTATACTTAACAACTAACGGAGTTAACCCGGTTTAGTTTTAAACAAAAAGGCATTTTATTACATAAGGAGTGCGTGTATCAGGGATCGAACTTGGGACATGCGTGTATATTTTGCACACAGTCCACCGCTGGACTGTGTGTCTAACCCGTTCATATTACTGGTTTTAAATAAACTTATAACTTAACTAACTTCGTCTTCTTCATTCAAATTTCAGTCGACTGAATCACTAATCCGTTTCTTGTTTTTACGATTAACAAACATTCTTAAGGCTAAAATGAAATGGCAGAGACGGTGTTGGAAGTAACATACCGTAGGAATGATATATCACAGAATTTCTGGCAATGCGTCGGCTCTGTTTTTGTGCACCTCAACTGAACCAAACAATTAACCATTTTGATTAGTCAATCGTGGAATTGAAGTGATAAACAAACGTTAATAGTGCGATTGAAGGTCCTTACCGTTTCACAGACGGAAATAAAAGTTTCCAGGAAATTTCCGGCGAACTGGAATTATCCAATAACGGTGCCTGAATTCGATCTCAAGTGGATGGTTTGAGTTAGAAACAGCTTAACATTAGATTACGATGGTATTGAAGAACTTACCGATTTGAGGACAAATACGGTTTTCCGGCGAACCTTACAGAAATTTCCGGCGAGTTGATTTAAACGTTCTGATGGACTGAAAGTGTGACGAAAGTGAAATGGAATGTTTGCCTGATGTCTCTGAGTCGCGAGAAGGGTTTTGATTGGAGTAATCTGGACTTGATTATTTTTCGGTTATAAAAACCGATAATGATGAAAATTGATGTTCAATCAATTCCGACTTGATTAAAATCGTCGGTGCATCGGTTATAAACCTGAATGTGCGAGTAATCAAACGATTTGACGATTGAATTGCCGATTTCCGTTTCTCAGTTGGCGCGACCGATTTAACCGAGTTTGTGTATAAATGTTATTTGTTTCCTAGAGATAACAGAAAACAACAAGTGGCGGAGTGGTGATGTGTGTGTGTGTTAAGACTTTGAAGTTATGAACCGGCTGACCCGGGTTCGAGTCCCGGCAGCAACATTTCTTTTTTATTTATTTTGTTTTCACTTTTTATCAAATATAATTTTTATAGTTTAGTTTGTTTATTAATTATGTATCATTAAAAACCAAAATAATCATCAATACACAACATGACATTTATAACTTAATATTCGATTACAAAACGGAGAGGGTTTGGAAACCCGTTTTTGACAAATGTTACAGTATCCCCTACTTTTAGGAATTTCGTCCCGAAATTTAAGTAGTTGAAGTAGTAGGAAAAAAGATGCGGGTATTTTTCACGCATTGAGTCTTCACGTTCCCAAGTAAACTCAGGTCCCCGTTTCGACTCCCAGCGTACCCTAACAATTGGAATGCGACTTCGTCGTAGACGTTTCTCTCCGAAGTCCATGATCTCTACTGGTCTTTCAATAAAATGCATAGATTCATCAATCTGAATATCTTCCAGAGGAATGTGGAGGTTTTCATCAGCGAGGCACTTCTTCAAGTTCGACACGTGGAATGTGGGATGAATCCTGTTGAGTTCTTCTGGTAGATCAAGCTTGTATGCTACAGGTCCGACTCTTTCGAGTATCTTGAAAGGTCCTACGTAGCGAGGTGCTAGCTTGCCTTTTTGACCAAAACAAACTACTCCCTTCCACTGTGACACTTTTAGAAGTACATGATCACCAATGTTAAACTCTAAAGGCTTCCGTCGTTTATCTGCATAACTCTTTTGACGACTCTGAGCCGCTAGAAGATTGTTTCGGATTTGATGGATCTTGTCTGTGGTTTCTTGGATCAATTCTGGACCAGTGATTTGAGCTTCCCCAATTTCGTGCCAACATACAGGAGATCGGCACTTACGACCATATAAAGCTTCGAAAGGTGCCATGCCGATACTTGAATGATAGCTGTTGTTGTACGAAAATTCAACTAATGGTAGGTGGGCGTCCCAATTTCCCTTGAAGTCTATGACACATGCTCGAAGCATATCTTCAAGAGTTTGAATGGTGCGCTCAAATTGTCCATCAGTTTGAGGATGATAGGCGGTACTGATATCTAATCGCGTACCCATAGCGGATTGTACTGCTTGCCATGTTCGTGAAGTGAAACGACCATCACGATCAGAAATAATGCTTAACGGTACCCCATGTCGGCTTACGATTTCGCTGATATAAAAACGAGCAAGCTTTTCGTTCTTGAAATCTTCGCGGATAGGAATAAAGTGAGCTGATTTTGTAAGTCGGTCAATTATTACCCATATAGTGTCATACCCACCAGAAGTGCGAGGTAACCCGGTAATGAAGTCCATGGTTAATTTTCCCACTTCCATACGGGTATTTCAGGTTGGACCAGAAGTCCTGAGGGTCTTTGGTGTTCAGCTTTCACCTTGGAACATGTAAGGCACTTAGAAACAAAAACAGCAATATCCTTCTTCATTCCAGGCCACCAATAGGTATATCGTAGGTCTTGATACATCTTATCGGCTCCTGGGTGTATAGAATATCGCGTTTTGTGAGCTTCATTCATAAGAATTTCACGAAGATTGTTGTGGTTAGGAATCCAGATACGATCTAGGTAGTACAGAATACCGTCAGATTTAGTTTCAATTTTTAGCTCAGCTCCACAGGACATCTCCTTTCGTACATCACCTTCCGTTATTGAAACGTGTTGGGCTTCTCGAATTTGATCTTTCATGTCAGTTATGATTTGCGAACATAGAAGACGAATGGAGTTCGCAAACCCTTTCGACTAAGTGCATCGGCCACCACATTTGCTTTGCCAGGGTGGTATCAAATTTCACAGTCGTAATCATTTAGAAGTTCTACCCATCTTCGTTGCCTCATGTTTAACTCCTTTTGATTGAAGATATGTTGAAGACTCTTGTGGTCAGTGTATATTTCACACTTAGTACCATAGAGATAATGCCTCCATATCTTAAGAGCGAACACAACGGCTCCAAGTTCTAGGTCATGAGTGGTGTAGTTCTTCTCATGCGTCTTGAGTTGTCTCGAAGCATAAGCTATAACTTTTCCTCTTTGCATTAAAACGCAGCCTAATCCTTGCCCTGACGCGTCGCAATAGACCATGAAATCATCACAACCTTCAGGAAGAGTAAGGATTGGTGCATCACAAAGTTTTTGTTTAAGAGTTTGGAAGGCTTCTTCCTGCTTGGGTCCCCATATGAAAGTTTTTCCCTTGTGAGTTAAAGTCGTGAGTGGTACAGCAATGCATGAGAAGTTTGAGATGAATCGACGATAATAACCAGCCAAACCAAGAAAAGATCTTACTTCAGTTGGTGTACTTGGAGCTTGCCATTCTTGTACCGCTTTGATCTTTGAGGGGTCGACATGTATTCCCTTGTCATTGACTACATGTCCGAGGAATTGCACCTCTTTTAACCAGAATTCGCATTTGGAGAATTTGGCGTTAAGCTTTTCATTCTCTAGCAGTGTAAGGATGAGTCAAAGATGACGCTCATGATCAGATTTAGACTTTGAATAAATAAGAATGTCGTCGATGAAGACTATAACAAATCGATCAAGATAAGGTTTGCAGACTCTGTTCATTAGGTCCATGAAGACAGCTGGTGCGTTGGTTAAACCAAATGGCATGACCATGAATTCATAATGGCCATAATGAGTTCGGAAAGCAGTCTTTGGGACGTCTTCTTCATGTACTCTAAGTTGATGATAGCCAGATCGAAGGTCGATTTTTGAAAAGCAATTGGCACCTTGAAGTTGGTCAAGAAGATCATCAATGCGTGGTAAAGGATAGCGATTCTTGATTGTTAATTTGTTGAGCTCTCTGTAGTCGATGCACATACGAAACGATCCATCTTTCTTCTTTACAAAAAGGACAGGTGCACCCCAAGGCGATGAGCTAGGTCGTATGAATCCCTTGTCAGTCAACTCTTGTAATTGACTGGCTAGCTCTTGCATTTCAGAGGGGGCTAACCTATAAGGAGACTTTGCAACTGGTGTAGCACCAGGTATAAGATCAATACGGAATTCGACTTCTCTAACTGGAGGAAGTCCTGAAATGTCATCAGGAAAAACTTGCGGGAAATCTTTTACTACTGGAATGTCTTCAAGTTTCTTCTCCATGGTTCCCTTTTGATGATATGAGCTAAAAACGCGACATAATTCTTGCGAAGATATTTTTGAGCTTGAAGACAAGACATTAAGCTGAGTCCTTTTGACGAGGTTTCTCCAAAGATTCGAAGAGTCTGACCGTTTGAAAAAGGAATACGTATAAATTTTTCGCGACATACAACTTCTGCCTGATGTTGACTGAGCCAGTCCATACCAACTATGATATCAAAACTTCCCAGCTTCATAGGAATAAGGTCGACTGAGAAATCGTGGTCGTTTAAGGTGAGTGTACAGTTGCGTATAATAGAACTTAATGAAACTGGTTTCCCGTCAGCAACTTCTACCGTTATGGATTCCGTGAGCTTATCCCGATTTTGGTTTAAGATAGGTTCAAATTCTAAAGACACAAAACTTCTATCCGCACCAGTATCAAATAACATAGATGCATATCTACCATTTATAAGGAACGTACCGTTAACCACATTGCCGTCAGCTCTGGCCTGGTTAGCGTTGATATTGAAAGCTCTTCCTCTTGCAGGTGGAGGAGCTTGGTTCGCTTGATTCACTGGGTTGGCTTGGGCCTGAGCATGAATAATGTTTACCAACCTTGGACAAGTGTTTCTGAAATGGCTTGGGTCTCCGCAATTGTAGCAAGCCCGCATAGATTGGCCCATAGGATAATTGGGTTGGTAATATGTTTGGGCTAGGTGTTGGGTGGGTGGTAATAGTAGGGGTTGTTGGGCTTGACCCATTAATTGTTGGTGGGTTTGGGTTAAAGGTTGGTGGCGGTTCGTTCGCTGGGGCATGCGGCAGGTTTGAATCGTATAACCCGCGCGACCACAGCCGGTGCAATGCTGGCAAGGATAATCAGGAGAATGGTGATATTGGCAACGGTTACATTTTGGTAACGGGCCAGAGTAGGGTCTTTTGTATGGTGCAAGTGAAGGAGCGACTTGGGTAATGGGTGCAGCAGGAATAGGGGAGTTGGTTTGAGTAACTGCAAAATTTCTGGAGTTGCGCTTCCTCTTGTTAGCAAACTTGGAGGAAGAGATGGTATGGTTTGAAGTTTGACCCTCAACAGGGGCTTTCTTTTTCTCTTCTTTAAACTTCCCGTTGTGAATTCAGTTCTCGGTCAGTTCAGTTGCTAACTCCATAGCAGCTTCAAGTGTTACCGGTGAAACACTGAGAACTGAATCTTGGATTTTCGAGGGAAGTCCTCGAATATAATGCTCGATCAAACGATAAGTTGGGGTTAACAAATTTGGAACCATTTGGTTCAACTCCAAGAACCTCTTGTTGTAGGTGGTGTGATCCCCCTCCTTCTGTTTTAAAGAATGAAATTCGTCCTCCAACTTTTTAATTTCACTCCTAGGACAGAAACGCCTAGTCATGATTTCCCTTAACTCCTCCCAAGTTAAGGCCATTGCATCTTCAGTTCCCCTCTTCCCTTTTTCAGTATTCCACCAAGTGAGAGCTACCCCAAATAGTCTCTCGGTGGCGTATCGAACCTAGCGATCCTCAGGACAATCGCAATTGAGGAAGGTGTTCTCCATTTCCTCGAACCAGTGGAGGAGAGCAGTGACACCTTCGGTCCCCTCAAATTTAGGAGGATCACAAGATTTGAAATGTTTGTAAGAGCACTTGCTGGTAGGAGGGTTGTCGATGTTCTGGTCATGTTGTTGTGGAGGGTTAGTAGGATTTGTAGCGAGGGCTTGTTGTACTTGGACCACAATGTCAGGCAGTATCGTGGCCATTTGCTTCGCAATTTGTGTGGCCAAGCGTTCCTGAGACCTTCCTGATCTTTTACCCCTTCGTTGTTGTCTGGACGACATCTACAGGAACATACATGAGAAGATTGTGAGTTTATGGTGTCTTTTTAGGTGTCACGTGTCTTTAAGAAAATGAAAATAACATAAATATCAATAATGCAACTACATCCATAGGATGTCTTGGGTTTGCTCATGTTGGGCCTCAAATGTCCCCCATACCTTCACCTATATAGTCATGTGGGCCCCCATGGCTATTGGCTTGGTAGGATTCACATTAGTATTGGCAATTTAACACTCGCATCACCCGAATGCAAACCACAAAATATGTTCATGAGATGTTTGGTCGGAACATGTCCAGGTGTAGACACAATGACAACTCAAAGTGGGGTTAGTTCACACGACGTTTGGTATAGCATGCTTTGGCCTAATAGGTACTTCGTACTCTCATCGTTAGTCCCCAGGTAGGCAAACTGGTCCTTTATTTTGGATTTATACGAATGCCAGCCTAGACAGGACGTTCCGACTACCGGTACTGGTACCCTTCCAGTTACTACATGCCCATCATGAGAACTCACTTTGATGAGATTTGAAAACACAAAAATCATTGTAAAAGCAATCATGATGTGGTGTGTGCTTTCATGGATGTGATATGTTATGAGTATATGATTCATGATAGGCATTATATGATAATACATACTTATGAACATGCTTACATAATTTTGAATGTAACATTTAACATAAAACATATAAACATCATGAAATTTGGCATGTAACACACAAAAATCTTATAAGTTTCTAATCAACTATAGTATAGGCTCTAAGGGTCTAATAACCTATCCTATATCCCTATAGTCATGGCTCTGATACCAATCTGTCACACCCCGACCCGCAGCGGAATAAGAGTCGGGGCATAATTGGGTTATCACCAAAGCTCATGATATTTACTAATATGTTTCATATTTAATAAAGTCAAAGTTACATTTCCAAATATCCAAACATGTCCATACAATACAAAGATAATAAACCAAACATAACACTCCCAAACTCTAAATCATTTTATTCTTCTAGTCCAATCCTATGTGTTCCTGACTGCAGCTGGCTCACCTGTATCATGTGTAAAAATGGGGGTTTTTGGGTCAACATAAGTTGGCGAGTGAACCTTATTAGATGAACATTTATTATTGATTTACTTGTTAGTTTATCAATGAAAAATTGTGCATAATCATAATGAGCAAATGTAAATAATCAAGCAGTGGCAAATAGCAATCATAACTATAACATACAATAACATATGATAGCATACATAAACATACCAACAACATACGATAAATAACATAAATGAAACTGTGCGATCAAGGCTCAATCAAACGGAGCCGATCGTATTGCATGTACTGAAAATGAAAATGTCTGTGCGATCAAGGCTCAATCAAACGGAGCCGATCGTATTGCATGTACTGAAAATGAAAATGTCTGTGCGATCAAGGCTCAATCAAACGGAGCCGATCGTATGTGGGCACGCCAGGTTCACGCTCATAATGAAATGGGGAACATGCTCAACGCTCATAATGTAATGGGGAGCGGCGGCCTATGAAATTGCATGTACTGAAAATAATAGATTACATCTAACAATAACTACACAACAGTTGAAACAAACTGAATACACATGTTCATGATATGATGTATGCACAATGGTTTAAATATAATATATATATCAAGACACATGATACACCCCAAAACGTGATTAAACGGGGAATTTGTAAAGATTCACTCACATTGGGTGCGTTTGAATGGAGATGATGAGATGCGCACGAGTCGGGAGAGTTGAACAACGAGAATTACTAACCTAAATAATAACGGAAAAATATAGTAAATGAGTGGATTTTATTAAGGATTTTAATGGAATTTTTAGATATATTTTTGTGGGTTTAAGGCTATTTTCTATCTTTAAAAATGTTATTTTTAAGTATTTTTAATTGATTTTTAAATTAAATTAAATAAATAAAATATAAAAAAATTGTTTATTTTGCGTTGACCGTTGACTTGTTGACCGGTTCGGTCAAAGTGTATGAATGCGCTGGGCGAGACTCGAACCCGAGACCTCCCGTACGCGTGCACGCAGCTCTACCAACTGAGCTACGTGTCTAACCCGAAATAATCTTGTTTTTAATTATATTTATATACTAATTCAATTTAACCAAAATTCTTTTAATTTCAAAAACATTTTAATTCAACAACTCGGTGCGAGTAACGGGTTACGAACGCGTGACGTGCGACTTAGTGTTGCACACAGTCCACCGCTGGACTGTGTGTCTAACCTGGTTTTTATTATACTTAACAACTAACGGAGTTAACCCGGTTTAGTTTTAAACAAAAAGGCATTTTATTACATAAGGAGTGCGTGTATCAGGGATCGAACTTGGGACATGCGTGTATATTTTGCACACAGTCCACCGCTGGACTGTGTGTCTAACCCGTTCATATTACTGGTTTTAAATAAACTTATAACTTAACTAACTTCGTCTTCTTCATTCAAATTTCAGTCGACTGAATCACTAATCCGTTTCTTGTTTTTACGATTAACAAACATTCTTAAGGCTAAAATGAAATGGCAGAGACGGTGTTGGAAGTAACATACCGTAGGAATGATATATCACAGAATTTCCGGCAATGCGTCGGCTCTGTTTTTGTGCACCTCAACTGAACCAAACAATTAACCATTTTGATTAGTCAATCGTGGAATTGAAGTGATAAACAAACGTTAATAGTGCGATTGAAGGTCCTTACCGTTTCACAGACGGAAATAAAAGTTTCCAGGAAATTTCCGGCGAACTGGAATTATCCAATAACGGTGCCTGAATTCGATCTCAAGTGGATGGTTTGAGTTAGAAACAGCTTAACATTAGATTACGATGGTATTGAAGAACTTACCGATTTGAGGACAAATACGGTTTTCCGGCGAACCTTACAGAAATTTCCGGCGAGTTGATTTAAACGTTCTGATGGACTGAAAGTGTGACGAAAGTGAAATGGAATGTTTGCCTGATGTCTCTGAGTCGCGAGAAGGGTTTTGATTGGAGTAATCTGGACTTGATTATTTTTCGGTTATAAAAACCGATAATGATGAAAATTGATGTTCAATCAATTCCGACTTGATTAAAATCGTCGGTGCATCGGTTATAAACCTGAATGTGCGAGTAATCAAACGATTTGACGATTGAATTGCCGATTTCCGTTTCTCAGTTGGCGCGACCGATTTAACCGAGTTTGTGTATAAATGTTATTTGTTTCCTAGAGATAACAGAAAACAACAAGTGGCGGAGTGGTGATGTGTGTGTGTTAAGACTTTGAAGTTATGAACCGGCTGACCCGGGTTCGAGTCCCGGCAGCAACATTTCTTTTTTATTTATTTTGTTTTCACTTTTTATCAAATATAATTTTTATAGTTTAGTTTGTTTATTAATTATGTATCATTAAAAACCAAAATAACCATCAATACACAACGTGACATTTATAACTTGATATTCGATTACAAAACGGAGCGGGTTTGGAAACCCGTTTTTGACAAATGTTACATTATCTTCAACCGGATTGGCGTTGATGTTGAAAACTCTTCCTCTTGCTGGTGGCCTAGTGGTTGGGTTTTCTTGATTTGCTTGGTTAACTGGGTTTGCTTGAGCTTGGGCGTTTATGATGTTAACCAATTGAGGGCACGTGTTTCTAAAATGGGTAGGGTCGCCACAATTGAAACAAGCTCGAACATATGGGAACATGGGGTAATGGGGTTGTTGATACGTTTGGATCATGTTTTGAGTAGGGGGTGAGGTTTGGTTTTGAGAGGTGCGGCAAACTTTGCTCAAATGACCATAGCGTCCACAATTCGCACATAGTCGACAAAGTACGGTAGATGGATGGTGATAAAAACATGTGTTACATCGAGGGTGAGGTCCAAGGTAAGGTTTCTTATTTGGGTAGGTTGAGTTGGGTGCTACTTGAGTGATTGGGATAGCTTGGAGGGGTACGACTTGTAAGGCTGGTTGGTTGCGTTGGGTGACAGCGAAAAGTTGCTCGTCTCGTTTTCTCTTAGGAATGGGTTGAGAAGGGGATTCGGTTTGGGTGTAGTTGGAGGTTTCAGTCGATGCTTTATCCTTCTTCTTCTCCTCCTTGAAGTCTTTGTTCCGGATTCGGTTCTCGGTGAGCTCTGTAGCTAACTCCATTGCTGCTTCCAAGGTTGCAGGTGTGGTACTTATTACAGAGTCTTGAATCTTTGAAGGAAGACCTTGAATGTAGTGCTCGATCAATCGGTAGTGGGGAGTGAACAAGTTGGGAACCATTTGATTTAACTCGAGGAATCTCAAGTTGTACGTGGTGTGGTCGCCTTCCTTTTGTTTCAACGAATAGAACTCATCCTCTAATTTCTTGATTTCGCTCCTTGGGCAAAACCGTCTTATCATAATTTCTTTCAACTCTTCCCAAGTCAAAGTCATAGTATCTTCAACACCCCATTTGGCCTTCTCTGTATTCCACCAAGTAAGTGCTATTCCAAATCAACGACCAGTAGCATATCGCACTTTGCGATCATCGGGGCAATCGCATGTTAGAAAAATGTTTTCCATTTCTTCAAACCAATAGAGAAGAGCGGTGACACCTTCAGTCCTTCGTATTTTGTAGGGTCGCAGGATTTGAAATGCTTGTAGGTGCATTTAGTGGTATTTGGGGAAGGGTTGATAACATTTTGAACTTCTTGATTGACGGGATTAGCGGTAAGGGCTTGTTGGACTTGAATTACAATGTTGGGTATTACGGCAGCCATTAGTTGAGCGATTAGGGCAGCCATGCGCTCGCGGGCTTTTCTTGATCTCATCTTCCTACGAGCGAGGTTAGAAGACATCTACAAGGAATACATATCAAGAGTATGAGTTGGATGCTTTTGGGATCATGTGTCGTATTTAGGAATGAACATTCATAAAATAAACATAGCAAAATAAATCTACTACATCCATAGGATGTCTTGGGCTTTGCTCGTAATTGGGCCTTGCATGCCGCCATACTTACCTTCGTAATCACGTGGGCCCCCATGATTACCGGGTTTTTCATATGGTTCGCATGTGTTTGCCTGGTTACGTACACTAAAACCCGGAGAAAATCGAGAAATATGTAACGTATGATATTCGGAATGTGTCCAGGTGTGGACACAGTGACACCTCAAAGTGGGGTTAGTTCGAACGACGTTTGGTGTGGCATGCTTTGGCCTAATAGGTCCTTCGTACTCTCATCGTTAGTCCCCATGTAGGAAAACTGGTCCGTTATATTGGATTTATACGAATGCCAACCTAGACAGGACGTTCTGACTACCGGTACTTGTACCCTTACAGTTACTACATGCCCGTCGCAGAACTCACTTTGATGAGATTTGAAAAATGAAAAAAATGCGACAAAATCTTGAATAACGGAAGTATGAAGATGATGTGAATATGTGAATATTGTAACATGTATGATGAATATGTATGTAAGTATGTATGTTTGACTGTAAGTATAATTCACTATGTATCACAAAATGTAATATTGGAAATGTTTCCATGCATTTGTGTATGTAATAAATATGAAACAAATAAATATCATAAGTTTGCATGTAACCACATAAACAATTAAAATCTAGTCAACTATAGTATAGGCTCTAAGGGTCTAATAACCTATCCTATATCCCTATAGTCAAAAGCTCTGATACCAATCTGTCACACCCCGACCCGCAGCGGAAAAGGTGACCGGGGCATGATTGGGTTTTCATCAAAGCTCATGACATTTATTACAAGGTTTCATATTTATTATTTCAATTTAAAAGAGATCATACAATCATATCAAACAAATACAACATGTTCTATTCATCCTTCTAAACTTCATTATTTTTCTTCTAAGGCAATTTCCTATGTTTTCCTTGCTTCATCCTGTTCACCTGTATCATATGTAAAAATGGTTTTTGGATCAACAAAAAGTTGGCGAGTGAACCTTGTTAGAAAACATTTATTATTTATTTCTGGTTGTATTTAATATGGAAAAATTGTGCAATATTCATATATGAACAAACGTAAATAAACATACCATAACAACAATTAGCATACGATATCAAACAACAACAAACAATAACATACATTAACAAACCAACAGCATGCAATCACAAACCATTAGTATACGATATTAAACAACAACAAACAATAACATACATTAACAAACCAACAGCATACAATAACATATCAACTTGCATAAATATATAACATAAATGAAACTGTGCGATCAAGGCTCAATCAAACGGAGCCGATCGTATTGCATGTACTGAAAATGAAAAATGTCTGTGCGATCAAGGCTCAATCAAACGGAGCCGATCGTATTGCATGTACTGAAAATGAAAAATGTCTGTGCGATCAAGGCTCAATCAAACGGAGCCGATCGGATGTTGGCACGCCAGGTTCACGCTCATAATGTAACGGGGAACATGCTCAACGCTCATAATGTAATGGGGAGCGGCGGCCTATGAAATTGCATGTACTGAAAACAATAAATTAAATCTATACAATAATCACACAAACCGTTTACACAGGCTGGATACACATTTATTCATGATATGATGTATGAACAATGATTTAAATATAATAAATAGTAAGACACATGATACACCCCAAAAACGTGATTTAAACGGGGAATTTGTAGAGATTCACTCACAGTGGGTGCGTTCGGTGAATGATGATGAATGCGCACGAGTTTAGAGGATTGATCGACGAGGAATAACTAACCTAATTAATAATGAAAAAGTAAGGTAAATAAATGGTTTAATAGGATTTTTGGATATATTTTTGTGAGTTTTAGGCTATTTTCTAACCTTAAAAATGTTATTTTTAAGTATTTTTAATTGATTTTTAAATAAAATAAATAAATAAAAATAATAAAAAATGTTGACTTTTTGACCGTTGACTTGTTGACCGTTGACCGTT
Source organism: Scalesia atractyloides (assembly GCA_947069175.1). Classification (NCBI taxonomy): domain Eukaryota; kingdom Viridiplantae; phylum Streptophyta; class Magnoliopsida; order Asterales; family Asteraceae; genus Scalesia; species Scalesia atractyloides. Next base: position 41,183,456 of record CAMTDV010000025.1, read on the forward strand.
GACTTGTTAACCGGTTTTATTGTGTAAGTGTATGCGCCGGGTGAGGCTCGAACCCAAGACCTCCCGTACGCGTGCACGCAGCTCTACCAACTGAGCTACGTGTCTAACCCGAAATAATTCTGTTTTTAATTATATTAAATACTAATTAAATTAATCCGAAAATCATTTATTTTAAAAAGATTTTAATGTAGCGACTCGGTGCACTCCACAGGTCTCGAACCCAGGAGCTGTGGTTTAGTTTGGCACACAGTCCACCGCTGGACTGTGTGTCTAACTTGGTAAATATTCTAGTTTTTATTATACTTAACATATTACTGAATTAACCCGTTCAGTCTAAAAAAAAGGCATTTTATTTCGGTGAAGGTGCGTGTGTCAAGAATCGAACTCGGGACGTTATGCATATTGTTTGCACACAGTCCACCACTGGACTGTGTATCTAACCCGTTCATAAAATTGTTTTTAATTAATCTTATATCATATCTGAACTCGTCTTCTTCGTTCAAAACACAGACATCGGTCAAAGCAACTGATACTTGATTAATTCGGTTAATGAACAAGATGAACAATTGGAAAGTATTGAATCGAAGAGTTTGGGGAAAGAAAATACCGAACAGATCGTCTTCTTCAGAAAATCCGGCGAAGCTCGTCGGCTCTGTTCTGGTGACCTTCGGCTGTTAGAGTCAATTAGCAGTTTGGAGGGATTAGATGTGAAATTGAACTAATGAGTAATGATTATCAGTAGATTACATGATCATACCGGTTATCCGCGTGATTCTGAAACTTTCAGAAACTTTCCGACGAAAACAGAAAAATACGGCAATGTCGTCTGGGGTTGATGCTGAGCGATGAAATGGTGTTAGAATTCGTCTTATAATGGAATGAAACAGAAACATCGAGGTAATTACCGTGTAGATGAAAGTCCCGGTTTTCCGGCGACTTGCAGAGAATTCTGGCGAGTGAATTTTCTTGCGACAGATATTCTTCAGAGGTTTAAGGTGAGTGGGAGTGATGTCAGTATGAGTCCTATGATCTTATTTTTGGGTAAAAAGAAAGGATGGATTGAATTCGGTTTTCCGGCGAAACTTTCCGGTAGTTTTTCAGAGAATTCCGGTGACTTCCGGCGAAGTTTTCTGAGCGAAATGATGAGTGTGTTTGATAGAATTCGCGAGCTCACTGAATGAAGAAAGTATAACTCCCGGATTTGAATTGTATTTTTCGGTTTTGAATTGAAATGAATGAAATTGATGGATTCCTTCGGTTATAACCGATCTTAGTGTTAATGCATACGTTATGACTAAAAAGAAACGGCCAACTTTGACGAAATTGTCGGGATTTCCGACGTGAACGGATTTGGGCGCGTTTGAGTAACTGGGTTTTGATTTCCAGATTGATTTATGTATTAATTGTTTCAATATGTTAACAAACAACACAAGTGGCGGAGCGGTTGAGCGAGTGTGAGTTAAGTCTTTGTGTAACCTTTGGCTGACCCGGGTTCGAAACCCGGCAGCAGTATTTTATTTTTATTTCATTATTTTTAACAGATTTTCAATTATAAATTTTATATTCTAATGTACTTATTAATTATGTATCGTTTAAAATTAATTTGGGCATTAAATACGCAACGAAATTTTTAACTGGTTGTTCGGTTAATAAACGAAGCGGGTTTGGTAAATCCGGTTTTTAGCGGATGTTACACATCTTTCCTATTTTAAATTCATTATCCACAATATCTTTCCTATTTTAAATTCATCATCCACAATATCTTTTATTTCAATTTCATTTTTTTAGATTTCATCACCAGAATTCAAATTTTGATTTTCAAGGTCTACGTAACCTTCATATTTCAATGGTATACACATGTGTACTTGGATATAAATAGAAGAGTACGCATGTGTACTCAGCATCGTACATATGTGTACAGTAATTCACAAGTGTACATCAACATTCAATACAAAAAAAAATTCTGAGATATCACAAAAACAAACGATATACACATGTGTACATCACCTTAAAATAGGGCAAAATCAAAATACACATGTGTACACATGTGTACATCGCATTAAAAAACAGAGCAACATCAAAAAATTGAACATCAGATCCGGCGATAAACATCAGAGCAACATCAAAACAGAGCAACATCAAAAACAGAGGAAAACTCAGCAACTAATTTCGTCAAAACAGAACAAAACATCAGAGCAACATCAAAACAGATCAAACTCAGCAACTAATTTTGTCTGCAATTCGATCATCCCTCATGTCTGCCCTCAAATGCAGCCTTTTTGGTCACAGTAAAAATGGAAAATCTTCTGTCATCGGAGATGGTGCAGGAGATGGTTATCGATCGGAGGTATGAATCAATCGGTGGTGGTTGGGGTGTGTGGGGGTGCGGCCGGATATCGGGGTGATGAAGGTGGCCGGCGTTACTCCGGTTGCCGAAGCTGGAGAAGAGAACGAGGGAGAGAGCAGGGGTGTCGGCTGGAGTTTTTTGGGGTAGGGTTTTTATTTGTGAGAGAGAACATGATTTATGTAATCAATCGTTGGTGGTTTGGGTGTGTCAGGGTGCGGCCGGATATCGGGGTGATGAAGGTGGCCGGCGTTGCTCCGGTTGCCGGAGCCGGAGAAGAGAACGAGGGAGAGAGCAGGGGTGTCGGCTGGAGTATTTTGGGGTAGGGTTTTGATTTGTGAGAGAGAACAAGATTTATGTAATCAATTTAAGATGAAAATTACACATATACCCTTTTTGTATTTAATTAAATGGAAAAAATTAACCATATAGTTACCATCATGCCACCCATCTAACTCTCAAGATCACAAAAATCAAGGGCCAAGATGAGTTCACACTGAAGAAACCCTAGATCAACTAGATCGGAATCTATGTAGATCTATGGAATGGGCTCTGCATAAAGGGATTAATCCTTCGTTTGGTTTCACAATGATGAATGGAACAGCACTCCAACTGATCCTGCAAAACAGAACACCGTTAGCTCGCCACGGGGAGAAGGGGGTTCTCTCCATGACCACCCTCTGGTGTGAGAATAAGTACAGGTAGTCGGAAGTAAAGTATAGTAAGAGAGAAAGTAGTTGAGAGTCAATACCTTCTACTTGAAGTCCGAATTACTTATTTATAGCCAGAGTTTGGGCGCCAAAATGATAGATGATAACTTTAGCGGAATCTTTTGCTATTCCGTTAAGTTTTGTGGCCATCCGTTAATGCACACGGATCGTGCGCTCATCAATGGTTAGGGAGATGCCACGTGTCATCAGGAGATCACTATATTTTATAAGAGTGAGCATGCTATCATCGTGATCTTTCTCAGTCGTCCAGATGCTGCCATGTGGCAATTGGTTGTAACCGAAAAGATACTTTGCACGATTGGGTAGTAGTGGCTTCTAGAAGGTTTCACAGCTGTTACTAATCTATTGCTTGCCACGTGTACAGTCTGTTACAACAGAAAAGGTTCCCTTCGCTTCTGCACCAACTCAAGGATTTTTGCTAAGGGAGAATTTCTCAAGATTAACTGTTTCCTTGCGCGAGAGTCGCAAGTTAGTTAACTGATCTTCTTTCCTCTTCCTGCTGCTTGGCGCAGCGTTTTTGGTGAGTACTTGCTTTGATATAAATATTGGTGCAAGGTTTGTACATAAAGTGTTATCCAAGGAATTTGATCAAAGTTAACTTTGAACCTTGTGCGAGCCTGCGCAAGGTGGTTAAGTGATCCTTTCCTTCTTTGGATACTTGGCGCAAGGTTTCAGTGACTTTCCTTGATATAGAAGTCTGCGCAAGGTCTTCTTAGAAGTTAATAGTGGGTATGGTTCCCTTGGTTGGCGCAAGGTTTTTGGGACCATATCCCTTCAAGCCCCCCAGTCCAGTGTTGCTCCTATGTGGAAGTAAAGAATAGGTGGAGCACTGGACTTAAAAAATATGTTGCGCTGTATGGGTGTTGGTCTTTTGTTGCTTTATGCTTTTTTGGTGACGTGTCACAAGTTATCTTTTGGAAGATATTTGAATTTCAAATATATTTGGACACGTGTCGCTCATCCGAATGATGTAGTTGGTGAACACGCACGTTCTTGAGACGTGGTGGTACTGTTGACAGGTTGTCAACAGTACATGTCTTACTGCATTTAATGATAAGTCGGCGACACTCGCGCGAGTGGGGCGATTACTGTTCCCCACTCGCCCCTGTAGTTACCTGGGGATGTGTGACTGTCACAAAAGTCGCTGCAGTCAAATCTCGCATTAATTGCGATTAGTATATAAGGGGAATGTCGATCCATCTGCTTCTTCACCAGATCATATTCTTAGAGAGAAAACAATCTTGTGTTCATATATTCCGGCGACTGCATAAATTCTGATCGTCTCACTGTTTCCTTTGAAAACCTGTCTTTCGAGATTTCTTTCTGCACATTACTATGGCGACCGGATCTAGTACTGGTAGAGTTGATGCTCCGGCGACGTCGACACTGCCTCCATTGAAGTGAGGGAAGGCATACTTTGATGCTCTGTTAGCAATTTTCTTTTTTCCAAGACCTGGGTGGCTTTTTTCCCCAGTGAGGGTTCAACGGCGGCGGATGCTCCGGCCGGTTACATCACTCTGTTTTATGATTATTTTGCCGAGGGCAATTGTAGGCTGCCGGTAACACACTTTATGTTGGAGATCTTGGATTTTGATAAGTTTCATATTTCCCAACTGAATCCGATGGGCATGGTGAGGATCCGGCACTTCGAGTTTGTTTGCCGGTCGATGCAGATGATACCGACTGTGGAGAAATTCCATGTATTTTACCAGCTTCACTGTTCTTTGGGTTTCTATTCTTTTCAACAAAGTGTGCAAGCCAAACAATTGTTGGTGACGCCGCCCAAATCATATAATGACTGGAAACAGAAGTTCTTCTATATTAAGGAGGCGGTGATCCCACTTGCGATGACGTTCCGGGCTGCCGAGGATATAGAGCTGGAAACTTTAGTTAATCCGACCGACGAAGTGTGGTATCAAAATATAAAGGATATCCCGAATATTATATTGCCGGAGAGGGCACTGATTGCTGCATGGATGAGTATCTAATGGAAGAAGGAAAGAAAAGAAAAACCAGTCTATACCGAGGATGGAGTTGGTAAGCAACTTTCTAAATTTTTGCATTGTTTTTCGTACTTATTTCATGTTGAAGAAATTTAGTTGGTATGCTTTGTTTGGAAGTTGCGCCGTTACACCAAGTGGCGTATAAGAGAGATAATGGGAAAATGGCTGCTGTGCCACTTGAGGAGAATGAAGAAACTTGGTTTACTCAAATCTTGGGAAATTTTGAACTCCCTAAGAATGAAGATCTCGACGCGCCGCCCACTTCTACTACTGGTAAGTCTTTTTGTGCGAAGCCTTAGTTATTGCAATATTACTTGCAGATACCAACTCTAAGTAATATTGCAATGTTACTTATGGCGCAACATTTCCTTCATTTAGTGGTCATGTAGGTGATTTGCTAAACTTAGGCGTAGGCCCTGACTCGAAGAAGAAGAAAAAACCAACAGCTGCTGCTGCTACTACTGCGCCAACCTCCACCAAGCCAGACCAGAAAAGTAAACATACTGTGGCTACAAAGACTGAAGGCAAGAAAGGTACGCGTCTCGTATCTTATTCTTGGTGTGATTATGTGGTGGTGTCAGACTCTTTGCGCCTGTAGGTTTGAGGAAACCAAAACCAGAACCCATCGCCACCTCCTCTCTTCCTGCTTCGAACCCAGATGATCCTTTGGAGATTCCTTCAAGTCCTGAAGAGGCGTTGAAGCGCACTTCCAAGAAGAGAAAGGGGTCTGAGACTTTACCACCGTCTCCGCCGAAAAAGGTTGCGCGGCCGCGCATTGGCAAGAAAGAAATCTGGAAGCCTTTGCAAAGAAATTCTCCCCTGGTATATGTGGTTTGTTGCATACTACACTAGGAATATTCGCGAGGAGTCTTATGCTTGGTATTTGTTACTATTTTTGCAGAGAAAATGGTGAAGGTTGCGCCGGCCACCTCATCTGCTATACCATCGCCGCGCAGGCCTGAGAATGTTGAAGGAGTAGATGTGGTCCAAAGCACGCCTATTTTTGACTCTGATCCCACTATCCCAGAAAACATTGAGAAGGTGGCTCCAGAAGAAGAGCCTAAACAATTGGATGTTGAGAACCCTGTTGGCGAGCAGGTTAAAGATACTGCTTCAGATGTTTTGAAGAATCCTGTTGGCGAGCAAGTTAAAGATACTGCCACGGGTGTTGCTGCAGGAGGGTCTGGTTCTGCGGGGCAAGGTAACCCAGCCACGCCCGTTCCTGAGCCTTCAACGTTTATTTATAAGGGTGCTGACCCTTCCACCAGATGCGAGTATTTTATGCCAATTTTTGATGAAAGGAGGAGTCACCGATTAGCCCCGAGGAAACGCCTGGGGATTACTATTATCGTTCTTATTCTGAGAAGCGGGCTTCTGAGATCCATCAGCCTGTGTGGAAGGTTAAACAGGGTGATGTTTTTACAGATTGGCACTCCTGCAGGGAGTGGTATAAGGGCATCTTCCCTCCGGCGGAGGTGAAGCGCCAAGAAGAGAAAAAAATGATGTCACTTATCAAACATTCTTACAAGAGTCTGCTCTTGCCTCTTCCACGATGAACAGAATTGTGCGTGAGTGGCGCAGCATGAACAAGGAGTGGGATGAGGTTGAGATTGACAAGGCGAAGGCCAAATTTGAAAAAGATAAGACGTTAAAGATGATCGTGGATTTTGGGGCTGAGAAAGCCAAGTTTGAGGAGGAAAGGAAGACCGAAGAATGGTCCGCACTTTCTTGGAAGCGGAAATGTGAGGCCGCTGCTGCGCAACATGCTGAGGATTGCAAGCGCTTTGTGGAGGCTTGTGACCGAGATAATAACGAAAAATTTCTCTGCGCAATGAAATTGAGAAGCTCAAGAAAGAGAAAAATGATGATGTTGCTGTGGCGGCAGAGGCTCGTTCTCATAGGGAGAGGAGTGAGCAGAATGAGGTAGCAACCAAAATGACTCTCCTCCTTAAGAATAAAGAGATTGATGATCTCACCTCTATGTTATTTGACCAGGCGCGGCTGCAAGATGAGGTTGATACTTTGAAAAAGGATATCAACTTTCATCGTATGAGAAGGCCGAGTTGACCCGCCGTTTGACCGAAGGCGAACAAAAGATTAATGATACGGAGGTCGCTCGCGCTACAGCAGAAAGCCTGACAAAGTCCTTTATGAACCAGCTTACTTGGTTGTGAGAATATGGGATTGTGGAGGTATTATCCCTGTGCTGTAATGTAATCATCTTTGTTGAACTATTACATTTTACACTGATGCGCTTGTTTACAGATTACAAACTCTATCTTGAACTCGACGGAGTTAGATGAGAGAGTGGCGGAACTCATGGTAGCGGCGCGGAATGATGACCAAGCTGAGGGTTATAAGGAATGCACACTTCATGTGACCCATGCGCTGAAAACCCAATGGGACACAAGCCGCGCTGCTACGCATGGAACCGACACTGTTGCTCTCTTTACTGCCGCCAAAGAGAGTTATAATCATTTATATATTCCTGTCATGGATCTTGTCGATGCTGCGCTGAGCATGATGATTTCGTGGATAGACTAAAGGAAATCTTCTCTGAGGCGGAGAAACAAGAAGATGTGAAGGATGCAGGGAAATAGAGTTAGATTGTGTCTATTCCGTAGCTGTTTGTATATTTCTTTTTGATGTATCGTTGCGTTTGATGCGCAAGTACTTTTTAATGTGACTATAATATATTTAGTTTACAATTTTTGCATGTGACCAATTACTTGTTTAGGATAAACAAATGAACAATAAGTAACTTCATGTGTGAGCGCAAGCATTGTATCATCTTGTGGCTCATGAGTATATGTTTTTGTTTATCCAAAGGAATTGCATGCATTTGTAACAAATATAAAAGAGTGTAAGTAGCGACATAAAGTATGTTATTTCATTGATAATGCGTAAAGCTTACAATCTGTCACTAAGATTACAAATGAAAACTGATGTAAGCAGGCTCATATAAGGCGCAGGGCTTATGAGCGCTGAGATTACATGTAACATCTGCGCAACTGTTGGGCGTTCCAGGTCCGTGTGACACTGGAGTCGTCCAAGCGCTTCAATGTGTAAGCTCCTTTGCCCAGGGCTTCATGAATTACATAAGGTGCCAGTTTTCCTGGCTTTTCAACGTTCGATGCTTCGTTGTCGCGAAGTAGAAAATCTCCGGGTAAGAAAGTGCATACGCGTACCCGTTTGTTATAATATTTTTCCATTTGAGATGTACACTTTTCTTCGCGTATTGCTGCACTCTCGCGCCTCTCTTCAACCAAATCAAGATCAAGTCAGCGCTGTTCTTCATTATTCTGCATTTCAAGAGCTATCATTCTGGGTAATGGAAGGCCGATCTCCGTGGGTATTACAGCTTCCGTGCCGTAAACAAGACTAAATGGTGTTTCGTCAGTGCTTGTTTTTGGCATCGTTCGGTGCGCCTAAAGTATACTTGGTAATTCATCAGCCCAGCCACGTCGCGCTGTACCTAAGTGTGCCTTAATGCCTTCCACCAATTGTTTGTTTATACTTTCTACCTGACCGTTTGCCTGTGGATGGGCAACAGAGGCAAAAACATGCTCGATTTTCATTTCCTGCATCCAGGCTTGCAGTTCTGTAGCTGTGAGATTGGGACCGTTATCGGTGATGATTGTAGCGGTAGGCCAAACCGGCAGATGATATTTTCCCATATAAATTTTCAAACTACCATTGTTGTAGTGGATCCCAATGGCTTCGCCCCTACCCATTTGGTGTAGTAATCGACAGCGACAATAACGAATTTGACTGCGCCCGACGCATCAGGAAAGGGTCCGATGAGATCAATCCCCCACTGTTGGAAAGGCCAAGCGGTGGTTATCGGAACTAAAGGATTCTTTGGGCGCAGCGTCTTCGGCGCATGCCTCTGACATGACATACACTTGCGCAGAATCTCAACTGCATCAACATACATTCCAGGCCAGTAATAGCCTGTACTCATGATCTTGGCCACCACCATGCACGGTCCAGAATGGATACCGCATAATCCCTCGTGGATATCTCGTATTAAATATTGCGCATCATGTTTGCTCACACAACGAAGTAAAGGTCCAGATTATGACTTTCGGTATAAGATACCATCTGCCATTTCGTAATTGATTGCCTTACATCGTATTTTCCTTGCCTGGGCTTTGTCTGCTGGAAGCGATCATGCAGCAGGTACATAATTATTGGAGGCATCCTAGATGGATCTCCAATTTCAACCATGCTTACTTGTTTGAGTGGCACCGATGGGTTGCTTAAAACTTCAATGCGAACCTCTCTTGCCAAATGTTGAAAACTCGTCGCAGCTAACTTGCTCAAAGCATCAGCATGTTTATTTTCACTCTGATTTACATGAACAACTTTGAATTGCTTAAACTGAGTGATGAGTGCTTTCGCTTGTTCAAGATAGAGGGCCATGATGTCGCCCTTTGCATCATAAGAACCGATAATCTGTTAAGCAACAAGTTTAGAGTCTACATGAGTTGTTAAGTGAGATGTGCCCATCTTAATAGCCAGACGCAGCCCTGCTAAGAAAGCTTCATATTCTACTTCGTTGTTGGTACTCTTAAACTCAAGCCGAATTGCATAAGTGAATTCTGCACCGTCTGGACTTAACAAACGTAATCCTGCTCCTGCCCCATTATTGTTTGATGCGCCGTCAGTGTATAAGATCCATTCTCTGTCATCAAAAATGGGAATTGGATTTTGAATTGCTTCACATTCTTCAACCTTATCTGCTGGAATTTCAGCAATGAAGTCGGCTAATACTTGACCTTTGATAGCTGGTTTTGGCTTGTAACAGATGTTGTATGCTCCTAATTCGATTGCCCACTTCACGAGGCGTCCCGATACATCTGGTTTAGATAAGACTTGACCAATATGATAATTTTTCAGGACCGTAATGACGTGTCCTGAAAAATACCATCTCAGCCTGCGCGAAGCGTGAACAAGAGCGAACACTAATTTTTCCATTATAGAGTATCGAGTTTCTGGATCATTTAGCATTTTACTGATGTAATATATTGGAAACTGAACACCCTAGTGATCCACCATTAATACTGCTCCAACTGCCATTGGAGATGCTGAAAGATAAAGAATCATCGGCTCTTTACTGCGCGGCGCAGTAAGTGTGGGTAATTGAATAAGACAATCCTTCATTTCTTGAAAAGCTTTCTCTGCTTCGGGAGTCCATGAAAACGTTTTACTTTTGACACAATTGCGCAAAGTTCGGATAAATGAGAATGATTCGGCAGCATTATTAGCCAAAAAACGATTAAGCGCAGCTAATCTCCCAGCCAATCGTTGCATTTCTTTGATGGTGGTGGGACACGACTTCTTTTGGATGGCCTCCACCTTTTCAGGATTGACCTTGAATCCTTCCTTCATAACCACAAAACCTATGAATTTTCCATCTTCCATGCCAAAAGAGCATTTCCCTGGGTTTAACTTCAAATTGACCTTGCGCAAGGAATCAAAGGTTCTCTGGATATTTTCTAGCATTATTTCTTCTGAATTGCTCATGATGACCAAGTCGTCGATGTAAACTTCTACTGTCTTGCGAATGTCATCGCCAAAGACAGCCTCCATTAATCTTTGGTAGGTAGCTCCCGCATTGCGGAGACCAAAGGGCATTTTTGTGTAGCAAAAATTTCCTTTCTCCGTGCGAAAAGCTGTTTTGTCTTCGTCCTCTTTTTCATCAGCACTTGATGATATCCTTTGTAATAATCTAGGAAACATTTCCAATGGAAAGAAGCTAACGAATCGACTTTCTTGTCTATCTCAGGAAGAGACTAGCAGTCTTTGGGACACGCTTTATTCAAATCTTTAAAATCAACACGCATACGCCAACCGCCATTGTGCTTTTTCACCATTACTGGGTTTGCGACCTAGGTTTGATATTTGACTTCGCACAGGATCCCAGCTTTCAATAATTCTTCAACTTGCTCATTCATTGCTTCGGTCTTTTCGGATCCAAGGCTGCGCTTTTTCTGAACCACCGGCTGCGCCGTCGGGAAGACGTTTAAGCAATGCTCAGTTATCTTGCACGGAACCCCTACCATATCTGCAGGAGTCCACGCGAAGATATCCATATTTCAAAACAACAAGGTCTTAAGTTTTGCGTGACTTGCCATAGAAATTGCAGGACCAAGGATAATTGGTTGCTCGGGATACTTATTGTTCAGTACCCATTTTTCAGGTTCATTTGGTGATGTTGATTTTGCAGCGTTAACAACCGGTTCTTCAATAGACATAATCTCTTTTCGCGCGAAGATGATAGCTACTCCAGTTGGCATCGGGAAACAACATGCAGCGTGAGGTGCAGATGTGATCATGCTGAAATCTCGTTGCGCTTGTCTCCCTAATAACACGTTGTGACGGGATGTTGCTGGCATTACCATGAAGTTCACTTAAATGGTGCGCGAGTGTTTTCCATCTGAGAGAATCACGGGAAAAACTATTTGTCCAAGAGAGAAGACAACCTCATTGCAGAATCCAGTTAACAGGAAGTCAACTGGTTCTAGGCGTGCCTTGTCTTTCGGATCTAACTGTTTGAAGCACTCTTCATATATGATATCCATAGAACTTCCCGGATCTATGAACATATAGTCGGTCCGGTAATGGCCAAAGATGCCTGAAATTACCACTGGTCTTTCTTCCTGAGGCCCGCCTGGAACCACAGGAAATATCACTTGTTGCTCTCGCCATTTTTCTCCTCGGAACCTTTGAAAGCTACGCTTGCGCGACGAGCTCCCTTGGATCATATCAACCTGTTTCATCTTTTTATTTCTTGGCCCCTCATCACCGCGCGTGAGTTGCCTGACCTCTTTTCGAACTGATTGCAACAAGTGTGTCAGCTTACCACTTTTCAGGGCCTTTTCAATTTCTGTGCGTAAGCTAATGCAATTATCGGTTGTATGCCCTGTGTCCTTGTGGAAATCATAGAAGAGGTTTGGGTCTTGACCTTTTTTGTTCTTCATGGGCTGTGGTTATTTGAATTGATAATTCTCAGTGCTCAAGACTTCCGCGGGATATTTAATGAGAGGAGTCCACTGTCGCTCCCGATTCTCATTCTAGATGGCTTTCTGAGTTGCTATCTTGTTAATTGTTGCGTGAGCATCCATTGGAGAGTATGGTGAATAAGAACTCTGGTTCGAGTCTTTCCAACCCTTCTTAAACTTCCGACCTCCTTTGCTCAAATCTTCAGGACGATGTTGAGGTAGAGGAGGTCTGTTTGAATTAAGGTTGCACTTGGTCTGCGCATAGACCTTGGCTGCTGCCATGAGCTTATCCCAACTTTTCGGTAAACCAGTAGTACCAGAAAGTACCTTGATCATTTCGTCACATCTTACCGTGTACTTGAACTTTGCGCGGATAAGATCTTCATGCACTTCACCGATTTCTAAAACCTCCTTATTGTATCGCGTAATAAAATCTTCCAAACTCTCGTTGTCTCTTCGCCAGATGTTCATCACATCCGACGAATCTCTAGCATAACGATGCTGCTGACTAAAAAGAGTAAGGAATTTTTCCTTAAGATCATTCCATGAAGAGAGTTTACCTGCCGGCAAGTTATCAAACCACAGTCGCGCAGCCCCAGTTAACGTTTGCACAAACAGATGACACCACATAGGTAGAGTCCATCCTCCAATAAGTCCTGCGCCAGTAAACAAACGCATGTGATCATCTGGATCTGACAATCCATTAAACTTTCCAACGTTTGATGGCAATTTTGCTCGTTCTAGCGGGGCTAGAGCGATTTCTTTCACAAATTTTGATTGTTATGCCGCTTCAGCAGGTCAGTAAATCAAGTTGTAATCGTGCTCCGCCTCGGGATTATACACTGCTCGGATTCGAGGTTTGTAACTGGCATGATCTGTAGATAAACGATTGAAGACACTTGCACTATCTCCTTCTTCATAAGTCTTATCATACTCATCGTGTTGGGTGTCCCGCTTCTGCGACGATCGCAGGCCCAAACGTGAGTGAACTGAAGGTCGTCGCTGGACATTCTCCTCCTGATGTCTGTTACCGGAATACATCTCAGTTTCATGCACAGATACATGCGAAGGTGCACGATTTTGGTTCTGAGTTCCGTAACTCAATGCTCGGGGGGCCGACAAAGCACGGGCCTGCGGTGCACCAACCAGAGCTTGAAAAGCTGGAGTTCCGGTTTGAGCACATAACTGAGCATACATGGCGTTTAGAGCAGTTTGAGACTTAATCAACCATGATAATGGAGTCTCTCCAGGCAGGAGGATTGATGCAACATCAACATGAGGAGCCGCCGGTGTTACTAGAATGCTCGCATGATCAGGATCATATGGCATATCAGCTTCACCGGACGAATCCTCAACGATTTGTCTGTCAACCTGAGGAGCTCTGCCGACGCGACGGATCTCTGATCGAGGACCTGGAAATGACGGTCCATCAGCCATGAAGCTTAGACCTGGGTGAAACAAAAACGAAATATGAGAAGATAAATGAAAGTCAGTGGGCGCCAATGAAGAAACCCTAGATCAACTAGATCGGAATCTATGTAGATCTATGGAATGGGCTCTGCATAAAGGGATTAATCCTTCATTTGGTTTCACGATGATGAATGGAACAGTACTCCAACTAATCCTGCAAAACAGAACACCGTTAGTTCGCCACGGGGAGAAGGGGGTTCTCTCCGTGACCACCCTCCAGCGTGAGAATAAGTACAGGTAGTCGGAAGTAAAGTATAGTAAGAGAGAGAGTAGTTGAGAGTCAATACCTTCTACTTGAAGTCCGAATTACTTATTTATAGCCAGAGTTTGGGTGCCAAAATGAGAGATGATAACTTTAACGGAATCTTTTGCTATTCCATTAAGTTTTGTGGCCATCAGTTAATGCACACGAATCGTGAGCTCCTCCATGGTTAAGGAGATGCCACGTGTCATCATGAGATCACTATATTTTATAGAGTGAGCATGCTATCATCGTGATCTTTCTCAGTCATCCAGATGCTGCCATGTGGCAATTGGTTGTAACCGAAAAGATGCTTTACATGATTGGGTAGTAGTGGCTTCTAGAAGGTTTCACAGTTGTTACCCATCTATTGATTGCCACGTGTACAGTCTGTTACAACAGAAAAGGTTCCCTTTGCTTCTGCACCAACTCAAGGATTTTTGCTATGGGAGAGTTTCTCAGGATTAACTGTTTCCTTGCGCGAGAGGTGCAAGTTAGTTAACTGATCTTCTTTCCTCTTCCTGTTGCGCGCAGCGTTTTTGGTGAGTACTTGCTTTGATATAAATATCGGTGCAAGGTTTGTACATAAAGTGTTATCCAAGTAATTTGATCAAAGTTAACTTTGAACCTTGCGCGAGCCCGCGCAAGGTGGTTAAGTGATCCTTTCCTTCTTTGGATACTTGGCGCAGGGTTTAAGTGACTTTCCTTGATATAGAAGTCTGCGCAAGGTCTTCTTAGAAGTTAATAGTAGGTATGGTTCCCTTGGTTGGCGCAACGTTTTTTGGACCATACCCCTTCACACACAGTTCACAACTGAGGGGGATGTTCACTCTTGATCCTAATCATATATATATATATATATATATTTAGGTAGAGGATCCTGTAAAAAAGACTAAAAGTGTGAGAAGGGTAAGAAAGATTCCGGTAATGACACATGTCCCTATCCATTTTATTAGTTTAAGGTTATAATGGTAATTTTACTAATAATCCTAATTAAAGATAAAATGTGTGTAACCGTTTTTAAGGAGTTATTTTAGGTATTCTCATCAATTCGTATAAAACACCATACGAATTCCAGAAAACACCACCTTGAATCGTAATAAAACCATGGTGTTTCTAACATCTGTAATGATTTTGTTATTATTTCAGGTATAAACACCATACAGATTCCAAAAACACCATGAATTGAATCATAATACAGTTGTGGTGTTTTAAACATTTAGAATGATTTATTGCTATTACAGATGTTAAAACACCATGACTGTAATCACAATACAATGTTACATACTCTAGATGTTAAAACTCCATAACTTGAATCATAATTCATTATTTGCAATGTTACGGTGTCTTATTTACGTCATGGTGTTTTACTGTAAAACACAACGCCTTGAATCACAATACAATTAAAACACCATTGTATGAACATAGAAAAAACACCATGGACTAAAACATCCAATCGAACGTATTTTTCTCTCTACATAAGTATAACAATATGGTATTCATATTAAAGATAAAAAAAACACTCGTTATTATAACGGTGTAATTTTTTTTGAAAAGAGAGTTACGTGTAAAAAAGTTATTGACGTTTAAAAAGAAAGGGGGGAACTTGCATGTGCATTGCATGTGACTTTCTAAATTTAAAAATGTTAATTTTACCTTTATACCCTTAATCTAGAAAATTAATTATTTTAACTGTTACACTATTTACAAGATTGCCATCAAGATCTCAATCATTAGATCAAAGATCTAATGGTTTAGATTCTTTGTTACCCTTCTCACTTTCCAATAACCTCACCCTATATATATATATATATATATATATATATATAGGGTGAGGTTATTGGAAAGTGAGAAGGGTAAGAAAGAATCTAAACCATTAAATCCTTAATCTAATGGTTGAGATCTTGATGACAATCGTGTAAATATTGTTTACCATTAAAATAATTAATTTTCTAAATTAATGGTATAAAGGTAAATTTAACATTTTTAAATTTAGAAAGTCACATGCAATGCACATGAAAGTTCTCCCCTTCTTTTTTAAACGTCAATAACTTTTTATACGTAATTTGTTTTTTTAAAAAAAGTTACACCATAATAATGAGTGTTTTTTTTATCTTTAAAATGAGTACCATATTGTTATACTTATGTAGAGAAAAAAATTACGTTTCGATTGGATGTTTTAGTCTATGGTGTTTTTTCTATGTTCATACAATCGTGTTTTAATTGTATTGTGATTACAGTTAAACACCATGACGTAAATAAGAGTCATGGTGTTTTAACATCTAGAGTATGTAACATTGTATTGTGATTTACAATCATGGTGTTTTAACATCTGGAATAACAATAGAATCATTGTAAATGTTAAAACACCACGATTGTATTATGATTTAATTCATAGTGTTTTTGGAATCTCTATGGTGTTTTATGCCTGCAAAAATAACAAAAATCATTATAGATGTTGAAACACTATGGTTGTATTACGATTCAAGTTGTGGTGTTTTCTGGAATTCGTATGGTGTTTTATACAAACTGATGATAAATTTCAAAAATAACTGATGAATTCCTAAAATAACTGATGAATTCAGCTACAAGATTATAACTTTAATTATATCATTAATTAGAATTATGGGTTAAATTAATTACCATCTTACCCTTAAACTGATAAAATAGATAGAGACATGTGTCATCACCATAATCTTTCTTATCTTTCTCACATTTTGTCTTTTTACAGGATTCTCCACCATATATAATATATATATATATATATTTTAAAAAAGGGAGAGGATCATGAGAAAACTAGAAAACTAACTAAAAAGCCAAAAAAAAAGCATAAAAACATACATATTTTTTTTACAAATTTTTATAAAAAAAATCGATGCATTTTATGTTTAAAAAAACCTTTTTTTCAAAAAAAAACGTATACTGCACATGTGCACTATATATGTACTACACATGTGCATTATATGTTATGTTGCACATGTGCATTATATGCTTTTTTTATTTTATTTTTTAAAAAAAGTTTTTTTATATAATATATATAGCGAATTTTAATAATCAAAAAAAAAATTGTTATGTTTTTTTTGGCTTTTTTAGTTAGTTTTTGGTTTTCTCATTTAAACTAGTTTTCTCATAATCCATCCCCTATATATATAATATATATATATATATATATTAATATAGGGGATGGTTTAAATGAGAACACCCATTTTTTGTGAGAACAATGAGAACAAATCTCAACCACTCATTTATATCCCTTGTGTTTTAATAAAAAGGGTAAATTGGTAATTATACAATTCTCTATTCCATTACACTCAACATCATTTAAGAACCTAGAAAAAAAAATCACGCTCTTACTAGATGATGAATCACAGAGATGATTAGAGTGTTGATGATTAGGGCACGAATCTGAAACCTTCAACAATTTCATCAACAATTTTCGGGCTTATAAAGTACTCAATCCGTTCTGAAGTTATATAAGTTCTCAGTGATTTGCAGGTACCAATTCAGGTTTTCAGTTATCGTTAATTCAATTTTGATCTTCAATGATTGTTGATTTTGTTACATGTTAATTGAATTTCGATTTTCAATAATTATTGATTTTGTTTCAAGCATTCCATGATTTCAATTTGAATCTGTGTATTTTATATGTACTTTTTTGTTCACCTAATGGTAATGGCTTGCATTCCATCTTGTTCGATACACATGTTATTCAATTTTATGTGCTATTGATGTTAAGGCTCTTTTGTATCATCCTGTTCAGATTTACACATGTGTAAATGTTGTTTTACACATGTATAAGTGTTTATTGTGACTTTTTTGTTTATGATTTACATACGTTTAAGGGTGTTACACATGTGTAAATATTGTTCCCTGTCAGTTATATGTTTCTGTTTTATACACTTTCAGTTGATATACACGTGTGTAAATTGTTGTTTTTACACAATTTTAACTGAATTACACATGTGTAAATAGTTCCCTATCACTAATATGTTACGTTTGACCTATTTTAGCTTAATTACACATGTGTAAACTGTTTCGTGGTCACTTAATAGTTTAAGTTTTACACATTTTTAGCTCATTTACACATGTGTAAATTATTCCCTGTCAATTAATTGATTCTATTTTACACATGTGCAGCTCATTTACACGTGTAAGCTGTGAATTAAACAAGATATTATCTTATGTAAAAGGGATGACACCCCTTTTTTAACCAATCTTTCTCTACAGGTTACAACGAACTAAGATTCAACGTTTCTACGACCACTTGTTAAAGAAACAACTTTTCTACAACCACATGTCCTAAGATCCAACGCTTTCAGTCTCGTCCGGGCCCGCACTAGTTTTAGAACATGTTTAATCCAAACCCGTTACCCAACCCAGTCCGACCCATCAAGAACCCATAAGGTAAATACTCATCCTAAATTACAAAAAAACCGTCACCAACATTAGTTCTAATTTGTGCACTTTGTGTTGTTTTTTGTGTGTTTAGGGATTTCCATGGTATGTCAACGAAAGTGGATAAGATTTTCACGCCTTTGATGATTAGTTTGGCTGTGTTTGCGAATGTAGTTTCTATATACAGTGATGCATATGCATTTTTCAAGAGAAACCCGTTTCCTCGTGCTTGAATTTTATGGCGCTTATGCAGCCATACTTTATATAAAATGATTGTTTATTCAAACATGTTTTGTTAAGTGCGAGAGAACTTGCTTCAGCATGATGTTTGTAATATATGGTTGTACTAAAGAATCATATTGTCATTGAATTCATAGGCTTGCACATTGACGTGCAATGAGGATACCCTGTTTTTGAATGAGGATACCCACACCAATACAATCGCATAATACCGTGATTAAATTGAAAGCCATCCAACCCAGACAAACACAAAGATAACAAGAATAATAATCTTACACAAAGATAACGGCCTGTTGACATGGTCAATTTAAGTTTTAAACCAAACTATTAAACAGCCAAAACCACAAAAACCGGACAGTGAACCATAACGGTCGACTTGTTATAGCGATTCAATCGATTTTAACCGTCTTGAAACACCCCTACTTAGTGATCCCCATTCTTCAACCCAATGAGATATTTCAAATCTTCTTTTCTTGAAGCTAAAATATCTTAGTTAGCTGCTTATATTCACAGAACTGGACCAAATAGGTATACCCTAACAAAAATTTTCTAACTTCTTTAAACAAATTAATACATAGTTTTATTCAGTAAAAAAATGTACATGTACGGTCAAAGAGAAACGTGAGATAGCCATCAAGTTTTTCGGCATTTTTGAGCACCCCTCCAAGCTTAACAGTTAAAACAATTGTTGCTAGCTTTTAAATTCATCTGTTGTCAATGGTGGGGATAAAGTTGTAACCTGTAAGAGTTTTCTCAAAGATATGACCCACTCGAACTCTCCTGCATTTATGATATTAATAATGTTAAACCAATATAATATCAAAATTTTAGTTTCATGATACCGAACACGTGTGAATATGGAAAAAAAAGGTATCAAGAAAATAGCCCGACCTCATCAAATGCAGCACCAATCATTTGAAAGCCAACAGGAAGGCTAGCAGTGCCGTCTTTTACAAAGCCACATGGCAAAACTAATGCTGGCAATCCAGCCAAATTCACAGTTACTTGCATTTGAAAGCAAACATAAGAATCTAAAGCTAATATGTTTATAATTTAAAGGGTATATTACACGGACGGTGATGTGTGGTAAGGCCATATTTCAGTTTTGGTCCTCTGTTTTCCCCAAATTAAATCCATGGTCCACACTGTTCACTCACAACAACACATTTGGTCATTTTCACTAAGAGACGAGAAACGTTTGTTAATTTCTTGTGAAATAATTGTATACCCTTGTACTGATTTCTTTTTAAAAAGGATAAAAATCAAGAATATCACAAGGGGCACGACAAGAGATCAACAGTGAAGAGGTGTGTTTAAGGTTTTTAATTTTTTTAACTAAAGGGGTAAAAATGTCCCTATTGTTCACTCATAACAACACATTTGGTCATTTTCACTGACGAGAAAAGTCAGTTAATTTCATATGAAATAATTGTATACCCTTGTAGTGATTTTTTTTTAAATAGGATAAAAATCGAGAATGATTCTAAAGATCTTGATTTCACTGTCACATGGGAGTGACATGGGCTACAACGGTGAAGAGGTGTATTTAAGGTTTTTAATTTTTTTTAACTAAAAGGGTAAGAATGTCTTTTCATAAATATCACATAGTTAGTGAAAAGGACCAAACTTGTTACAAGTCACCATACCACTAGAATAAGCGTGTAATCTCTCAAAAGAAAGAACCAAAACCAAAACTTCACCTTACCGTAGGGACCATCTATGTAATTTACTCAAAAAATAAATAAAATGTGGACGTCGAAAGGGACGCTTGTAAGGACACATCGTCATGACATCCCCAGCATACATTGCCAGCGGATCATTTTTCTTTTCACCTATATATCAAAGAAGAAAATTACAGCGGTTACATGATTATAATCTTTCACATATGATTATTAAGGTGATCATAGTGGGTAAACTATTAATTACCAATTTTATATGCTGCAGATGGAGCTGTTGGTGAAATTAGAATCATATGAATCTAAAGCTGCCTTGAAGCATTTATGTACTACAGTCCTCACCTAAATCATCAAACCGCCATGATTAACGTATTAATCAAACATTATTAAGAATAATATCAAATGTAAACCTGCTGAGCTCGCTTGTAATAAGCATCATAATAACCAGCTGAAAGGGCATATGTCGCCAACAAACTGTAAATGGCAAGATCAAGGGTAGAACTTAAAACTTATATGAAACATACCCGTTTACTACTAGTGGAATCAAGTTTATCATGACCACAAATTGATTGAAGAAGAAGTCCAGCATCAGCAACCGACAAGCCAAAGCAACCAATAACATCCAGTGATGATGCATACGCCACCAGCCCATATCGTGACACACGGCCATACGTCGGCTTTAGCCCTACAACACCACAAAACGACGTCGGCTGTCGGACACTTCCACCGGTATCACTTCCCAATGATACTACACACTGCCTAGCAGAAACAGTCGTCGCCAAGCCACTTGATGATCCCCATGGTACACATTCAAAAGATATTATCCGTATATCAAAATTATTCAATTTCTCGATAAGTCATATGACCCTTTAGACACGATATCAACAATAACATAAAACAAAGTCATAATCCTCGACAACGCAGTATGCATGATAACATAAAAACAAGTCATGATTCAAAATATAATCTGGTCTCTCTTTTCTTTTTGGTTTCTCTCAAACTCCAGTTCTCTTCTCGGTGTATATTAGCTTTCCAAAGTACAATCTTTGTATTATTTTATGGGCTTCTACGATGACCTCTCAAAGTTCTCTGTCATTTTCCAGCCAACAATAGAATGTACCATTATTTCTAAAAATGTACCTGGTCAAAGTGACAAAAGTACAATACCATTAAGCCATTTTTTTTACTGTATCTTAAACAAATAATCTGACTGACTTACACATGTGTAAATGAGCATAACTGCTCGCTTACACATGTGTAAACAACCTACTTACACATGTGTAAGTTGCATAATTACACCTATTTAATCATCATTTATTTGTAATTCTCATATATCTTCTCTGTTTTGTAATTCTCAAAAATCGACTGACTTACACATATGTAAATGAGCAAAACTGCTCACTTGCCATATGTAAACAACCTGCTTACACATGTGTAAATTACATAACTACATCTATTTAATCATACTAATTTGTTCTAAAATCGTTGTTACAATTTGCACATCTTATTTGCACGTGTGTAAATTGTTTATTACACAGATGCAGTGGTAATTAAGCTAATTTACATATGCGTAAATATTTTTAAGCTTAATCATGATGATGTACACATGTGTAAACTTCATAATTACACCTATTTAATTATACTTATTTGTTCTAATACCATGGTTTTTATTTTCACATCGTATTTACACATGTGTTTTTGTGTTCACATCTTATTTACACATGTGTAAATTGCTTAATTACACAAATGCATTAGTAACTAAGCTGATTTACACATGTGTAGAGATCTTTAAGCTTAAAGTAAGATGATGTACACATGTATAAACTGCATAGTTACACCTGTTTAATCATACTTATTTTCTCTAATACCAAAATAACATAGTTCAGAGCAAACAGAGCCATATTAAAAACAAATCAAAACTTCAGCCATTTATTTGCATAAAATTAAACAATCAATTTCTCTTCTAGCTACAAACAATATTAATCCAATCACACTAAAGCACAAATTAGGTTCACATGAACCTGCAATTTCAAACTATAACCACCAGCAAACACAACAGGGCTAAAATTTAATTTACAATTAACAGAGTTTATCGAAATATAAGACCTTATTAAACATAATATAAAATTTCTGCCATTAAATAGCTTAAAACCTAATAATCTAACAACAAATCTACATAATTTAGCGAACGAAATCTGACATATCTGAATCACTAACGACACGACGATGACGTTGCTGATAAGAAACAGAACTAGCCACAAATTGTAGAAGAACAATCGTGTGAATGTTACCGTGTCTTGAAACCATAGTTGATCAATTTCATGAGCGCTGGTGCTACAGAGTGTGGCATGATTGAAGAAGATGATGATGATGATGTTTGATTAAGGATGAATGGGTTGGTGAATGAGACAGGGGTTCAAGATTGGAAGGGTTTTGCAAATAAAGCCCCTTTTAGTCTTTTAATTTAAGTTTTCTTCTCATTTAAATCTCCTCTAATCTTAGCCCTTAATTTTTTATGATCTATGGATGGAAATTGTTCCTAGTGTTCTCACAAAAATCTTTGTTCTCAAGATAACCCTCCCCTATATATATATATATATATATATATATATAGTGTGTGAGGTTCATTGAGGAACACTAAAAAAGTGACGAACAGTGGGGAACCGACTCAAACGAACTCCGATTGGACTCATTCCAGCGGCGTTGGAACCGGCTCGTCGAACCCTAACTAGGATCTCTAAACACTAAATCCTAAATCCTAACCCCTAAACCCTAAATATATTAGGGGTTTGGATTTAGGGTCTTAAATTAGGGTTTAGCCTTAGGGTTTAGCTTTAGGGTTTAGTTTTAGGGTTAATTATTAGTATTAAAGGTTTAGTTTTAGGGTTTAGCTTTAGGGTTTAGTCTTTAGGGTTTAGCTTTTAGGGTTTATATCTTAGATTTTACGATTTAGCTTATGTTTTAGCCTTATTTTTTAGCTTTAGGTTTGAGGGTTTAGGGGTTAGGATTTAGGGTTTAGGGTTTAGGGTTAACAGATCCTAGTTAGGGTTTGAAGAGCCGGTTCCAACGCCGCTGGAATGAGTCCAATCTGAGTTCGTTTGAGTCGGTTCCTCACTGTTCCCCACTTTTTTAGTGTCCCCAATGAACCTTCCCTTATATATATATATGACAAATGTGACAATACGAACAGTTTAGTAATTGTTAAAAACATATTTCAATCAAATCTATTAATTTATTGAGATGATTTTCTTTTCTAAAAGCATGTTTTACATTAACTTAACAATGTTCGCATCTCATGAACCGACACTAAGGACATTTATAATCAACATCCCGCCGCAACGTGCGGGTTATTGTTGATGAAAAAAAGGAAATATGTAATATATTATATAGGGTAGGTGGGGAAATATGTAATTTTTTTGTTTGGGGAAATACGTAATTAGCCAACTTAGATTATCGTCAACTCGTTTAATGAAAAAGAGAAATATGTAATATATATTATATAGGTTAGGAGGGGATATATGTAATTGTTTTCTTTGTTTAGAGAAATACGTAATTAGCCAGCTTAATAGGGAGAAAAATTGTAAAAGCCCCAAAAATAAAATATTACATACATCTTATGAAAATTTTTAATTCCCACCAAAACTCACGCTCTAATTTCCTTTTGACTTTTCCACCCCTACTTTTTTCACAAATTTCCGCCATAAATTTTCTTACCCAATTTCCTTTCCCGCCTAACATGATTCCAAACATAACTAGTTTAATACCCGTCTGGTGGACGGGTACTTTAACATAATAATCTGACAAAGCTAACGTTTATAAAGTGTACACAAACTTAGACGGTGTGAAAAAAAACAAACAAAAAAAACTCTCCGAATCAAATGCTTAAGCTCGACACAAGAAATTTTCAAGGCTCCATTGCATACTTCTTAGTCTCATTTCTCTTATCTTCTTTTAAAGAACTCCCAGCTAACTTTCTTGATCTGGAGAACGATGGAGGGAGGCATCCTGATGTGCTTGGCTCCGTGAGGCCAGCAGCTCCTGGACTTGTCTCTCATCCACATCCTGTTGGAAATATTAATGAGGAACATACAAGTTTGTATGTTTCCTCCATCCCACATTGGTGGGGAGGTGAAAGTTGAGTGCCTTATAAGGGATTACCCCTTATGGGCCTCGAAAGTGTTAAATGGGTTGAGAAGTGGGTCAAGCCCACATGCGCGCCGAGCCGAGCCACGAGCTCGCGAATGGGCGCGTTTGAGGCGCACTTTGCACTTCGCACGTACACATCGTCGCTAGGAGCTGAGGAGCTTTTATTTTTAGCTAGGGTCCGGTTCAGGTGTGTTAGATCTGTGGATCGAGATAGAGCTGAGTTAAGATTGGGATACAGATGAATTCGAAACAATGGGGGTTATCTCCACCAGTTCGAATATGGGAGGTTAAGACACATAGGTCTACGGCACAATTATGTGTGACAACTTCTTGAAAGTGGTACGATCAAGGTTGTCTATGTCAAGACGAGTAAGAACTTGGCTGATCCGTTTACTAAACCTCTGACAAGAGACTTGGTAGTGAATACCGCGAGCGACATGGGTCTAAAACCACAATAGAATCGTTAGTGATGGAAACCCAACTTGAACTTAGTGCTCCTATTTCTCAAGTTTAATGGGTAAAAACGAAGTCACTTAACGATAGAAGGTACTATCAATTTCTGATAGATCCATGTGAGGTATGGTAGTACGTCGTTGCCGAGAACAAGGGTGAGCTAATGCTCTTAACAAAGTTTTGGAGGCATCCAAGCAACGTGGATGATGTAAAACTTTGCCTATATGATCTAAGGGTGGTGCCGCCTCGAGTGAAGATAAGTGGTGTGTCTTCTAAAGGATCATGAAAAGGGTTTATAGCGCACGGCCATATTCGCGCTCAGTGAGAACGCAAAGTCGGCCGGTGATGTGTGGGGGTAAACCGAAGGGGGCTATCAGGTTAATGGTTTAATTCCATAGGACACCATCGAATCTGTCTCTTCTTGTTTATCAACATAAACTGGGTTTAATCTTTGTGACACCTAGTGACATCATCTGTCTAAGTGAGAAGAAACATTCCAACTTGGTGGGGGATTGTTGGAAATATTAATGAGGAACATACAAGTTGGTATGTTTCCTCCATCCCACATTGGTGGGGGAGGTGAATGTTGAGTGCCTTATAAGGGATTACCCCTTATGGGCCTCCAAAGTGTTAAATGGGTTGAGAAGTGGGTCAAGCCCACACACGCGCCGAGCCGAGCTTTCGAATGGGCGCGTTTGAGGCGCACTTTGCACTTCGCACGTACGCATCGTCGCTAGGAGCTGAGGAGCTTTTATTTTTAGCTAGGGTCCGGTTCAGGTGTGTTAGATCTGTGGATCGAGATAGAGCTGAGTTAAGACTGGGATAGAGATGAATTCGAAAAAGTGGGTGTTATGTCCACCGGTTCGAATTCGTATGGAATTAGTCTAGGAATTCGAATTTGAGATGGATATCTCTAGGAGTTTATATTCGAATTAGTTGATAATGTTTATCCCATTCCCCGTTTTTCTCATTCTCTGTTGAAATCTCAACCTATAAATAAAGGCCTCCTGCTACCCATTCATACACACAATGTTCGCAGCCCTCCTCTCTGGTGTTCCTGTTTCTTCTCCAGCTTCTGCGTTTTCTGGTTTCCATTGCTGTTGGAATACCATATCAGTTCTGCATTAAATCCTGGGAGTTTACGCTGCAGCTCACAGCAATACGAGCGCGTAAAATCCTTTAAGGACAGGAATCATCCGTGCAGTTCAAGAATCTCGGTTTCTTAAATCGCCAGGTTGGTTTTAGTTTTTGCGTGTTATTTAAATTCGTCCGATAACGGGACAGTCTCCTTCTACCTTTCTTCAATCAGTTTGTTCAAGTTGGAATAAACTGGTTTAGCCAATAACTCGGTAATTAATAATAAAATAATTAATTTTCTGTTTGATTAAATTGTTTTCAACACATTCTAATTGGTCCCTATTATTGAGTTTTTAATCTTTTAACAGAGTTTCACCTACTTTTGAACCCTTTTCACGTACAAAATCAAATCAAACGACGTTAATAGAAATTTGTGACATATTACCTGATATGGGTCAAAATGGGTTGCTCGGTTGCCGAATAACAATTTTGGCAAATTGAAATGGAAAAACTAACTTTATTTGAGCTTCAAATGGTGGTAGGAATTCAATTTTTCAGCCAACTATAGCATTAAAAGCATTAAAATGAATTTTGATTCCACTGATCATGTGCTTAAGAAGTAATTGTCCCCAAATGTCATCTATGGAAAGTGAGATGTCTAGAGCTTTTGTTCTCGTCTGATTAAATAAAAAACAGGTTCATTAACTCTAGTTATAGATAAATATCTCAATATCACTATTACATGCCAACCAATTAATCAAAAATTCAGTATCTATCCTAGTATAATATTCACTGTCACCAATTACATATTGCATATAGTGCAACAAAACGTCTAAGAAATTACATGTTATAACAATGTGACGACAACTTCAATTTTCTAAAATGGCTTAATAGAAGAAAGCTTTGGACAGTATATCATTCACTAATTCTCAAATCAATTAGAATTGCAGTAACATTCTAAAATATATGATTAAGAAAAAAAAACCTTAAAATCAAGGAAACAAATCATTGCGGCTTTAGGAAAGTTATAAATATCTGAACTCTAGTTTTTAGTGACAAAGAAAGGGAACCAAAAAGAGAAAGATAATCTTACCTGTTAACTCAATAGCTTCACATAGACCATAGGCATCCTCTAAATCTTCTTGTTACAGTGGCTAAGAACACCCTGCCATCTAGCTAATCATCTAATAGAAATTAAAAACAAACCCATCAATAACAATGGGTGGCTAGAGACGGAAGAACAGGCTGGTCGAGTTAGGTAGGGTGACGGGTCATGACAGGTCGTTTTAAAAACACATCTTAATTCGGGTGAGAGCGTGTTTCAGCATAAGTCAGTACGCGTCAGAACGGGCTGTTTTGAACAATGGATGGAGGAACCAAACCTGCCCGTTAAATAGAACAACATTCCTATATTCTCTAATCTATCATGATTTTTCAGGACTTTTTCACAAAATCATGAGATCTAACTTGGCCAAAATTCTTAAAAATTCAATTGAAAAAAATTACTATATTAAAGATTAAGTTACAGATTTCAAGTTGAAAAGAATACAGTTTTAACCCGCATTTAAAATTTCTCCTTTTTTTAACCTAAATTAGGCTCAACTCTTTAGAAAAGAACTTATTTGACTTTTTATAAAAAAGGGCTTGAAGAAAGTGTTTGCATGTTGGCCCAGCTCGACCCATATCGTTTTGACCCGCATTTAGAGTTACTCTTTTTGACCTCTATGAGGTTGTATTTTTGCAATGACAGATTACCCGTATTTGGATCACATTTTTTCTTGATAAAATTGATAAAGAAAATGATTACCTGCCGGAAGAGTTCAGTGATCAGAAATGAGTAAGAGTTTTCCTACTTTTCATCATCCGAACAATAGCAACATCAACCTACAATACATGCAAAAAAATTGTAATCAAGACTCTAGTATGCATGATGATTTTCATAAGATAAAGAGTAGTAGTAAACCCGTCATTGAACATAAAATGAGTCACTATCATCCACTTCCCTTCGTTGTGATATCTGGAAAACATCAAAATCGGTTAATTCTTTTAAGGCTAGCAAAGAATCGTAACGAAACTGAATTTAATTGAACTTAATTAAATTAAACCTAAAAAAAACACCACATTAAGGACATGGACTTTCCACAAGCGACTGCAGAGTTCTCCTTAGTCCCAGTCCTCAATGCTAGTAGCATCTTTAATATCTTAAAACTAAGCGATAGCGCATTGTTGAACATCAGAATAGCGCTCGCTCTGAAAAGATGTATTAACCATTTATCACTATAAAAAATGCTTCGACTTGACCCTTTAGCCAATGTGCATGACCCGTTGACCCACTCATTTTGCCACCTTTAACCCGGGACTTACTATGCAATGTCAGAGATAAAGACCAACTTGAAATTAAAGTTCCACCACCGGTGCTTTTTTTCCCTTTGGAAATTCTACTTTCAAGACATAGTGACTTAAAGAATTTTGCCACATTGATCGCTTACCACTTATTTGCTCAAGTAGAACTCTATAAAAATGTCCTACAGCATTGTACAAATTCTTGTAAAATCAAAAATAATAATAATAATAATATAATAATAATAATAAAGACAAGAAAAACTGATAAACATAACAAAATCACCTTCGCTTCATGTCATACCCGATAAACATGCAATTCATGGGTAGGTGAACATCCAATGATAGATATGTAGGCCAGTAACTATATTTAAAAACCATGTTAATTTAATTGGCTGCAGGTATCAGATGTTTAGTTATTACCCAAAGAGCTCGGAATGGTAAAACATACGCAGTTGTTAACACATGAACACTTTAGTTTATCAATATTGTAGACAACTCCTCAAAACGCTTGTCTTTTGCAGACTTGATAACACACTTATGCATGTCCGATACGTCGCCCGACACGTACACATGTAACAACTCGGAAATTCGATTGTTATCTTTTCTTTTGTTTTCCGTTTATCTATCCTTTGTAAATCCGAGATTCGGTTAATAACAAAGTTTATGTTAATTACCTATGGTGTTGTACGTTATTATCGCATCTAATCGCTTATTAAATCGCATCGCTTATCTCATCGCATCGCAAAACGTAGTTGTTTATGTGGTTTTATCTTATTTATGTGTTATGTGTGTTCGTGGTTATGTTTACAATTGCTATCACATCGCTCTCGCACTCTCGAATCGCTAAATCGCGCTATTACATCAAGTATAACGCTTAACACTTTACTAAAACGCTTAATATAACTAATAAATGTGAACCGAATAGCCAATCGAACACTTAACGCGAAATCGGCAAACGAAACTTGGTCACCAGGCCAAGTTCGGCTGAACTTGCCTACCACAAGTTCGCCCGAACTTTCATATACATATGCAAGTTCGGCCGAACTTACCCTCTTCCCTCTTGAAAACTCCCCAAGTTCGCGCGAACTTGTACACTTTTGTACAAGTTCGGCCGAACTTGTTGCCAGCTCTTGAGATTCTTGCCTCACCTATAAATACTCATGCTCCTCATTCATGCTCCCTTGCTGACCAAGTTCGCTCAGAGCTCTCTCAACCTGAAACCTTCGTGTTCTAAGTAAGAATCAACCCGATTTCACTGCAACAACGTTTATCAACGATCTACAAAGGGTTTACAAAGATTTTGGCACAAGGCATAGCCTTCGTTTTCATCAAAACTCATTCTTTTACGAAAATCTTCATCTTTTTCTTCAAAAACTTCTGTTTTAAGCTTAGATCTACACAATACGAGTTCATTTGGCGATAGTAGAGACTTCCCAAATACGAGATCCGCAAGATCTCGGCTTGTAAGTGATAGATCTGATAAAAACCTTTGAAAACCATTGATTTCTACACAAGATACGGACTTTTGATGATGTTTTGTTCATTTTCTGGTATGAAACGAAGCATCTATCATTCAAGATCCCAGATTTGGAAGCACAAGGACGTTTATGTTGGTTTACACAAGCCAGACTAATCCGAACGAACCCTGAGTTCGCCCGGATTAGCCCACGCTTTTGTAAAACGGCTAAAACAGCTCTAAAAGACCTCTCCGACCTAAGTTTGCTCAGTAGCACAGGGTTGGAGGGATGAACACTCGATTTTCCTCAGCAAACGACGCGAAAACGCAAGATTTTGGACCCGAAAACATCAAGTTCGCTCGAGAATCACCAGCTTATCAGGTCAAGTTCGACCGAACTTGTACCCATTTGGGTCAAGTTCGACCGAACTTGAGTATTTCTTCACCAAGTTTCTTGCAAGTTCGCCCGAACTTGGCTCGTTTCTTAGGAAACCATACAAGTTCGACCGAACTTGCCAAATCAGTAAGGTTTTCCTACAAGTTCGCCCGAACTTCACAAGTTTCTTAGGAAACTCATCAAGTTCGACCGAACTTGACTCTAAACCCACCAAAACCCAACAAGTTCGCTCGAACTTGTGTTTTTACACACAAGTTCGCCCGAACTTGGCTACTGCCCTACTCAAACTTCATTTTTCGGCTTTTCGGAAGACTGATGTACTTCTGTTCGTCTACAGGCTGAACCGGCATTCTCCGCAACTCTCCTCAGAATCTCTAAGCTAACTAAAACGCACCCACAGTGAGTATACTTGACCCATTTTCGCTTTAACGCACTTTTTGGGTGTTACATACGTTCCTATATCAAAATCACTCCACAAATCAAACTGTTTAACACACGCGAATAATCTGATTATATATGCTCAATACATGATGCTAAAAACATGTGACTAGGACTTATTTTCGTTAACTTGCCTCCTTAGCTAGTATGGTACTATGGTGTGGCTTACACCCGACGGGGTCTAGTTAGGATGGACGCGCAAGCCTTCTCACGGTAGTTAGCATGAGAAATGAGCCTATGTTATGTTAAGTGTTTTGGTGTATCATGATATGTAATTAGATTGTTTCGCAAACGCTTTCTCGACTATGCTAGTATTGTTCAAACTCGTATGCTCACCTTTACTTAATTGTATTGACTTGTATTTTAACGTATGTAACAGGTTGAGGATTTATGGATTGGATGCCTTGGATGTCGCATGCGTAGTTTAGTTTATTTTGTTTAGTTAGTTGTTAATGTATTTCAGTTTGGAACTTATGTATGAAATCTAGGTGAAATCGAACCCGGTTGAATTTTATGAGAAATCTCCGTTTTGTAATAATTGTTTAAATGTTGCGTTTAATAGTATGGGATATTAAGCAGGTTGTGATATGTTAAATGATTGTTATGGAACATCTCGTGAAATCAATCTGGTCGCCTAGTGCCACTAACCCGTTGTTTCCGCCATCGGTTGGGGTGTGACAGATTGGTATCAGAGCGCCATAACTTTAGGATAATAGGTAGAATTGTCATGATCCAACCTAGTAGCATGTTTAAGTACCTGATTGACCTATCTTTGACTTAAATGTTAAACTACTTGCTATAAATGCTTAAATGTGCCTTTCCTAAGGCTAATACAATAATACACGCTTGGAAACGCTCGCATCACACCAAACGAGTGATCAAGTCGAGAATAGATGTGAAAACCGAGAACTCTCGACGAGATCATTCACTCCGCGCTTTCTCCCGCACGAGATATCTTCGTTGAGTTAGGAGTGACATCCAAACCTCGACGAAAATCTCCATTTCTGTCTAGGAATAAAGCTTTTAAGTTAGGGGTGAAGCACGCATCTTAGTAACTAATTCCGTAATTCGATTTTCAATCTCACCAAAGTCGCGTTTATGCGATGGTTTGGAACACGTATTAACTGGAAGGGTAAACGTCGTTAGCCGCTTGCAGTGAGAGCGTTTATCTATTAGGCCAAAGAGTGGGTCCAAATGCAAAGGGTAGTCGAATCACTTTGGCGTGTCAAATGTCTCAAAATCCCGGACACTCCCAATTGATTTAAGCCTATATCGTCGATATACGCATCATCGAGTTTATTATTATTTATGTGTTTAAAATTTTGAGAATTTTCGCTTTATTCGATTTCTCGCTTTGATGATTTATCATATCATCGATTTCTCGATTTATCGCATTTACGCTCCATCAAATGTATGCACAACTCGCACAGCTCTCGTAATCTAAAACGCTAATTAATACACCAACCAAACTAATCACTTAACTCGCTTACGCCTATGAGGACGTGTGCTTCATACGCGGTATTATCCCGCTTATCTCGCTATTATATATCGCTTATATCTCGCTATATCTCGCATCTCGCATCTCGTATCGCGCTACGCATTGTTATTATTAGAAGGTGAATACGTGCAAAATGTGTGCTTACGTGGATTATGTGCTTATGTGCTTACGTGCTTATATGCTTACGTGATTACGTTCCTACGTGTTTATGTGATTTTGTGCCTTATATGAATTATAATAATAATGAATATTTAAACATAACTCTATTATAATCGAATCTCATCTGATCTAAATCCTTCGTGTAGATGTCTTCTATGGGATCGCACACCCGAAGGAATCTCCAGCGCAGCATCGCCAACAAGCGTATCGCTACAATGGTAGCCAAGGAAATGGCTAAGGTCATCCCGCAAATTGTCTCAGAAATTCATGCTGTAAGCAGCAACTCATCTGTGGACTCCAAGGGAGATGCCCCGAAACCCCACTTCAGCTTTGAGCAGTTCAAAGCATGTGGACCGCTTACTTTCTCAGGCACCGAAGGGCCGAGTGCCATGTTCCACTGGTTTGACTCTATCAAGGTCACATTCCGCCAGAATGGATGTCCCGAGGCTCTGCGCACTATCAACGCTACCGGCGTGTTTCAATCAAGGGCTCTCGACTGGTGGACAGCCGAGCGCAACAGGCGTGGGAACGACGAAGCTACGGACTCACTTGGGAGGAACTTAAGGAAATTATGATTAAGGAATTCTGTCCTCCCTACGAGATCCAGAAGTTAGAGAACGAATTCTGGAATATCAAGCAAGATGGTCCCGATAACGCTGGTCTCATTTCTCGCTTCAAACAGTTGAGCATCATCTATCCTGGTCAAGTGGATACGACCGAAAAGGAAATCAAGAAATTCCTCAACGCTCTCCCCGATTGCGTCGCTGACTTTGTTCAAGCAGCACGCCCTACTACTATCTAGGAGACCTACCAGCTAGCCGCCGAGATTAATGACAAACGAGTTCAGTCTGATTACTTTAAAAGCAGCAAGGTCGCAAATCAGGCAGTCACCGAATCAGCAGCTCCTACTACCGAACAGCCCCGAGAGCCAAAGAACAGTCGCCGTGGTCGCAAAGGGAAAACCCGAGCAAGAACTTTTCTCTTACTGCTCTAGCAAACCCGTAGCCGCTCCAGTCAGCAGCACCAAACGCACCTCCTGCTAAGCGTACGTATACTGGTCCTCACCCTATGTGCCCTAAGTGCATATATTATCACGTAGTTGGCGGCAATTTCCGATTCTGTACCAACAGTAACATCTACGGCCACTTCACTGTCAGCTGCCATAGTGGTCCTCGCCAGCCAGCTCCTCAAGCTCCTGCAGCTCCAGCTTTACCTACTCCTCCTCAAGCCAACCAGCAGCAAGCTCCAAAGGCACGAGTGTGCTTCGTGTGTGGTGATCCGCACAACTTTGCTAATGTTTGCCCAAACCGCACCGTGAAACAAGAGCCGCAACAGCAGCAGCCTCAGCAGCAGCCACCACGGCAGCCTCAGCAGCAACAACAAGCTGCGCGTGGAAGAGCCTTCAATCTCAATCACCGCCAGGCTCAGAATGACAACAATGTTGTCAATGGTACGTTTTTCGTAAATGGTATTTATGCTTCATGTTTATTTGATACTGGTGCCGATAATTGTTTTGTATCGTTAATTCGAAAAGGTTTTAAAATGTAAGCGCGCTAAACTCCCAAAGACTTTCGATGTGGAAGTCGCCATCGGAAAAAACCGTTACCGTTAATTCCGTCTTACATGGTTGTTCTCTCGATCTCAACAACCATGTCTTCTCGATCAATCTCATACCTATGCAGTTAGGTAGTTTCGATATCATAGTAGGTATGGATTTTCTTCGTGAGAATCATGCTGAAGTTGTATGCTTTGATAAAATGATTCGTTTTCCTCTCCCTAACGGTGATCAACTTCATGTTTATGGTGAAACGCCTCAAAGAAGTTGATGCTTTTGTCATGTACTCGAGCACACAAATGCTTGCAAAAGCGATGTGTTGCTTTCCTCGCTCATATCGTGAACCCGGATAAATAAAAGAAGACTTATAAAGATGTTCCCGTTGTTTGTGAATTTCCTAAGGTCTTTCCTGACGATTTACTAGGTTTACCCCCTACTCGAGATGTTGAATTCCGTATCGATTTAGTTCCCGGAGCTACTCCCGTTGCTAAAGCTCCTTATCGCCTCGCACCATCCGAAAGCGCGAGCTATCAAGCCAACTTCAAGAGCTTCTTGATAAAGGCTTCATACGCCCGAGCACTTTGCCATGGGGCACTCCTATTCTTTTCGTGAAAAAGAAGGACGGGTCATTCCGTATGTGCATCGATTATCATGAACTTAACAAACCGCTACCCTCTTCCTCATATCGACGATTTATTTGATCAGCTTCAAGGTGCTACTTGTTTTTCCAAGATCGATCTTCGTTCCGGTTATCATCAGTTACGCGTGTTGGAAGAAGACATTCCTAAAACCGCCTTTCGTACTCGCTATGGCCATTTCGAATTCGTGGTCATGCCTTTTGGTCTTACCAATGCACCCGCGGTTTTCATGGATTTGATGAAACGTGTGTGTAAAGCTTTCTTAGATCGTTTCGTCATTGTTTTCATCGATGATATCCTTATCTATTCGAAGTCGAGAGACGAACACGCGCGTCATCTCTGTTTAGTCCTCGAACTTCTTCAAGGAAATCGCCTTTATGCTAAGTTCTCTAAGTGTGAATTCTGGCTCGAAGAAGTCCAATTTCTCGGCCACATCGTTAATAGTCAAGGAATTCACGTCGACCCTGCAAAGATTGAAGCCGTCAAGAGTTGGATTACACCGAAGAATGCTTCCGAAATCCGTTCATTCCTTGGATTGGCGGGTTACTACCGTCGATTCATCGCCGATTTTTCTAAAATCGTCGTTCCACTTACCGCTTTAAATCATAAAGACAAACCTTTTGTTTGGGATTCTAAACAAGAGGAAGCTTTTCAAACTCTCAAGCGTATGCTATGCAACCCTCCCGTTCTCGCCTTACCGACGGAAACGACGATTTCGTTGTTTACTGCGATGCCTCTAATCTTGGTCTTGGTTGCCTTCTCATGCAACGAGACAATGTTATCGCGTATGCGTCTCGACAACTCAAGATCCACGAGAAGAACTACACAACCCACGATCTCGAACTCGGTGCAGTTGTTTTTGCATTAAAGATATGGCGACACTACCTTTACGTTACTAAGTGTACGGTCTTCACCGACCATAAGAGCTTACAACATATCTTTAATAAAAAAGAACTAAACATGCGACAATGTCGATGGGTTGAACTTCTCAACGACTACGATTGTGAGATACGCTACCATCCCGGCAAAGCAAACGTCGTCACTGATGCTCTAAGTCGATGAAGCTATGTATATGGTATTCGTGACTCTCAAGCTTGTGCTAAACTTGAAACTCTCATCCGTGCCGCTCAATTTGCTTGTTTTAACGAGAATACCCTTCAAGACGAAATGAAATGTGGTGCCGAAACTCAGCTTGTATCTAAATCCAATGGTATTTATTACTATCTCAATCGTATTTGGATTCCTACTCGTGATAATCTTCGTGAATTGCTAATGACCGAAGCTCACAAATCTCGATATTCCATTCACCCCGGTGCCGACAAGATGTACTAGGACCTTCGTCCTAAGTACTGGTGGCCGGGCATGAAAAAGGATATCGCCGTGTACGTCTCAAAATGCTTAACTTGTTCGAAAGTTAAAGCCGAACATCAAAGGCCCTCTGGTTTACTCGAACAACCTGAAATCCCGATGTGGAAGTGGGAGAGTATAGCTATGGACTTCGTTACTAAACTCCCGCGTACTTCATCTGGTCACGATAGCATTTGGGTTATCATTGATCGTCTCACTCAATCCGCGCACTTTATTGCTATACGAGAAGACTTTAAGGTCGAACGGTTAGCCCGAATCTATACCGACGAAGTTATATGCGGGACGCCTCGTGACATCATCTCTGACCGTGACGGTCGTTTCACTTCGCGTCTCTGGGAGACTTTTCAATCCGCTCTTGGTACTACTCTCAATCTCAGTACCGCTTTTCACCCTCAAACCGACGGTCAGACTGAGCGCACGATTCGCACCCTCGAAGACATGCTTCGTGCGTGCATCTTAGATTTCGGTGGTAACTGGGATACGCATTTACCTTTAATTGAATTCTCATACAATAATAGTTATCATACCAGCATTCAAATGGCTCCTTTTGAGGCACTGTATGGAAGAAAATGCCGATCGCCTATTGTATGGCACGAGATCGGAGAAGCACAAATCACCGGTCCCGAGCTAATTCAAGAAATGACGGACAAGATCCTCCAGATCAGAGACAATCTCTTGAAAGCTCGGAGTCGTCAAAAGAGTTATGCCGATAAACGTCGCAAGCCCCTGCAGTTCGAAGTGGGAGATCACGTTCTCCTAAAGGTTGCACCTTGGAAGGGAGTGGTCCGCTTCGGCAAGAAAGGAAAGCTAGCGCTCGATACGTTGGACCCTTTAAGATTCTGGAAAGGATCGGTAAAGTAGCCTATCGTCTCGAATGACCGGAGGAACTTAATAATGTACATCCGACTTTCCACGTGTCTAACCTCAAGAAATGCCTAGCTGAAGAAAATCTGTATGTCCCTCTCGAAGATCTGCAAATCAACGAGACTCTTCATTTCGTGCAAAAGCCTGTGAAAATCATGGACCGAGAGATTAAGAAACTACGACGCTCTCGCATCCCTATCGTGAAGGTCCCATGGGAGGGCAAACGCGGCGCCGAGTTTGCTTGCGAATTGGAAAGTGATATGAAGGCCAAGTACCCACATCTATTTGTTACAGCTACTACCTAATTTCGGGACGAAATTCCCTAAAGTAGGGGACTGTAAAACTCGGAAATTCGATTGTTATCTTTTCTTTTGTTTTCCGTTTATCTATCCTTTGTAAATCCGAGATTCGGTTAATAACAAAGTTTATGTTAATTACCTATGGTGTTGTACGTTATTATCGCATCTAATCGCTTATTAAATCGCATCGCTTATCTCATCGCATCGCAAAACGTAGTTGTTTATGTGGTTTTATCTTATTTATGTGTTATGTGTGTTCGTGGTTATGTTTACAATTGCTATCACATCGCTCTCGCACTCTCGAATCGCTAAATCGCGCTATTACATCAAGTATAACGCTTAACACTTTACTAAAACGCTTAATATAACTAATAAATGTGAACGAATAGCCAATCGAACACTTAACGCGAAATCGGCAAACGAAACTTGGTCACCAGGCCAAGTTCGGCTGAACTTGCCTACCACAAGTTCGCCCGAACTTTCATATACATATGCAAGTTCGGCCGAACTTACCTCTTCCCTCTTGAAAACTCCCCAAGTTCGCGCGAACTTGTACACTTTTGTACAAGTTCGGCCGAACTTGTTGCCAGCTCTTGAGATTCTTGCCTCACCTATAAATACTCATGCTCCTCATTCATGCTCCCTTGCTGACCAAGTTCGCTCAGAGCTCTCTCAACCTGAAACCTTCGTGTTCTAAGTAAGAATCAACCCGATTTCACTGCAACAACGTTTATCAACGATCACAAAGGGTTTACAAAGATTTTGGCACAAGGCATAGCCTTCGTTTTCATCAAAACTCATTCTTTTACGAAAATCTTCATCTTTTTCTTCAAAAACTTCTGTTTTAAGCTTAGATCTACACAATACGAGTTCATTTGGCGATAGTAGAGACTTCCCAAATACGAGATCCGCAAGATCTCGGCTTGTAAGTGATAGATCTGATAAAAACCTTTGAAGACCATTGATTTCTACACAAGATACGGACTTTTGATGATGTTTTGTTCATTTTCTGGTATGAAACGAAGCATCTATCATTCAAGATCCCAGATTTGGAAGCACAAGGACGTTTATGTTGGTTTACACAAGCCAAACTAATCCGAACGAACCCCGAGTTCGCCCGGATTAGCCCACGCTTTTGTAAAACGGCTAAAACAGCTCTAAAAGACCTCTCCGACCTAAGTTTGCTCAGTAGCACAGGGTTGGAGGGATGAACACTCGATTTTCCTCAGCAAACGACGCGAAAATGCAAGATTTTGGACCCGAAAACATCAAGTTCGCTCGAGAATCACCAGCTTATCAGGTCAAGTTCGACCGAACTTGAGCATTTCTTCACCAAGTTTCTTGCAAGTTCGCCCGAACTTGGCTCGTTTCTTAGGAAACCATACAAGTTCGACCGAACTTGCCAAATCAGTAAGGTTTTCCTACAAGTTCGCCCGAACTTCACAAGTTTCTTAGGAAACTCATCAAGTTCGACCGAACTTGACTCTAAACCCACCAAAACCCAGCAAGTTCGCTCGAACTTGGCTACTGCCCTACTCAAACTTCACCGTTTCGGCTTTTCGGAAACCTGATGTACTTCTGTTCGTCTACAGGCTGAACTGGCATTCTCCGTAACTCTCCTCAGAATCTCTAAGCTAACTAAAACGCACCCACAGTGAGTATACTTGACCCATTTTTGCTTAACGCACTTTTTGGGTGTTGCATACGTTCCTATATCAAAATCACTCCACAAATCAAACTGTTTAACACACGAGAATAATCTGATTATATCTGCTCAATACGTGATGCTAGAAACATGTGACTAGGACTTATTTTCGTTAACTTGCCTCCTTAGCTAGTATGGTACTATAGTGTGGCTTACACCCGACGGGGTCTAGTTAGGATGGACGCGCAAGCCTTCTCACAGTAGTTAGCATGAGAAATGAGCCTATGTTATGTTAAGTGTTTTGGTGTATCATGATATGTAATTAGATTGTTTCGCAAACGCTTTCTCGACTATGCTAGTATTATTCAAACTCGTATGTTCACCTTTACTTAATTGTATTGACTTGTATTTTAACGTATGTAACAGGTTGAGGATTTATGGATTGGATGCCTTGGATGTCGCATGCGTAGTTTAGTTTATTTTGTTTAGTTAGTTGTTAATGTATTTCAGTTTGGAACTTATGTATGAAATCTAGGGGAAATCGAACTCGGTTGAATTTTATGAGAAATATCTGTTTTGTAATAATTGTTTAAATGTTGCGTTTAATAGTATGGGATATTACGCAGGTTGTGATATGTTAAATGATTGTTATGGAACATCTCGTGAAATCAATCTGGTCGCCTAGTGCCACTAACCCCGATGTTTTCGCCATCGGTTGGGGTGTGACAACACACGTCACCCGTAACAACCAAATCAACCTAACAGATTCTAATGTTTTCAACATTGTATCCATCGAATTTTATTTATTAATCCATCCATGAAATATATCAACGATCCCTTTAGATCAGATCTTTGATAGACGATACAACCCTTTATGCAATTCTTACATAATAAAAAGACAATAAATTACCTAATCGTGTTGCTGCTTCTTCTCATCCAACAATAACAATTCCATCTCGGTGCCAGCAGTCCCACAACTCTTACACAACTGCAAAAACCAACTAAGCATTTAATCAAACACCTTACCTACATAAACATGATATTTTAACTTCTCACTTTGTTGCGACTTGCTCATATTTGTCATGAATGCTCAATTTAGGGTTCAAATTAACTGTTATATTTTCAAATTGATCAAAAGTTAACTTTTTTTGTGCACAATTTCGCAATCAGAAACCTAGAATTCCATCAATTAACCGGAAAACTAAACAAAATGTACAATACAAATATAAATGAAGCAACTTACGTGCTCCCATTTAGAGAAGGACATACATGGGTTGCGGATCACACAAATTGCTAGCATATGAACTTCCCGATCAGCCGTAGTGTTGAACCAAGTATCCGAGATTCAAGTTTTGAGATAGTGTGGAGTAGAGAAATGTGATATCAGCATTCAATTTATGCCACTGTGGTTCTGGTGGTTACGAATCTGCTAGAGAAATCAGAGATTAGTGGAACTAAAATCAAAATGGATAAAGAGAAGAAAATCATATCACAATCCTAACCCCCAATCGCCAGTCTACATTTAATTTCTTCAAATAAAAAATAGGTTAGTAAGCCTGACGACCGGTTGTGATATACAAGCAGTTGAGTTGGAGTATTAAGAAACCAGGAGAAAAAGAGAGGGGAGTGGGGTTGTTTAAGGGAAGTAGTAGAGGAGTGGGGAGTTTATAGAGAACCAAATGAATCTCGTCAATAACTGCCAGTAGACGTGGGTTGAAGATGTAAATGTGGGTTGAAGGCAGAAGAAACTGCTGAGATAGCAGTAAAAAATGAGAGTTTAAAAGGCTGAGATTTAGTGGGTGTTTGAGTTAGCTTATTTGACTTATAAAAGTTAATAAGTTGTTTTTATAGTGTTTTGGTTAACTTATTTAAGTTGTTTTTGTGAGATGAGAAGTTTTTGACAAGGAATCCCAAACACCCCTTAATCTTAGCATAATCCCATGATGGAGATAGAGGAGTGTTTAATAAAAGGTTGTTCCTCTCTCACAAACCTAATTTTGTTCCTCTCTCACATTCAACATCTCATACACAGGAAATAGAATCTTCTCTCCCCAAGAGTCTTGCTAAACACTTTAGTTAATCTATGTAGACTCATTATATAATCTTGGGCCAAGACAAGACACAGCGACTACGTGCAAGGGCGGCAACTAGTGGCGATTCATCGCGCTGCTCCAACATTTGTGATCGGCCCAGTAATTGAATTGGTCCGCTTCGATCGTTGATCGTCGACCCAACATGTGAGTCGTCACTCCCCAATTCTCCATTGATGGTATGAAGGTATTTTATGCCATCAAGCATCTTCACATTTTTTTTTGTTGGTTATAGACTTTAGTGGATAGATTCAAGTTTTGGTTTGAATAGATTAGGTTTTTAGATTTAAAATTCTTGTGTTGCTTTTAAAAACCGAAAGGTCGAAGATGCACACTAATTGTTTGATGAAATGCTTCAACCAACTTTATAATTACATTTTGTGCATTGATTAATGGTAAAGTGTTGTTTACACGCAAATAGGACTATAATCTGTAACTACATAACCATGCCTTCTTATGGATGCTCAATTGAGAAGTCTTATGATGTATAGGTTAAAACATATGACATTTGGTTTTCGGGATTTATTTTTCTTGGTTGATTATGGCTCCACTTGATTTCTGGTTTACTTTGAGGTTTTGGTTTTTGGTTTTTTCCGTAATTCAATTAAGATAGCTAATAACAAATAAGTGATTAAGTTCTGTTAGTTTGTTAATTGTTCTTATTTGATCAGGTTAGTTTAATTGTTCCTATGTATTACATATTTGAGTTTAAGTTGCTTGTGATTATAAGGTTTTAGTACTTAATTTAATGTGATGCACAAACGCTTGGAGCTTAAGGGCATGTTTGGCAAAAGTAGCTGGTAGTTGGTGGCTGGAAGCTGGTAGCTGGAGGCTGGAAGCTGGTAGCTGTAGCTTTTTAGAATATTTAAGTGTTTGGCAGAGTAGCTGGAGCTTTTAATAAAATGTATAAAGTGACCAAAATGGACATTAAAAAGTTGGTACATTAAAAAGTTTATTATCTTTAGAGGTTAAAATGGTCATTTTTCCCTAAAAGCTGGTAGCTCCTTCTAAACGCTACTAGTAGTAGCGTTTAATCAAAAGCTTCAAGCTTCTAAACTAAAAGCTTCAAGCTCCTTCAACCAAACAAGACTTTTTATTGATTAGGAGCTTTTTCTTAAAAGCTAGAAGCTCCTA
The DNA here is from genome assembly GCA_947069175.1 of Scalesia atractyloides. NCBI lineage: Eukaryota > Viridiplantae > Streptophyta > Magnoliopsida > Asterales > Asteraceae > Scalesia > Scalesia atractyloides. Next base: position 41,225,123 of record CAMTDV010000025.1, read on the forward strand.
AAAGCTTCTTGCCAAACATACCCTAAATCTGCTTAAAAAAATTTTAATATTCACTTGTTAGATTGTTAGGTGTTTGGGCTAGAATTTTTTTTTTTTTTTTGAAAGGTGTGAATTATCGCGAATGTCGGGAGGTCTAGCATACGTTGTCTTAACCAGGTCTGCGCTAGAGAGCCCCCTCGCACAATAGATCCCCAATTTAAATCTCTCAATGAGAAACCCCTATCACTAAGACTCGAACTTGAGATCTTGAGAGAAAAACTCACCCTGACCCACCATAGTGTAACTTAAATATCCGTGGCCACCACTAGAGCACTAGTGATGGTTGTTTGGGCTAGAATTAGATTTAAATTATGAATCTGATGTTTCTAATACAATGATTCATATTACACATAGTATCACTTCAAGAAGCCCCATACAGAGGTTTAGGGCTAGTTCAGGTTGTTTTAGATTGACTTCGTACTTGTTTAGGGCTAGTTTAATTGTTTCTCAAACCTGCTCATGTGATTTATGGTCGGAATTAGGTTGTAACTTGGCCTTAAAATGCGCCTATACTGGTGAGGTGGCAAGGATGTGCTTGGGCGCCTAGGCACACACCTTGTTTGGTTTTGATAACACAGGGTGAAGCTGGACATCAACCTTTGTATTCTTAATTTTTTTATTGATCTTTGTTAGTTTAAGTCTATGTCCGCCTTTCTTTGTTGACAAGAAAGACTACGGATTGATGAGTATGGTTTTGTCTTGTAGTGGCCAGCTTGAACGTCCTAGTCTGGACGCCCATGACGATGCCTTGGGGGGGAATGGTGTTGGGGGCGGCGACGACACTTGTTGGGCCTATGTCGACCCCCACACCGCCCAGCCTAACAACTTTGGTCTTCTACTGAGGTAGGTGTTAGTAAATATTATCCTTAAATTTGAAATATATTTTTTTTAAACTGGAAACAATAAAGAGCCAAGCCGATTGATAGGAAACCAGACTCAATTCAGGACGGAAATTCGGAAAGGAATAGTGGGTGAGTGGGGCTGAAAAGTAGGAAGTACCTGCTGTTTAGTTTACGTTTAAATGTGTTTCTTTGTGTTTAGTTTAGGGGTATGGTTTTTTATATTTTAAGAAAATTCAGAATTGTATTCTGTTTTGGAGACTTAATCCTTCTCGAAATGGATTAAAATCTGTAGCTAATTAGTTTAGTTTTCTGGGTTTGATCACCGATCCTGAGCTCGATTAGGCTTGAGCTCGACCTTATTTAACTTTGGAGAGCTCGAGTCTGGCTCAGTTCGAGCTTGTTTATAAAGCTTGAGGTTGGCTCGTAGGTAGTTTTTCAAGCTCGGGGCCTGCTCAGGCTTGTCTCATTAATTATTTATTATTTAATTTACATTAAATATAATTTTTTAAATATAAGTATGTATGATTTAGTCACTTTATCATAATTTAATATATCATAATTACTATAAAGATTAGGTTCGCAAGCCCGATTGAGCTTGGTAGGTGAAGCTCAAGTTTGGGCTCGTTTACTAATCAAGCTTATTTTTTAGGTTTGGGCTTGGGCTTGAGGTCGTTTATGGTTGGCTCGTTTCAAGCTTTTTCCGACCTGAACTCGAGTAGCTCGTCTTGTTCGCACCCCTACTTAATTTATTTATAGTGAGCTCTAATTTATTTTGATGTCATTTTTTCACCTAATTTTTTGTGTTATTTTTTTATCTGAATATTCTTTTTCCGTTTCTTATATCTCCATTGCCGCATAATGCGGAACCTGAGGCTGCAGATCTCTTGATGGAGGTATTCTACTTTATGACTTTAGAGACGGAGCTAGCCCAACACCCTCTAACACCCTTTGAGGTATGTGTGTTTGTCTTTCATTGACTAACCTATCATACATTATACATATTTAGCTTATGAGGTCATGTTTATTTGTTTGTTTAAGATCATGTTTATTTGTTGTTTCTTTTTCTAGAATGATGTTGCACACCAAAACCTGTTTACTTCTTCATTGGGGAACTTCGGTAGCAAACAACCTTTAGTGAAACACCAAAACCTGTTTACTTCTTCATTGGGGAACTTTGGTAGCAAACAACCTTTAGTGAAAGATTTTGGTAATTGTTTGTATCTGAAAGTGTACAAATATGGTGAGAGATAGATGGCTCATCTTACAAATTCATTAACAGGTGTAGCTATTGACATGAGAAAAGATGGAATGTCATTGAACCTTAACACAATTGGATAAGCAATACCAAGAAAATGCGCATTAATATATAAGAATATAGTAAAGAGTAAATTGCACAAAACGTCCTTTATGTTTCCTCAAACTTGCAGGTTCCAGCCTTAATGTTTAAAAGTTGCTAAAAACAGCCTTTAAGTTTATTTTTGTTGCAGGTTTCATCCTTTATCACTAACCCAGTTACTAATCCATGTTAAATGGCCTCACATGCATAGCATGTGAGGGTAAAACCGTCTTTTCATCTCTCTCTCTCCACTTTCTTTATCTTCAAACTCTTTTAATAATTTGAGATCTGGCCACCGTCCATGTTCACAATTGTTTAAGATTCACACAATTTCCCAATCACATTCCAAATCTCTCCTATTTCTAGAGAGTAAAAACACCAGATCCAATACAAACTCAAAAGTACAAAATTCTCTCTCACACACACACAGATTAACCAACAGTCAACACATGTATACATACGCTAGGGTTTTCGAAGGAAATTGTGATGATGAATTGACGAATGACTTGTACAGTGAGCAATCGAAATTAGGGTTTATATTATGTGAGAATCATGGTGATTGTTGCAGATGAAGATGATTGTGGTTGTGATGGATTTTTGAAGGTTTGAATTTCAGAAATTCGGGAAGAAGATGATCGACCTCCTCTGCCAACCACCTCCACCTCCGACACCACCTCCTCTGCCACCACCTCCACCTCCGACAAAACCCCCAAAACCCCCAAATAACTCCGCCACCATTTTTTCGCACACACGCCGGAGCAGCTTCGGGTTCTGAGCCCACATGCTGATTCTGGGTTTCCTACGTTGTTTTCTCGTTGTCGAGTTTACACGCGTCGGAGTCGCCGCCGATGTCTCCGGTGGCCGGAACTCTTAGCCGGTCACTTGGGTCGGTGTCGGTGAGTGATATGTTAACTTCTCTCCGGCGTTTGCAGCTTACAAAAGCCTCCACACACCTTGGGTACGGGTACGGGTTCTCCGTGGAGTATGCAAATGGGTCGGCTTGGTTCTTCTTCTCCTGGATCCGGGTTGTATAGTCTGCCGTCGACTCCGACCCGACCGTCCAACGGGGTTTAGGGTTTGAGATCTGGGATGAAGGGTGTGTGGAGGAGGAACCGGTTATGGAAAGAGTTGTGAAGTGAATGGTGAATGTGGGGTGGATCTCGGAGCTTGTGAAGTGAATGGTGAATGTGATTTATGTGTGTGACAAAATGACGAATATACCCTCACATGTTATGCATGTGAGGGAACTTAACTGAAGAAAATAACATGGTTAGCTGTAAAGGATTGAACCCGCAACAAAAATAAACTTAAAGGCTGTTTTTAGCAACTTTTAAACATTAAGGCTGGAACCTGCAAGTTTGAGGAAACATAAAGGATGTTTTGTGCAATTTACTCTATAGTAAACTCTTCAAACGTAAAGGAGCTTCATACATCCAATAACGATGAGAATTCAGATTTTGCTTTCATGTCTATGAGTGACAATGTCCTGCCCAAGAACAGTTGAAAAGAAAGCCGAATTGGCAAGCCACAATGAAGGCTTCAGTGTTTTTATTATTGTATTTTTGTAGAGACTGTTAGATTGGTATGTTGTTGAATTTTTTTCTGTACATATTTAATTATAAGAATTATTTATACATTTGGTTTGTTATTTCAGTTTCTATATTTTTTTTATTTTATAATATAAATAAATAGCGATATTAAATGTGTCATTAAAATTAGTAAAAATGTCTCCATGGATTGTTTTACTAACACAAAAATTTTGCCACAAAAAGTTTTCTTTTAATATTGTGGCAAAAAAGGTGCTACTAAAAACCCAAAAATTTAGAGTGGCACATTAAAAAAGTACAACTAAAAGGCTTTAGCATCATAGCTTCTAGTGACACTTGCTGCCCATTCCCTAAGCAGTCTATAGTGGGACTTTTTTTAGGGTTTTCTGACACTTTTTGTATGCCATTGAATGATATTTATTTTTGTAATATATTCATACCTGATAACAAATCTTCTTATTACTCTTTATATAATTATTATTTAGACAATCATGCTTTTTTTTTTTTTTTGAAAAAATACAACCTACTTGCCGTTATTGAAATTGCTACTTTATTTCTAGATTCTACATATGTGAAGTCAAACAAGGAGAGTGGATGCTTTTGTATGGGACAAATCCCCACTAAGCGCTCATATAAAGTGAGTGATGGTTCATCGTTTATGGCAAACCCACATGTTGATTGTTACTGTCTATGTAGATAAGTAATGACTTTTGGGTCCAAGATTTCTACAAGCAGGGATGGACTTACGGTTCTAGGTGGAAAATACGCATTAAAATTCTGAGCGCACCCCATAAAATTTTGTAACCGCACATTTTTAAGACCAACTAGATGGAGTAAATCGAAGAAAAGAGTGAAAATGACATGGGAACATTTTCCGGCAATTCTTCCGGTAACCTCTGCAACTAGAGGATAAAAGAGAGATTGAGGTAGATAATACAATATTGTAGTTTAAAGAAAATTCCATCTATTCTCACACCTTTTACAATTTGCTTTTCTTTTACTGGGAAGGTGAAAAGTTCAATGTGAATTGTAAAAACAGTAAGGCCGGAGGGTGTGGGTGGTTATGAAGGTGCCACCATCGCCAACTCATCTTCTATAGCGCCCCCATCCACCCCCTGCGAATTAACTTGAGGCGCTATAGTTAGCTCGCCGAGATGGTAACGACATAAAATCGCGTTGATCGAGGTTAACATTCAAAATTATACCGTTGGCAAACGGTCCTTATTTAAAAAAAATAAAATTAAAAAATAACCTATCTACAAATATAACATACCTATCTCAACAAAAACATACACACCAATCACAACTCAAACACACACCAATCACAACTAAGAAAATGTCATCCGACTCTTCGAGTTCTTCATTCGACGGTGTTCTTAACGATATGGTTATTGCAATTACGCAGCAGGCGATTAATTATTTGCGAGAAGAAGCCCAATCCTCTACGACTTTGTATTTTTTTTTAGTTATGACGTTGTATGGTTTTTGTTTCGATTGTGGCATTTTATTTTTATTTTGGTTAAATTAAGAGTTATAAATTAACATATCTAAACTAAAAAAAAAAACTAAATTTAAAAAAAAATAATTAGATAATGATGACGGGCTTTATCCCACACCCTGCAAGTTAAAAGAGAGAGTTATAAAGCCCCCTGGCTGACGTGGATCCTAGGTGGCGCTGACGTGTCCTGATAAAGCCCCTAGGAGCTCCATCCCACACCCTCCAACGTAATGTTTAATAGAATTAAAATCAACTTAACTAATATTTATTATGTTTAAGAGAAATTCTATCTAATTCAGACTTCATTATTTAATATTGCCGTTACATTAGAAAAATGCACTTTAATATATAGACTTCAATACATACATACCCATATTTATTAAAAGACTACAAGATTTTTTTTGATGTTTTGATTTTTTGTTATGTTTATATTTTTAAACTAAATATATGTTTTACTTTTCCTATAATATATATATATATGTGTATGTGTGTATATATATACTAGCAAGAATCCGCGCGATGCGAAGGTTGTGACAATTTATAATTTGGTACGTGTTTTCTTTCTGTGAGTTTATCAATAATGTCGTGATAATATTCTATAGTACTTTTATTAGATTTTCTTATTCGTTGTATGAGTCTTTCATATGGTCGATCTATTCCATAAGCCTTATAGATTTCAATTAAATAATTACAAACACAATATTCACATATACCTTTTTATACAGATATTCATATATACCTCCCTTATACAGAATGTCGTTTCCTTTGAAACCCTGTAAGCCAAAGCACCAACACAAAACCAACGAAAATGCTAGAAACTGACCACTTTCGCCTTCGAAGAAACACAATCGAAGGACACTGGTCCTCCCCTCTCTCTCCCGTCATCTCCTTTGGTAGTTCATCGTTGGAAGCCATGGAGTAAAGGGGACCGGAGGTGGTTTTGTGGAGAGATGGGATTTGATTTTGTATTTTGAATTTGTTTGACGGTGAGGAGAGTAGATCTAGGATTTTGAATTAGGTGTTTAGTTTATTGTTTAGGGACATGTGTATTCATGACAACATTGTGCAGGGTTCAGGGATTCTTGCAGACCTAGAGAAGCACGTTAATTTGAATTTTGAATCCAAAAGTTTTGGGTATTCACCGGGGATTCAAAAAGTTGTGTGAGTTGTAAATTAGGCATTAAGGATTGTAATTCAAGAGTTTTGATTTCTTTTGTGAAATGCATTAGTGCTTTAAGGCTTTGTACATGATGTTTCAGATATTGTAAATGTTGAAAAAGTGGCAAATGATCATTTTTACCCTTTGGATATGCTTAATAATGTAGTATATATATATATAATATATTAGTTAGTAGATAACAGAGATGTATATAACAAAATTAATTAGGAAAATAAGACTTTACATAAACTTTAGCATAAGTTTCTTGCCTGATTATAAAACATTTTTTATAACTTGAATTATTGAGGTAACTAACATATATATAAATATTCTATTACGACTGTCCAGGCGAAAAGTGGCGACAAAGAGAAATGATAAAGTAGGGGTATGTTAGGCCCGGAGCTTTTAGCTTTTAAGAGCTTTTAACTTTAAGCTTTTAAGAAAAAGCTCATACTAGTAGCGTTTATAAGGAGCTACTAGCTTTTAGGGAAAAAAGACTATTTTAACCTGTAAAGATAATGAACTTTTTAATGCACCAACTTTTTAATGTCCATTTTGGTCATTTTATACATTTTATTAAAAGCTCTAGCTACTCTGGCAAACCGTTAAATATATCTAAAAAGCTACAGCTCCATCGACCAGCCTCCAGCCACCACCAAACATACCGTAGATGGAAAATCCATGTGTTTATTAACATGTAATTTAGCAAATATGAATATTATGGAACGGTTTCTCAAAACTTGCAGCTAGATTAGCTATTAGATTATTGAATTAAACATTGGTTTTGGGTGACGCAAAAAGTTTTACTTGACCCGACCTGAACCAGACCATTACTGACCTTCAACTATTCCGCCCCCCATGAAGAAATTTCTGGGTCCGTCACTGTCTACAAGTGTTTAGAATTGTTTTATTTTTTTATTTTTGGTTAGTTTTGAGTCATTTGGTTACATTTCACAGCTAAGAATAGTTGATGCCTTTGTTCCATCCTTTGACCCCTCCACTGTGTGCAGGGCCGTACCGAGAAGTCGGGGCCATTTAGGGCCCTCTGTGAGTAAAAATATGGGCCTTAAGTATAAACTTATATATAAATATTTTTGTAATATGACGATAAATGATGAGTGAAAAAGATATTAATCAAAACTTTTTATTGATAATATTGTGAAAATCTTTTTTTGAGAAAAAAAAAACAATCCAATTGAAAAAAGTTACAATAAAAAAGCTGCATAAGTAAATATATAACTTACAGAAAAGTGGGCAAATGGAACCATTTTTGTACAGAAAAAAAAATCTAATGAAATTGAATTAAATATTAAATGGAATTCTATAATAAAAATAGATAAAAACAAACGGCTACTATTATAAAACTTTGTATAGCAAATCCTATCTCGGGTTGTTTTTAACATGAAAGCTAAAAAGCCCATGAGAATGAAGAAAAAAAGTCCAATCGCATGTACGGGCCGGGCTTACTGTGTGTGACATCTAGAGATGGGCATAAAAACCGGTTCCGAACCTGAACCGGTAGAATCAAACTGGACCCGGTTTCAATTCCTACCCGACATTAAGTAGAACCGGTTTCGGGTTCAAAATACCCGTTGGTTCCAACCCGGTTCCACAATTTTACTATTTGAATCGGGTCGTACCCGGTTCCTACCCGTACCCGGTTTCACTAGTACCCGGTTCCACCAGTACCCGGAAATGCAGTTCTAAAAGGAACCGGTTATAGTCGTTATAATGTTACCGTTGGAACCGGTTATAGCCGTTATAATGTTACCGTTGGAACCGATTCTATATATATTGTTTAGAAATCTATTGTTTAGCACACAATTTCTCATATCTATTCTTCTTGTTACATTTCTTTCTTGTTCTTTTCACATACTAATCAACAAATGGCCTCAAAGAGTTCCAAAAACGCAAATTCCAAATCCGTTAACAATGTTCCTCAAGATCAATCGGTTCCATATGTGGTTGGAACATTGTCTCATAATCGCAATAAGGAAGTTTGGAGCAATTGGGAATTGGTCGAGATGAGTGACGGCTCGCAAAAAGCTCAATGTAAACACTGTGGATCGTTATTAGCCAAGGAATCAAACTCAACGTTACCTAAGCATATTAATAAGTATTGCAAAGCTTTAAAGGAAATGACATCCGATCAAGTTCCACTATCCAAAGATGGTACCTGTCACATCCCGACCCGCAGCGGAAACAAGAGTCGGGGCATAATTGGGTTATCACCAAAGCTCATGATGTTTACTAATATGTTTCATATTTATTAAATCCAAATTACATTTCAAAGTTTCAAGTCAAATTCATACAATACAAGGAAAGGAAAAGATTAACTAAACAAATCCATAATCTAAACTGGTTTATTCTTCTAGGCCGCCCTATATGTTTCTTGCTTCAACTTGATCACCTGTATCATGTGTAAAAATGGGAAATTTTGGGTCAACAAAAGTTGGCGAGTGAACCTTGTTTAAAACATTTGTTATTGATTAATTATTGTAATTTAATTTAGGAAAAATTGTGCAATAATCATATATGAACAAATGTATGTAAACATAACAATCACAAACCACCTTGCTTAAGCATGAAATAAAAAGTAACAATGTATGTGTTGGCAACGTCCCGTTCACGCTCATAGGTAATGGGGAACGGACGGCCTATGCTAATGTATGTGAGATCAAGGCTCAATCAAACGGAGCCGATCTTATGTTGGCAACGCCTGGTTCACGCTCATAGGTAATGGGGAACAGCTCACGCTCATAGGTAACGGGGAGCGGCGGCCTATGAAATGATGTACTGAAATGATGACATTAATCTAAACTTCAACCACACAGTCAATGGATACACCTTGAATACACATTGATCATAAATATGATGGATGCACAATGATTAATTATAATAAATAAATAACGACACATGACACACCCCAAAATGTGATTAAAACGGGGAATTGGTAGAGATTCACTCACATTGGATGCGTTTGTTTGAAGATGATGGATGCGCACGAGTTTAGGGGATTGATCAACGAGAGATAACTAACCAATTAAGAAATGAAACGGCACGGTAAGTATGTGGATTTTATTAACTATTTTAATAAGATTTTTGGGTATAAATTTGTGAGTTTAAGACTACTTTCTAATCTTGAAAACGTTATTTTTAAGTATTTTTAATTGATTTTTAATTTAAATAATTGATTTAATAAATAAAATAAATAAATAAATAAAAGTTGACTTTGACCGAGACCGTTGACCGTTGACCGTTACTGTTGACCGGTTTAATTGTGCGAACTTGTGCGCTGGGTGAGGCTCGAACCCGAGACCTCCCGTACGCGTGCACGCAGCTCTACCAACTGAGCTACGTGTCTAACCCGAAATAATTCTGTTTTTAATTATACTTATATACTATTTACTTTAAACCGAAAATTATTTATTTTTTTAAAAAGCTTTTAACTTAACGGACCGGTGCTGACCACAGGTCTCGAACCCGGGACCTGTGGGTTAGCGTACACACACTCCACCGCTGGACTGTGTGCGTCACTTGGTTACTTACTCGGTTTTTATTATACTTAACATATACTGTGCTCAACCCGGTTCAATTAAAAAGGCGAAATTTTATTTCAAGTGGGTAAAGCGGGGACAGGATTCGAACTCGCGTCTCGTGTATGTTTGTTGCACACAGTCCACCGCTGGACTGTGTGTCTAACCTGTTTATTAAACCGATTTTAATTATACTTATATTATACCACACTTCATCTTCTTCGTTCAAAACATAAACATTGATCAAGAGACTGTTATTTGCTAAGATAGTTCAATGCAGGTTATGAGTCATCGAAAATAAAGTGAATGGAAAGAGATTGGAGGGTTTATTGTACCAACTGTTCGCTTTTCTTCAGACGTCCGGCAAGGTCGTCGGCTCCGTCTTGGTGAGCTGCGACTGATAGAGTCTATCAATAAATTAGAGGAGTTAGATGCGAAGTGGGACAACTGGGTAATAACTATCAGTGAAACAGACGAGTTATACCGATAATCAGCAGTTCCCCTGAAAGTTCAGAAATTTCTCCGGCGAATCAGATAATCCGGCAACGTCAACTGCAAAGGATTCTGGGTGAGGGATTTATATTAGAACTTGTCTAATAAAAGAATGAGCCAGAAAAATTCGAAGTAATTACCGTGCAGGTGGATGTCTCGGTTTTCCGGCGACTTGCAGAGGTTTTCCGGCGAGTAGATTTTTGTCGAGAAAAAGTGCGATTTGGAAGCGAAAAGGTTTCTGGCGAATTGTGGTTGAATTTATAGGGTAGAATCGAGGTGAATGTGGTCTGAATTTGGTCTAAATTCGAAGTCAGCCGTTTCTCGGCGGTTACGGCTGTTGTCGCGGGTTCAGATGTCCGTTATAACCGTCGCTAACGTTAATTCAATGGTTAATTCGAGTGGTAACGTAAATCATTGGCGAAGTCGTCGGGATTTCCGACGACTGCTGTTTGGGCGCAAGTTGACCGAATTTGAATTTCCTCGTATCATTATTTGATTTAATAAATCCCTTATTTTAACAGAAAACTAAAGTGGCGGAGTGGTTTATGGTTGAGAGTTAAGACTTTGAAGAAATAACCGGCTGACCCGGGTTCGACTCCCGGCAGCCGGTTTTTCTTTTTAATTCATTCATTATGATATTTTTACAATTTTAATTTATATCTTTTAAATTGTTGATCAATTATGAATCGTTTAAAATTAAAATAAGCCGTAAATGAACACTAAAATTTTAAAACTGATTGTTCGGTTATTAAACGAAGCGGGTTTCGAAAACCCGTTTTTCGACAAATGTTACAGTACCATTTTTCGTTATGAGCAAAAAATAGCTCGCGATCGGATGGCGAAGTTGGTTATACAAAAAGCGTTGCCGTTTGGACACTTCGACGACCCCGATCTTACTAATCTTATTCGGGAGACGCTACAACCTCGCTATAAACATGTAAGTCGTCGCACTTTAAAACGTCATTGTTTAAGTTTATGGGAAAATGCAAAAAAAGATTAATTGTTTTTTTAAGAATTTAAAAACTAATGTAAACCTAACTAGTGATGTGTGGTCGGCTCCACATGGTTTACCGGAATCGTACATATGTGTTACCGCTCATTGGGTTGATCCCGATACATGGCAAATGATGAAGCGTACGATTGCATTTGACGAGTTTCCTTCTCCTCATACGGGAGAAAATATTTATAAAATTATAAATGGCACAATAATTAAATATGGTTTATAAGATAAAATTTTTTCAATATCCTTTGATAACGCTTCAAACAACACAAGGCGATTGAAAAATTAAAGTTGAAGTACAAACCAATAGTTGATGGTGTTTTTTTCCACACACGATGTGTTGCACATATTATTAACTTAGTAGTGCAAACCGGTTTAAAAGATCAATTTGTATCGGATTTTATTATAGCATTTAGAGCTATGCTCCAAGATGTTTTCAAAAGTGGAAAAGAAAGATATCAAGAATATAAAAAACTTTGTAAAAATGTCAACCAAAAAATTATTGGACCGAATTGGGATATACCGACTCGTTGGAATTCAACTTGTCATATGTTTGAAATGGCTATAAAGCAAATGAGCACTTTAAAATCTTTTCATACAACTTTAAGTGATGAGTACCTAGTCGTCCCTTTTCCCGACACGGCTTGGGAAAATATTCATAACCTAAGTACTTTTTTACAAGTTTTTAAAACTACAACGACTTTGATTTCTGGTGTTTATTATCCTACTAGTTCTAAAGTTGTGGACCAATTGTATTTGATAACAACTAATTTTAAAAAGTTTGAAGTTAAGGAATATGACGAGACAAATGATTCAAAAATTTTAAAAATATTTTTTTAGAATTACCACCCGTTTTTCTATATGCCGCCGCTTTAAATCCAGCTTTAAACGTACCGGGTGTTGAAGCTTTAATTGATGAAATTTATGACAAGTTGGATATGCATGAGGATGATCCAACTTTAAAAGCAAACACAAAAAAATATTCAATGAGTGTATGGCCAAACTTTATGATCATTATTTTAAAAAATTTGGTGAAAAAAATCATACAAATTTGTTTGAGTCTCGGTCCACGGCCTCTAACGATGAAACAAGCGGGGATCCATTTATAACCATGTTGAATGTCGTTAGAGACGAGACGACTAGACAACAAAGGGGTAGTGAACCAACAAGTGAACTTGGGAGATATAAAAAAATCAGTATTCGCTTACTATGACCACCTAGGAGTATAGAAAATTTGATGTTTTGGCATGGTGGAAATCGAAAGAATCCGAATACCCGATTCTAGCCACCATGGCTCGTGATATACTAACGGTCCAAGCTTCCACGGTAGCTTCGGAAAGTGTGTTTGCTCTTAGTGGCAGGGTTTTGTCAATTAGAAGAACAAGACTAACTCCGGAATCGCTAGAGATGACAATATGCTTAAAGGACCATTTGGATGTCGTTGATCGTGTTCAACATAAAACTAGTCTAGAAGATGAAGTTGAGTTAGAGCATAAAATTGTTGACGAAGAGGAGGACGAAGAAGTGGAGACTAACGATTCGGACGACGATTGTACCGAGGTACCCGCACCTAAGAGAAACTCATCGGAAAGTGTTGCATCTGTCGCTAGTAAAAGATCAAAGAAATAAAATCTTACTGGAACCGGTTCTAAGTAAATTTTTTTTGTAACCGGTTAATTTTTTTTATATATTGTAACCGATTAATTTTTTTTTAATTTTAACCGATTATTGTTACTATTTTTATTTATCAATGTAACTAATAATAAAAATCAAACATAACAAACACAATAGAAAGAAACATTACAAAACTTTATTAAAAACACCAAACCAAACGGGTTACATCAAACATTTGAAGAACCGGTGCCGGAACCTTCTCCGTCTCATTTTTCTTTACCTTCGTCAATGGGCAATGCCGCTCAGTGTGTTTCTAAGGGTTGAGTTGGCGGCGGCCTTCATAAATTTTCTACAATCTTTGCATCTAGCCATTTCGTGGCTGTCGGACATTAAACAGAGATCAAAATTCTTCCGTATAGCAGCGTTTCTTTTCGTCTCTAAGAGCGTAACAACTTCATCGTTGCATGCCATAGGTATTTGCAAGAAATTAGAAGTTGATTGATTTTGTAAGTTGATGACGGTGAGTGTTAAGTTTAGAAATGGTAAGTAGGAAGGGGTTTATATACAAAAAAACTGATTTTTTAATCAGGAACCGGTTTCCAACGGTAACATTTATCAGGAACCGGTTCCGAACAGTAAATGGCAGGTTTGACTGTCAGGAACCGGTTCCCAATAGTAAAATGGCAGGTTTGATGTCAGAACCGGTTCTGAACAGTAAAATGGCAAGTTTGACTGTCAGGAACCGGTTTCCAATACTATCAGAAACCGGTTCCGCACCATACCCGGTTCCACACCATACCCGGTTCCATAATACCCGTACCCGGTTCTACACGGTTCCATATTCTTGGGTGTGAACCCGGGTAGGAACTGGACCCGGTTCCACACCATACCTGGTTCCAATGACATCCAAGCAGAACCGGGTCCAGGTTGGAACCGATTCCGAGTAATAATAAAACCCGATTATGCCCATCTTTAGTGACATCTGCGGCCAATAGTATAGTACTGCTCCTCTCCTCATTACTGAGTGATCCACTTTAATTTGTAAGTATTTTTTTTTTGGGTCCTCCACTATGGCATAGAGGTTGTTCCCATCTCGGTGAAGACTAGGCCTGGGGTTTTACCCAGGTTCGAGTTCACAGGGGGCGCAGTTTTACCTATTCTGCGGGGTTTCTGTGCATCAGGGGTGTGCTACGCTTTCTAGCGGTGGTCGAGTAGTCGGCCTTTGGACATAGCTCCGAAAGGGTGGGTTTATACGTGGAAAACAGTTAGCTGTTCAAAAAAAAAGTATTTTTTTAAATCTCTTTTGCCCGAAACTTGGCATCCTCAGTTGACATTTATAGGTTTGACGTCAATAGTCAAAGTTGATGATTGTTTCGATAGTGTAATTTATATAGGTTTGACGTCAATAGTCAAAATTGATATTTGTTTCGATAGTGTAATTTATATGTATGATAAGAGTGGACAGATAAAGACTGCTACTTCTTACTGTCAATCAATTACATATTTACAACTGATACAATGTTTTGAAGCACCTTTCAACTATAAATTGGTACCCTTCTCAAAAACCTTCTATAGAAATATAAACACAATTCGATAAAATTAAAAATAATTAACGCATTAGAAAACCCGGTTGAACCATTTTAGAGTCCAACCCGGTATAATTTAAAAACCGGTTTTTAAAATATTGGAAAGACCCACCATTAATAAAGAATGTTCACAAAGGGAAGGGGTTCATTTAGAAACACCCTTACATGCATGCCTTATTGCTTCTGATCGACCATGACCACACCGGTAACAAAAACGATAACCACACCTGCAAAAACAAAACTAATCATCTAAGTAGCACCGGAACGGGTACGGGATCGGGGTACGGGGACGATAGGGAACGAGGAACGGCAAACCTCAAAATCCCAAGATACGGGTTCTGCAATAAAAAAATATGTTAAACAAATTCAAAAAATACTACATCTTCCAAAGGTAATTAATTATCAATAATCAAATCATTTTCAAATTCCGGTTCATCTAGTGAGAGATCGGCAATCAATAGAGAATTAGAGATGAAGAGACTTGAAAGTTTAGATATTAGAGAACCAAATATGATAGGTCTATTTATTTAATGGCC
Source organism: Scalesia atractyloides (assembly GCA_947069175.1). Classification (NCBI taxonomy): domain Eukaryota; kingdom Viridiplantae; phylum Streptophyta; class Magnoliopsida; order Asterales; family Asteraceae; genus Scalesia; species Scalesia atractyloides. Next base: position 41,240,308 of record CAMTDV010000025.1, read on the forward strand.
GGTTGTGGAATTTGAAAGGGTTAAAACCCTAAAAATAAATGGAAATGGGCTAGATACTTCTACCAGATACGTCCCCGGCATTGGAAACGTTTAGGAAATGTCCCCGACGAGTACCCATGGTGTTTCCGTCCCCGACAAGTACCCGAGACGGGTATGGCCACGTAAATGGAGTCCCCGTGCTACAGAGGTAATCATCAACAATAACCTCCACACAATATTAAGTTTTAACTTGTTGTACGTCCCAAAAACATCAAATTTAATACCTGCAAGGAATGTAGTCACAGCCATAAACTTTTTCCACAAAAAGCTTGCATTTTGGGCACTTCATCCACCTTTTTTTCTTTGCAAGATTCACTAGGAGTTTATCATTATCTTGATTTCTCTTTCCCTTCTTCGATCCTTGAAACTCAATGCAACTCTTCCCACAATGCCATGCAACCTTACACTGTGCGCAAAACAGGCGGTTGCAATTTGGACATTCTGATTGCGTGACAGTGACCCCACCAGCATTGCAGAACAGTCTTTAAAGGGGCAGTAGAACTTCTGAGACTCCATGATGATAGACTCACACAGGATGCTCTCCCATCTTTCCAACACTTCCTTTGGAACAATGGATCTACATGCTTCAGGCCCTATCACCCCTTTGCAGTTGGGGTCAGGGCACTTAACCTTGGTTATGTTCTCCTTGATTTTAACCGCTACGTGTTGACCGATGCAGTCTGAGCAATAGAGATGACCGCAAATGCCGGTGTTATCAAACATCTCAGAGGCTCTCTTTGTGTCCATGCAGATGCCACAGAAGCTGTACAGTGGCTTACTTTCTCTTTTTCTTTTTTTACTTGATAATTGCTGCTTGGATGATGAACGTGCTTGAAATTGGGCATCCGAATTAATAATAAAGATTTCATCATCTTCGATGATGATAACATCACTGCGAGCCATGTTCTTTAGGCTCTACGAATAATAAATGCATAAGTAAAAGCAAAAGACGTTATGGAATATGATCAAGAAGAGAGGTTACTGTTTCGTATTCTATTCAAAATCAAAGATAACATAAACACAACAACGAATGACAGAAGCTAGATACGTTTGCTGTTTTCCGATTTCTGAGAAACATGCATTAATAAGAAAAAAGTATGGAAGTTAATCAAAAGTAATACATACATCAATCAAGAAAAAGTAAAAAAAAAAAAAAGAGTGGGCTCAAGAACTCACCTTGCTGCTTCTCACTTGATGATCAATGATTACCCTCCTATCTTTGACAAACACGTCCCCTTTAGTTGTAGAAACTATCATAAATAATCCGTATAACTTCCAATACTATCTATGTAGGGGTTCGAGTCGATCAACTGGTTGAGTTACTAAGGTACGATATCTAATGTGTATAAAGATCATACAAACGTATAACTCTTAAATTACATTCATAAGTACATCCAGGGGCGGAACCATAATATATCGAGCCGTAGCACGGGCTACGGCTCAACCCCGTATTCGTAGTGCTTTTTTCGGTTTTATATAAAGGATACCCCTAAAATAATACATACGAGGATATCTCTAACAAAAAAAAAATAGGATACTTGATATTACTAAAATCCCATATTTTATAAGCCTAAATATTTTTCAACCCGAAAACTGGTAGAATAATTATGTCTGAATGATAAAATAAGCGTATATTAACAATAATAAATTTAAAGGAGACCCTAAATATAATTAATAAAGTTAACCCAAGACCCACAACGATATTATAGTTGAATAAGTGATCTTGCTCGTGGAAACCGGAACACATAGGTCTTATCCTTTGTTTATCAGGTAGTGAACCGGAACACATACTTATTATCGTTTTTTATAATTGTAGGGTAACTTTTTTTTTCAGGATACCCCTAAATTAATGGGTTAGTTCCGCCACTGAGTACATCACTCTTTCTTAGAAATAAGATACTATAAAAAAATTGAATGACGTCTCATATACCCACATTTTTTATACATAGTTGACCCAAATATTTTAGCCAACTATAAAGGAACCAAAATAACTAATAAAAATTATCTGGTCTAATCCATTAAGGTTGAATACCAGAAATCAGCTCAGAAAAGAATACTCGATCACTTGTGAAAATAATAATTTACTAACTGGTTTATATATACACAATCGACATACCCACAGAATGTATGTACATATTTACTTTGTCTTTTTTTACATGAACAATTCCACAGAATGTATGTACATATTTACTTTGTCTTTTTTTACATGAACAATTTAAAATTAAAACCTCCGTTATTAAGTTTAAAAATAGGGTTCATAATTTACTAATTTCTAAAACCTATTTTTTTTTAAGTCATCATCCACGCACAGCAAAACTCCATGAATGGAGCTTAAGTTTTTCAATAGAGTTCCTCTATCAGTAACCTTGTCCTTTTATTATTATTATTTCCTTTTTTTTAAACCACATCAATCCAATAGTAGGCCATTAATTTAGACAACCTTTTGGACTAAAATTCTTAATAATGACTTGGAGATAACAGTTAGGCTTACTTAGACCAACCGGTATGGGGCCGGCATATGCCCGGCAAGGCCCGGCGCCGGACCCCCACACCGCCCCCTATGCCCGGCAGCGGCACACCCGGCCCTTCCCTGCCGCATCTGCCGTTCCATTTTTGGCACATTTTTCGAAAAGGAACGTTACACAACGGCTATTTTAAAAAAAATGTTTTTTGAGTAAATTGCCAAAATCGTCCCTAAGGTTTGGACATGTTTGCCATTTTAATCCAAAACAACTTTTCTGTACCATATAGTCCTTCACTTTTGGGATTTTTTGTCATTTTCATCTAAACGTCTGACTTTTTTTTGCCAAAATCGTCCCTGAGATTTGAGATTTTTTGCCATTTTCATCCAAATGTTTGATAGAAAAAATAAAGCAAATTAGATGTTTGGATGAAAATGGCGAGAAATCCCAAAAGTGAAGAACTATATTGTACAAAAAAGTTGTTTTGGATGAAAATGGCAAATATGCCCAAACCGTAGGGACGATTTTGGCAATCTATTCTTTTTTTTTTTTAAATTTAAATACCATTCAACATCCCATTTTTTATACCACATTCATCCAAAATCCACCCACTCTTCTCATCCATTTTATAAATTTCTTACCTTTTTTATAAAAAAAATCATGAATCCTTTCAACCCGAACCTGTTCAACCCGAACGCGAATCCTTTTTCCACGCCCGGTTACACACCGGCTATCAACCCCTCTTGGAGGCTCCACCGCTCGTTGTCAAATAGACATAAACGACGAGCCGGAGGACTTTGACGAGGTGGAGGTTGAGGTGCAAGAGTCGGAACGTCCCGTGGCAAGGACAAGACGAAAAAGCTGTGGCGGCCGAAAAGAAAAAATCGGCGTCTTCCGGGAGTGATTCGAAAATGAATGAGTTGATAAACGAGATGCGTTCGTTCCGAGAGATCACGGAGAAAAAAATGAATATAAGAAAGAGATGATCAATGAGTCCTCAATCGTTTTTGTGCACGCAAATAGGGTTTTGAAGGAGATGATCAATGAGTCCTCAATTGACACTAAGGCCCTCCCATTTATTTTTTCTCTGAAAAAAACAAAGTGGTGTCACCCTTTATTTTATGACAATATACATAATGGTCCTTCATGTTTGTACAGTAAGCTCTTAAATCCCAAAGTTGCCTCTACATCATATATAATTCCTCATATTTATATGGATATACAGCTGGGGTTTTCGGGACGTTACAAATCTCCAAATGAACTGTTGTAAGTAGGAATCTATGGTCATTTTTACTGATAAAAGGAAGGATTAAGGTATGATTCCTTGACCAAGTTCATCTCGTATTATAAGTTTCCAAGAGTTATGATAAACTGTTCACATGTCACGAAATTTTTTGTTAAATGCAGTATTAAAACTTAAAAGTAACTCTATTTTGTTATAAATCTTATACACAATCTAATATCTCTTTCACGGGTGAAGAGAAAGGAGTTCATGTTAGGGTTTTTTACTTCAGGGAATTAGAAGAGGTGATGCACATGTGTTGTTCGATGAAAGGCCCAAAAGAAAATGAAATTGACTCGACAAGTAGTAAACTTGGGGGTTTTGATCTATAGGGATTTTTTTTTTGTTTTCAAGATAAAATCAACTTAAAATACTATTTGAATCATAAATAATTATGTTAATTACTTTGAATTAAAATGGCGTGGGGGGACTTGAAACGTATGAAGAATAAGTTTGATATTCAAGTTGGATATTATTTGAGTCAATTTGTGGTAAACATGTTAAATTTTTAATGTTTCTAAATAAGGAGGAACTTATGTTGTGATTGTATATTTATATATGGATGAACTTTGATGATTGAAGTTGTTGTTAGGAACTAAAATGATCAAGCTTCAAGATCAAACCATTGGAAGTTCATCAACCAAAGGCAAAACTCTTACGATTTATACATTGATAATTATGCTTCGTTTGTAGTTTCGTCTAGCTATCTGATGAGGTGAACTAAGCAATTGCGACCAAATCTTGCGACCAAGATAAGGCGGACGCAAAATTAGCAACTAGTTTGTGACCAAAATCAAAATAGTCGCACAATTAAAGACCAACCTAGATTCGATACCAAAACGGTCGCAAGTTTTGTGACCTCGTATTCGCAATCGCAAATTAGTTGAATAGTGTCGGAAAACAGTTGCAAATACGAGAAAAGGAAAAGTTGCGACCGCTTAAAAAAGTCACAAATACGAGATATGTAAAAGAAAAAGTTGCGACCGTCTAAAGCGGTCGCAAATACAAAATTCTAAATGTACATAATTGTACTCAACCTATTAAGTTTTTGTGGTGAAAAAAAAATAACTAAATGAAAAATTAACATAAATATTCCAATTTCAATATACGCACTTCAAAAAACTGAAAGACGATAAACTTGTTTGACCTGCCATTCTCTCTTTTTATTTTGCATTTATTTCATAAACAACTAAATATAATAAACATAGTTATAGAAAATATTAGTTACTTAGAAAAGCCAAATTTTAATATTTTGCATGAAAAATATAATCTATTACTAAGAAAATTATATTATGATTATAGGAACAACTTTCTGTACGGAAAAATTTAATTACTAGTAAACTAAAAACCAATAAATTAGTATATAAAAATCATTTAATAGAAAACCAGTAGTCTTGTTAAATGTTTTTTCACCAGTTGGAGAACTGTCTGTCCATGGCCCAAAACAAACCGGGCCACTATTCAACTAATTTGGGAAGGAATTGCCAGCCCTAGATTCATCAGCTGTGAGGAAGAAATTTCTGAACCGTTCATCATTTGTTCCTGATCGCCGACTTCCGTCACGCTTTTGCTGGTAAGTCGATTTCAGATTCTACTTGGTTCCTGAACTTACCAAATAAAAATATCAAAACTTGAATCTTCTTTTGCTGTCAAACAGTATGACTTAAAGATATAAAATTAACACTGATCTTAACAACTTTAGGGGAAACAGAAACACCTTGTTCCAATAGCAATTTACAAAATTATAAGCAAAAGAAACTACTAAACACTAACAATAATTTACAAAATTATAAGCATAATACTTAAGTGAATACTTAAAAAGATAAGAGGCAAAGCATACATACAATAGATTTGAAACCCACAAATCCATTAACCCAATTGCAAACTTCTAACAATATGCAAAGTATTAGAAAATTTAATAAGTATTGGCTGGATGTTGCTGCCTCTGATTTAGTTATTCTGTGCAACCTGCTGTAAAGCAATTATATTAATAGGCTGGTAATAAATCTGGAATATGTTTAATTGGTTAGAAATCGGGCTGAGCTTTCTTATCTTGAGCTATATATTAAAATGTTTTTATTGACCATTTTACCCTTTTCAAATTCTGTCCCTAATCGTGCTTTATAATATTATAGGATTAACTCGAGTAATAATGGCGTGGTATACTGATCGAGGGTGGATATATGAAAAGACCGATAGTAATGGGTTTCTTAATTATGAATACTGTGACAATGTGGAATTGTTTTTGGACTTTGCATTTTCTAAAGAAGAAATGGTTCATACGAGGGTGAATGAATATGCATGGTGAAACAACACGTGACATAAAATGTCCTTGTTATAAATGCCAAAATATAAGTTACAGAGACAGAGCCACCGTTTATTTAAGGATCGTTTCATGCTTCGTTATGAAGTATGGAGTGAACATGGTGAAAAGTCCAACCACGATGTTCGATAGTCTTCTACTACAATGGAGGTTGATGATGATGGTTGCAAACGTATGGTGTTAGATAACTTGTATTCATGCGGTTATACTTCAAGTACATTGGAAGGATGTGTACCGAATCCAGAAGCAAAAAGATTCTATGACATGTTAGAAGCTGCTGATGAACCTTTGTGGGAGGGTGAAAAGGCTACAAGTTTTTCAAATTTACAAGCTGCTACGAGTTTTTTGACATGGAAATCACTTTTTAATGAACCTTAGAAGTCAAACTGACTTTTTTTCTTTGTTCTATAATTGAATAAGCAGCTATTAAGTTTTATAAATTGTGATTATGCTGGCCATTAATATTTCACTTTGCATTGCTTTTTTTAGATCGAAAGGCAAAACGTGATTATCCAAGATATAGTGAAAGAAAAAGAAGAAGAAAAAGAAAGGTTGAACGATATTATTGCGGGATTGGTGGTGGAAAAAGAGAAAGATAAGGCGGAGAAAGAGGCTCTGAATGAAAGAATGGCAAACATTGAAGCGATGTTAGCTAGGTTTCAAAACGTATAATCATCGACTTAGGTTTCAAAACGTATTAACACTTTGTTTTGAATATGTATTTTGTTATGATAACTTTGGTATTTTCAAAACATTGAAGGGATTGGACAAGTTTTTGTAGTTTCTTGTGTTATGATATAATCTAAGAGTAATCTTGATTTTCATTAACCTTGTGAACAGTGCACAGATGTACGTACAAAACATTCCAGGTGTAACACCCCGACCACGTAAAAACAACAAACCGCGGCGTAAACGTCGGGGAGTCACGTTAACAGATTGTTAGAACAACACATAGTAATTGAAGTTTCGTTTTATTTAATATTAAACATTGATTACATTGTTATATTGTCTTAAGATTACACAACTAAACAAACATAGTTATTGTCTTGCTTATTTTAAGGCACTAGAGTCCATGCCCATTCCTATGTGAGCATGCATCAGTATCATCAAGCATTGTTCCCTGAAATATATGTGAAAACGAGTCAGCATAAAAGAATGCCGGCGAGTACATAGGTTTTGTAAGTGTGTCAAATTCATGACCTTGTATCTTCGTTGCAATATGAAAAACTTGAATAAAAAAGCAATATAGTTAACCAACCGAAACAAGTTGGTTAATGTTTGTAAAAGTCTCGTTGCCATGAATCTTAACCAAAAACATTTTTTTTGTAAAACGGGTAGTAATTCGATTTAAAAGAAAACTTCGTATGGTTTATATCTTTAAGTGAAAATCGTTGCGTGACAACGTTCAAAAACATTGTTCCAAGAAATTTAGATAAGGCCACGGAATGTAACACGATAAAAGCACTTATATATAGGAAGTACCAGCGGCGTATCCACCATGCTTTTATCACATTACGTCCGTCACGTTATCTAATCACTTACCATAAACCAATCTTCCAAATCGTCTTTGTTATAAACCAAATCGTCATTTGCCATAAACCAAATCGTCATTGTCATAAACCAATCGTCATTGTCATAATCCAATCGTCATTATCATAAGTAAATCGTCCTTGTTTTAATTGTGAAAACTTTTGGTCGTTTCGTTGAATACATTCAAACCTTTGTTGACTCGTCTATACCACCAAAGGGTATCTTTAAATTGCAATAACAAACCACCAAAGGGTTTGTTAAAGTAAACAGTTTCGGTCGTTCCCCAAACTTCCCCACAAACCCCGGGAACCTTGGTAACGGGATTGTCGGTCCTATGGTACCATAACTTACTACTGGTCGGCTTGGCCAAAGTTAATGAATGTTATTCTTGTCCTCAATACAACGCACCAACAAGTTCGTTCACATTATTGAAATCGTCGTGTTAAATATAGACCATAGCATTTGTAATTTGAAAGCTTGAAAACAACTTGCACATATGAGTCACCCCAAAAACATTTGCAAAACATAAAAGAGGGGAACTATGTACTCACTTGGATTGCAAAGTAACTTTGAATAAAAGATCAAACAAGCTCAAAAGTCCGAGAAATCAAGCGTGTCCTATAATCGGATAATTCTGTAAATATCGGGATTTTAGTCGGCGGATCGGATAGAATGAGGTCTCGTAAAACAAATGACTGTTGGTACTCATATGAAATGGTTTAACAAAGTCTACATTCTGACTTGGAAAGATTCTAAAGTGCTTTTGACCCGTTATGACCCGTTAAGGTAGTTTAAGCCACGTTAACGCGTCATTTACGTAACTACGTGTTCGGATGGTTAAATATGCGTTATGATAAGTATAAATTACCAAAACATGTTTAATAATGTTATTTAATCAATTTTATGTCAAAACTTATGTCACGTATGTTTATAGTTGATTTATTTGTAAAAAGGGCATTTTGGTCATTATTTAAGATTATATCAACTAATTATCATAACACTAACCAAATGACTTGACCATAAGGTATAACCTTAGAGGGTTATTCCCTTAATAATTATGGTCATAAATATGTATTTGGTTAGGTCAAAAGATCAACCAAACGGGTTAGATTTAAAAGTCAAAGCGGTGGTCAAAACCGTTCAACAAACGATCCTAGACAAGCACCCGAGTTAGACATGTTTTGATATGTCTAACTAAGTTGTAAAAGAGTTTTGATGCCAAAACAAACTGTTTTGACACCCGAAATTAGTTCCGTCATAAAAATGCGTATTTATCGCCTTTTGACCAAAACTTTGACTTGTCAAAATGACTAGAAAAGATGGAAATCAGTAGGTAATCATTAAGGACCATAACCATCTTGATTATCATCATATTGCAAGGTTCAAATGGACTTTATGTTGATAATTCATGATCAAATATGGAAGTCAAACAAAACTCAAACTTTGTGACTTTTAGTCCAATTAATCTACAAGAATTGAACAAAACATGATTGAGAACACTTACAACACTAAAGGAATGTCAAGAAAACTTAAAGGACCTCCAGAGATTGTTGCAACTTCAGGTTATAGCATGGATGAGTTGATCAAAAGTTCACATGTATGAAGAACATGGCTATTTATAGATAATTTGGGCTCACCAAATCATGCCAAGTGTTCATGAGTCACCAATGAACTTGATTAGTGTCCCCTTAGGTGTCAAATACAAAAGGGAAGGTGGCAAGGTCGTTTGAATGAGTCAATGAGCGAATTAACAAGAGGCTGCCACCTTGATTTAACAATTCTGATGAGCTGGGGACCCCTTACGGACGTATGGGGTTTTGTCTTACGGTCCGTAAGGCCCTTGCAGGGACTGAAGCTTCAAAAATGGCAGAAATGGGCCCCTGAACTTGTTTTTGACGCGTTTTGGCACTTTTATCACCCGTTAACCCATTTTCAATATTTATAAGGACAATAAATTATAGGGAACTTGAAATGTGTTCAAAAATATCTCAGAGGTCGGTTCGTTTGGTCGTATGGTTGCGGTTTTCGGTTAATTACGACGAAAATCGTAACGAACGCGTGCGCGATCGTAAAAGCAAAGTGAATGATATTTTTGTGTTCCAATCATTAATATACAAGATTTTAATAATTACAAAAATTTTTGGATGCACGTACATGTCCCGGATTAAGAGATACGCGAATTGGCATAGTTTCGTAGAATTTGCAAAATAGCCTCTGAACTTACAAAAGTGTGATTTTGCCATACCGAAGCCCTCGAAACTTATTTCTAAGCTATGTTAAGGGTATTTAGGGTATGTTTAGCTTATGACCTTGTTCCGGAGTGTACGTCGCGTTAAACTGATTATGTTTACATAATAGTTTGTGATTTCACTTCCAGAAGTCGTTTGAGAGTTCGGAATTGTGCAAGAATTGAATATGTGCAATTGTCATGATAAAAACACAAAACTCATAAATACAACACAAAATTTCATTGATTGGTAAACTTGTTCATAATCGTTACAGATCAAATCACCACAAATGTCACACCAGGGTTGTAACCCAAAATCATTTACTGGTGCTGAAGGACCCCTTGATATCGTTAGATGGATAGAGAAGATGGAATCTGTAATGGAAATCAGCGGTTGTGCTGATGATCAGAGGGTTCGGTATGCTTCATGTTCATTCCATGATGAAGCTTTATCCTGGTGGAACGCTCAAGTTCAGATTTTAGGAGAAGACGTTGCCTACAGTCTTACCTGGAACGAACAGAAAGAGATGCTTCTTAAGGAATACTGCCCACGTAGTGAGCTACAGAAGATTGAGACTGACTTTTGGAATCTGACCATGGAAGGCTTGAATGTCAGAGCTTACACGTCTCGATTCAATGATTTGGGTACTGGCGCCACAGATTCGCAGTATGGTCACTCCTGATTATGTTAAGACCGAAAGGTATATTTGGGGACTGGCGCCACAGATTCGCAGTATGGTCACATCCGTGAAACCCATCACCTATCTGGAAGCTACATCTTTGGCAAAGTCACTAACCAATGATGTCGTTCGTAGGAGTAACCTTAACAAGAAAGATGAGACTAGGAAGTCGTTCAATGCCTACAAGAGATCCGATCGACAAAAGCGTTCTGAGCGTAGATCTGGGGATTTGTGGAAGCAAAAATCTAAGAGTTTGGGGAAGGATTCTGATGATAAGCGTGAGAAGAAATGCAGTTCGGGCAAGGCATATGTGGCTAACGCCAGTGGATCAGGAAAGGACGTGATCAAGGATAGCAAGAGTGGTTCATGGAAGAGAACTCATGGTGAAGGGCAAGGGAAATGTACCAGATGCGGTAGATTTGGGCATGCGATTCGTGAGTGCTATGCTAAGAGCACATTGGAAGGAGTCAAGTTGAGGGTTGCTCCGAGTATGGAGAGGAGGGACATTTCAAGCGAAACTGTCCATCGTTGAAGAATCAGGCTGCTAGAGGCAGAGCATTCGAGCTGAATGCTGGGAAAGCACGCGATGATCCTGCAGTTGTTACCGGTACATTCCTAATCAATAACCATTCTACGTTCGTACTATTTGATACTAGAGCTGACTTGAGTTTTGTTTCGAAAAACGTTGAACCGTTTCTGTGTTCTCAAGCAAGCAAGCTAGATAAAAAGTACTCGATAGAATTAGCAAATGGTAAATTGATATGAACAAGTGAAGTAATTCGTGGTTGTAGTACTTGGTTATGTGATCATAGTTTTAGTATCGATTTGTTACTAGTAGAGCTCGGTAGTTTCGATGTAGTCGTTGGGATGGATTGGCTATCCAAGAACAGAGCTAAGATGGTTTGTTCAGAGAAATTAGTGCGTATCCCTCGCCCTGGTGGTGAAGCATTGGTGATTCATGGAGATCGATCAAGTGGGAAATCGAGAGTCGTTCGTATTATGAAGATGCACAAGATGTTGCGTAAGGGTTATCCCGCATTCCTAGTTAACGTGGTTGATACGAAGATTGAAGGTAGAAAAATCAAAGAGATTCCTATAGTACGTGATTATCCAGATGTTTTTCCTGAAGACTTACCTGGCTTGCCCCTTGCAAGACATATCGAGTTTAGAATTGATCTTATTCCTGGTGCTGCACCGATTGCAAAATCTTCTTCTAGATTAGCGCCTTCTGAAATGAAAGAATTGTCAAACTAGCTTCAAGATCTATTAGACAAAGGTTTCATTCGCCCAGGCTTTTCGCCTTGGGGTGCACCTGTATTGTTTGTGAAGAAGAAGGATGGTTCCTTCAGGATGTGTATAGATTATCGGGAGCTGAACAAACTAACTATCAAGAATCGGTACCCACTTCCGAGGATAGATGACCTGTTTGAACAATTGCAAGGATCCAGTTACTACTCGAAGATTGATTTGCGTTCAGGATATCATCAACTAAAGATTGCTGATGAAGATGTTCCGAATACTGCTTTCCGAACACGTTATGGCCATAATGAGTTTTTAGTCATGCCCTTTGGCTTAACTAATGCGCCTGCAGTGTTCATGGACCTCATGAATAGGGTATGCAAACCCTATTTGGATAAATTCGTGATAATATTCATTGATGACATACTTATCTATTCACGAACCAAAGAATATCATGAGCAATATTTGAAGACGATTCTGGAGCTATTGAAGAATGAGAAGTTGTATGCCAAGTTCTCTAATTGTAAATTCTGGATTCGGGGCATTCATTTTCTTTGACATATCATAAACGATAAAGGTATACATGTTGATCTGTCGAAGATTAAGGCTATAAAGAATTGGGAGGAACCAAGGACGCCTTCAGAGGTGCGACAATTCTTAGGACTTGCTGGGTATTTCAGAAGATTCATTGAGAATTTTTCCAGAATAGCAAAACCATTGACGCTATTGACCCAGAAGGATAGGAAGTTTGATTGGACAGAGAAGCAGGAGAAAGCTTTTCGTTTGTTGAAGGAAAAGTTGTGAAGTGGACCTATTCTTTCCCTGCCTGAGGGAAATGACGGTTTTGTTGTATACTGCGATGCGTCACGTTTGGGCCTTGGTTGCGTGCTTATGCAGAAGGACAAAGTGATAACCTATGCATCCAGACAACTGAAAGTTCACGAGAAGAACTAAACGACTCATGATTTGGAGTTAGGAGTTATTGTGTTTTCCTTGAAGATTTGGAGACATTATCTATATGGCATGAAGTGTACGATTTACATTGATCATAAGAGTCTCCAGCATATCTTCGATCAAAAGGAACTCAACATGAGACAACGACGTTGGGTAGAGTTACTCAATGATTACGAGTGTGATATTCGCTATCACCCAGGTAAAGCAAACGTTGTTGCTGATGATCTCAGTAGGAAAGAGCGAGAGAAGCCTCTCCGCATTCGTGCTTTGGGTTTAACCATACAGACGAGTTTGACTGATCAAATTCGCAATGCACAGTGAGAAGCTTTAAGAGTTGAGAATTTGATGAGAGAAGGTTTAAGGGGATTGGAGTGTGAACTGATACCAAAAGCGGATGAAGTGATGTACTTCATGAACCGAGTTTGGGTTCCACTTAGGGGTAACCTACGTGAACTGGTTACGAACGAAGCTCATAAGTCCAGATATTCTATTCACCCAGGTTCTACCAAAATGTATCAGGACATCAAAGAGTATTATTGGTGGCCGGATATGAAGAGAGATATTGCGGTGTATGTTAGTAAGTGTCTGACGTGCTCAAAGGTTAAGGCTGAACATCAGAGGCCGTCTGGGCTTCTGCAGCAACAAGAGATTCCTAAATGGAAATGGGAGCATCTTGCTATGGACTTACGTCACGTGGACATGACACCATATGGGTAATTGTGTGTCGATTGACGAAGTCTGCTCATTTCTTACCCATTAAGGAAACAGACAAGACGGAAAAGATATCGCAGTTTTACCTTAACGAGATTGTAGCCCGACATGGAGTGCCAGTGTCAATTATCTCAGATAGAGATGGACGATTTGACTCCAGATTTTGGCGATTTCTTCAAGAGTCGCTGGGTTCTCGTTTAGACATGAGTACTGCGTATCATCCTCAAGCGGATGGTCAAAGTGAGAGAACCATTCATACGTTAGAGGATATGTTGATAGCGTGTGTGATAGATTTCAGTGGAAGTTGGGATACTTATCTACCATTAGATGAGCTTTCTTATAACAACAGTTATCACGCGAGTATCAAAGCCGCTCCGTTTGAAGCTTTGTACGGAAGGAAGTGTCGATCACCCCTTTGCTGGGCTGAAGTTGGCGAAAGACAACTAACCGGACCTGAGCTTATCCAGGAAACCATCGACAAGGCTGTCCAGATTAAGGAAAGGTTGAAAGCTATCGTTGATCGACAGAAGAGTTACGCAGACAACCGAAGGAAACCGTTGCAGTTTCAAGTCGGAGATCGTGTTCTGCTGAAGGTGACACCTTGGAAAGGTGTTGTTAGGTTTGGGAAAGGGGAAAGCTAAGCCCGCATTATATAGGTCCTTTCGAAGTCCTCTCTCGAGTTGGATAGTCGCGTACAGGCTTAAGCTGCCACATGAATTGAGTGGAGTTCATGATGTGTTTCGTGTTTCCAACCTGAGAAAGTGTCTGTCGGATGAGACACTAATCATACCCCTGATGAGATTTATCGAAGAACCTGTTGAAGTTCTGGATGAGAAGATTCAGAAGCTTAGGATGAGTCGGATTAAGTTGGTCAAAGTTCGCTGGAATTTCAAACGTGGACCCGAGTTCACATGGGTTGTGTATAAATTTCTTGGATAATACATGATGCACCCCAAAAGTGATAAAACAAAAAGGGGATCGAGTATACTCACATGGGTTGTGTATAAATTTCTTGGATAATGCGCACGAGTAAAGATGAAGGACCGAACAAGGTGATTAATGTAGAATAAGAATAGATTCGTTATTGTTTATTGTTTTGAAATGCGTTAATTGGATAAGTATCGATAGGAAACACCAAGTATTAACTTGGCGACTGGTTAAAATTGAACCAAATACAAACTTGTGATACATTGCGGCTAAATAATAATAACAATAATATTTGTTATAATAATACTAATGATAATATTTATTATATAAGAAATAATTTATCAATTTAAATTAATAATAATAATAATTAATAATTTATACATCAAAACTATAAAATTTATTTGTTCATAACAGTTTTTAAGAAAACAGTTAGAAATCTGGCAGCCCAAGGTGGCTGGCCCAGTTACATTTGATTTAGTTCAAAAAAGGTGTGGCCCAACAGAGCCGGTCCAGTAGCAGGCACGGACACAGTGAACAACGACTAACTGATCATCTTCTTCATTAATATTAAACATACTTGCAGGTTATGTGTGTGTATATATATATATATACGTTTATTCTCGATAACAATATAAGTGTTTATCAATCTACAACGAAAACATGAGCACAAGGGTTATACCGAAACACAAGGTGCCGTCGGGATCCCAGTTGTCTTCTCCGACGACTCTCCGGCTTCCGGCGATGCTTAATTCGAACAGAGAGAGTATGCGAGAAAGTGCACGGATGAAAGTTGAAGGTATCGTGGAGGTGAAAACAGAGAACGGGTGCTCGGTATTTATAGAATTCGGGTGAAATGAATCGAGTCGGCTTGCCGAAACGGAATGGAAGTTTGGTAGAAATGAAAAGATGTCGAGACAGTGTGAGGATTATGTGAGGTGAGCGAAAGCTGGTTTGTGGGAACAAACAAGGATGATAGCTTCGGTATTTATAGCGTGTTTAGTAAATGAATCGAGTCATGTAAACGGGTTGAGTTCGTGATTGGCAATGTATAAGGTAATGGCTCAAAATAAGAATCCGATTATCCAGGGATTGACGGTAATAGGAAAGTTGACAGCGAGGTATATGCGGTGTTCGTCGCTGACTCGAGTTGGCGGCAATTTTGAATATATTCGAATATAATTAGTTTATAAATATTATTTGTTTCCAAATATAACCTGAAGAGCGCTCTAGCGCGACTGGTTCTTGAGTGCTTCGTTAATTCCTTAACCAGGTTAGGTCGCGGGTTCGAGTCTCGGCCGAATCCAATTTTTCTTTTTCTTTTTGTTTTAATTTAGTTTCAGAATTTACACTTCCCTGCACTCAAGTTTGTTTAATAGCACATTAGGCCCCTCTCTTGATAACTTAGTAGATTAACTAGGTTAGATGAAGTTTTAAACAAAACTTAACTAAGTTAAATGATAAGAATTAAACTTTGTAAAATTAAAATAAATAATTTAAATGAATAATTAAAAAAATAATAATTGTTTATTTAGTAATTGAACGAGAAGGATTTAAATAAATACTGAATAATTATATAGATAAATAAATGATTAAATAAAGAATAAATGATTAAATAATAAAAAAATAATGCATCTAAATAAATAACTGGATAAATAAATAGTTTAGTAAACGCGAAAATACGGAGCGTTACAACACGTGTTATAAATAAATAAAAGGAAAATTTTATGGAAATTGATGTTATTTGATGTGATAATAAATGTAAAATTTATTAGAAATTATGTTGGCAATTTTAAGATAAACGCTTATCGCGTAACGGTTAAAATGCGAAACGAACGTCGGTGACTGCCCGATTAATGTTAAAAACACTAAAAATAGTTCGTTATGATTAAAATAATATTTTTAATCATGTTCGTGAGGAAATATAAATTAAAACGCTTAAAATCCCTATTTTACGAATTTAAGCGCGTACTGAGCAACACAGCGCACATACTGTCAAATACGGGCAACACAGCCAGTCTAGGCAAATAAAATATTGTTCAGGAATGTTTTGGTGAGTTTATTTTTATAGAGTGATAAAATAGTTTGTTAGGATCTGAGTTTGATTTACTTGTAGTTTTTGTTTCAATAAAGGAAATATGATTGAAATTTAAAGTAAATTGCAGCGGAATAGAATGAAAAACTTTTACTACAAGTAAAGGTTGTTTGTTTTCATCATCACATGCTTTCAAGTATATAAACTTTGCATGTGATTCACAAACTCCCCGTCAGCCTATTGCAACAGTTTGATAGTACAAAAAATGGAAGAAGATGATTGGTGTAAAGATCTTTTTAAGAAGACAAATTTCACTGTTACATTGACACAACTATTTATACTAACTATCTAACCTCTGAGCATCTTTTGATGACGTCAGGGTTGATAGTGACATCTAACAAATATAACTAACTCTAAACCCTGACCCCTAACAACTGATAGTGTTAAGGCACTGTTACATTGAAAATAAAACTAATAAACTAAACTCTGATGGCTAAACTCTGATAGTTGGACCAAACCGCGTATAGAGTATTTTGGCATTATATCATCTGTTCTTTTGTACAGGTTCAATCCCAACAGTCTCCCCCTGGAACAGATGATGCCAAAACACCTTTTATTTTTTGTCTTTATTTCTCAACAGGAAATCTCTGATTTGGCCTTTAAACTGTAATTCAAAACACAGAGATTCCTCATCATCCTTTTCCAGTACCAGATCCATAAGTTCTTGGAGGTCTTTTACACTCAGCCCATATGCATCCTCCATTTTCATCTAGGTAGCTGTGCCGTCAGACTTGAGTAGAGTTAATTCGTGGGAGTTTTTATCAACTTTCCACTTTAGAATTTTTGGGTCTGAAGGCTTTCTAGGATGGAGAATTATTGTTGAGGTGGGTAGGATTGTTTGATGTGCCATTTGAGATAGATCTTCTGCAAGCTTTTGACTGGTCTCATCAGTATGGAAGTCAATCATATTTTGGATGCCTTCCTTTATGTGCTCATACACTCTTTTATCTTCTTCTTCCATATTCATTTGCGTTTTTCTTTGATTCAAGGCCAAAATAGATAAAGCAGATGTTTCTAATGGTTTTGAAGAGTGTTGGGTATGATGAGCTGTATCCTCTGCTGGATACTCTGGCTTCTTTGGCAATGCTGGATCAGTTTTCCTTCTTTTCTCAAGCCCTTTGTATGTATCAATTACTTTACCCTCTGTCCACCTCATGATTTGGTTCTCTGACCCATAATTTGCAGCAATCAACTCTTCCTTCATTCTTCTTAACTTTAAGTTCTTTTCAGACAATTTCTTGTATTTATTCCAATCCGGAGGAGTTGGCTTTTTGAGAGAATCTTTCAGCATATCTTGCATTCTTTGTACTTCTTATTCTAACTCTCTCATAGACCAGTCTTTGAATTGTGCCCTTGTAGCCTTGTATAACTTGGTTTCCATGATGTGATCGATGTAGTCTTGTTTAAGGCTTTTATCTTCTCTCTCTGACAAATTTTTGGAATATTCTCTTGCATAGTCTTCTATACTTCTGACTTTTCTCAACTGAAATTGCCAGTAATTTTGAATTACTCTGTTAGACTTTCCCTGAGTATCCCTTTTGGTGATATCTTCTGCTTGTTTGACTTAAGCTTCTTGTATTCTTCCAAGTTTCTTGGTTTGGGATAACCTTTCAAAGATAGAAATTCCCTTTTATCTGGATCTTCTTCTGAAAAGAAAGATTTGATCTCTAGTTTAACAGCTTGTAGCTCCAGTAGGAATTGAGTGGCAAGAGGCACTTTTGTAATTTGAAAAGAAGGAAGTTTGAAAACTGCTTTGGTGGACACTGGTTTTGATGACACATGTATAGGAGAAGGGATGATCTTGTCATCAAGTATAACATTTGTGGTTTTTCTCCTTTTGAATTGGATATTGCGTGATTGTGGATGTGGAATTCTTGTGGGTGTGGGTAGAGATATAGTGGAAGTTGGAAATATGATCATAGTAGTGGTTGGATTAACAGTTGTAATAGCCTCTGCTGTATCAACAGATGTTGACACACCAGTTGTAACATCTGTTGGATTTGTTTATCAACTGCTTTTGTAGAAAGAGGTGTAAGTGTTTTTGTGGGAGCAGAGGATATGGTTGGATTAGCAACTGTCTTAGAAGGAATGGATGTTGATGCTGTTTGCCTTGTTTTTCTAACATGCATCTTCTTTGTTGATGATCCAACATTTTCTTTTTCTTTTTGCAGGGCTATCTTTTTCTCCGCCAATGCTCTGCTCTCAACCATTACCCTTTTCTTTGTATTCTCTTTTTCCCTTTCAAAGATATTATCTGTTTCATCAATCTTTTTAGAACCATCTGACTTAGGGATAACCACTGTTGGTCATGCATCTTTTTTATCAAGCTTTAGCACTTCTTTATTTAAAGGTATCTCCCCCTTTGGCATCATCAGTGTGACCAAGATTACTGTGGGAGGAGAAGTACCAGTGGTTTGAAGGAGATGAGCCTTGATTGCCTTGATATCTGCAACTGTATCCATATATCTGGCATCAACCATGTTTCTAAGCTCTTGCATCTGATGCTTGTGTTGAAGATCAGCAAAATACTTTTGTTGTTGAAACAGAGGGTTTAAGGCTTGTTTGAGATCATCAGTGGATAGGACAGAGGGTTGGCTCTTTGTAGCTAATATCTGCTTCAGTAAATCCTTGATTTCATCAACAGAATTTTCAATTTTGGTAACTCTCTCCGTCAAATCCTGATATTTTAGATCATCACCTAACTTAATAGGATCATCTGAACTCCTACCAGAAAATGTAGTTTTATCTATGTCATCATGAACAAGAGTCTCAACCCCTGTTTCAAACATAGATGCCCCTTGATCTTGGTACTGGGGACTTTCCACTGGAACAGAGGTTACCATGGTAGCCTAAACAATGGTTGCCTTCAAAAGAGTCTTATATATGTAACCACTGTCCAATTGAAAACTTAGTAGTTTAGCAATTGTAGTGGCTGCTCTTGTTGAACTATCACCAAAGGCTACATGTAACCCAAGGGATGTATCCTCTTCATGTGCTGAGGGGCTAGCAATGAGTATAGAATCAGACCCAGTCACTTGTTGAAGTATATTCTCATTGATGGGTTGTTGAGAAGAATTGGTTAATGTCTGTTCTAAGTCAATTGCATTCAGCAAAGGTAATATTGTTGGTGGGAGTGTTGTTGTTGGTAATGGTTGTGGTGCAGAAAGAGACATTGCCCTGGGAGAGTGGCTATGGAAGATGGAACCAAGTGGATCCAGAGCTTCATAATTTGGTGTCCCTGTGTTTACAACCTTTTCCTTTTGTGAGGAAGAAGGAGGAGTTTCAAAGCCAGGTTGAGATTCTAACATCTGCTGTGAAGAAGTAGCAGTAGTGTTTACAAGTGATTTTTGTGTTATCACTGGGTTAACCTCTGTGATCTCATCTTCCAGAGGGCCCTTTTTGGGTTTGGTGGGGTTTCTGGAAATTTTCTTTGGTTTCTTTTTGGAGATTGCTGGTGTGGGTTTCAGGGCAGTGGTTGCAAAGCCCTGATCACCAGGAGCAGTGGGCTCAGTAGAAGGAGGTTGAGATTGAACATTCTGTTCTTGTAAATCTTGCTCAGCCTCCTCTACTTGTGTTTTGGAAACTTAATCCTGATTTGTTATTCTTGTAAAAGTTTCATGAGTTAGGCCGCCTGGTTGTCTAACAGCGCCTTGTTTAACATCATTATCAGGTAACTGATTATGAAGATAAACACTCAAGAATCAAGGATGTATCAGGAAAGCCTTTTGTTTTTTAATGTTATTAAAGTTTGCCACAAGATCATTGAACAGTATTTGAGAAAAATTGAAATCTGATCCAGTTAAAATAGCATAGCCCAGATACTGGATGCTCAATGGTATTTCATTAAAAGTTGTGGTCTTTGCTGAGAGACAAGTTAGAAGAGTGTGAAAGTAAAATCTCATCTCAGCAGGAAAATTGAGTTTGAAGATTGTCATACCTTTAAGTTGTCCAATGTAACCCCTTTCCAAAAATTCAGCATGCATTTCATTTGTAGAGAATGACACAGGATGTGCCATATCATTCAATTCGAACACTTGAGAAATCGATTGAGGGCTAATTTGCATCAGTGTTTTGCCCACTCTTGATATAATAGCATAAGGAACATCTTTTTGAGAATGAACCTCTGCATTTGCCCAAAATTGTCGTTGCGCAGCTTCATAAATTGGGGCTTTGACGGTTAACATATGCAGAAATTTTGAATTCTTTCAAGATTTTGATCATTGAATGATATCTTGTGTTTGAATCGGCTGTTTCAT
Source organism: Scalesia atractyloides (assembly GCA_947069175.1). Lineage (NCBI taxonomy): Eukaryota > Viridiplantae > Streptophyta > Magnoliopsida > Asterales > Asteraceae > Scalesia > Scalesia atractyloides. The sequence goes on from CAMTDV010000025.1 coordinate 41,261,030, forward strand.
GAATTGCTGTATAATTGTGAGGAGTTTTGATTATGAGGGTGAATGGTGGTGGTTCTGGTTTGGATTTCGCTTTTGATTTTGCTTTGGGAGCCATGATTGTAGAGAAAACGTTTTGAGAATTTTTGAATTCAACACGGTGAGGTGAACCTCTGTTATGGAAAACAGGGTTTTTATAGGGTTTTGAAAAAGTGATGAAGACGTGTCATCTGATGCAACCAACTGACGAATAACGTCTGTCCATGTGTAACCTCTGTTTGAAAATGGAAGACAGTTGTTTGGACAAACACTGTTTGAGAATAAGGGCAGTGGATGTGAACAGTGTTTTGACACTATCAGAGGATACACTTTGACAGTGGATAGACTTTTCTAAACGACCAGTGTTTTGATGCTATCAGTGGTTTGAAACAGACTTTAAGGATTTATTGAAAAAATCAAATTTAAACTATTTTTAAGGATGAAATTTTGATTTTCTGAAAACATTTTTATGCTATTTACACATGGATCACCAGAAAAACTGTTTTTAATCCATGTTTAGCATTCCAATCTTAGAGATCAAGCTTTCAAAAGTAGATGTATCCAATGCTTTTGTTAGAACATCAGCTAGCTGATCCTTAGTATGGACATGTTGTAAAGAAATCAAATCTTTTTCATAGCAATCCCTCACAAAGTGATGTCTGATATCAATGTGTTTTGTTGTGGAGTGAGAGACAGGATTTTTGATGATATTTTCTGCTACTTGACTGTCAATTTTGAGAGGAGTCTTTAAAGCAGTGATACCAAAATCCAAAAGTTGATTTTGAAGCCACAGGATTTGTGCAATGCAACTTGCAGCAGCAATGTATTCTGGCTCAGTAGTGGATGTGGAAACTGCAACTTGCTTTTTACTCTGCCAAGACACTAGGCAATCTCCTAGGAATTGGACACCTCCTGATGTGGTCTTCCTTGTTGTCTTGCATCCAGCAAAATCACTATCTGAGTAACCTGAAAGCTCAATATTTCCATTAGCAGGATACTAGATACCAAGTGTGGGAGCACCTTTTATGTACCTGAATATCCTCTTGACATCAATAAGATCAGACTTTCTAGGTAGTGAATATGATCTGGCCCAAACACATGTGGTAAACACGATGTCTGGCCTGGAAGAATTTAGGTACAATAAAGACCCAATCATACTTCTATAAAGTGTTTGATCAACCAAGTCATCTTTATCAACAATAGTGACCAGCTTTGAAGTTGCCATGGGTGTGCTGCAAGGTTTACAATCATCCATATCAAATTTTTTAAGTAGTTCTTTAACATACTTATTTTGATGAATGAAAGTGCCATTGTGCATTTATTTGACTTGTAAACTAAGAAAACATTGCAACTCACCTATTGCACTCATTTTAAACTCTGCTGCCATGAGTTTTCTGAACTCTTCACACATTGCAGTGCATGTGGATTTAAAAATGATGTCATCCACATAAATTTGGACAAGCATCAAATCTTTTCCTTTCCATTTTAAAAACAAGGTTTTATCAATTTTACCTCTTGAAAAACTTATGGACAAGAAAAAAATGGATAGAGTTTCATACCGGGCTCTTGGTGCTTGTTTAAGACCATACAGTGCTTTGTTTAACCTGTACATATGATCAGGATGAAATGGATCTTCAAATCCAGGAGGTTGGCACACATACACTTCTTCCTTGATCTTTCCATACAGGAATGCACTTTTGATGTCCATTTGAAACACTTTGATGTTGTGGTTAGCAGCAAAGGCTAGGAACAGTCTGATGGCTTCTAACCTTGCTACAGGAGCAAAGGTTTCATCATAGTCAATGCCTTCTTCCTGTCTATAGCCTTGAACCACGAGCCTTGCTTTATTCTTGACAACAATACCCTTTTCATCTGTTTTGTTCTTGAAGATCCACTTTGTGCCAATTGGACTCACATCCTTAGGCAGTGGTACAAGTTCACAAACTTGTTGTCTTCGAAAATGAAGGAGCTCCACTTGCATAGCTTCTACCCAACTATTGTCTTTCAGTGCCTCTTGGTACTTGACAGGTTGGATGAGTGATAGAAAACCAGCAAAGAGGCAAACGTTTTGGGATTGGCTTCTTGTGAGCACTCCCTCATTTATGTTGCCAATAACTTGATCTAATGGATGACTTTTGAGGAATATCAGATCACCTTGATATGGGACAAGTGCATTTTGAGGTGAAGCTTGCAAATGTGTATCATCTGAGCTAACCTCTGTTGGTGAATTTGATGGTCCAGCCTCTAATTGGAATGGAGGTGGTGGTATGGGTGGCATAGTAGTCGATGTTTGTTGATGTTTATCCATAATTGATGGATTTTTATCAACAGTGTTTTGGTGTAGAGAGCATCTAGGGATTGAGAATTAAGCATTGTTGAACCAGCAAAGCTTTCACCATTGTTACTAACATCTGCTCTTTTGCTTGAAGGACAGATCTTGAAATTTGGAAGAAAGCAATCATATCCGTGCTCTTGTGGTGATGACTGTGATGTACCTGCAATGTTAGTCTTGACAGACATATCTTCAAATGTAAATTTATCTAGATCAAACAATTCAGTAGGATTTGCTGGGATTTTCAAAGATGAAAGTTCATTGAACTTCACATTCAGAGTTTCTTCAACACACTTGGTCCTAGAGTTAAACACTATGTAGGCTTTGGCAGTGGGTGAGTATCCAAAAAAATAACCACAGTCAACTTTGGCTGCAAACTTTGAGATAGAATCTTTTAAGTTTAAAATGAAACAAGGACAACCAAAAACTTTGAAATATGAAATCAGAGGTTTGATTTTGTAAAGCAATTCATAAGTAGTCTTTTGATGCCTAGGGTTAATCAAAACTCTGTTCTGAACATACAAGCAGTGTTTACAGCCTTTGTCCAGAAAGACAAGGGTAAACCTGAGTCTGCTAGCATGGTTCTTGCAGATTCAACTAGAGTTTGATTTTTCCTTTCAACTACCCCATTTTGTTCTATAGTTCTTGGGACACTAAATTGCCTAGCAATCCCTTTTGACTCACAGAAGGCATCCAACTCCTTATTTCTAAACTCTGTCCCATTATCACTCCTAAAATTTTATAGGAAGGTTATATTGCTTTTCAACTTGTTTGACAAAATTTTGCAATATACCAGCTGTTTCATCTTTGGAGTGTAAAAAGAAAGTCCATGTAAACCTTGAAAAATCATCAAAAATGACTAAACAAAATCTTTTCTTCATTAAACTCATGATTTTTACAGGGCCAACAAATCCATGTGCAGCAATTGCAGCACTGGGTTATTTCGGACTCTTCAATAGACTTGTAAGAACTTTTATGTTGTTTAAATTTTAAACAGGAAACACAATGTTCTTCACAAGTAAATTGTTTATGTGGTAAACCTCTGACAAGACAATTTTATAGAGAGTGGTGATTGTCTTCAGATTTGTGTGCCTAAGTCTTCTATGCCATAACTCTGTCCCTTTGCTTGAAGCAACTGAGAACATGCATGCATTAGACATAGGGTTATCCTTCAACATATCAACCACATACACATTGGCACTCCTATGAGCAACAAGTTGTGCTTTGCTCTCAGCAATAATCTGATCAATCTTTTGAACAACATCTGGTCCTACAATTTGACAAGTTTTCTTTGTAAAGAAGGATCCATATCCTTTGTCACTCATTTGTGAGACACCCAGTAGATTGAATTTTAGATTGTCAATTAAATTAACATTTTCAAATTTGAGATTCCCAGCCTGTACACACCCTGAACCCAACACCTTCCTTTTTAAATTGTTACCAAAAGATATATCACCCCCTCCATAAGCTAAGAAGTCTTTGAGAAGGGCTCTACATCGTGTCATATGCCTGGAGCCTCCACTATCTACATACCATAAACTATCAAGGCAAGTATAAGCTCCCTTCACACACGTAAATAATTAGTTTAGATGAGATTCGAAAGCCTGGATAGCTTTGGATGGGTTCACAGATTGTCCACTCTCAAATCCAGGAAAATGGTCAGTGGTTTGGGTTTGCCTTTGTATCCACTGTTGTAAACCATTTCCTGTCTGATGTTGGTAACCATGAGGATATCTATTCACTTTGGGCTTTGAAGGTTTCTTGTAACCTTCATAGCTCATAGGAACTTTTTGATAAATTGGTTGTCCATGTCCTCTTGGATACCTGTTGGCAGGTGGAGCATCTGTCACTTGTACCTCTCTGGGAACAGAGGTTTTGTTCAATGCTTTTATGACAGATGTTTCAACAGATTCAAAGGTCTGCTTAGATTTATTTCTAACAGAGCTTGAACTTTCTTTCTCAAGAGCTTTTGCTTTGATCTCTTTTACCTTTTGATCATAGGTTTGAAGATAAGCACACTCATGAGTTAGATGATTTTATTTCCCACAGATATAGCATTTTGAATCATTTGGGATTACATTGTGTTTTGTTTATGTCATATACTTTTAAAAGAAAAGAGTTTTCTATGACATGGTTTCTTTTGTTGCAAAATTCACAAACAGATGTTTGATCTTTTCCCTTTTCTTTTTATCAGATTTCTTCTCAGCAGATGTTGTAACCTCTGCTGGAAGATCTTTGATGGGAATGATTCTTGCCTTTGGTGCCTTGACACCATTAATGGTTGAGAAGTCCACTGGCTTGAAATTTTCAAGAATATCACATTCATCAGACCATGTGGGTTTGAATTGGTATTTCTCAATTTCTTTAAAAGTTGAAGATCCTTTTTGTTTTTCAAGAGAAATTTTGTTACCTTTTTTTATCAGTGATTTTTATCTCATTTCTAGCCAAATTTGTTGAAACTACTTCAACCTTTCCAGAATCAATTTTTGTAATATTTTCAATGGCTTCTTCTTTAGTTTCAAAACCAATGCCAAATTTTATGTTACTCTTGATCTGTTTTTCTAGCATAATTTCAAAACCTTTTGAAGATTCTACCCATTTTTCACATGTGATCTGGGTATCCTCTAACTCCTTTTTGCAAACTTGGTATTTATCTACCATAGTTTGGAGTTGGTCCTTGGTTATGCTAGCTTCATGCTTTAGGCTACTTATCTCAGAATCTTTTGAAAATAATTTTGATTTCAACTCTTTGATAAGTTTTTCAAAATTAAGTTCATTTTCTAACATTTTGTTCCTAAGGTTTTCATTCACCTGTTTAATGTTACCAAAAGCTATTATACATTTTTATGAATAGAGATCCTTTAGGATATGAGGTGATACCTTAGAAGCAGCCATAAGAGCACAATCATAATCATCTTCACCATCCTTTGAATCCCATGGATCTGAGAGAGAGTTCTTTTCTTCATCAACAGTGTTTTGAGTAATCACTGGTGTAACCACTGCTTCATCACAATTTTGACTTTCAACAGACTTAGACACTTGTTCCACAGAATCATCACCTTCAAAAATTGTCTCTAAGGCCATTAAACAAAAAAATTCATGTTCTGAATCACTTTTGGCCATAAGAACAAAATTTTCATCAGTTAATTCCTCAGGCAAACTACTCCAATCCACAAAGCCTTGTGTGAAAAAGCTTTGCTGGTTAACCTTTGCCGAAGCAGTGGTTTGAGTAGTTTGAGTGCTTTGTGGTGCTTGTTGCACATGCACTTTAGGTGGTGATGCTTGGATATATTGAATTTGTGGAACAGTGGTTTGGACATAATGCACAGGAACAGTGGTAGCAGGGTGTGCATAATGAGCAGTGTTTTGCACCTGATGAACAGGGGTATATTGGGAATATTGGGCAGTGCTTTGTGTGTGTTGAGGTCTAGGGCCAGGATGTATAACAATAGGTCCTGAAACTTGAGATCTACACTCTCTGGCAAAGTGTCATAGCCTTTTACATTTATAGCACTTGATTTTTGATTTGTCTAACCCAACCTTTGACCCCCCATGCAACCCTGGATATTTTCTACCAGGTCTTTTGTAAAACCTGCTTGCTCTCACACTTAACAAAGCAACTTGATGTAAAATATCTATTTCTTCTAAGTCGTTTGGATCAAAGTGTTGAAGGTCATTTAACTTAAAAGAGAGATTATCAGAGGTTTGGCATTCCCCATTAGCAGTAAAAGCATAGTTGGGTGGATAAGAATCAGAGTTAAAGCTTCCTCCAGAGGTTATATCAATAAAATGATCATAACCCTAATCCTTTCCATTTCTAGAACCCTCTTCATGACTATAAAGAGCAGTGTTACCCAAGGTATAGTCATCTGTTACTTTCCCTGACTCTTGCAATTTCTTTTTTTGGTTTAACTCTCTCTCATATGTGAGGAGTCGACCATGAAGTTATGTGAGAGTCGTTTCTTTAAAACCAACAGATGTTCGAGTAACGTAAGCTACAGTCTCCCATTTTTCTGGTAACGGTCTTAAGAAACGACTATTGACAGTCGAATTAGGAAATTCCACGTCAACCAGTTTCAACTCACTGATGAGACAGCTAAATCGTTCGAACTGTTGTGTTAATGACTCATCCTTTACGTGACAAAATGTTTCATACTGTTGATTCAGGACTTCTCTATTGTTTTCGATCACTTCTTTAGTACCACCGAATTGCTCTTTAAGTGCGTCCCATAACTCCTTCGCACTATTGTAGTGGAGCAGACCAGCATAGATTTCGTTGTGTAAGGCAGCTGCAACAATGCTAAATGCCTTAGCATCCAATTCTATTTTCTGGAAATCCTGCTTAGAGTAGTTTTCAGGACTTTTTGGCACTTGAGTATTGGGATCCTCTATACTGGGAACCATAGGAACATGTGGTCCATATACAACAGATCGCCAACAACCGATGTTCTGTTGTGCTAAGATGTGACCCATCCGACGCTGCCGTATGAAATATTCATTTCGTTTCAGCATCGGTGGTTTGAACATAGATCCAATGTTGGATTCTTGTGTGTTTTGAGACATTTCTACTTGTTTACAACAGATTTATGTTTTAAAAACTTTGAACGTAATAAAACTCTGTATTCAAGTAAACCTATCAAACTAATTAGCGGGGAGATCTGATCTTTCAAATCAAATTGATATTAATCAAATTTTGATTGACCAAGCTCTGATACCAAATGTTAGGATCTAAGTTTGATTTACTTGTAGTTTTTGTTTCAATAAAGGAAATATGATTGAAATTTAAAGTAAATTGCAGCGGAATAGAATGGAAATCTTTTACTACAAGTAAAGGTTGTTTGTTTTCATCATCATCATCATCATCATCATCATCATGCTTTCAAGTATATAAACTTTGCATGTGATTCACAAACTCCCCCTCAGCCTATTGCAACAGTTTGATAGTACAGAAAATGGAAGAAGATGATTGGTGTAAAGATCTTTTTAAGAAGACGAATTTCACTGTTACATTGACATAACTATTTATAATAACTATCTAACCTCTGAGCATCTTTGATGACGCCAGGGTTGATAGTGACATCTAACAGATATAACTAACTCTAAACACTGACCCTTAACAACTGATAGTGCAAAAGCACTGTTACATTGAAAATAAAACTAATAAACTAAACTCTGATGGCTAAGCTCTGCTCTTTTCTTCTGCCAGACCTTTGGTAATTTGTGTAGGCAGATGATGCATAAGTATCAGACTTTAGGAAGACAGAATTTAGAGATCAGAGGATCTAAACTCTGATAGTTGGACCAAACCGCGGATAGAGTATTTTGGCGTTATATCATCTGTTCCTTTGTACAGGTTCAATCCCAACATAGTTTAAAACGCCTTAAACACGACTAAAATGCTAGATTACCCGATGATCAGTTAAATACCTGTATTTAACTAAGAATACATAATATATATGTATGAATATGTGAAGTGTGTGTGTGAGAGAGATAGGTGGCGGCTATGTGGGATGCCCACCTTTTCTTGAAAAGCTTCTATGTTGCCAAGTGTTGAAAGATATCTAAAACACAATCATTTAAACTTTTCCCCACACTCCATTTTATCAACCCAACACCAAACAAAATCATCTTCATCCTCTCTCTCTATATCTCGGCTGAACACACACTCATACACATACATTTTCAAATTTCAAACCATTTCATGAAGATTTAGGGCCATTCCAAGCTCATTTCAAGTCCATTTGAAGATTCAAGAGTGATTCCAAGGAGTTTCAAGCTAGAACCAAGCTCCATATCATCATTTTTGTCAAAACCCACTAAAATCCTTGAAGGTATAAAATTCACTTTAAAAATCTTGCTCTTGATTTATGGTGATAGATGATTATGGAAGGTTTCTCTTGTTCTTGGATTTAAACATAAACTTGAAAGTAATAACAAATGAGTTTTCAAAGAAAATAAAAATGGATGTCTGTATATATATGTGTAGCCGTGGGTGTATGTATGTATGGACTAGAGGTTGAGTTTTGACTTTGTTGATTGATTCTTGTTTCACTAGATTCTTGAAAGGTTCAATGCATGTATGATTGAAAGTGATTTACATGAAAATGACTTGTGATTAAAGTGGAATGAAGAAAAGTTCATATTTGGATGTATGTGTATATATGTATGGCCGTATGTGTGTATGTACATATGCATTAAAAATGGAGCTTTGACTTTTGAATGTTTTTGGTTGATATGAATCTAAAAAGGTGAATGCTTGCATGATCAAAAGGTGATTTATAAAAGTTCACGTGATTAAAATATGAACATGATAAAGTGAGCTTTTGGATGTATATGTGCACATGTGTGTGTGTCATGTATGAATATGTGTGTATGTATACATGAGGGTTTTTGTTAGTTAATGTATAAATGAAAGAATGTTGCTAGCATTTAGGTCAAATGATTAGATGATGAACATGTCTTTGATCATTTGAAATAAATACATGCCATATGCATTTAAGATCATGCAAAATGATGAAGTTATGTTATGTGTGCATTAGATGCTTGTACATAAGCATGCATGATGGTTAAATGATCATAAGTTGATGAACATGGAATGATATAATGAAAGTGAGTTAAATCAGATTATAAACACTAGAAATAATGTTATTTAGTGTATTATAATGGCATGAAACTTTGTCATATGTTTACTAGCTTTACATGTTGTACAAGAGGCTTAGAAAGTTGTAAAATGGATGAAATGATGTGATTTGTGTGTCTTATGTGAGACCTGCACTATCATGAGTATAACCATCATTTAATTCAGTAAATAACTAAAATATCAAGTCATTTTGATTTGGGATGCTTATGGTTAAGTTCGGTACAAAACTATGCGTTAAAAACGGTAAAAATCGCCTTTTTAAGATATTTTTGTAAAACTGTTTTAGATCAGTAAGTAAAATGATATTTTTGATATAAATATAAGTATATTAACTTATATTAAGTATCCTTGGTGCTTGGTTAGTCATACGTGACTTCCCATGCCCGAAAACGCTAATACGCATATTCCAATGTACACGAACATAAATTGTTCAAGAGTGAACTTTGTGTATTATAATGTGATATGTAATTATGAAAATGTGTTATGTGATATGCTAAGTGATAAAATGATAGTATGAGTTTAGACTATGCATGTACACTTAGGCGGATAAATCGGTAGTATCGGTGAATATCGCGATTATGTGTGTCCAGCATTAAAATGATACATAGGTTAACTTGATAATTTATTCAATGTATGAATGCTTTAAAAATGATAGAATATATAAGTTAACGAAATACGTGTGCTACGATATGAATTTATGTGTTCACGTTTATGTATATATATTACGACGCACAAATCATAGATATATTTCTTATAAACGAGTGTGATAACGGATATAACATAATGAGGGTCACCACTAAAATTGTTCAAGTCGCGAAAATCTTAATATATATGAACACATATATAAATACGCCAACATAATAAAAAATAAAGACTTTTCGAGAAAATCTCAAAGTTATGTGAAAATTCTAAGTATTGGAGAAACTTAGGGATTTTGTAGAATATGGATTGTTAAATCATTCCTATATATATTAGGACGTGTAGAATCAATTTGTGGAAATTGCGCTAATTTAATTACGCACCCAAATGTGAGTGTCACTAAACCCCTCTTTTCAGTGTTTTGTATATGTTTTGAGGGAAGAACACGCCTTAAAAGGATAATTATATGTTTTTGTATAAAATATACATTTGAATAACTTATAAATATATTTTCGTGGAAAATATAGTTTTGGACATTATATGATATGTTTTTAGAGAAAACAAGGTTTTGATGGAATATAAATATGTTTCAGGGAGAAACGGGATATTTACGGTGTTTTGTGGATAAAACGACTGTATAGATTTAAAAATGCTTAAATCTAAATGGCGAAAAATTTGCATGGTCTCAAGAAGTGTAATTAGCCGTATTCGCTTACATTTCGGTGGGGATTTACTGGTAATTTGTACAAATTGTTATATTAAATTTATCATTTTAGTAGGACATATGTATTGTACGTGAGGCAGGCATTATAAGAGACCCATTGCGGGCTCTTGATCAAGTTTTGTCATTTAATCAGTAATATTATATGCGTGGAATTGTTGGTAGATCTATCGGGTTGACCACCCCGTCGTGACCAGTAGCTCCGCGTCAGTCAAGCGACGAATTGATATTCTGTAGTGAGTCTAGCTTTGATTATACCTTCATAGTAAATATGTAGCTCGTAACTGCAAACTTACGAATCTGAACCTTTGATGCTAAAAATTTAATAAATATAAACCTTGGGAAGACATCGGAATATCTTAAGGTCTTCAAAAAGGAGGAATCTTTACGATGACTGACCCTTGGCATTTTGATAAGGAAATTAAATGGGTTGTCCTAAAAGTTATATGGATGTTTTATTTATAAACACATAAGATGAAAGTATTCTTGGAACAAATTAATTTTAATTTGGATTATTTGTGAACTCACCCTCCTTTGTGTTGACACTTGATTTTAACGTGTTCTTCGGGTACATGAGTTCGGCTTCGGGAATCTTTGGCGTATCTTGTGGTTGTGATGGATGTTTAAAATAACAATATTTTGGATAACTTTTAAAACTTCTACGGGACCATGTTTGTATTAAGATGCATAAGGATCAAGACAACTTAATTACGTTATGGTTGTGTTAAAACGTTAAACTTTGAAATTATGTTTTAATTAAGTTAAATGTCCAAAATCAATGATGCATCGTCCACAAAGATATTAATGGGCACCAACTTCCGTCACCATTACGTTTGTACTTCCGCTGTGACGTTTTTGGGGTGTTACACATTATTCATTAAAACCTCATTTCTTATAAAAAGGCTTTTTAGTCAAAGTTTGGCATAATAATGGAACTTACGCATAAACTCATAATATGATTATGATCATGTAATATAACCTCAGAGGGTTATGCTACATTATATTATGATCATAATGCAACCTTAGATCAGTAGCAAACTAATCTAAATCGGTCAGAATCGAAAGTCAAAACAGAAGTCAAACTTCGCAACTTTCGGTTTTGAACCGACCTTGAAACTGGAATTGATGAGCTGAACATGTTTACACATGTTCTAATAAATATTACCAAGTTATTAAAGTCTTAAAACATTTTTTATAACACCTACATTATCAAATTGTAATTATTTTCAAATCTGACTCGTTTGACTTTTTAAACAATAATATATTGACTCGTCAATTGACCAAGCAAACGTGATTCTTATGAGGTACCCTCTTGAGGGACTAACACCTACCTAGTTACGATCACGTAGCCATGTTCGTTTCGAGAACAATGGTTGGACCATAATGGTCTAAACCGAAAGTCAAAGCAAAAGTTAATTTGCTCGACTTGACTTTCGGCTAACAACTAGCCTAATAAAAATAAAATAGACTAGAGAGAGCACTTACTAGTGTTGAAGAACACTTTAAGAACTTAGAATAGGAGGTTTCCAATTAATGGAAATAAGCTCCAAAGATGAGAGGAAGAATGAATGGTGTGAAAGAAATAATGAACTTATACACCTATTTATACTAATCTTCAATTCCTAAGAATGTGGTCTCTAGAGATGTTTAGGAATTGATTAGTGGCATGAGAGGGGTCCTAATGAGATTATGTTTGGCAATGTTCATGAAAGGTGTCAAAATGTGGTGAAGTGTGGCAACTTGTGCAGCAAGGCTGCTGCCAGCTATTTTTCTGCTATTAGCGCACCCCTTACGAACCGGACCGTAAGAGGTGGCGGCTTACCGTCCGTAAGCCTTTAACACGCCCTCAGGTTTAAACTTCTTACGATCCGTAAGGTATTAATCCTTACGGTCCGTAACCGACTACCATCTATAATATTATTACATGCTTACGATCCATAAGCTATTAATCTTTACGGTCGTAAGAGTCACTCAGAGGCCAAACTTGGCATGTTGACATAAATAGTCCTTCCACATCCAATTTTCCACTTAGTCGGGATCGGGATTATTTGGTGTATTGGACACATGTCGTCGCATTATTTGACGAAAATTTTATGGGTGTTACATCCTCACCCCTTAAAGGAAATCTCAACCTCGAGATTTGTTTAGAGTAATACAGTTAGTTCCGTATTAGATTTCAACCTCTTAAGTGTATCCTGGGCCACAGTGGGAATCCAGTTTCACTTAAACGAGGGAAACTTGTTTCCTACGGAGCTTTTTAAATTTCATGGTCCATAATGGACAAGGTTTTTCAATAAACCTTAAGCTCACGTTTAAATGTCATCATGAAACATGACAAGTGTTTTCAGTTAAACACTTTTCAGATTAGAGACATGGAATACACTATGGATTCCACTCAGCTCTATTGGTAGCTTAAGTCTATATGCTACTGAATAGACACATTCTGTTATCTCGAATGGTCAATGAATCTAGGGTTCGGTTACCCTATTCAATGATATGTTATCTTCGAGGCTTTCGCCTTTTATAACTCTTCTGCCTATCATAAGTAGTCTTGAGTTTGTCCTTAAAAATAAGATTCTTGTAGTTAGGACAATCTACGGTCTAGAGAGTTTATTTGTACCCACTTTAGCCAACAGACGGGTGTCCTACACTTTCTTGTGTATTATGCATGCACGTAGCATGTTCGCCAGAGATTGGATTGTACGCTCACTCTACCCATCAGTCTGGGGATAGTAGGCCGTACTAAAGTTTTAAGAGCATACTTAAGCACTATGCTGGAAATTTTTCCAGGAATATGAATATATTTAGTATCTCAATCCGATAATATAGACAACGGTATTCCATAAAGAGACGCGATGTTGTCTTCATATAGCTTAACTTTTCGGGATTACAAATTTTCCTTAATTGACAAGAAGCGTTGACTTAGTCAGTCTGTCGATTGTAATTCATATCACGTCATTGCCACAATTGATCTACGATAACTTGGAAATTACATCCATAGTTACCATTTCCCATTTCCATGCGTGAATTTCAAGCTGTTGTAGAAGTCCTGACGGTTTTTGTTGTTCAGACTTAACTTGTGAAAACGTCAGACACTTAGCTACATAGGTGGCTATGGATTTCTTCATACCCATCCACCAATAATTCCTTTTCAGATCCTGGTACATTTTGTCACCTCAGGGTGAACTGAATATTTGGAACTATGTGCTTCCTGGAGGATGATATCTCTAAGTCCTCCAAAGATTGGAACCCAGATTCTGTCATTAGATCTAAGAATTCCATCTTTCCCAGGTGAAAACTGATCAACAGTTGCACCTAATCCTTCGTTAGGACTATTAGCCTCTAATAGGGCTTGTTTTTGCATATCTAATAGCTTCTCATTTAAGTTGTTCTTGAGTTCAATACTTTTGGCATTAATCCTAATTGGTTTAACCCTTTCCTTATGACTCAAGGCGTCAGCAATGGCATTTGCCTTGCCGGGATGGTAGCGGATTTCTCAATCATAATCATTTAGTGTTTCCATCCAACAGCGTTGTCTCATGTTCAAATCCTTCTGATTAAACAGGTGTTGGAGACTTTTATGGTCAGTGTATATGATACACTTTGTGCCATATAAGTACTGTCTCCACAACTTAAGTGAAAATACAACAGCACCCAACTCCAAGTCATAGGTGGTGTAGTTCCTTTCGTGCACCTTCAGTTGTCGCGATGCGTAGGCAATCACTTTGCCTTTTTGCATAAGCACACAGCCCATGCCTGTGTGCGAAGCATCGCAATAGACAACAAAATCCTCAATACCCTTAGGTAGAGTGTAACATTTGTCGAAAACGGGTTTTACCAAACCCGTTCCGTTTGTAATTGAATATCAAGTTATAAATGTGTCGTTGCCTATTTATGTTTATTTTAATTTTTAATGATACATAATTAATAAACAAATTAAACCATAAAAGTTATAATTGATAAAAAGTATAAATAAAGTAATAAAAAATAAAATGGGGCTGCCGGGACTCGAACCCGGGTCAGCCAGGTTGTAAACTCCAAAGACTTAACACTCACACGCATAACCACTCCGCCACTTGTTTGTTTTCTGTCAACTCTAGGAAACAAATAAATCTTATAAACAAACATAGATTAACCGGTTGCGCCAACTGAAAACCGAAATCGGCTATTCAACCGTCTAAAACGTTTGAATAATCGCGAATTCAGGTTTATAATCGATGCACCGACGATTCTAATCAATTCAGACTTGAATTGACTTAAATTCTGATGATGATGGGTTTTATAACCGAAAATATCCCATAATCTGAATTATGCAATCAAAGATCTTCTCGCGACTCAGAAACATTCCACAAATCTGCCATTTCACTTTCGTCATACTTTCAGTTCATCAGAAAAGTTAATTTTACTCGCCGGAAAATTCTGCAAGTTCGTCGGAAAACCGTATTCTTCATCAAAACGGTAAGTCTTTCAATACCGTCGTAGTCTATCAATTGTTAAGCTGTTTCTAACTCGGACCTATCAATTGAAATCGAATTCAGACGCTGCTATCGGATAATTCCAGTTTGCCGGAAAATTTCTGAAAATCTTTATTTTCATCTGTGAATCGGTAAGGACATTCAAACACTCTGTTAACGTTTGTTTATCACTTCAATTCCACGATTAGCTAATCAAAACGGTTAATTGGCTTGCTCAGTTGAAGTTCATAAAAACAGAGACCGACGCTTTGCCGGAATTCTGAAATAAATCGTTCACCGGTATGTTTACTTCTAATTATCGTCTCTGCCATTTCATATTAGTCTGTACAATGTTTATCAATCGAATTAAACAAGATATAACGGTGTAATCCGCTGTCTGTAAAAACTAACGAGGAAGATGAACTGTGCTAACAATATAAGGTTAATTAAAATTGGTATTTTAAACGGGTTAGACACACAGTCCAGCGGTGGACTGTGTGCAAATTATACGCACACGCCGCGAGTTCGATCCCTGATACACGCACCCTATATGTAATAAAAAACGTTTTATTTTTCTAACTGAACCGGGTTAATTCACGTTAGTTGTTAAGTATAATAAAAATTGGTATATTAACCAAGTTAGACACACAGTCCAGCGGTGGACTGTGTGTAACGTTAAAGCACAGGTCCCGGGTTCGAGACCTGTTAGTGGCACAGGTCCCGGGTTCGAGACCTGTTAGTGGCACCGGTTCGATGAATTAAAATGTTTTTGAAAATAAAACAATTTTGGATGAATTGAGTTAATATATAAGTATAATTAAAAACAGAATTATTTCGGGTTAGACACGTAGCTCAGTTGGTAGAGCTGCGTGCACACGTACGGGAGGTCTCGGGTTCGAGCCTCACCCAGCGCATTTCAATTACACAATAAACCGGTCAAACAGTCAAAGTCAAAAAGTCAACGGTCAACCCAAAAAGTCAACATATTTTTATATTTTTATTTATTTAATTTAATTTAAAAATCAATTAAAAATACTTAAAAATAATGTTTTTAAAGTTAGGAAATAGCCTTAAACTCACAAAAATATATCTAAAAATCCTATTAAAATTATCAATAAAATCCACTCATTTACCATATTTTTCCGTTATTATTTAGGTTAGTTAATACTCGTTGTTCAATCCTTCCAACTCGTGCGCATCTCATCATCTCCAACCAAACGCACCCAATGTGAGTGAATCTTTACAAATTCCCCGTTTTAATCACGTTTTTGGGGTGTATCATGTGTCTTGCCATTTATTATATTTAAATCATTGTGCATACATCATATCATGAACAAATGTGTATTCAGCTTGTTTCAACTGTTTGTGTGGTTATTGTTAGATTTAATTTATTATTTTCAGTACATGCAAGTTCATAGGCCGCCGCTCCCCATTACATTATGAGCGTTGAGAATGTTCCTCATTACATTATGAGCGTGAACCTGGCGTGCCAACATACGATCGGCTCCGTTTGATTGAGCCTTGATCGCACAGACATTTATCATTTTCAGTACATGCAATACGATCGGCTCCGTTTGATTGAGCCTTGATCGCACAGTTTCATTCATGTTATATATTTATGCAAGTTGATATGTCATGGTATGCTGTTGGTATGTTATGGTATGTTATAATTTGTGGTTAACATTGTTGCTGATTGATTATTTATCATTTGCTCACTTATGATTATGCACAATTTTTCCTTGATAAAATAACCAGAAAATCAATTATAAATGTTTATCTAACAAGGTTCACTCGCCAACTTATGTTGACCCAAAAACCCCCATTTTTACACATGATACAGGTGAACCAGCTGCAGCCAGAAACACATAGGATTGGCCTAGAAGAATAAAATGGTTTAGAGCTTGGAATTGTTTAGTTGGTTATTTTCTTTGTATTTGTATGGACATGTTTGGATATTTGAGAATGTAATTTTGATTTAAATAAATATGAAACATAATAGTAATATCATGAGCTTTGGTGATAACCCAATTATGCCCCGACTCTTATTCCGCTGCGGGTCGGGGTGTGACAGATTGGTATCAGAGCCATGACTATAGGGGTATAGGATAGGTTATTAGACCCTTAGAGCCTATACTATAGTTGTTTAGAAATTTTTAAGATTTTTGTGTGTTACATGCCAAATTTCATGATGCTTATATGTTTTATGTTAAATGTTACATTCAATGTTATGCAAGCATGTTCATTAGTATATATTATCATATAATGCCTATCATGAATCATCTTCTCATAACATATCATATCCATGAAAGCACACATCACATCATTTTCATGATTGCTTTTACAACGATTTTTGTATTTTCAAATCTCATCAAAGTGAGTTCTCATGACGGGCATGTAGTAACTGGAAGGGTACCAGTACCGGCAGTCGGAACGTCCTGTCTAGGCTGGCATTCGTATAAATCCAAAATAAAGGACCAGTTTGCCTACCTGGGGACTAACGATGAGGGTACGAAGTACCTATTAGGCCAAAGCATGCTATACCAAACGTTGTGTGAGCTAACCCCACTTTGAGTTGTCATTGTGTCTACACCTGGACACATTCCGACCATACATCTTGTAAACATATTTTGTGGTTTGCATTCGGGTGATGCGAGTGTTAAATCGCCAATACTATTGTGAATCCTACCAAGCCAATAGCCATGGGGGCCCACATGACTATACAGGTGAAGGTATGTGGGACATTTGAGGCCCAACATGAGCAAACCCAAGACATCCTATGGATGTAGTTGCATTATTGATATTTATGTTATTTTCATTTTCTTAAAGATACATGACACCTAAAAAGACTCCATAAACTCACAATCTTCTTATGTATGTTCCTGAGATGTCGGCTAGACAACAACGAGGGGGTAAAAGATCAGGAAGGTCTCACGAACGCTTGGCCGCACAAATCGCGAAACAAATGGCCACGGTGCTTCCTGACATTGTGGTTCAAGTACAACAAGCCCTCGCTACAAATCCTACTAACCCTCCCCAACAACATGACCAAAACATCGGCAACCCTCCTACCAGCAAGTGCTCATACAAACATTTTAAGTCTTGCGATCCTCCTAAATTTGAAGGGACCGAAGGTGTCACTGCTCTCCTCCATTGGTTTGAGGAAATGGAAAACACCTTCCTCAACTGCGATTGTCCTGAGGATCGCAAGGTTCGATACGCCACCGGGAGACTATTTGGGGTAGCTCTCACCTGGTGGAATACTGAAAAGGGGAAGAGGGGAATTGATGATGCAATGGCCTTAACATGGGAGGAGTTAAGGGAAATCATGACTAGGCGTTTTTGTCCTAGGAGTGAAATTAAAAAGTTGGAGGACGAATTTCATTCTTTGAAGCAGAAGGAGGGAGATCATGCTTCCTACAACAAGAGGTTCTTAGAGTTGAACCAAATGGTTCCTAATTTGTTTACCCCAACTTATCGTTTGATCGAGCATTATATTCGAGGACTTCCCTCGAAAATTCAAGATTCAGTTCTCAGCACTTCACCAGCAACACTTGAAGCTGCTATGGAGCTAGCGACTGAACTTACCGAGAATCGAATTCGCAACGGTAAGTTTAAAGAAGAGAAAAAGAAAGCCCCTGTTGAGGGACAAACTTCAAACCATTCCACCTCCTCCTCTAAGTTTGCTAACAAGAGGAAGCACAACACCAGAAACTTCGCTGTCACTCAAACCAATTACCCTATCCCTGCTGCACCCATTACCCAAGTTGCCCCTTCACCTGCACCATACAAAAGACCATACACTGGCCCATTACCAAAATGCAATCATTGCCAATACCACCATTCTCCTGATCATCCTTGCCAATATTGCACCGGCTGTGGTCATGCAGGTCATACTATTCAAACCTGCCGGATGCCTCAGCGAACGAACCGCCACCAGCCTTCAACCCAAACCCACCAGCAAATAATGGGTCAAGCCCAACAACCCCTACCATTTCCACCCACCCAACATTTAGCCCAAACATATTACCAACCCAACTATCCTATGGTACAACCTATGCGGGCTTGCTACAATTGTGGTGACCCAAGCCATTTTAGAAACACTTGCCCAAGACTGGTGAACATTATTCATGCTCAGGCCCAAGCCAATCCGGTGAATCAAGCGAACCAAGCTCCTCCACCTGCAAGAGGAAGAGCTTTCAACATTAACGCTAATCAGGCTAGAGCTGACGGCAATGTGGTTAACGGTACGTTCCTTATTAATGGTCGATATGCATCCATGTTGTTTGATACTGGCGCGGATAAAAGTTTTGTGTCTTTAGAGTTTGAACCCATCCTAAACCAAAATCGTGATAAGCTCATGAAATCCATAACAGTAGAAGTTGCTGACGGGAAACCGGTCTCATTGAACTCTATTATACGTAATTGCACTCTTACTCTAAACGACCATAATTTTCTAGTTGACCTTATTCCTATGAAGTTGGGAAGTTTTGATATCATAGTTGGTATGGACTGGCTCAGTCAACATCAGGCAGAAGTTGTATGTCGCGAAAAGTTTATACGTATTCCTCTTTCAAACGGTCAGACTCTTCGAATCTTTGGAGAAACCTCGTCGAAAGGGCTCAGCTTAATGTCTTGTCTTCAAGCTCAAAAATATCTTCGCAAGAATTATGTCGCGTTTTTAGCTCATATCATCAAAAAGGGAACCATGGAGAAGAAACTTGAAGACATTCCAGTAGTAAAAGATTTCCCGCAAGTTTTTCCTGACGACATTTCAGGACTTCCTCCAGTTAGAGAAGTCGAATTCTGTATTGATCTTATACCTGGTGCTACACCAGTCGCAAAGTCTCCTTATAGGTTAGCCCCCTCTGAAATGCAAGAGCTAGCCAGTCAATTGCAAGAGTTGACTGACAAGGGATTCATACGTCCTAGCTCCTCGCCTTGGGGTGCACCTGTTCTTTTTGTGAAAAAGAAAGATGGATCGTTTCGCATGTGCATCGACTACAGAGAACTCAACAAGTTAACAATCAAGAATCGCTATCCATTACCTCGCATTGATGATCTTCTTGACCAACTTCAAGGTGCCAGCTGCTTTTCAAAAATCGATCTTCGATCTGGTTATCATCAACTTAGAGTGCATGAAGAAGACGTCCCAAAGACCGCTTTTCGAACTCGTTATGGTCATTATGAATTCATGGTCATGCCATTTGGTTTAACCAACGCCCCAGCTGTCTTCATGGATCTAATGAACAGAGTCTGCAAACCTTATCTCGATCGTTTTGTTATAGTCTTCATCGACAACATCCTTATTTATTCAAAGTCTAAGTCTGATCATGAGCGACATCTTCGACTCATCCTTACACTTCTAGAGAAAGAAAAGCTTTACGCCAAATTCTCCAAATGTGAGTTCTGGTTAAAAGAGATGCAATTCCTCGGACATGTAGTCAATGACAAGGGAATACATGTCGACCCCTCAAAGATCAAAGCGGTACAAGAATGGCAAGCGCCACGTACACCAACTGAAGTAAGATCTTTTCTTGGTTTGGCTGGTTATTATCGTCGTTTCATTTCAAACTTCTCAAGCATTGCTGTACCACTCACGGCTTTAACTCATAAGGGAAAACCTTTCATATGGGGACCCAAGCAAGAAGAAGCCTTCCAAACCCTTAAGCAAAAACTCTGTGATGCACCAATCCTCACTCTGCCTGAAGGTTGTGATGACTTCGTGGTTTATTGCGACGCGTCAGGGCAAGGACTAGGCTGTGTCCTAATGCAAAGAGGAAAGGTTATAGCTTATGCTTTCGAGACAACTCAAGACTCACGAGAAGAACTACACCACCCATAACCTAGAACTTGGAGCCGTTGTGTTCGCTCTTAAGATACGGAGACATTATCTACATGGTACTAAGTGTGAAATATACACTGACCACAAGAGTCTTCAACATATCTTCAATCAAAAGGAGTTAAACATGAGGCAACGAAGATGGGTCGAACTTCTAAATGATTATGACTGTGAAATTCGGTACCACCCTGGCAAAGAAAATGTGGTGGCTGATGCACTCAGTCGAAAGGGATATGCGAACTCCATTCGTCTTCTATGTTCGCAAATCATATCTGACATTAAAGATCAAATTCGAGAAGCCCAACATGTTTCAGTAACGGAAGATGATGTACGAAAGGAGATGTCCTGTGGAGCTGAACTTAGGATTGAAACTAAGTCTGACGGTATTCTATACTATCTAGATCGTATATGGATTCCTAACCACAACAATCTTCGTGAAATTCTTATGAATGAGGCTCACAAAACACGATACTCTATACACCCAGGAGCCGATAAGATGTATCAAGACCTTCGATACACCTATTGGTGGCTGGAATGAAAAAGGATATTGCTGTTTTTGTTTCTAAGTGCCTTACATGTTCCAAGGTGAAAGCTGAACACCAAAGACCCTCAGGACTTCTGGTCCAACCTGAAATACCTGTATGGAAGTGGGAAAACATAACCATGGATTTCATTACCGGGTTACCTCGCACTTCTGGTGGGTATGACACTATATGGGTAATTATTGATAGACTTACAAAATCAGCTCACTTTATTCCTATCCGTGAAGATTTCAAGAACGAAAAGCTAGCTCGTATTTATATCAGCGAAATCGTAAGCCGACATAGTGTACCGTTAAGCATTATTTCTGATCGTGATGGTCGCTTCACTTCACGAACATGGCAAGCAGTACAAGCCGCTTTAGGTACGCGATTAGATCTCAGTACCGCTTATCATCCTCAAACTGATGGACAATCTGAACGCACCATTCAAACTCTTGAAGATATGCTTCGAGCATGTGTTATAGACTTCAAGGGAAATTGGGACGCTCATCTACCATTAGTTGAATTTTCGTACAACAACAGCTATCATTCAAGCATCGGCATGGCACCTTTTGAAGCCTTATATGGTCGTAAGTGCCGATCTCCAGTATGTTGGCACGAAATTGGGGAAGCTCAAATCACTGGTCCAGAATTGATCCAAGAAACCACAGACAAGATCCATCAAATCCGAAACAATCTTCTAGCGGCTCAAAGTCGTCAAAAGAGTTATGCAGATAAACGACGAAAGCCTTTAGAGTTTAACATTGGTGATCATGTACTTCTAAAAGCCTCACCGTGGAAGGGAGTGGTTCGTTTTGGTCAAAAAGGCAAGCTAGCACCACGCTACGTAGGACCATTCAAGATACTCGAAAGAGTAGGACCTGTAGCATACAAGCTTGATCTACCAGAAGAACTCAACAGGATTCATCCCACATTCCACGTGTCGAACTTGAAGAAGTGCCTCGCTGATGAAAACCTCCACATTCCTATGGAAGATATTCAGATTGATGAATCTATGCATTTTATTGAAAGACCTGTAGAGATCATGGACTTCGGAGAAAAACGTCTTCGACGAAGTCGCATTCCAATTGTTAGGGTACGCTGGGAGTCGAAACGGGGACCTGAGTTTACTTGGGAACGTGAAGACTCAATGCGCGAAAAATACCCGCATCTTTTTCCTACTACTTCTACTACTTAAATTTCGGGACGAAATTCCTAAAAGTAGGGGATACTGTAACATTTGTCGAAAACGGGTTTTACCAAACCCGTTCCATTTGTAATTGAATATCAAGTTATAAATGTGTCGTTGCCTATTTATGTTTATTTTAATTTTTAATGATACATAATTAATAAACAAATTAAACCATAAAAGTTATAATTGATAAAAAGTATAAATAAAGTAATAAAAAATAAAATGGGGCTGCCGGGACTCGAACCCGGATCAGCCAGGTTGTAAACTCCAAAGACTTAACACTCACACGCATAACCACTCTGCCACTTGTTTGTTTTCTGTCAACTCTAGGAAACAAATAAATCTTATAAACAAACATAGATTAACCGGTTGGGCCAACTGAAAACCGAAATCGGCTATTCAACCGTCTAAAACGTTTGAATAATCGCGAATTCAGGTTTATAACCGATGCACCGACAATTCTAATCAATTCAGACTTGAATTGACTTAAATTCTGATGATGATGGGTTTTATAACCGAAAATATCCCATAATCTGAATTACTGCAATCAAAGATCTTCTCGCGACTCAGAAACATTCCACAAATCTGCCATTTCACTTTCGTCATACTTTCAGTTCATCAGAAAAGTTTATTTTACTCGCCGGAAAATTCTGCAAGTTCGTCGGAAAACCGTATTCTTCATCAAAACGGTAAGTCTTTCAATACCGTCGTAGTCTATCAATTGTTAAGCTGTTTCTAACTCGGACCTATCAATTGAAATCGAATTCAGACGCTGCTATCGGATAATTCCAGTTTGCCGGAAAATTTCTGAAAATCTTTATTTTCATCTGTGAATCGGTAAGGACATTCAAACACTCTGTTAACGTTTGTTTATCACTTCAATTCCACGATTAGCTAATCAAAACGGTTAATTGGCTTGCTCAGTTGAAGTTCATAAAAACAGAGACCGACGCTTTGCCGGAATTCTGAAATAAATCGTTCACCGGTATGTTTACTTCTAATTATCGTCTCTGCCATTTCATATTAGTCTGTACAATGTTTATCAATCGAATTAAACAAGATATAACGGTGTAATCCGCTGTCTGTAAAAACTAACGAGGAAGATGAACTGCGCTAACAATATAAGGTTAATTAAATTGGTATTTTAAACGGGTTAGACACACAGTCCAGCGGTGGACTGTGTGCAAATTATACGCACACGCCGCGAGTTCGATCCCTGATACACGCACCCTATATGTAATAAAAACGTTTTATTTTTCTAACTGAACCGGGTTAATTCACGTTAGTTGTTAAGTATAACAAAAATTGGTATATTAACCAAGTTAGACACACAGTCCAGCGGTGGACAGTGTGTAACGTTAAAGCACAGGTCCCGGGTTCGAGACCTGTTAGTGGCACCGGTTCGATGAATTAAAATGTTTTTGAAAATAAAAGAATTTTGGATGAATTGAGTTAATATATAAGTATAATTAAAAACAGAATTATTTCGGGTTAGACACGTAGCTCAGTTGGTAGAGCTGCGTGCACACATACGGGAGGTCTCGGGTTCGAGCCTCACCCAACGCATTTCAATTACACAATAAACCGGTCAAACAGTCAAAGTCAAAAAGTCAACGGTCAACCCAAAAAGTCAACATATTTTTATATTTTTAATTATTTAATTTAATTTAAAAATCAATTAAAAATACTTAAAAATAATGTTTTTAAAGATAGGAAATAGCCTTAAACTCGTAAAATATATCTAAAAATTTTATTAAAATCCTTAATAAAATCCACTCATTTACTATATTTTTCCGTTATTATTTAGGTTAGTTAATTCTCGTTGTTCCGCTCTTCCAATTCGTGCGCATCTCACTATCTCCAATCAAACGCACCCAATGTGAGTGAATCTTTACAAATTCCCCGTTTTAATCACGTTTTTGGGGTGTATCATGTGTCTTGCTACTTATTATACTTAAATTATTGTGCATACATCATATCATGGACAAATGTGTATTCAGTTTGATTCAATGGTTTGTGTGGTTATTGTTAGATTAAATTCATTACTTTCAGTACATGCAATTTCATAGGCCGCCGCTCCCCATTACATTATGAGCGTTGAGCATGTTCCCCATTACATTATGAGCGTGAACCTTGCGTGCCAACATACGATCGGCTCCGTTTGATTGAGCCTTGATCGCACAGACATTTATCATTTTCAGTACATGCAATATGATCGGCTCCGTTTGATTGAGCCTTGATCGCACAGTTTCATTCATGTTATATATTTATGCAAGTTGATATGTCATGGTATGTTGTTGGTATGTTATGGTATGTTATAATTTGTGGTTAACATTGTTGCTGATTGATTATTTATCATTTGCTCACTTATGATTATGCACAGTTTTTCCTTGATAAAATAACCAGAAAATCAATTATAAATGTTTATCTAACAAGGTTCAGTCGCCAACTTATGATGACCTAAAAACCCCCATTTCTACACATGATACAGGTGAACCAGCTGCAGCCAGAAACACATAGGATTGGCCTAGAAGAATAAAATGGTTTAGAGCTTGGAATTGTTTAGTTGGTTATTTTCTTTGTATTTGTATGGACATGTTTGGATATTTGAGAATGTAATTTTGATTTAAATAAATATGAAACATAATAGTAATTCATGAGCTTTGGTGATAACCCAATTATGCCCCGACTCTTATTCCGCTGCGGGTCGGGTGTGACATAGAGTTAGTACTAGAGCATTCAATTATGCCCCGACTCTTATTCCGCTGCGGGTCGGGGTGTGACATAGAGTTAGTACTAGAGCATTGCTCAACTTATGCTTTAGAACCTCAAAAGATTCTTGTTGTTTTGGACCCCAGTCAAACTTGACATTCTTACGGGCCAGGGTAGTCAAAGAAGTGGCTATCCCCCAAAAGTTCTTAATGAATCTCCTATAATAGCTGGCCTATCCTAAGAAGCTACGAGTCTCCAAAGGTGTCTTAGGTGCCTCCCAATTCATAATGACCTCAATTTTGGCGGGATCCACTTAGATAGCATGCTCACTTACAACATGTCCAAGAAACTGGACTTCTCTAAGCCAGAACTCACACTTAGAGAACTTCGCATAAAGCTTCTCTTGTCTTAACAACTCTAGGATGCACCGTAGGTGATTCTTGTGATCAACTTGATTACAAGAATAGATAAGTATGTCGTCTATAGAAACAATAACTTATCCAAATACGGCTTGCAGAGGTGCGATACTCTGGGACTCGACTGGTAGCATGCACAAAGGCATGTTGGACACATGATATCCGTTCGCGATGTTTTCAAATACATCAAAAGCCAATCATCGAATGGTAGAGAGGTTCATTAATCCTCTTCCCGGTTGAATCAAGTCCGATGCCATGATTCTGAGCTAATGGGGTAGACATCGTGGATGCGTCAAACATCTTGAATTTCTCCAAAACGTTGTTCACATACTTCGTCTAATGGAAAAAGATCCTGCCAAGAAGTTGGTTTACTTGAAGTCCCAGAAAAAAAACTTCATTCCCCCCATAGAACTAGGGGTGTTCAGTATACATTTCGAATTTGAAATTCAATTAAATTCAATTCGATTATCAAGAATTCATTTCGATTATAAGAATTCGAATTCGATTCAGTTCGAGTCAAGTAAATCGAATACGAATAGTATACGAATTTATAATTTCAAATTCGCTTCGATTCGAAATTTGAATAAAAACATACATTTTTATTTATTATTTTTATATATAACTAGGGTCGTAGTTACCCGCGCGTTACGCAGGGATGCAGATGGATTTCAGAATGTATAACACACCATGCAGCCGATAAATAAATTTGTATAATTTAATTAAAATGTTATAGTAATGGGTTATGCTATTTGA
The DNA here is from genome assembly GCA_947069175.1 of Scalesia atractyloides. NCBI lineage: Eukaryota > Viridiplantae > Streptophyta > Magnoliopsida > Asterales > Asteraceae > Scalesia > Scalesia atractyloides. The sequence continues at coordinate 41,287,264 of CAMTDV010000025.1, forward strand.
GTCGTAACTCGACTCTGAACATTAAAATAATAACAAAAGGTAAAATGATATAATAAATAACAAAGGTAAAAATATGGTAAACAAAAAAGAAAACGATAGAAACTTGGTCTGTTTTACCACGCTCGTTATAGCACAGAAAAAAATTACAAATATGTTCAAAAGAGTATCGGCGTGTTTGTTAAAAATATTAAACTAAAAAAACTTTTGCCACACTCGTTATAGCAAAGAAAAAGAAAAATTAAAAAAAACTATGTCTAAAACGATATTAACGCGTTCGTTAAAAAACTATTTAGGGGTAAAAAAAGTAATTTGGTTAAAGTAGGTAAACAAAAAAGGAAACGATAGAAACTTGTTCGGTTTTGGCGCGCTCGTTATAGTAAAGGAAAAAAGTTTAAAAAAATATGTTCAAAAGAGTATCGACGTGTTTGTTAAAAAAATATTAAACTAAAGAAAACTTTTGTCACACTCATTATAGCAAAGAAAATTAAAAATTAAAAAACTATGTCTAAAACGGTATTAACGCGTCCGTTAAAAAAACTATTTAGGGTATAAAAGTAATTTGGTTAAAGTAAACAAAAAAATTACAATAATTAAACTATATGGGTTGTAAATAAAAAAGTTTACACTAAATGATGAAATATAATAAAAGACAAAAACTTAATGAACTTGTAAAACATGCATTAGAAGTTGTACAACACTATTCATCTTCTCTTCTTTTATATCATATATAATACATATCTAACTTTTATTGGGCTACATTATAAATTATTTTCAAAATTTATTCCAAGTATTAAAATTACCCATTACCAAACCCGCTACGTGGCCCATAACTAAAACTTAAGTAACAAATCTATCAATAGATTTCTAACCCTAAAAATATTAACTTATAATATGGAGTGGTTATTCCCAACTTCTCGCTTTGAAGTTTAGACTGTATTGTACTTTATTTGGAACTTTTTAATGTGAAAACGTGCTTTATGACTGCTTTAAAATTTATGTTTCATTTTGATAGTTTTTACATGTTTAATTGAATTTGAATCAAATCGAATTTATTCGAACTCGATTCGAATTCAAATTTTTAATCGAACACGAAATGAATGCGAATTGGGTTTTTTTATCCGAATACGAATTCGAATCGAATTCGGTGGGTTTTAATCGAATTCGAATCGTATACGAATTCAAGGAAAAATAGAAATTATTCGAATAATTCAAAAATTCAGTATTCGATTCGATGAACACCCCTACATAGAACTCATCTCGAACTTTTTCTTCATGACTCTTTCGAAGTCTTTACACGAAACATCGTTTGTCGAACCGAATATGATATCATCCACTTAGATGTGTACTATCAAGATGTGACCTTCTATTTCTCGTGTGAAGAGAGTGTTGCCCACAGTGCCTCTAACAAAGCCATTGTCGAGAGATGTTGAGATAGCATCTCATACCAGGGGCCTGATGTAACCCGTACAATGCTTTGTCAAGCAAGTATACTTTGTCTTTGTAGATCAGATCGACGAACCCCGGTGGCTGGCCAATGTACACCTCCTCCTTCACTTTTTCATACAAGATGGCAGACTTTACATCTAGCTATTACACTTTGAATCCTTCACTTTTTCGTACAAGGAAGATTCTGATTGTTTCTAATCTGGCTATGGGAGCATAGACTTCGTGAAATCTATTCCCTCTTGTTGGTAAATTCCCTGAGCAACGAGTCGAGTTTTATTACGCACAATCACACCGCGATCATCCTTTTTGCACGTGAAGACCCATTTAGTGTTTATCTTTTGTGGTTTTCTGGCAGATCGACAAGTTTCCATACACCCAACTTTTTAAATGAGAGAGTTCGTCCTGCATCGCATTAACCCAACTCTCTTCTGTCAATGCTTCCTTATATGTCTTCGGTTCTATCTGCGAAATAAAACATTTAAATGAGAACCTTTTGTAAATGTGCAATTTTTGAATAAAAACAACTAAAATCCTGATTGACTTGATGTCGGGTTTTAACACCACTTTGTAATTCTCCGATTATAAACTCTGGTGGAAGGTATGATTGTGTTCTTGGCATAACCTCGTTGGATACGCTCACTTCCTGTTCTAGATTCATCACATTCTGTTCAACATCTCAATTAATCGCAATATTATCATTCTGAGCACTCGTTCTTTCATTTTGATTGTCGAGTCGACTATCAAGTTAAATTTCACCATCATCAGAAGTAGATCCATTATCGTCATATGTCGGTTCAGCTTCGGATTCAGAGTTGTTAGACTGATCAAAAGTAGAAGCTGATTCATTCACATCTGGTTCGACTTCGGGTTCATATATTCCAGCAGTCTGTGATTCAGGATGTTAGGTACTCGGACCTGCTTCAGCATCATGTGTGCCAACATGTGTCTGCACAACGATTGGTCTTGGAACTTGAACGTGAGAGAATGATTGTTGATGCTGGTAAAGCATAGCAAGTTCTTCTTCTAATGGTTGAGTTGGCAGATTGAAAGAATTCCAGAGACCTTCATAATCGAACAGCCAAGGATCTCCAGTTTCTGTGTCGGAGATGTGTATCTTTGAAAATCTACATGTTGAGCCTGAATAACCCGGTTGATGCTAGGAAGATAAACTCTCTTTAGCGGACTAGCATACTCCACAAAGAACCCTTCTAACGATTTAGCCCCAAATTTTCCATCCGAGTCGATTACCGTACACGGAGACCCAAAAGGTTCTAACCATTTTAGATTCAGATTTTGTTAGTTAAGAAGTTCGAAACATTTCTTCTTATGTGCCTTGACTGTCAATACTCTGTTTAATGTGTAACACTGATGTGTACAAAATGCAACATATAAATTCATCCATTTTGTTTAATGTGTAACACTGATGTATTAGTGACTTTATAATTAGTTTCTTACGCTGAAAATGAATTTTCCTAACCATTTCCTCATGATGTCATTGATTTGCTCATTCGTGTCTTTACGGTCTATATAGAGCACACTAACTACTTGGAAGGGGTTAGAAGGGTGGTTTGGTAAAGTTCTTGTCTCGTTCAGTGTATAGATCCTGTGAGGACTTGGTTCAAGCTTACCAGGACCTCTTTCAATGCCCTATGGTATTGGATGGCGGGGGTACGATTAGCTTGAACCCCTCATATGTAAACTACTGTTAAAACATTAAACCGGCCTCTTGGGATTGTATCCTTGCTGACTCAAACCACTTGGCCGAGGGTAACGTCACCTTCAAAAGAGGGGCCTACCACTTTTCACATTAATAACTTATTTAATTGTCTTTCAATAATCCGACCTCTTGGGATTGTATCCCTGCTGACTCAAACCACTTGGCCTAGGGTAACATCACCTTCAAAAGAGGGGCCTACTACATTAACTAAGAGAATCTCTTAAAAAGTCCAAAAGTGTGAAAATCATCAAAGGGTACATAAATGAGGAGTCGGATCTAAGTGATTCTATCTTGTCTATTTGTATTTTATTTTTAATTATCTTTTCATTTTTTATATTTACTTTTGTGTTTAAAAACTTGTATCAAAATTTGGATCGATTAGACTTTGACGCTAAACCGGTATTAAAAGCTCTCGTGTCATTGGACGACCTCGGTACCTTACCAACACTATGCTACGCTCAAGATGGGTGCACTTACCCTAGTGTGTGTTTAGTGTTAGTACAATATCGTGTTTTAAAAATTTAAAACTTGACTAATGCATAAAATGGACTTAGAATATTAATAAAATCATATCACGCTCGACATGCACCAAACACGCAGAGGCCACAGCTTCGCTCCAGAAACTCTGGAAATTTTGAATTGGCGAGCATGGTGCATGCAGTCTCTATCAATGTTCTATTCTTTCTCTCAGCTACACTGTTTATAGTAGGGTATACGGTGCATTGAATTCATGCAGAATTCCTTTCTCGTTGCAGAACTCTAACATCTTGTTATTCTTGAATTATGTCCCATTGTCGCTTTGAATACTTCTAATCGGTAAATGGTACAAATTTTCTAGCTTTTTGAACAAAACCATCAGACTGTCGAACTTTTCATCTTTACTTTCCAAGAACATCACCTAAGAGAACCTCAAATAGTTGTCGGTAACAACTAGGCAGTACAAATCTCCTGATATACTTCTTACATTTACTGGGCCGAAGAGATCCATATGAAGCCTTTCTAGTTGAAGCTTTATTGAGTTTAGAAGCTTTCTTGGATGCGACTTTTTATGTTGCTTTCCTGTCTTGCAGCTGATGCAGTCATCATACAAGTCTCTTCAGGTTGACACCATCCACATATAAATTGTTTTCACGAGGAACGCGCATTAAGATCCACTCTTCCGGTATTTTGAATCCTGGCTTCAGAATAACCCATTCTTTGTCAGTGAAGTGCGTCGTGAACTTTTTGTCACAAATCTGGGAGATGCTAAGAAGATTATTCTCCAACTGGCTATGTAGTTGACCTTTTCAAACAAAACCATTCCATTTGTCAAAATTCCTTCTCCCACAATTCTACCACCTTGATTTATGGCAAACCCGATGTAGCCTCCTCTGATAGGTTTTACGTTGTATAGGAGTGCTAACATCCCCGTCATTTGTCGGGATGCTCCACTATCCATAATCCACTTCGATATGATGGATCTTGGAAGACCCTGCACATGTAAACATTTGATCACTTGAAGAGCGAGACCCAAGCCTTTCCGGTCTTGGGTGGGTTGGAAATCTCAGTAACACCACTCACACACTCGGCTTTCTGATCAACCTTGACAGATTTTTTGGTTAAAACAGATTCTTTCCTAATCTCAGAAGATTGCTTTTTCTTTACAACCCAATTTAAGTTTTCAGAACTGTTTTCTTTGCATAAAATTTAGAATCCTTTTGTTTAGTTGAAGTAAAAGTTTCACCAGTTTCAATTTTTGAAAGATTTTCATTGACATTCACTAGTTTAACCTTTTCAGTGGATTCATTGTTTCTTTTCAAAAATTTGATTGGTTCAACCATAGGGTTTTTATTTCAGTTTCAGGTCCCATGTGACTTTCTTGACACCATAAACAGGGTTAGGACTCTTTTGTGGACATTTGTAAGAGATGTTTCCAACTTGGTTACACTTAAAACACGTTCTACTATCTGTTACAATAGTAGATCCCTCAACCTATTCACGTTGTTTTTGAATTTTAAAGAATTCTTCATTTGATTGTTTGCTATATTGACTTTCCTTTTCACTTTCTGAACTCGTTTCAGACACAAAAGTTATTTTTTTTACAAACTTTGCTTTTCCAAACTTGTTATATTTTTTCTTACCATATCCCAAACCGTTCCTACCATTATTGTAATTTCTCTATTGATTGTTAGAGTAAGAACTTTTTGGTTTGGAATAGTAAAACTTATCCTTTTTAAAGTTTGAAAATCCTTGATTATTTGACAAATTTTCAATCTCAGACATTTTAACCTCAACTAACTTAAAAACCTTTTCGACTTTGTTCATGTTCACATTCTGAATCAGAAATTCTGTATCAGGATACAGTTTGTCAGATCCACACAATTTATACATAACAACGTTAGGATCATCATTCGAACTATAACCTGATTTTGGAATGTAACTTTTATGAAAACTGTCGTCACTTTCAGAATGCGAACTAGAACTTGTTTTGTCAAACTTTGATTGAGCACTTTCAAAATCAGTGTTATCACTATCACTTGCCAAAACCTTCACGACAACATCCTTAACCACATCAGATTCACACTCTGATGCAGATTTTGTGTAGGTTACTGTTAGGATCTGAGTTTGAATTGATTGTAAATGTTTTGTAAAATGGTAAATGAAAGAAGGTAAAACAGTGTGAATTGCAGCGGAAATCGAAAACTTAGTTTTACAATCAATGGAAGATTGTTTTCATCATCATGCTTTCAAAACTTGTAGTTTTTGCATGTGAATCACAAACTCCCCCTCAGCCGTTTATAACAAGTTTGATAGTACAGAAATGCAGAAATGATTGGTGAATGATCTTTTAATAGATAAGAAAATTAGTACAAGGAAGTTAAGTATTTATACTACAATGCTAACCTCTAAGCATCTTTGTTGATGTCAGAGGTGAAAGCAACAGCTAACAAAATAACTAACCCTAACCACTGATTAACCTATCATCTCCTAGATTTACAAAAAAACTGTTAAATTGACAAAAAACTGATATCCTAAGCTCTGCTGGTCTTCATCAGACCTTTAACTTTAATCTTCATCCGAGCTTTGCTTCATCAGACCTTAGCTTTAATAGTTCTTGTATAGCAGACCTTGACTTCATCAGATGCTTGGGTCAGAGTTTAGAAACTCTGGTATTTAGGATCAATCATCTGATGACCTTTTGGATTTATATCATCTGTTCCTTTGATAAGGTTCAATCCCAACAATCTCCCCCTAGAACAGTTGATGCCAAAACCCATGACTTTTTTGTTGATCTTTATTTCTCAACATTAACTCTCTTATTTTCCCTTTGAACTGTAATTCAAAGTTAAGAGATTCAATCTCATCCACATCCTTTTCAAGCTCCAGATTCGTGAGATCTTGGAGGTCTTTTGCACATAGCCCATATGCATCCTCCTTGCTTATCTTGGTAGCATCGCCATTTGATTTGAGCAAAGTCAATTCATGGGTGTTTTTGTCAACTTTCCACTTTAGAATTTTTAGATCAGATGGCTTTCTAGGATGGCTTTTTATTGTTGAGAAGGATGGTTGAATTTGATGAGCAACTTTTGACAAAGTTTCTCTCAGCATATCACTTGCTTCATCGGTGTGGAATTGTGCTTGATAAATGATGCCTTCTTTGATAAAGATCTGTTCAAACCTATTCTTATCTTCCTCACACATCTCCCTTTGCCTTTTTCTTTGATTCAAGGCAAGGATGAATGGGGTAGATGTTGAAGTTGATTTTTGAGTATGTTGAGCTTGATGAACTATAACCTCTGATCCTGAGTAATTTGGCTTTTGTGGCAAGGTTGGATCTTTCTTTCTCAACACTTCTAACCCTTTGTATGCTTCCACAACCTTAACCTCTGACCATCTTGTGATTTGATTTTTGGTTCCATAATTGGTAGCTATCAACTCTTCTTTCATCCTTCTAAGCTTTAGAGCTTTATCAGGTATATTCTTCTTGAATTTGGACCAGTCTGGAGGAGTAGGCTTTTTATTTGGATCTTTTAGCATTTCTTGCATCCTTTCAACTTCTTGTTTTAAGTCACTCATAGACCAATCTTTAAACGGAGCTCTCGTTACCTTGTATTGCTTATTTTCCATGATATGATCAATGTAATCTTTCCTTAAGCTCTCATCATCCTTTTCTGACAATCTCTTGCACAGGTCTTTGAAAAATCTTCAAGTCTTCTGGCCTTGCTTAGTTGATACTGCATGTAGTTCTGAACTTCTCTGTCACTTCTTCTCTTTGTATCTCTTTTTGTGATATCCTCTGCTTGTTTGGCCTTTAAATGCAGATATTCATCAATGTTCTTTGGTTTTGGATATCCTTCCAGAGATGGGAAGTTCCTCTTTTCTGGATCTTCTTTAGAGTAAAAGTGACTTGATTTCTTCTTTAACAACAGGTAGATCTAGTGGGAGTTGAGTGGTAAGAGGAAGTATTTGTCTTGCAGTAGTTTGACATGATGTGGATATTTGAGGAGCAACAGATGTGTTGGTCAGTGGTTGTGAGAATAAAGGAAGTGGTGAAGGAATGATATTATCATCAGTTACAACATTTGTTATTTTCCTTCTTTTGAAAGTAAGCTTGCGTGAAGAAGGTTGGTTCAGAATTCTTGTGGGCGTTGATATTGGTTGAGCAGTGGTTGGAAAACTGAGTAAAGTAGTGGATTGTGTATCATCTGTTGTAACCATTGCCGTGTCAACAATTGTTGGCACAACATTAGTTGTAACATCTGATGGTTCAGAAATTGATGAAGGTTTTGGTGGTGATGATGGTTTTTCTGTGCTGCCAGAGTGAACAATGATTTTGGAAGGGGTGGATGCTTGTTGATTAACCTTTCTAGTTGTCTTTCTTCTTTGCTTTGAGGTACCAAGCTCTTCCTTTTTCATTTGTTCAGTCTTTTCTTTATCAAATCTATCTACACCTTTATGTTCTAACCTCTCTTTTCTCAATTGCTTTTGACCTATCAGGCTTTGGTATCTCAACCACTGGTTTAGCCTTGGGATCAAGTTTTAACTTTAATCCTTCAGATTCTTTCTCCCCCTTTTTGGCATCATCAGTGTTTACAAGTATTACAGTGGGAGGAGGTATGCTAGTGGTTTGAATCAAGTGAGCTTTTAGGCTTTAATGTCAGCAAGAGTGTCTTGATATCTTGCATCAACCATATTTCAAAATTGTTGCATGTGCTTCTCGTGTTGGAGATCAGCATGTTGTCATTGTTGTTGAAGCAGAGGATATAAGAGTTGCCATAGCCCAGCAGTGGTTGTTGTTGATGAGCAGAGGATTGACTTTTGGAACTTTGTAACATCTGTTGCATCATATTTTTGATATCAGCAACATATAATTCAACATTTGAGAGTCTCTCCGTCAATTCCTTGTATTTTAGCTCATCACCTAACTTAATAGGATCATTGAAATCCTACCTATGGCAGTTTTATCTGTGTTATCATGAGCAAAAGTTTCCTACACAGCTTCAAACATAGATGCCCCTTTGTCTTGGAACTGGGGACTTCCCACTGGAGTAGAGATTACCTTGGTAGCCTCAATAGTGGTTGCCTTCAAGAGAGTCTTATAAATGTAAGCATTGTCCAACTGAGAACTTGGGAGTTCTGCAATTGTAGTGATTGCTCTACTTGAATTATCACCAAGGGTCACATGTACCCCAAGGGATGTAACCTCCTTAACGTTGATGGGTTAGCAGAGATAGAGGCATCAGACTCAGTCATTTGTTGATGTATATTCTCAGTGATAGGTTAGTGAGAAGAACTGATTTGTGTCTGATCCATATCTATTGCTTTCAACAAAGGTATGATAGTAGGTGGAAGATTTGTTGGTGAGGGTTGTCGTGTAGGAAAAGACATTGCCCAGGGAGAGGGGCTGCGGAAGATAGAGCCAAGTGTATCTAGAGCTTCATAAAGTGGTGTACATGTGCTTTCAACTTGGTTCCTTTTGTGAGGAATCAAGAGGAGTGGTGTGCGTAAAGCATGTTATGAATTTATTGATATTTTGAGGCTATTTTACGCGTTACTCAAGTTTAAATTTATAAAATATGATATTTAACTAACACTAATCACACACTGGGGCAAGTGCACCCATCGTGAGCGTAGTATAGTGTTGGTAAGATACCGAGATCGTCCAAGGACACAAGAGCTTTTAATACCGGTTTAGCGTCAACGTCTAATCGATCCAAATTTTTGATAAAAGGTTTTAAAGCATAAAATTAAATCTAAGATAAATAAAATAAAACACAAATAGACAAGATAGAATCACTTGGATCCAACTTCTCTTTTATGTATCGTTTGATAGTTTTCGCACTTTCGGACTTTTTAAGAGATTATGTTAGTTATAGTAGTAGGCCCCTCTTTTGAAAGTGACGTTACCCTCAACCCAGTGGTTTGAGTCAACAGGGATACAATCCCAAAGGGTCGGAATATTGGAAGATAATTAAATAAGTTATAAATGCGAAAAGTGGTAGGCCCCTCTTTTGAAGGTGACGTCAGCAAGGATACAATCCCAAGAAGTCGGTTTAAAGTTCTAATAGTAATTTATATATGAGGGGTTCAAACTATTCGCACCCCCGCCATCGAATACCTTTGGGGTATTGAAGGAGGTCCTAGTAAGCTTGAACCAAGTCCTAGCAGGATCTATACACTGAACGAGACAAGAATTTCACCAAACCACCCTTCTAACCCCCTTCCAAGTAGTTGACGCGCTTTATATAGACCGTAAAGACACGAATGAGCAAATCAATGACATCAAGAAGAAATGGTTAGGAAAATTCACTTTCAATATAAGAATTTAGTAATTAAATTTATTAATACATACCCAATTAAAAAGTGCCGAAAGATTAAAAACTAAAAGTAATACATAAAAGATTAGTCTTCACCAAGTGATGTAAGGAATTTAGCCAAACATGGCCTTTGTTTGACAAGAACCCTTACTATCAATCTTGGATCCCGAGACTACTACACACTCTAGATGATAGATGGATGATGGTGGTGGGTGTTGGTGTTGTAGTGGTGGTGGAATGGTGGCAAAGTGAGAGAGAAGTGGTTTGCCAAGGGATGCCTTTGAAGTGAACCAAGCACCCGTATTTATAGCCCAAACAGTAGCCCGGCCACGGCCCCGTGTCCAGCGGGCACGGCCTGTGGCCATCATCTTCTCTTCCTTCATTAATTGCAGCTGTTAGCAGAGGGCCCCACACGACCCCGTGTCTTTTGGGCACAGCCCCGTGGTCAAGTCTTCGCTGTACTATTTAAGATTCTGCAAATCTTAGAGTTGACCACACCTCATGTTGGTCTGGGCACGTCCCCGTGGTGGGCGTAGAAGCTTCTGCAGGTTTTGTCTACAAGTTCAATGGCTGACCACCCCCATGCTTGTCTGGGCACGTCCCCGTGGTCAGCTTTTGTCTCTTGTTTTTGTCTTTGGGTGTTGCTGAGGGGTCGGGCATGGCACTTATTCCCTCTTTGTGTATTTATGTTGGTTTTGGCTGCTTATTTGCTTCTTCTGTTCTTTTGTGCTCTTTTTATCCTGAAAATACAAAAGGAACAAAGAAACGTGCTTTTTTCCAACATTAGTACTAAAGGGTTAGTTTTATGCCTCATTTGATGTAATTTATATGTTACGTTTTACACACATCAAATATCCCCACACTTGAATCTTTCCTTGTCCTCAAGCTAAACTCTTTTAAATGTGGCTTACACACCCAAACGGAATAGGTAGAGAAGAAGTTTTTGTGGTTTGTCTTGAGTGTCGGGAATCCAAGATCTTTACTTAAATTTTATTTTTATTTTATTTACAATCCTATTAGTCATGATTTTTTTAGAACATCCTTAAGAAAAATCATTTTATTTAGGCATAACATGCCTCTTTAAAATTCTATTTATATACAAGTTCACTTACCTCACAAGAGGTCACTCAACACTCGGTCGAAGATGTATTTTTGTGATAACACTGATTTCGGTTTGGAACTTACTTCTACCATACGCTTGCCAAGGTATCAATCCTCCCTCTTTTTAACTATAAACTTTTGTAAATATCAAGAGGTCTTTGAAAAAGGTTAGGCTTGGGTTAAAGGTAGGTGATTTGGTTAGTAGTTAGTAAAATGGCAGAAAGCGTAAAAGCGTCAGTTGTCGTAAAAAGTTTTTGTTTTTGTGACATATATTTAAACTAAACATTTTCAAACAAGATTTTGAGGAACTTCTTTGGTTATTGAAAGAACTATGGTTTTTTATGTCACCAGATAACCGAGCTTTTTACTAAAGCAAATGGGTTTTCAAAGAAAAAGGTTTTGGTGGGGAGTGGGTGTTTGTTTTGCGGGTTTTTGAAATGAAAAAGCTAAGACTCAAAGGGGTTAACTAGGGGGATTTTAGGTAGTGGGGTAGAAAGAAGGAAAACAATGGTTTTGAATGAAAAATGGGTTAGTCCTAATGCCTCCATCATTTACTTTCTTGGGTTTAAGTTGGTAAGGACCGGGAATGTATCATCTTGGCAAGTTCTAGAGTCGTAAGAACCAAGCGGCTATTCACACAAGAAATGAAAAATGAGCATTTCGTTCAAAGATGTATGTATGCTCAATAAAGGCTCAAAAACTCACTTATTGTGGGAATTGGTTTTTATTGTGAACAAGTATATATAATCAAATTTTAAAAGATTTGTCATACCTTTTTATAATTTCTTGTTTGGTTCTTTTTATCATGACGCTATTGGTTGTAAATTTGCAAAAACATAACTTTTTAAAACTCGTTATTCAACTTAAACCAAGATAAGTAAAAAAAATTTTTGAAAAAGATTTGGGGTGATTAGCGGTTCCAATACGAGTTTTGTGTAAGGCTTGTTATTAGGACTTGCTAGATTCAAGGTTTTAGCTCCCCCTCCCCACACTTAAATTACACATTGTTCTCAATGTGTCTAAAAATACGTTTTTCAGTTGATTCGAACATGTAAAAGCGTGTTTAAAACAAATTTTTATGACACTAGGCTTCTAGCCACGGGCTCGTGTTGTCCGGGCATGACCCGTGTTCAGAGCGCCAGTATCAAAGTGAGACAGATGGTAGACCATGGGGCGTGGCCAGTGAGCACGGCCCGTGGTCAGTTACTTGTTTTTAAAATTTTTTCTGCAGAACCTGGGCACATGGTGTGTTCAGTTGGGCACGGCCCCGTGCTGCACATGCTGGGAAGCTGAAAAAGTTGTCGGAAGGTACTGTTTACATGCATGGGGTGTGGTTTTAGCATCCCTTCGGCAGTTTTCATCTTTTCGAGTGTGTGTTATTCCTAAAAAGTAAAATTTAAACTAGAAAGCATAAAAGTTTAATTAAATTAACACTAAGGATAGTCCCGCGGAATGCCTTCGTGGTGCGCCACGTTTATAAGGGTCCTTGGCTAGACCCAATGCTTGTCATGTGTTACCCGAGTGGGATGTCTCGCATCCTATGTTGCATCGTCGAAGAGCATCATTCAAGCTTGAGTCTATGACATTCATGTAGTTGACCGGGTCGTCCCTCTATTCTTTTTCCTACCCCGAACTTCATTTCCTTGTCTCCTACCCTCAGTGTCAGTTTCCCGTTGCTTACATCCACCATGGCACGAGCGGTGGCGACAAAAAGTCTTCCTAAGATGAGCGGTACATCGGTGTCTTCTTCCATGTCGAGTATGACAAAGTCAGCCGGGAAGACAAATTCTCCGACCTTTACCAAGAGATTCACGGTGACACCTTTGGGTATTTGATTGACCTATAGGAAAGTTGTATGCTCATTTTTGTGTGGCTTGGTTTTCCTAATCCGAGTCCGGTCAAACATTGATGCGGGCATGAGATTGATGCTAGCCTCGAGGTCGGCTAATGTATTTCTTATAGGAGATCCCCCGATGGAGCAAGGGATGGTGAAGCTCCCGGGGTCGATTTTCTTTTGAGGGAGTTTGTTGAGGAGTACGGCTGAGCATTCTTCACTTAGGTTGACTATTTGCAATGTTTCAACTTCCTTTTGTGAGTGAAGAAGTCTCTCATGAACTTTGAGTATTTTGGCATTTGAGTGAGGACTTCTACAAATGGGAGATTGATATTGTTTTAGTAGGTTTATGAATTTTGTGAATTGCTCATCGGTCTTTTGGTGAAGCAACCGACTGGGGTAGGGTACCGAGTGTTTTTTGGTGGGTTCATGATTTTGTGAAATGGTAGTTTCTTGGTGGGTGAATACGTTTGTGGTTTGTTCCGGTGGATTGTTGTAGGTGGGTGGAAGTGTTGTTTCCTCGGGACCAATTTTCCGCTTCCTTAATGTTATGAAGTGTACTTGTGCCTTTGGATTGGTTTCGGTATTGCTAGGTACGGCGCCTTGTGGTCTTTCGGAGAAACTTTGGGCTAGTTGGCTTAGTTGCTTTTCAATGTTTTGAAGACTAGCCCGTTTGGTTTCTAATGTCGGATTCCGTTTTTGAGAAACGATCCGAGTACCTTTTGTTGGTTTTCGGCGATGCGGCGTGTCATGAGATCTTCAAGCCTCTCCCGACCCCCCTGTTGTTGAGTAAAATTTTATGACTCATTTCTCGGTTGTTGAAATTTTGGTCTTTGATTTTGATTTTGTTGGTTACTACTATTCCCCAGTTCCATCTAACCAAGGTTAGGATGGTTTCGCCACCCTTGGTTGTAGGTACCTGTTGGGGGACCCGATGGTCTGGGTCGATTGTCTATGTAGTTTACCATTTCCGTTTGTTTTCATTTCTTTATACAACTCCAATTTTCATGTGGCCCACCACACCCTTCGCAAGCCATTACCGAGGCCGTTTTTGTTATTTCTAGCTTTTTGATTTTCGAAGATAAGGCCTCGATTTGGGCTTGCAAAGAAGTGTTTTCATCTACCTTATGAGTTCCCGGGCAATAGATTTTGAGCCCCGGGGGGTGTGCCATTATGTTTTGAGCAATTTCCTCAATTTGATTATATATTTCATTTGGGCGTCTATTACCTAAGAGTCCCCTGGAGCTTGAGTCGAGTGTTTGTCTCGTGTGTGCAACAAACCATTATAGAAAGTGGATACTTGTTGCGATAACGCAAGGCCATGATGAGGGCATTTCCTTAATAGCTCCTTGAATCTTTCCCAAGTTTCAAATAAAGATTCCCCATCTTCTTGTGAATATGTGTTTATTTCGGTCATTAATTTAGCGGTTTTAGAAGGCGGGAAATATTTATATAGAAACTTTTGGGAAAGTTCATCCCAAGTGTTTAGCGATCCACTTGGGAGGGTGTTTAACCAAGCCTTAGCTCGGTCCTTTAGTGAAAATGGGAACATTCGGAGGAGAACGGCCTTGTTTAATGCTCTGTTAATCCGAAATGTATCACATATTTCCAAAATGTTGGTGATATGTAAATGGGGATCTTCGTCGGGAAGGCCGTGGAATGTTGCTGAATTTTGGAGCATTTGAATCAGAAGCGGTCGAAGTTCGAAGTTATTGGCATCGACGTTTGGAGCATTGATGTCGGCTCCAAGATTATCGATCGTAGTCCGTAGGTAATCCATAAGAGTTCGTTGATCCGCCATTGGGACTTGATCCCTTGAAGCTTTCTCTTGGTTCTTGGCTTTTAGTCTTTTTCTTAGAAAGCCTTCGGGCTCGTCTAAAGGTTCGTTTATGTCTTTATCGGAACTAGAGCTCATGCACAGTGTAAAGATTTCAGGCCCTGTAATCGAGTTTGAAGTCATGTGATTAAGACAAAAGAAATCCTAGTTAGATGATTCACCACGGCCTCGTGGTCAATGACCACAACCCGTGGTCAATGACCACCGGCCCGTGGTCGAGATACAGTTAACAATTTTTTGGATCCCAGTTACTGTGGAGCTGGGCACGGCCCGTGTTGCACCTCCACGGCCCCGTGGTCACTCTTCTGTAACTCAGAAAATTGAACTGCCAGTAATGATGGTAGGCACGACCCCGTGTTTAATTGGGCATGGCCCATGCTGAATTCTGCAGAAAGTGCAGAATTTGCTAAAACTGAAAAATTCCTAAAAAGAAAGAGAAAAATAGGTAAAAATGATTAGGCCGTTGATTTTAAGCTTTCTTAAAATCCTTGTGTCCAAGGCAATGGCACAAAAAACTTGGTGTGCGTAAAGCGTGTTATGAATATATTAATATTTTGAGGCTTATTTACGCGTTAGTCAAGTATAAATTTATAAACCACGATATTTAACTAACACTAAACACACATTTGGGCAAGTGCACCCATCGTGAGTGTAGTATAGTGTTGGTAAGATACCGAGATCGTCCATGGACACAAGAGCTTTTAATACCGGTTTAGCGTCAACGTCTAATCGATCCAAATTTTGATAAAAGTTTTTTAAAGCATAAAATTAAATCTAAGATAAATAAAATAAAATACAAATAGACAAGATAGAATCACTTGGATCCAACTTCTCTTTTATGTATCCTTTGATAGTTTTCGCACTTTCGGACTTTTAAGAGATTATCTTAGTTATAGTAGTAGGCTCCTCTTTTGAAGGTGACGTTACCCTCAACCCAGTGGTTTGAGTCAGCAGGGATACAATCCTAAAGGGTCGGAAAATTGGAAGATAATTAAATAAGTTATTAATGCGAAAAGTGGTAGGCCCCTCTTTTGAAGGTGACGTTACCCTCAGCTAAGTGGTTTGAGTCAGCAAGGATACAATCCCAAGAAGTCGGTTTAAAGTTTTGATAGTAATTTACATATGAGGGGTTCAAACTATTCACACCCCCGCCATCGAATACCTTTGGGGTATTGAAGGAGGTCCTAGTAAACTTGAACCAAGTCCTCGCAGGATCTATACACTGAGCGAGACAAGAATTTTACCAAACCACGCTTCTAACCCCCTTCCAGGTAGTTAACGCACGTTATATAGACCGTAAAGACACGAATGAGCAAATCAATGACATCATGAAGAAATGGTTAGGAAAATTCACTTTCAACATAAGAAATTAGTTATTAAACATTTATACATACCCAATTAAAAAGTGCTGAAAGATTAAAAACTAAAAGTAATACATAAATGATTAGTCTTCACCAAGTGATGTAAGGAATTTAGCCAAGCGTGGTCTTTGTTTGACAAGAACCCTTACTATCAATCTTGGATCCCGAGACTACTACACACTCTAGATGATAGATGGATGATGGTGGTGGGTGTTGGTGTTGTAGTGGTGGTGGAGTGGTGGCTAAGTGAGAGAGAAGTGGTTTGCCAAGGGTTGCCTTTGAAGTGAACCAAGCACCCCTGTTTATAGCCCAAACAGTAGTCCGGCCACGGCCCCGTGTCCAGCGGGCATGACCCATGGCCATCATCTTCTCTTCCTTCACTAATTGCAGATGTCAGCCGAGGGCCCCAAACGACCCCGTGTCTCTTGGACACGGCCCCATGGTCAACTCCTCGTTGTACTATCAAGATTCTGCAAATCTTATAGTTGACCACGCCACATGTTGGTATGGGCACGACGCCATGATGAATGTAGAAGCTTCTGCAGGTTTTGTCTTCAAGTGTAACAGCTAACCACGCCCATGACTAGCTAGGCACGGCCCCGTGGTCACCTTCTGTCTCTTGTCCATGTGCAGCAGTTGCAAACATTGACTTGTTTTGGACTCTTCAATTGACTTGTAGGAACTTTTATGTTGTTTTCCTTTTAAGCAAGAAACACAATGTTCTTCACAAGTGAATTGTTTTTGAGGCAAACCTCTGACAAGACTTTGTTTTGAGAGAGTGGTGATAGTTTTTATATTTGTGTGCCCAAGTCTTCTACGCCATAACTCTGTCTCTTTGCTTGAAGCCACTAAGAACATGCATGCATTGGACATTGGGTTATCTTTCAACGTATCAACCACATACACATTGCCACTCCTATGAGCAACAAGTTGTTCTTTACTCTCAACAATGATTTGATCAATCTTTTTAACAACCTCTAGGCCTACAATTTGACATGTTTTCTTTGTAAAGAAGGATCCATATCCTTTGTTACTTATTTGTGAAACACTCAAAAGAATGAATTTTAGATTGTTAATGAGATTAACATTTTCAAATTTGAACTTTCCAGCTTGAACAGACCCTGACTCCAACACCTTTCCCTTTTGAATTGTTACCAAAGGATATATCACCCGCTCCATGAGACATGAAGTCTTTGAGAAGGGCTCTACATCCTGTCATGTGCCTGGAGCCTCCACTATCTACATACCATAAACTATCAAGGCAAGGAGAAGCTCCCTGCACATAAGTAAACAGTTAGTTTAGGTGGGTTTCCAAAGCTAAAATGGCTTTGGATGGGATCATGGATTGTCCAATCTCAAATTCAGGAATATGGTTAGTGGTTTGATTTGGTTTTTGTAACCACTGTTGTGGAGCATTTCCTAACAGATGTTGGTAACCATGAGGATGCCTATTGACTCTTGGCTTTGAGGGCTTTTTGTAACCCTCATAACTAAGAGGAACCTTTTGATAAATAGGTTGGTCATATCCTCTTGGATACCTGTTTTCAGGTGGTGCATCTGTCACTTGTACCTCTCTAGGAATAGAGGTTTTGGTCAGTGCTTTTGTAACAGATGTTTCAACAGGTTCAAAGGTCTGCTTAGATTTATTTCTAGCAGAGCTTGAACTTTGACTCTCAAGAGCTTTTGTTTTGATCTCTCTTACCTTTGTGTCATAGGTTTGAAGATACACACACTCTTGGGTCATGTGGATGTTTTTCCACAGATGATGCATTTTGAAGAATTTGGGATAACACAAATTTTGTTTATGTTATAAGCTTTAACAGAAAACAGTTTTCGGTGACATGATTCTTTTCTCACAAAAGTTACAAAACAAGTTTTTAACCTTTTATTTCTTCTTCCCTTTTTCAGACTTCCTTTCAGCAGACGTTGTGACATCTGCTGGAAGATCCTTAATAGGGATTATCCTTGCTTTTGGGGCCTTAACACCTTCAATGGTTCAGAAGTCCATTTGCTTAAAGTTTTCTAAAATGTCACACTCATCTGACCATGTGGGTTTAAATTGATATTTCTCAACTTCCTCAAAAGTTGAGGATCCCTCATGTTTTTCCAAAATGATTTTGTTTCCAATTTTATAAGTGACTTTTATTTCTTCACCAGCCAAGTTTTTGGGGACAACTTCAACCAACTCAGAATCAATTTTAGCAACATTTTCAGAAACTTTATCATTTTTCTTAAAACCAATGCCAAATTTTATGTTACTCTTGATCTGATTTTCTAACATAATTTTATAACCTTTGCAAGACTCTACCCATTTTTCACAAGTGATTTGGGTAGATTCTAACTCCTTTTTGCAAACTTGGTATTTTTCTACCAATGAGTATCATCATTTGCTGCGAAAGCATAGCTCGTGGAATGTTGATCAAAATAGATTCCGGTTAATATACCAATAAAATGATCAAAACTTTGATCATTTCCCATTCCAGAGGATGATCCCTCCTGACTCAAGTGTGTTGTGTTACCAAAAACGTAACTATTGATACCTTTCCAGTTTCCTAGAGCTTTTTCTTTTGGACAAGCTCCCTCTTAAAGGTTAGGAGCTTTCCATGGAGCTGGGTCAGGCTCATGTCCTTGAAATCTGGGGAAGTTCTCATCACTATAGCAATAGTGTCCCATTTTTCAGGTAAATATTTTAGAAATCGGTTACTTAAAGTTGATTTAGTAAATTCTTTATTAACCAACTTAAGTTGTAGGACCGAGTTCCTCCTTAGAAAAGGTTCCTAGATTTGTTTCTAGTCCATATATGCGGAATCTATATGAATTAGTGACAATACACAAGAATTAATGTTTAAGAGTTGATTTCATTGATTAGATAAACGTTTACAATATGTATGAAATCCGGCAGAGCTTCGCCATCTACTTCGCAAAAACTGCTACATGAAAAGACCCAGCGAAACTATATAGACCTCAACACTTCGTACGAAGACACATCAATTCGTACGAAGTTGTCACTTCGTACGAATTGCTAACTTCGTACGAAGTGTGTACAACACACACATAAACTTAACATATGACATATCTAGCATCAACAAACTCCCCTTGGATGTTGTCGCAGTCTTGGTCACTCTTCAAAAGCTTCAACCACGTCCAAACAAGTTCTTGTACGGCTTCTTACATCTCTCTTGTGATGGTATCGGTGTTTGATCCGTTGGAGGTGCCCACTTCATGAATTGAAACCTCCCGAGACGCGTCGCTTTACCTTTTTCTCTAATTTCTTCCAATCTTTGCTATTCTTTTAGAAATTCTTCACGTTCGAGCTCTCTCCATTTTGATTCCCACATACGCCCTAAATTAATACCATGTGCATAGCAAACGTTGGTTACACCCTGGTATTGCTTCGCTTGTGTCTCTTCTCTCTTGTCGTAGCAAATCTTGTTAAAGAATAAACATTTTGCGTCATCTTTCGAACAGTTTACTAGCCACATCAGGTCTAGTATCCTGATTGTCCTCCAAAATCCCTAGATTCTCCTTCGTTCAATCAATTCTGGAGTCATCTCTATCATAATATCCCAATCTCCTTCAGCTTGTAAAATAATCACTGCTTCATACGTTTCAGGATCTGTTTGCCACCATAGAAAATATGGATGACAATCTTGTTCAATCCGCATCAGTGGCATATTCTTCATGGCTTTTGGACGTTTCATAACCAACGTAATATCCCTTTCTTTCGTCACTTTATCTATCTTGATTCTGCGCTTGGGAATAAACGGCTTCCAGTAATTAAAACCATGCATAGCTTCAAACTTGATCACTTTCCACAGCCGTTGATCGTGGAATTTCATTTGATAGCTGATATTCTTCGTTTGTACCAACTCTTCCACATCCTAGAATGGTAAATTCTTCAGATCTTTCAAGTATCGGAAGTATTGAACTCCGAATTCTCGTTTGATAGCATAAACATTCAATTCTCTAATTTATCCCCAGCTCAAGATATCTCCCAAAAACTTATCTTTGTCTCTAGTGAAAAATGCCAATGGTCGTTTAAACTTTCTTTCTTTCAGCAATTCCTTGAACCATGATCACTTTGCTTCTGCAATCTCTTCCTTGGTCATTCTCCTCGGAATACTACCATCACTTCGTCAATCTTTCTTTTCAACAAATCTTGATCTATCTGGCTCATTATCTCTTCAAAAATAGGAAAACTATCAGTATCAGGAACCGAATATTTCTCAACATCTTCATCATCTGAAGCATCTTCGATTATCACTCGATCATAGTTATCTACTTTAGGTACTCTTTTATAAACATAATTGTTAGGCTCAGAAGTACTTATGTTCACCAACTCTTCTTCAAAATCAAATTCAATCAAATCATCATCAATATCTGATAGTTTGGCCAATTCTTCCTTCATATAGTTGTGAACATATTCACCTTCTTCAACATTGTGCTCAAGCATAAGTGTCATTGGCTCGTAGCTATCAGGAACAGTTGTGTAAGGAGTAGCTGTGAAGATTCCTGATGCTTCTTCAGATTCTGTTGGCCCTTTCTGCTCCCCCAGAGCTTGAACATCTTCTACATTAACTTCATCGTTCAGAATAGAATCATAAACTCCCCTAAGAACTTTGCACTTTCAACAGTAATCCCAACACCCCTGATCATCATCGTCATCATCATCGTCTTTCTTATTAGAATCATCCTTTTTATCATCGTCTTTCTTTGATTCATCATCATTTTCATCTTCACCATCATTTACTTCTTCTGCTGCTAAAGCTATTTCAGCTCTTAGACTTCTTAGCTCAGAAATCCTTTGTAAAACAGGATTATCAGCAACATCAACTACTTTCCCTAATGCAATCATTTCCATCAGCGGTTCTTCAATATTCATTGCACTTTCGCCAGTTGGAAATGGATCAATCGTTAACGGCTCAGTAATTCCTTCAGTTACAACTTTTCCTTTACCTTGCATTGTTGAATCTGTTGCAGCCTTTCTTTCCCTTTCTTCAACTCTTTGTTTCACTTCTTGTACTTCCATACGGTTGTACTCAGCGGCAAAATCTATTCCAAGGTTATTCGCAAGTACACGTTGAAGCATATCAAATATCATGTTACTTAGCGCTTGTTCATTTTCCATATCATTAACAACCTTTCTCAACCTTTCATTGTCTGTACCCAAGCTTTCAATCACAGCTTTCATATAATCACAATCATTTTCCATGAATTTCACTCTAGCCTCTAACACCTCTTTCTCAGCATCATTAGCTTTCATCATATCTTCCAACACTTTGATTCGCTTTTCTAACTCAGCAATCTTGGATTCATTGAACATATCTGCCAACTCATCTATAGTTATCAATGCAAAGTTTTCTGGAGGTAAAGGAATTCTTCCAAAAGCATCTTGAAATTCACGTTCCGAAGTTTGGCTTTGATTGTGGTTGAGGAGATATGCGGTTGTGAAGTAGTAGGAGGAGGTTGTATGTGAGTAGGAGAGACACGTGGTGTGGTGTGTATATGTGAGGTTGGTGGAGTAGATATAGCAAATTCAGACACAGGCTTTGACTTTTTCATCATCTTTCTTCTAGCTTTCGCAGCTGGTGACCCTGTAGTCTTTTTAACCTCTCCTACCTTTATTTTTACACGTCTAGTTTTCTTTTTAGGCCTTTCTTCTTCTGATTCATGCTCAAATGGCTCATAAACATCGTCTCACTGCTTTTTCAACCTTTCCTGCTCTAACTCAACTCTTATCTGCCTTTCTCGTACATCTGTGGAATCTTCAGATTCGTCTTTGTCTGAAATAGCAGAGAAAACACCATGATCTTCACCTTCAATGTTTTCAGCTTCAACATTCTCAGCTTCTATATTCTCAGCTTCAACATTTCAGTTTCAACATCCGCTTCTGGTGTATCTTCAACAATGTTTTCTGGCTCATCTTCCGGCTCATCTATCAACATAGTCTTAGCTTTCTTCACAGAACGTTTACGTTTCTTATCTGTTTCAGCTTTAGTACACAATCGGCTCCTCTTCTCAACAAAACCTACTAAACATTCTATCTCATCTTTCTCATCGCCACTCGTATCCTTTCGCCATCTGCCTTCCTCAGATGCAACATAATTTTTTAGTTACAATAGCACCAAATATTGCCTTCGTTGGTGGCTCTGTGGCTTGTCTCAAGTAATGATTCAACTTCAATAACATATCGTCATCGATGTGGTGTAGATACAGAATGTCACAATCTTCTTTCTTCAAATTATTGAACTTATCGTCAAGCAACATCTGAACAAATCTTAGGTATTGAAGAAACTTGTTAGCACCAGTATTCTTCGTCATATAATCAAAGGTAAGATGTGAGAAGTTGAACGGCAAATTCAGAACTAGTGTCGTGGCCATACCCATCTGATAATCTTGTATATCATCGAATCGTGTGTACTAAAGAGTGAATAAGGAACTTGTACGGACGCCAAGAATTCTTTCTTCCAAGTTGTGGTGTTCACATATCCTCGATAACCCATACGGTAAAAACATCCTTTCACCATACGTTCAGGATAACCAGTTGGATCTGATTCTTTATCTTTGAAATCCAACACCCTTCGAACATCAGCTTCAGTTATCTTGACTTCGATATCTTTATCATCGATCTTCACCATAGAATATAAAGTCTTTTCAGCTTCGACATACTTCGCAGCATTCCAAAAGTATTCTACGTGTGATCTATAAGCGGTGTGATGATGTATTAACGCTTTGACTCGAATGCGCTTCATAAAATCCAGAATATCCGAAAACGATGCTAATCTCGGAAATTTCTTCTTATCCAACACACAACAGGTGTTGTGGAACTTCGAGTAATTCGATTTCTTTTCCTGCACGTCACACAATAAATCAAACACTTAGAAATTTTTTAAAATTTTCAAACATTTTACAATTCAGTTCGTACGAATTGAATTAATGAGATCAGTATATGAGCACTTCGTACGAACTGACACTTCGTACGAAGGGATCATCTTCCCCAAATATCCTGCAAATTCAAACTTCACCATTTTAAACAATTGGTTGGTCTAAAACATCCTAAACACGCCGACTAACTTATATCTAGGTTCAATTTTAAGTTGTCCAGGAAATCATCCTAGATCTAAGTTTAAAGGTCCGAAAGTTCATAAACATCAAAATCAACGGTTAATTCTTGAATTTATACCTTTCCCATTGAATGAGTGTGCAAATCAACCCTATCAATGAAATTTTAGCAGTATAACGCGGTCTAAAAAGCAATTTCACTCAATTCACACAAATACTCTTAACAATGTTCAATAGTTAATAATGAAAAGTTCGTACGGATTGATCTTTTTTATACCTCTTTTTTTCACTTCGTACGAAGTGTTGTACATAAAAAAATTTAAAACTTTTTCAATTTTTCATTTTTTAAACAGTTTTATCAACCCACTCAGATAACCAAGTCCAAGTTAATGATCCTAGTTAGCTGATTTGCCTACCAAGTCCAAGTTAATGACCTTGATTGACCTTTTTGAGATCAAACTGATCTTTTCAAGTTAATGAACTTTTTAAACTTTTCAAAACATTTTATCACTTCAAATTAGCTCCCAACCCGTTATCTCATGATTTTCATCAGCATTCAGCACCTTTGGATTTTGAAGATCCGCTTTCCATCATCAGTAGTCGAAACTAAGATAGAAATAAAATCTTTTTGAATTTTCCAAAGTTTTAAGCTTAAACACACTGAAAATCTTTTTGGTTTTTCTAAAATGAAATGTAATACACTATGTACAAACATATTTACTGACATATTTGTTGATGCACGATGTCTATTGTCTGCGTCTTAGGCCTAGTTTGAATGTATAGGGCTAGATTTGTCACATGTTAAAGTTATGTTTGTTTAGATTGTACTTCATACAAAGTGTAAAGTTCGTACGGAGTGGTAACTTCATATGAACTAGTATGTCTTCATATGAATTGTAGTTGTCTATAAATAGGTTGCTGGGTCATTTCATTGTAACAGTTTTTTGAAACATTGACGGTGAAGCTCTGCCGGATTTCATCCAAATTATAAACGTTTATTAATCAATGAAATCAAATGTTAAACAATAATACTTGTGTAATTGTCACTAATTAAGAATAATTCTGCGATTATGGATAGATATCAAGTTAGGAACCTTTGCTAAGGAGGAATTCGGTCCTACAAGTGGTATTAGAGCTCAGGAAGCCTGATTTGAAGACTTTGACACAAGATTACTTCTACTTCTACTCAATTCTTTTCATTTTTCATCTTTAAAACGAATCTATGGTTAAAATGGACTAAATTTTGAATATGTCATATTAAATCACGTAATGATAAACCCTTGAAAGTTTCAAATCGAAAAACGAACAAATTCATGACGAAAATTACAAAATTCATCATTTTGTGAAACCCCATTCGCACGAACTTTAAAAGGCAATTCGTACGAAGTGAAGTTATCAGTTCATACGAATTAACATTTCTTAATTTAGATCAAAATTAGTCACCAGTTCGTACGAACTGACTTATTCAATTCGTACGAAGTGGTAATGTGTTTAACTGTTTTCATTAGATAATTTCCTCTGATATGATGGATAACACGGAGTTTTACTTCGCGTTTGCCACGAATGTAGTCAAGACAACGAATGTCGTTGCTCAAATGAATCTTGAGAATGAGATGGGAACTACTATTAAACCACCGAAGCTTATGAATCTCGAAGATTATGGGAGCTGGAGAGAAAAGTTCGAAAACTGGGTTCAGGCCAATCACTTCAACAGTTGGCTTGCAATTACAACAAAGTACCCTCCACCAAAAGACGAAAATGGTCTAGAGAAAACCATTACAAACTACACTCCGGAAGAAAGAGACAATTTTGTTACTGAAAAGAAGATAATGAGTTTATTACTACAATCTGTCAAAGAAGACATTCTGATGTAATACACATACACATCTCAAACTCTATGGAATGCATTACGAATGAAGTATCACGGGAGTACTGAGATGAGGAAGAGTAAGAAGGCGTTATTAAGGAAAGAGTTTGATATTTTCAATCTCATGAAGGGTGAATCCATGAAACAACTGATCGAACGATATTGTCATTTAGTTGTTCAACTAAAGAGAACATGGTATTCTGAAAACAGATGAAGAGCTTGTTGATAAACTGGCAGATGCTCGGCCTGAGGGAGAATGGTCCACATATTTGATGGTGTTAAAGAACGGAACTGAATACAGTGGATACAATCTACTAAAATTTATCAAGAAACTTGAAGGTCATGAAATGGAGTTACAGAAAATAGCAAGATCTAAGAGTGCACAGATAGTACAAGATGTTGGTTTGTATTTTAAAACTGGATCACCTGAAACACAAAGCCCAAAAATACAAACAACATTTAGTGCTAATATCTGGAAATTCATTTTCCAGCCAATCAAGCTCTCATTAATTTCCAAGCTACAATCCTAACACCCCCCAGACACCTCAAAGCTCAAACTCATTTCAAGGCCAAACAAACCAATCAAGTCAAGCAAGTTCGAGTCCAAATGTTCTATAGTGCAACATAGCGGTAAATCTGAACAATGCTCAAAACTTCACCAAACAAACAACCAAACAACACATTGCTTTACTTGCTTTAGTCCTCGAATCTTATGAAAGTTTGGTCGCTGGAAGAATAGGAAATCCAGAGATGACAACTGAAGACTATGATCAAATTGATTCTGAAGAGCTAGAACTAATGGATATAAAGTGGTGTATGGCATCTATTGTTCGACGAGCACAAAGTTATTGAAATCACAGAGAGAAAGGATTTGGGCACTATGGATGATAAACTAGGGTTCGACAAGTCGAAGGTTACGTGTTTTAGATGTCGAGAAAAGGGACATTTAAGAGAGAGTGCATGAACCTGGAAGTGAATGGTAACCAGAATCCTTTTGGCAATGACTATTACAAGAAGGCAGTCTATCATCAACCATCTCCTTCAAATAGAAGAGCTATTCAAATTGAAGATGGTTCGTCAACTCCAAGAGAAAGGCCTTGGTAGTAGCACAAGAGGATTAAGGGTTAAACTGGAATAAGTACATTACAAAAAATGAAAGCCTGGCATTATTGGCAGAAATCATTGAAGAGCCGGAACCTAAAATAGAAGAATGTTCGGATAACGTAATCTTTGATGAAGAAGCTTTGGAAGAAAGTATATTGGAGGAATATCTTCAACAACGATCAGAAGAAGAAAACATTCTACATAATGCTTTCAGAAGTTTAACTCCACCTGATATGATTTCTTCTTTTGCAGGATTTTTCAGCCCCGGATTCCAGAGTGAGTCTGTGGAGACAGCGAAACCAGAGATTGAAGAAATGATCAACGTTGAGAAAGAAATGACAGTTGAAAATCTGACAAAGATTGCAGATAAGGCGATGATGGAAAATTTGAAAGAGGTAGATTCTGATTTAGAGATAAAGAAATCGGAAAATGAGACAGAATTGGTAAAGGAAGTGGTGAAGGTGGAAATTGTCGTGGTTGAAAAACCTTGTACAAAGTGCACAAAGGCATGTGAAAACTGTGCTGAAAAGGATAAAATCATTAAAGAAGTAAACAAACTTTCAAAACACCTTAAATATGATTATCGAACAATGAAAGAAGCGTATGATAAAATCAAAAGAACTTATCAGATGGTTTAGCAAGCAAATTTGGAAAATGGTAAAACTATGAATATATTGAAAGCAACTGTAATGGAGAAACAAATGGAAATTAACATACATCTAAACACAATTGCTGAACTAAAAAGTGAATTAGAAAAGATGAAAATTGAAACTGAAAGAGTAAATAGACTCTTGATCAGTTACTCAAGCAATTCATATGTCATCGATCACAATCTACCTAAATCTGAAAAGGTAGGAATGATCAAAATGAAAAGAAAAGTGTAGACTATAGACGTGTTCCACCACCCATGTGGCAAAGTTATTGTAAAAAAACACAAGATGGGATGGAAAAGGTGCTTAATCTAAAACTTAAGTCTGAGATGGTTGATGAGCTACCTAAGAACATAGATATAATATACACTAAATCTGAAAATGACAATGAAACTGAATTGGTAAAAAATGTGGTTGAAAATGATTCAGATGATTCAACTTTTGAAAGTGCTAAATCAAGTTTGAATAGTTCTGATTCAAACTCACAATCTGAAAGTGAAGACATTGTTTAACAAAATTCTTTTGAATCATCAGAAGACAGTTTAAGTGATGATCCTAACGTTGTTCTTTAAAAAGTTAACGATTCTGATAAATTGTATTTTCATGAAACATTTCCGATTCAGAATGTGAAGGAAGATCATATCGATAAACTGTTCAAACTTGTTGAAGTAAACACATCTGATCTTGAGAAAAAGATGAAGAAGTTTTATTCAAAATATAAAAAGAATTTCAACAATTACTGAAGGAAGGGTGGAGATTTTCCTGAGAACAAGAGAGGTGGTTTGGGTTTTGAACAAAACAAGAATGAAAGAAAGTTTCCAAAGAAAAATTTTAAAAAGAAAAAGGTTGAATTTGTTTTCGAAACCAACACGGTAAGTGAAGAGAAACCATTGGTAAAAAATCCAATGATGAGTTTAAGAAGGAAAAAGAGCTTCGTGAACAGACTAAGAACATCAAAATTGAAGATAGTAGGACTTGTTTCAAGTGCAACGAAATTGGTCATATTGCATGGAAATGTCCTAAATCTAAGTCTATTCATCAAGACAAAAGGAAAACGAAGATGTTAAGTAAAAGAAACCAGATTTTGTGCCCAAATTCATCTTAAAATGAAATCATGAAAAACCACAAGTGGTAAAATTTTCAATATATGAAAAAGGTGAATCTTCAAAGAGAATTGAACAAAAAGATTCAAAATTTTATATCAAAAAGGCACATTCGAAATCACAAAATTGGATTCCAAAGACGAAAACATCTTCTGAGGTTCCAAAATCAATTGTGACGGTAAAACCCAAAGAAAACACTGAAATTAAAACTGAAAACTGGGTTCCTGTTAGGAAAGAAGAAAAAATTGACATTTGACATTCCTATCCCACCCAAGACCGAGAAGGCTTGGGTCTCCCTGTTTAAGTAATTTCTTATTTGCATGTGCATGGGCATCCAAGGTCAATTATATCTAAGTGGATCATGGACAGTGGAGCTTCAAGGCATATGACAGGGATGCTAGCTTTGATTTATGACGTCAAATCTATCAGAGGAGGTTATGTAGGCTTTGCAGGGAATCAAGGAGGTCAGATAATCGGAGAAGGGAAGTTATCGAACGGGGTTGTATCAAGTGAACTACATCGCAGAATTGGAAAATAACCTGCTTAGTATCTCTCAGATATGTGACAGAAAGTTCACCTCTGATTTTAACGACAAAGAATGCATGATTTTGAAGCCAGGATTTAAGATTCTGGAGGAATGGATTCTTATGTATGCTCCGAGAGAAAATGATATTTATGTGTTAGACATGGGCATAGCTTCCACAACATCAAAATCGGCACAATGTTTTGTTATTAAAGCCACAGAGAAAGAATCAGTGCTATGGTATAGGAAGATGGGTCACATACATTTGAGAAAAATGAATTTTCTAGTTCATAACAACCTAGTGGAGGGTGTTAATCTGAAATTTTTCATTTGAACGATGATTGTTTGAGCTGCAAGAAAGGGAAGCAACACAAGAAATCTCACTCGAAAAAGTTATTGAATTCAATCAAGTTACCACTAGAAAGACTTCACATGACTGTCAATATTAAAAGCATTTCTAGAGATCTATAATGTCTGGTTGTTATTGATGATTATTCAAGATTTTCATGGGTATTCTTTCAAGAGAGTAAGGATGAAACTTTTCAAAATTTGATGATACTCTTTCGAAAGCTTGAGAATCTGTATCATTTGCCAATACGAAGAATCAGAAGTGATAACGGAATAGAATTCAAGAACAACCGCATGCTCGAATTCTACAACGACAAAGGCATTCTTCACGAATTCAGCGCCCCCTATTCTCCTCAACAAAATGGAGTAGCTGAATGTAAGGATCGCACACTTATTGAGACTGCTAGAACAATGCTTGCGGATTCAAAGTTACCTACAAGTTTCTGAAGTGAAGCTGTTGCGTCTACATGTTATACTCTAAACAGGGTATTAACTGTCAAACCTCATAAGAAGACATGCTTTGAACTTCTCAATCAACGAAAGCCCAACTTGGAATTCTTTGAACCGTTTGGATCTCCATGCACAATTATTGATCCTGATGGAAAATTTGGTGCAAAATCTTTAGAAGGATTCTTTGTTGGTTATGCTAGTCCACTTCGATGTATGTTCTTAACAAGCTTGAATCAAGTGATTTTAGCACAACACGTTGATTGTCAAAGATATACGATGCCAACATAGAAGGCAGGTGATTCTTGGATGTTCAATTATGAAAGCTTGTGGAATTCTTTTGATCTCCTAGAGGAACCAGACGGAGAAGAACTTGAAGTGCTGTGTCATTTACATCAAACTGCAAATCAAGAACAAGTTCCAAGGCTGATAGTGATAACACAACCATCTGTTGGAACAAACAATTCTGGAGAAGGTCCAAGTAATTCGCAAGATGAACCAGCGATTGAACCAGTGATCAATTCAACAGAGCCCAATCCTTCTCAAGCAAATACTGAAGAGTCTCCAACTTATGATCAAGATGGTGAATCCTGTTCCGATGATAAATCTGAGCAAATAACAAATTTGTTAAATTAATCTGCAGGTCCTAGTAATCAAAATGAAGCATCTAAAAGCAACCGTTGCTGATTCAGTGGCTGAACAAAACATCACTAATCTGGAGAAGGGAGTGGTGGTTTCTGATGAAGTGATGCCAATAAATCTATCTTATCACCCCTCAGACAACATTATTGGCGAACTGTGTGCTGGAGTTAAAACGAGAAATCAAATTAACAAAGCTCTTAATTGTTTCTATACTAAAGTAGCTAATGGTCAAGAATATTGTTCTTATCGTGCTTTTATCTCGTAGATCGAACCAAAGTGTGTTAAAGATGCAATAGTGGATGAAAGTTAGGTCAAGCTATGCAGGAAGAACTGCAGCAATTCGAGAAGTTAGGAGTCTGGAAGCTTGTAGATCTTCTGCAAAATCAAAAAGCCATTAATACTAAATGGGTCTCAAGTGCAAGCGTGACGATCGAGGAGTTATTGTGCGCAAAAAAGCTCGGCTCGTTGTTAAAGGTTTTCATCAACAAGAAGGAATTGATTACACTGAAGTCTATGCCCCGGTTGCAAGACTCGAAGCAATCCGCATATTCCTGGCGTTTTCGTCATGGAAGGGTTTCAAGGTGTATCAGCTAGATGTCAAATCAGCTTTTCTCTACAGAACGGTGAAGGAGCTAGTGCATGTCGGACAACCACCGGGGTTTGTCGATCCACTAAACAAAGACAAGGTTTATTTACTCAACAAAGCTCTATATGGTTTGCATCAGGCCCCGAGAGCCTGGTATGAGACTTTGTCTCAGTACCTAGTAGACAACGGCTTTATGAGTGGTACAGTGGATTGCACGCTCTTCATGAGAGAAACCGGAAATCATTTGTACAAATCTATGAGGATGACATCATATTTGGTTCTACAAATGAAGAACTTTACAAAAATTTGAAGCAATCATGAAGAAGAAGTTCAAAATGAGTTCTATGGGCGAGATGAAATTCTTTTTGGGATTACAGGTTGATCAATTGCCTGATGGTATCTTTATTCATCAAACTAAGTATGTTCATGACCTTCTGTTGAAGTTTGAGATGACTAGCACGAAACCGCTTTCAACACCATTGGCACTCAATCCTGGAATCTGCCCAGACGAACACGGAGCCAAAATTGATGAGACTCTATATCGGTCAATGATAGGATCCTTGATGTATATGACAGCTTCTCGGCCTGACATCATGTATCCTACCTGCCTGTGCGCCCGTTATCAATCCAGTCCCCGAGTTTCACACTTGATGATCGTGAAAAGAATATTCAGATACTTGAAAGGTTGCCCTAGCACCGGCTTGTGGTATCCAAAGAACGACAACTTTGATCTCACAGGATATGCTGATTTTGATTTCAGTTGCGACAAACTTAACGCAAAGTCTACAATAGCCGGTTGCAAGTTCTTCGGAACACGCTTAGTAACACGGCAGTGCAAGAAACAAACCACAGCCCTTCACTCGACTTGTGAGGCTGAATATATTTCAGCTTCCAGTTGTTGTTCACAATTATTGTGGATCCAACAACAGATGAGAGACTTTGGATAGCAATTTCTTGACACTCCTTTATATGTAGACAATAAGGCAGTAATTGACATAACCAAAAATCCAGTTCAACACTCTAAATCCAAACACATTGAAATTCGAATCACTTTATTCGTGACTTCTACGAAAAAAAGTTTATTCGAATTGAAAAAATTCACATCGATGAACAAAAGGCAGATTTTTATACCAAACCATTTCCATTAAACAAGGTTTAAGTACTTAAAGAGATTAAACGGTATGAAAAATCTTTCATCAGATTCGGAGGATGAGGTTGAATATGGATCGAATGACGAGTTTTCGTGATCCTCATCGGTTTATGACTTTTATTAGGTTTTCAGAATTTCTTTCTTTAAAAACAAAAATACAAAAATATGTTTCCAGATTTTAGGGGGAGAAAGGTTAGGAAAATACAAAAACATTACAAAATCAAAAAGTATAAAAAACATGAAAAGGGCAATATGAGTTTTCGGGTGAAAAGAGAAAATGATAGACATCAGTGGACTATCATAGTATGCTAAAGATTTGGAAAGTTAAAAGTTAAAAACAAGTCTCACTGATGATGTGCCAGTAGGCTTTGCACGTTCAGTAAATTGATTCTGATATATAAACATAAAGAAATAACTTCTTAATTTGTGAGTAACATCTCTCGGATATACGGACTTGGTGCTCCGAAATTTCGTTTGAGAGATTTCCTGATTCTAAGATACTAGGTCTTTATAGCGAATTGATATCTGGGTTATTATACAAGTTCTTTTGACTTTCGGAAGCAATAACCTAGAACTTGTAGAATACTTTTGCTTATGAACCTGAACAACTGCTAAAAATATTGAAAGTATCGAAAGATATGACAATAAGCAGTTAAAAAGATTCCCAAGTGGAACACACTTTTAAGACGAGCCTTCATCTCTTTGTCAGTACGGTGGTACTAACCTGAGCTCTCAAGGTCTCACATTACCCAGATTACAAATATCAGTTATCTATACCCACCTGTAAGATGAAATCTAGGGAATCTTGATACGGAAGTATATTCTGAGGAGGGATAAGTAAAGTTCTTAAGATTACCTAACATATCTTGAATCAATTGAGAAATGTGATGAAGTTTAAGAGGATCATTACACTGAAAATCTAAGTGAATTTGTTTTTGAAACTTAAAGTCAAAATTAAAGGTCAACGGTACTTGTGATATGTCTCAAAAGCTGATATGATCCTCTAAAATAAACTCACAAAAATATGTCTGTAAATATGTTTGTACATAGTATATTATGTTTCATTTTAGAAAACCCAAAAAGATTTTCAGTGTGGTTTAGCATAAACTTTGGAAAGTTGAAAAAGATTTTATTTCTATCTTAGTTTTGACTACCGATGATGGAAAGCGGATTTTCAAAATCCAGAGATGCTGAATAATGACGAAAATCACGAGACAACGGGTTGGGAGCTAATCTGAAGTGAAAAAAAGTTTTTTAAAAGATTAAAAGTTCATTAATTTGAAACTTTACACTGCCGAAAAACATCAGTTTGTTCTCAAAAAGGTAACCAAGGTCATTAACTTGGACTTGGTAGACAAATCATTTAACTAGGGTAATTAACTTGGACTTAGTTATCTGAGTGGGTTGATAAAACTGTTTAACGAACAAAGTTTGAAAAAGACTATAAATAGATCAAATTCGTACGAAGTTATCACTTGTTCACTATTGATCTTGAGAGAGTTTTTGTGCTAATTGAGAGAATTTGTTCAATTTAAGCCGTTATACTGCTAAAAATTCATTGTTAGGGTTGATTTACACACTCTATACAATGGTTAAGGTATAAAATCGAACTTTCACCGTCGAATTTGATGTTTACAATCTTTCGGATCTTTAAACTTAGATCTAGGATGTTTTACTGGACAAAAATCAAAATTGAACTTAGATTCTTGTTAAACGGCATGTTTAGTTTGATTTGGACCGTTTAATTATTGAAGATCATTAAAAAATCATGTTGCAGGTTTAAGTGGAGAAGACGACCACTTTGTACGAAGTTGCAGTTCGTACGAAGTGAATGTTTGATGAGTTTATATGTCCAATTCGTACGAACTGGATTATGTTTTATAAAAAATGTAATCCGTACGAAGTGGATGGCAAATTTTGTATCATTGTTAGTTATCAATTCGTACGAATTGATAACTGCCTAATTCGTACGAACAATAGAGTAAAACGTTGATTTTTTTGAAAAAAATAGTGTTTGTGTTTTTGTATGTTGCGCAAGAAAAGAAGTCCAATTATTCGAAGTTTCATAACACCTGTTGTGTGATGGACATAAAGAAGTTCCCAAGACTAGCACCGTTTGCAGATATATTGGATTTCATGAAGCGTATTCAAATCAACAAGGCGCTAACACATCATCACACGGCATATAGATCACATGTTGAGAATTTCTAGAATGCTACAAGATATGTTGAAGCTGAAAAGACTTTATATTCTGTAGTAAGGATCGATGACAAAGATGTTGAGGTCAAGATAATAGAAGCGGATGTTCGCAGAGTCCTAGAGTTTAAAGATAAAGAATCAGATCCGACAGACTATCCAGAACGCATGGTGAAAGGTTGTTTTTACAGAATGGGTTATCGAGGATACGTGAACGCAACAACTTGGAAAAAGGGAAATCTTCGGAGACCATACAAGTTCTTTATTCATTCCTTGGTACACGCATTGAGCCACAGGAAGGGAGGTTTTGATGACATCCAAGACTATCAGTTGTGTATGGCTACGGCGTTAATGCTGAATCTGGCGTTCAATTTCTCGCACGTTATTTTTTATTATATGACAAAGAATACTGGAGCTGACAAGTTTCTTCACTATCCGAGGTTCGTTCAGATGCTTCTTGATGATAAATTCAAGAACTTGAAGAAAGAATACGATGATATTCTTTATCTGCATCACATGGATGATGACACTTTATTGAAGCTGGATAAATATTTGAGGCAAGATACTGAGTCACCAACGAAGCAATGTTTGGAGCGATTGCTAAGAAAGATTATATTGCACCAGAGATAGGTTGATGGCGTAAGGATACTAGAGGTGATGAGAAAGACGAGATAGAAGGTTTCAAAGGTTTTGTTGAAAAGAGAAGCCGGTGGTATACTAACGTTAAAACTAAGAAGAAGCGTAAACGTTCTATGAAGAAAGTTCAGACTATGTTGGTTGATGAACCGGAAGATGAGCCTGAGAATGTTGAAGCTGAGAACATTGAAGCTGAAAATGTAGAGACATAAAATGTTGAAACAGAGAATATAGAAGTTCAAAATGTTAAAGCTGAAGACGTTGAGGGTGATGATCATGATGTTTTCTCTGCTACTTCAGACAAGGGTGAATCTCAAGACTCTGCTGATATTCAAAAACGTCAAATTAGAGAAGAGTTAGAGCAAGAGAAACTGAAAAAGAAGGGAAATGATGTGTATGTACCATCTGAGCATTAGTAAGAAGAGGAAGTTAGGCCAAAAAAGAAAACAAGGCGTACAAAGAGTAAAGCATTGGAAGTTAAGAAGACTACCGGGTCACCAGCTACGAAAGCTAGAAGGAAAATGTTGAAAAAATCAAAGCCAGTGTCAGAGATAGCTGCTTCTACTCCACCAACTTCACCATTACACATTACACCACAAGCTTCTCCCACTCACAATCAACCACCACCTATTACTACACAACCTATACCCCCACACCCACAATCAACCCCTAAACAATAAACTCCAAAATCCGCACCTAAACAAATACACCACAAAGCCAAAATTCTAAACATGAATTTCAAGATGCTTTTAGGAATATTCCATTACCACTAGAAAATTATGCTTCAATGTCTACCGATGCCTTTGCTGATATGTTTAATGAGTCCAATCTTATTGAATTGGAAAATAGAATCAAGGCTTTGGAAGAACAGATGAAAGCTAACGAAGCTGAAAAAGAGGTGTTAGAAGCGAGAATGAAGTTCCTGGAGAATGATCGCGAGTATATGAAGGCTGTGATTGAGAGATTGGGAACAGACAATGAAAGATTGAGAAAGGGGGTGAATGATTTGGAAAACGAATGAGCAATAAGTAATAGAAGGTTTGATATGCTACAACGAGTACTTGCAAACAACCTTGGAATAGATTTTACCGCTGAGTAAAACCGCATGGAAGTACAAGAAGCAAAACAAAGGGTTGAAGAAAGAGAACGAAAAGCTTCAGCAGAATCGGCAGCTCAAGGCAAAGGTAAAGCTGTTTCTAAAGGATTAACTGAACCTTTAACGATAGATCCATTACTAATTGGTGAAAGGTCAATGATTGATGAAGAACCGGTAATGGATATGGTTGCAGTAGGGGAAGATGTTGATATTGTTGATAATCCTATTCTACAAAGGATTGCTGAAATTAAACGTCAAAGAGCTGAAAGAGTTTTAGCTGAAGAAGAAGTAGACAAAGATGAAGATGAAGATAAAAATGACGATGATTCGAAGAAAGATGACGATAAAAAGGGTGATTCTGATAAGAAGGATGATAATGATGATGATGACAATCAGGGAGGTGTTGTGTTACTGTTGAAAGTGCTAAATTTACTAGAGAGACTGATTATGATGCACTGCTGAATGATGAAGTGAATGCAGAAGATGTTCAAGCTCAGGGGAGCAAACAGGGCCAACAAAAACTGAAGGAGCATCAGGAATCTTACAGCTACTCCTGTACAGCTGTTCCTGATTGCTACAAGCCAATGATGCTTATGTTGGAGCATAATATTGAAAAAGGTGAGTATGTTCACAACTACTCAAAAGAAGAACTAGTTAAATTGTTAGAGATTGATGAGAGTTAGATTGAATTTGATTTTGAAGAGGAGTTAGTGAATATAAGCACTTTTGAACCGAACAGTTATGTTTACAAGCGAGTGCCTGAAGCAGATAATTATGATCATATTATAAGATGCTTTCGTTGATGAGAATGTTGAAAAGTATTCTGGAGCTGATACTGATAGTTTTCCTATGTTTGAAGAGATCATGAGTCAGATAGATAAAGATTTGTTAAAACGAAAGATGGATGAAGTTGTTAAAGATGGAGGTATTCTGAAAAGCATGACAAAGGAAGATATAGATGAAGCCAAGAAGTCATGGTTCAAAGATTTACCAAAAGAAAGAAAGTTTAAATGACCATTGGCATTCTTTACCAGAGACAAAGACAAATCACTTGGTGATATCTTAAGCTCGGGATGGATTAAAGAGTTAAATGTTTATTCTACCAAGCGAGAGTTTGGAGTTCAATACTTTCGATACCTAAATGACTTGAAGAGTTTACCGTTTTGGGATGTGGAAGAGCTCATACAAACAAAGAATATTAGTTATCAAATGAAGTTCCACGATCAACGGCTATGGAAGGTGATAAAGTTTGAAGCGATGCATGGTTTTAACTACTGGAAGCTGTTTATACCCAAGCGTAGAATCAAGATTGACAAAGTAACAAAAGAAAAAGATGTCACGTTGGTCATGAAACGTCCTAAAGCCATGAAGAATATGCCTCTGAAGCAGTTGAACAAGATTTTCATCCATACTTCTTATGGTGGCAAACAGATCCAGAAACGAGTGAAGCTATGATTGTATTACGAGCTGAAGGAGATTGGGATATTGCGAAAGAAACAACTCCTGAATTGATTGAACGAAGGAGAATTTGGGGATTATGGAGGACGATCAGGATACTAGACCCGATGTGCCTAGTGAATTGTTCAAAGGAAGATGTGAAATGTCTATTCTTTAACAAGATCTGCTATGATAAGAGAGAAGAAACTCAAGCGAAACAATACCAGGGTGTGATTAATGTTTGCTATGCACATGGTATTAATTCAGGGCATATGTGGGAATCGAAATGGAGAGAGCTAGAACGTGAAGAATTCTTGAAGGAAGAAAAGTGTTTGGAAGAAATTAGAGAGAAAGGCATAGCGGCGCGTCTAAGGAGATTTCAATTTATGAAATGGGCACCTCCGACAGATCAAACACCTATCCCATCACAAGAAAGACGTAAAAAGCCGTACAAGAATTTCTTTGGAAGAGGATAAAGATTTTGAAGACTGACCAAGACGGCGACAACATCCAAGGGGGAGTTTGTTGATGCACAATGTCAATTGTCTTCATCTTAGGTCTAGTTTGAATGTATAGGGCTAGATTTGTCACATGTGAAAGTTAGGTTTGTTTAGATTGTACTTCGTACGAAGTGTAAAGTTCGTATGAAGTGGTAACTTCGTACGAACTAGTATGTCTTTGTACGAATTGTAGTTGTTTATAAATAGGTTGTTGGGTCATTTCATTGTAACAGTTTTTTGCAACATTGACTGTGAAGCTCTACCATATTTAATACAGATTGTAAACATTATTAATCAATGAAATCAACTGTTAAACAGTAATACTTGTGTAATTTTCACTAATTCATATAATTCCGCAATTATGGACTAGATATCAAGTTAGGTACCTTTGCTAAGGAGGAATCTGGTGAATATTATTTGTGAGTTTGTGTTAGAGGATCATATCAATTTTTTTAGACATACCATCAGTACCGTTGACCTTTAATTTTGACTTAAGTTTCAAAACAAATTCACTTAGATTGTCAGTATACTGATCCACTTAAACTTCATCACATTTCTCAATTGATATGTTAGATAATCTTTGGAACTTTACTTAATTATGTTTCCCACCTCAGAATATACTCCTGCATCAAGATTCTCTAGATTTCATCTTACAGGTGAATATAGATAACTGATATCTGTAATCTGGGTAATGCGAGACCTTGAGAGCTCAGGTTAGTACCACCGTACCGACAAAGAGATGAAGGCTCTTCTTGAAGGTGTGTTCCACTTAGGAATCTTTTGAACTGCTTATTGTCATATCTTTCGATACTTTCAATATTTTTAGCATTTGCTTGGGTTCATAAGCAAAAGTATTCTATAGGTTCTAGGTTATTGCTTTTGCAAAATCAGAAGAACTTGTATAATACCCCATATATCAATTCGCTATAAAGGCCTAGTATCACATAATCAAGCAATCTCTCAAACGAAATTTCGGAGTACCAAGTCCATATATCCGAGAGATGTTACCCACAAATTAAGAAGTTATTTCTTTATTTTTATATCTCAGAATCAATCTACTGAATGTGCGAAGCCGACTGGCACATAATCAGTGAGACTTGCTTTTAAATTTTTAACTTTCCAAATCTTCAGCATACTGTGATAGTCCACTGATGTACTATCATTTCCTCTTTTCACACAAAAACTCATTTTGTCTTTTTCATGTCTTTGTACTTTTTTATTTTTATAATGTTTTTGTATTTCCCCAAACTTTCTCCCCCTAAAATCAAACACATATTTTTGGATTTTTGTTTTTAAAGAAAGAAATTCTAAAACCTAAGAAAAGTGATAAACCGATGAAGATCACGAAAACTCGTCATCCGATCTATATTCAACCTCATCTTCCGCATCTGATGAAAGATTTTTCATACCATTTAATCTCATTAAGTACTTGAACCGTGTTAACGGAAATGGTTTGGTATAAAAATCTGTCGTTTGTTCATCAGTGTGGATTTTTCTATTCGAATCAACTTCTTTTCGTAGCAATCACGAATAAAGTGATATCGAATTTCCATGTATTTAGTTTTAGAGTGTTGAACTGGATTTTTGGTTATGTCAATTGCTGCCTTATTGTCTACATATAAAGGTGTGTCAAGAAATTGCAATCCAAATTCTCTCATCTGTTGTTGGATCCACAGTAATTGTGAACAACAACTGGAAGCTGAAATATATTTAGCCTCACAAGTCGAGAGAGCGACCCTGGTTTGCTTCTTGCAATGCCACGTTACTAAGCGTGTTCCGAAGAACTAGCAACCAGACGTTGTAGACTTTGTGTTAAGTTTGTCGCAACCGAAATCAGAATCACCATATCCCGTGAGATCAAATTTGTCCTTTTTTGGATACCACATGTCAGTGCTAGGGCAACCCTTCAAATATCTGAATATTCTTTTCACGATCATCAAATGTGATACTCGGGGACTGGACTAATAACGGTGCACAGGCAGGTAGGATACATGATGTCAGGCTGTGAAGCTGTTAGGTACATCAAAGATCCTCTCATTGACCGATATAAAGTCTCATCGATTTTGGCTCCATGTTCGTCTGGGCAGATTCCATGATTGATCGCCAATGGTGTTGAAAGCGGCTTAGTGCTAGTCATCTCAAACTTCTGTAAAATGTCATGAACATATTTAGTTTGATAATTAAAAATACCATCAGCTGTTGATCAACCTGTAACCCAAAAAGAATTTCATTTCTCCCATAGAACTCATTTTGAACTTCTTCTTCAGGATTGCTTCAAACTCTTTGCATAGTTCGTCATTTGTGGAACCAAAAATGATTTTATCCTCATAGATTTGTACTATCAGCGAATGACTACCAACTTCTCGTGTGAAGAGCATGCTATCCACTTTTCCTCTTGTAAAGTCGTTGTCTAACAGGTGCTGAGATAAAGTCTCATACCAGGCTCTCGGGGCCTGATGCAAACCATATAGAGCTTTATTGAGTAGATACACCTTGTCTTTGTTCAGTGGATCGACAAACCCCGGTGGTTGTCCAACATACACTAGCTCCTTCACCTTTCCGTAGAGAAAAGCTGATTTGACATCTAGCTCGTACACCTTAAAGCCCTTCCATGACGCAAACGCCAGGAATATGCGGATGGCTTCCAGTCTTGCAACCGGAGCATAGACTTCTGTGTAATCAATTCCTTCTTGTTTATGAAAACCTTTGACAATGAGCCGAGCTTTGTTGCGCACAATAACTCCTCGATCGTCCCGCTTGCACTTGAAGACCCATTTAGTATCTATGGTTTTTTTATTTGCCGGAGGATCTACAAGCTTCCAGACTCCTAACTTTTCAAATTGTTGCAGTTCTTCCTGCATAGCGTTGACCCAACTTTCATCAACTATTGCATGTTTTACACACTTTGGTTTAATCTACGAGATAAAACAACGATAAGAACAATATTCCTGAACAGAAGCTACTTTAGTATAGAAACAAATAAGAGCTTTGTTAATATGATTTCTTGTTTCAACTCATGCACGCAGTTCGCCAATAATGTTGTCAGATGGATGATAAGATAGATTTCAAGGCATCACTTCATCAGAAACCACCACTTCATTCTCCAGATTAGTAATGTTTTGTTCAGCCACTGAATTAGCAATGGTATTGCTTGTAGATGCTTCATTTTGATTACTAGGACCTATAGATTGATTTAACAAATTTGTTATCTGCTCAGATTCATCATCGGAATTGGATTCGCCATCTTGATCATAAGTCGGTGTATCTTCAGAATCAGAATCATTTGTTTGAGAAGAATTGGGCTCTGTTGAATTTGTCACTAGTTCAACAATTGGTTCATCTTGCGAGTTACTTGGACCTTCTCTAGAATTGTTTGTTCCAATAAATGGTTGAGTTATCACTCTTGGCCTTGGAACTTATTCTTGATTTGCAGTTTGATGTAAATGATACAACACTTCAAGTTCTTCTTTGTTTGGCTCCTCTGGTAGGTCAAAATAATTCCATAAACTTTCATAATTGAACATCCAAGAATCACCTGCCTTCTATGTTGGTATTGTATATCTTCGATAGTCAACGTCTTGTGCTAGAATCACTTGATTCAAACTTGGTAAGAATACACGTCGAAGTGGACTAGCATAACCAACAAAGAATCCTTCTAAAGATCTTGCACTAAATTTTCCATCAGGATCAATATCATGCATGGAAATCCAATAGGTTCACGGAATTCCAAGTTTGGCTTCCCGTTGATTGAGAAGTTCAAAGCATGTTTTCTTATGAGGTTTGACATTTAATACCCTGTTTAGAGAATAACATACAGACGCAACAGCCTCACTCCAGAAACTTACTGGTAACTTCAATCCGCAAGCATTGTTCTTGCAGTGTCAATAAGTGTGTGATTCTTATGTTCAGCAACTCCATTTTGTTGAGGAGTATAGGGGGCGCTGAATTTGTGAAGAACGCCTTTATTATTGCAAAATTCAAATATGCGGTTGTTCTTGAATTCCGTTCCGTTATCACTTCTGATCCTTCGAATTGGCAAATGATAAAATTTTCAAGCTTTCGGAAGAGTATCATCTGATTTTGAAAAGTCTCATCCTTACTCTCTTGAAATTATACCCACGAAAATCTTGAATAATCATCTGTAACAACCAGACAGTATAGATCTCCATAAATGCTTTTAACATTGACATGTCCAAAGAGATCCATGTGAAGTCTTTCTAATGGTAACTTTATCGAATTCAATAACTTCCTCTGGTGAGATTTCTTGTGCTGCTTTCCTTTCTTACAGCTTAGACAATCATCGTTCAAATGGAAAATTTTCAAATTCACACCCTCCACTAGATTGTTATGAACCAGAAAATTCATTTTTCTCAAATGTATGTGACCCATCTTCCTATGCCATAACATTGATTCTTTCTCTGTAGCTTTAGTAACAAAACATTGTGCAGACTTTGATTTTGTGGTAGCTACGCCCATGTCTAACACATAAAGATCGCTCTCTCTTGGGGTGCGCGTAAGAATCCATTCCTCGGAATCTTAAATCCTGGCTTCAAAATCATGCATTCTTTGTCATTAAAATGAGTGGTGAACTATTTATCACATATCTGGGAGAAACTAAGCAGATTATTTTCCAACTCCGCAATGTAGCTCACTCTATCAAATGATACCACTCCGTTTGATAACTTTCCTTCTCCGATTATTCGAGCTCCTTGCTTCCCTGCAAAGCCTACATAACCTCCCCTGATTGATTTGACATCATAAAGCAAAGATAGCATCGCTGTCATATGCCTGGAAGCTCCACTGTCCATGGTCCACTAAGATATAATTAACCTTGGAAGCCCCTGCACATGCAAAGAAGAAATTACTAAACAGGTAGACCCAAGCCTTCTCGGTCTTGGGTGGGATATGAATGTCAAATGTCGGAACTTTCACTTCCTTTTTAATAGGAACCCATTGTTCAGTTTTTAATTCAATGTTTTCTTTGGGTATTACCGTCATGGTTGATTTTGTAATTTCAGAAGATGTTTTTATCTTTGGAATCCAGTTTTGTGATTTGGAATGTGCCTTTTTGATATAAAATTTTGAATTTTTTGTTCAACTCGTTTCGAAGATTCACCATTTTCATAGTTTGAAAAATTCACAATTCGTAGTTTTTCATGGTTTCGTT
The DNA here is from genome assembly GCA_947069175.1 of Scalesia atractyloides. Lineage (NCBI taxonomy): Eukaryota > Viridiplantae > Streptophyta > Magnoliopsida > Asterales > Asteraceae > Scalesia > Scalesia atractyloides. The sequence continues at coordinate 41,329,871 of CAMTDV010000025.1, forward strand.
TTAAGATGAATTTGGGCACAAAATCCGGTTATTTTGACTTAACATCCTCTGTTTTCTTCTTGTCTTGATGAACAGACTTAGATTTAGGACATTTCCGTGCAAATATGACCAATTTCATTACACTTGAAATAAGTCCTGTTATCAGCAATTTTGATGTTCTTTGTCTGTTCACGGAGCTCTTTTTCCTTCTTGAACTCATCATTGGATTTCTTACCAATGCTTTCCTTTTCACTTACCGTGTTGGTTCCAAAAACAAACTCAATCTTCTTCTTTTTAAACTTTTGTTTTGGAAATTTTCTTTCATTCTTGTTTGTTCAAAACCCAAACCACCTCTCCTGTTCTCGGGATAATCCCCACCCTTTCTTCGATAATTGTTGAAAGTCTTTTTAGGTTTTGAATAAAAATTTTTCACAATTTTCTCAAGATCAGCTGAGTTTACTTCAACAAGTTTGAACAGTTTATCAATATGATCTTCCTTCACATTTTGAATCGGAAATGTTTCATCAAAATACAATTTATCAGATCCTTAACTTTGTAAAGAACAAGTTAGGATCATCACTTAAATTGTCTTCTGACGATTCAGAAGAATTTTTGTGAACACTGTCTTCACTTTCAGAATTTGAGTTTGAATCAGAACTATTTAAACTTGATTCAGCATTTCAAAATTTGAATCATCTGAATCACTTTCCAAAACTTTTTCAACAACATTTTTTTATCAATTCAGTTACCTTGTCATTTTCAGATTTAGTGTATATTATATCTATGTTCTCAGGTAGCTCATTAATCATCTCAGTTTTGAGTTTTAGATTAAGCACCTTTTCCATCCTATCTTGTTTCTTTTTGGAATAACTTTGCCATATGGGTGGTGGAACACGTTTATAATCTACACTTTTCTTTTCATTTTGATCATCTTCTACCTTTTCAGTTTTAGGTAGAATGTGATCAATGACATATGAACTGCTCGAGTAACTGATCAAAAGTTTATTTACCCTTTCAGTTTCAATTTTCATCTTTTCCAATTCATTCTTAAGTTCAGCAATTGTATTTAGATGTATGTTAATTGCTCTGTTTTTCCATTACGGTTGCTTTCAACATATCCATCGTTTTACCATTTTCAAAATTTTCTTGCTCAACCATCTTATAAGTTCTTTTTATTTTATCATAAGCTTCTTTCAGTGTTCTGTAATCATATTTGAAATTCTCTGAATGCTTTTTAATTTCCTTAATGATTTTATCCTTTTCAACACATTTTTCACATGTCTCAATGCACTTTATACAAAGTTTTTCAACCTTGACAATTTTCACTTTCACCACTTCCTTTACCAATTCTTTCTCACTATTTGACTTATTTATCTATGTATCAGAATTTACCTCTTTCAAATTTGCCATCATCGCTTTATCTGCAAATTTTGTCAGTATTTCAACTGTCATCTCTTTCTCAACGTTGATCACTTCTTCAACCTCTGATTTCACTATCTCCACTGACTCACCATGGAATCCAGGGATGAAAAATCTTGCAAAAGAAGAAATCATATCAGGTGGAATTATATTCTTGAAAGCATTATGTAAAATGTTTTCTTCCTCTAATCGTTGTTGAAGATATTCCTCTAAGGTACTTTCTTCCAATGCGTCTTCATCAAAAACAACATTTTCTGAACACTCTTCCATTTCATGTTCTGGTTCCTCAATGATTTCTGCCAGTAATGCCAAGCTTTCATTTTTGGAGATATACTTACTCCAGATGAATCCTTCAACCTCTTGTGCTACAACCAAGGCCTTTTCTCTTGGATTTGTTGAACCATCTTCTATTTGAATAGCCCTTGATCAAGAAGAAGATGGTTGATGATAGATTGCCTTCTTATAATAGTCGTTGCCAAAAGGATTCTGGTTACCGTTCACTTCCCATTCGTGAACTCTCTCTTAAAATGTCCCTTTTCCCGACATTTAGAACACGTAACCTTCAACTTGTCGAACCCAACTTTACCATCCATAGTCCCCAAATCCTTTCTGCCAGTGATTTCAATAAATCTTTGTGCTCGTCGAACGATAGATGTCATACGCCATTCTATATCCATCAGTTACAGCTCTTCTGAATCAATTTGATCATAGTCTTCGTTTGTCATTTCTAGATTTCCTATTCTTCCAGCAACTAAGCTTTCATAAGATTCGAAAACTGAAGCAAGTAGTGCAATGTGTTGTTTGGTTGTCTGTTCTATGACATTTTGAGCATTGTTCAGATTTACCGCTATGTTGCACTATAAAATATTTGGATTTGAACTTGCTTAACTTGATTGATTTGTTTGGCTTTGAAAAGAGTTTGAGCTTTGAGGTTGTTGGTGCAGAATGTTTATGTCTTAGTCTTATATCGAGTCTGTATAGATTAGATGTGAATAGGCTAGCAAAACGAAATATTTATGTAGATAAGGGTCAAGTTCGCTTGAGATATGCTTGTGAAGTCAAGTTCGGTTGAACATGACTAGGTCAAGTTCGCCCGAACTTCATCCTTCTCTAGTGAACTTGGAGCCCTATATATAGCTACCTTATGATTGACATTTGTAACTTTGCGCACTTTGAGGCAAAGCTCTGTCAAATTGGAGACTCGGTGTTATATCAATAAAATTGATGTTTAACTGATTAATTCTTGTTGTTTGGTAATCATGTCGTAATATTTCCGCTATTATGGACATTAGATATCAAATCTAGGTTCCTATGCTATCAGGATCGGTCCTACAAGTGGTATCAGAGCTAGAATAGCCTGATTTGATTGATAACAAGACAAGAACACTTCTAATTCTACTCCATTCTTCTATTTTTCTTAACTTTTAAACTAAAATGAAGAATTCATGGGCAAATTCTGTCCAATTTTGAATATGTCATGTTAAATACATCATAGATAAACCCCTGAGAGTTTGGAGACTAAAATCAAACGAATTGGTGTCAAATTGTTGCAAAAACCTTGTTTTCAAAACTCATTTCCATCAAACTTATAAGCCAAGTTCGACCGAACTTGACTTAGAAACTCACTTTTTAAGTGATTTTCTATCAAGTTCGACCGAACTTGAGGATTTTTGTGTGAAATCTTTGATAAGTCCGACCGAACTTGCGTAAATTTCATTGGTTTTCTTCAAATTCGCTCGAACTTAAGTACAATTATTGAAGTTGGTTTCAAGTTCGACCGAAATTGCAAATTTTTCTTCAAAAACTAATTGTAAAGTTCGCTCGAAGTGACTCAGGACATTTTTCAAAACAAAAGACATAAGTTCGACCGAACTTGTGTTATAAATCTGATATTCTTCATTTTCACACTGCAAGTTCTACCGAACTTGTAGTAAATCTAATCATTTTCAAAGTTTGAATGTGTTTTCAGCGTACGTGTGTCGATATTCGCGATGGTTGATCTTCAGAGAGCGTTTATGTCAGGAGTGGGTACATCCAATGCTAATGTGATACAGCAAGTCAACCTTGATAACGAAATGGGCATGTCCGTCAAACCTTCGAAGTTAATGAGTATGGATGAGTACGAAGGATGGAAGGAGAAGTTCAGTTATTGGGTTCAAGCCATGCATTTCTAAAGCTGGGTGGCTATTGAGAGAGGTTATGTCGTTCCGTTAGACGAGAATCAGCAAGTTTTGGAAAAATACAAGTACTCCACAATACAAAAGGATGAGTACATTGCTGAGAAAAAGATGATCAGTATCATATACAATCCGTTAAAGAGGCTATTTTGGTCTTATTGCCCGAATACAAGACTGCAAGAGAGCTATGGTTGTCACTGCAAAAGAAATACCAAGGAAGCGCAAAGATGATCAAGAGTAAAAAAGCTCTTATCTTGAAGGAATTCGACATTTTTACCATGTTGAAGGGTGAGACTATGAAACAGATGATTGAGCGTTTTTGTCATCTGAAGGTCCAAATGAGGAGACACGGTCTAGAGAAGACGGAACCAGAGTACATCGATAAGCTTGCTGATGCATTACCTGACGGAGAATGGACTACTTACCTCATGGTCTTGAAAGAAAGTCCGAATTGGGAATTCTTCAAGCTGGCTACATTCATCGACAAACTAGAAGGTCATGAGATGGAACTTCTAAAGATTGCAAAGTCGAAGAATGCTAACATTGTCAAGATGTTGGTCTGTATTACAAGAACGGAATGCAAGACAACATTTCAAGTCCAAATATACAAACAGCATTCAGTGCAAATATGAATTCTTCACCGCCGAGTCAAAATCAATCATATCCTCAATATGATCAAAGTCCACAAAGTTCTTCATTTTCGAGCACTAGTTCAAATTCATCATATCAGAGTCAAGCAAATCAGAATCAACAAACGAATTTTGATCCGAATGTGTACAAGTGTAACATTGTTGTCAATCTAAACAATGTCGTTTCTGAGCAAGTTGCAAAACAACAAATGTCACTTCTCGCCACAGTTCTAGAATCGTATGAAAGTCTGGTAGCAGGGAAAATTGGCAATCCCGAGATGACCGCCGAAGACTACGATCAGGTGGACGAAGAAGAGCTTGAACTGATGGACATTAAATGTTCCTTGGCTTCTATCATTCGAAGGGTGACAAAGTTTGTTGCACTCACAGGCCGAGATATCGGAAATTCAAGCAACAAGCTAGGGTTCGACAAATCAAAGGTCACGTGTTTCAAATGCCGAGAGAAAGGGCATTTCAAGAGAGAATGCAAAATCCTGAAGCAACGGGCAATCAAAGTCCATTCGGAGGTGGAAACAAATACTACAAGAAGTCGCTTCAGTATAAACCGTTTCCTAAGAAGACTCAAGTTGATATTCAAGAGAAATCATCCTAACATATACTGAGAAGGCAATGGTTGCTACCAACGAAGATGATGGTTTTGATTGGAACTCTTATATTGAGAAGAAAACAGGAGTGGCTTTGATGGCTGAGATTGTCGAAGATACATCTGCAGAAGATGCAGCAGCTATGGAGAATGCTCTACTGGAACAGTATCTGCAACAACAGGAAGAAGAGGAGATGTTTCTTCACATGAAGACACACTGCATTTTAACTCCTAATTTAACTTCTAGTTTTGCAGGTGATTTTGACGGAAGTTCTGGCTGAGGAGAAATCGATTGATGAAGAAGTCATTGATGTTGCAAGAAGTGATGCTGAAAACCTCACGGACATTACCAATAAAGCAATGATGGCAAATCTTACCAAGGTAGATCCAGAGGTAAAGGAAGTTGTCAAAGTGCAAGTTGTAGAGGTTGTAAAACCTTGTACAAAATGCACCAAGCCATGTGCAAAATGCGCCGAAAAATCACAAATCATCGCTGAACTCAATGTACATAATGAACATTTCAAATATGATTATCGTACAATGAAGGAAGCGTATGACAAAATGAAAGATGATTATGGCAGGCTCAACAGAAATAATATTGAACAACATGATATTGTGAGGATGTTAAAAGGAACGGTGATGGATAAACAAAAAGCAATAAATATTTACATTAACACCATTGCCGAAACTAAACAACAACTCCAGGATATGAAAATTGAAACAGAACATGTTCAACAACTTTTAAGAAGTTATATGACTAACGCATATGTCATTGATCATATACTTCCCACGATCTCGTCGGAAGAAAATGATAAAAGGTCTAAAAAGAAAATTGTAGAGAATACAGCAATGTTCCTCGACCCCTATGTGAGAAGTATTGTCGCAAAGCTGTTGATGGGATGGATAAGGCACTCAACATTGAGTTGTTATTTGAAAAGAAAAATGAGTTGCCAGAGAACATTGATGTAATCTATACTAAATCAGACGATGACAATGCGGTGGTTAAAAATGTGGTTGAAAATGTTCTGAATGATTCTGATGATGGCAGCTTTGAGAATTCTGACACAAAATCCGAAGATGGCGATACATCATCTGAAGATGATCTATGTGATGATCCTAATGTTGTCATGTACAAGGTTAAGGAATCTGATAGATTATACTTTGATGACAGTTTTCCGATTCGGAATGTCAAAGAGGATCAATTGGATAAACTGTTCAAACTAGTTGAAGTTTCATCAGAGGACCTGGAGAAAAATGAAAAGAAATTCTATTCTAAACCCAAAAGGAATTACAATAACTACCGGAGAAATGGTGGGGATCATCCGGAAAACTGGAGTGCTGGGCTGGGTTTAGATGTGGATGAAGAACCGGTAAAGAAAATGTCACCATTTCACGAATACAAAGATAAAAACATGAAATTCGTTTATGGGACGAACATGGTTCATGAGGAAAGTTTGATCGGTAAACAATCAAACGACAAGTTTAAGAAACAAAAAGAACTTCGAGATAAGGCCAAAGCCACAAGTGGTGTAAAATCCACTAGTGGGCACTCACATGATAATCGGACTTGCTTCAAGTGTAACGAAGTTGGTCATATTGCACAGAAGTGTCCGAAGTCTAAGCCGGCCTATCTTCGAAGGAAAGAAAGTTCATATGTTATTAAACCAAAGCAACCAGATTTTGTAAAACCTGTAATGATTTTGAAAAGAAATGAATCAAAACCTGAAGTTAAACCTAAAACTGAAAAGAAATTTGAAAACTCAACTTTCGAAAAAGATGAAACTTCCAGGGCAAACGAAAACAAGTTTTACATCAAAAAGGCAAACATAAAATCACAAGCCTGGATTGCTAAGAAAAAGACAACTGCATCTGAGGTGATCAAGTCTGAGCTTGTAAAGACTGATAACAAGAAAGAATCAAAGTCTGAGACCAAATCCGAAACTGTCAAAACTAAAAGTGATAACAATTCAAAAGGTAAAAAGAAAGAGAATTTTGAAAACGTAAATTATAGTGGAGGCTCAGATGGAGGTTATGAAGACGATTACCAAGCTTTCTATCCAAAACCCAAGACCATAAAGGCTTAGGTCGCGCTCTTTAATTAGATTTTAATATGTGCAGGGGCTCCAACGATCCGTTCTTTCAAAGTGGATTTTGGATAGTGGAGCATCTAGACATATGACGGGAATGAAAGCTCTTCTGTTCGACATAATAGCTATCAATGGCGAATATGTTGGATTTGCTGGTAATCAGGGTGGAAGGATAATCGCCAAGGGAAAACTCTCCAACGGCATTGTATCGTTTGATCGTGTGAACTTCATTGCTGAGCTTGAGAACAATCTTCTGAGCATATCGTAGATTTGTGACAAACAGTTTACGGTGCATTTCAACGACAAAGAGTGTATGATCTTAAAGTCGGGTTTCAAAATACCTGATGAGTGGATTCTGATGCGAGCTCCACGCGAGAACGATTTATATGTCTTAGATATGGGCGTCGCTACCACATCATCAAGATCAGCACAATGTTTTGTAACAAAGGCTACTGGGAAAGGTTCTATTCTTTGGCATCGAAAAATGGGGCACAATCATTTACGTAAAATGAATTTTCTGGTACATAATGATCTGGTTGAGGGTGTTAATCTTTGGAGCTTCCATATGTCTGATCATTGCTTAGAATGTAAAAAGGGGAAGCAGATCAAGAAATCACATCCGAAGAAAATTCTGAACTCGATCAAGTTGCCGCTTGAACGTCTCCACACGGATTTATTTGGTCCTGTAAACGTTCGAAGTATTTCAGGAGACTTATACTACTTGGTCGTAACAGATGACTATTCACATTATTCATGGGTTTTCTTCCAAGAATCAAAAGACGAAACATTTGAAAACTTGGAGATTCTTTTCAAGAAGTTAGAAAACCTTTATCATCTTCCTGTCCGGCGAATCCGCAGTGACAACGGCACAGAATTCAAGAATAATAAAATGAAGGAATTTTGCAACGCCAAGAGAATTTTGAACGAATTCAGTGCACCCTATACTCCACAGCAAAACGGTGTAGCTGAAAGGAAGAACATAATTGTAATTGAAACCGCAAGAACCATGCTTGCAGATTCAAAACTTCCAGTAAGCTTTTGGAGTGAGGCAGTTGCAGCGGCTTGCTACACACTAAACAGAGTCTTAACTGTCAAACCATCGAAATTTTGAAATGATTAACCGATGGAAGCCAAATTTAAAAGTTTCTAGAGCTATTTGGTGCGCCATGTACTGTAATAGATCAAGATGGTAAATGCGGGACCAAATCGCTTGAAGGTTTCTTTGTCGGGTATGCGAGTCCGCTACGAAGAGTGTATATTCCTTCATTGAGAAAGGTAATTGAAGCATAGCATGTTGATTGTTTCAACTATACGGATCCTATTCAAAGAAGAGGCGGCATGGTTGTTCAACTATCAAGACCTTTGGAAGTCATTCGACTTTCCGGAAGAACCTTCTGAAGAAGAAATTGCAGTGTTATATTATCTTCAATAGTCGGCGAATCAAGAACAAATCATTAGACCAATTGTGGTTAATCAACCCACGTTGGATTCTTCGTCTTCCGATGCAGGCCCTAGTACTAGCGGTGCTCAAGTTGAAAATGTTTCTGAAGCAGAAGCGACACCGTCTATAACTCCATCGAATGATTCTTTCGAACCAGAAAACGTTACAATAGTGCCAAGTATGCCTTAGAATCAGAATTCTGACTCTGATGAAGCGCCAACATTTGATGCTGATGGTGAATCCTCATTGGATGAAGAAGTTGAGCAGATATCTAACCTGTTGAATCAATCTGCAAACTTAGGCAGTCAGAACGAAGCACCAACTAGCGTTCCTGACGTTGAAGTGACTGTTGAACAAAACATCAAAAATCAGCAAAGCTCAATTGATGTTCCTAGCGAAGAAATGCCACGATCATATTCTTACCATCCTTCAACGAATATCATTGGTGAATTACAAACTGGTGTGCGTACACGAAGCCGAATCAACAAAGCACTTAGTTGTTTCTACACCCGAGTTGCTCCTACTCAAGACTACTGCTACTATTCATGTTTCATTTCTCAAATAGAGCTAAAAACAGTAAATGTAGCTCTTGGTGATGAGAACTGGGTGATAGCAATGCAAGAGGAACTGTTAAAGTTCGAAAAATTGGGTGTTTGGAGGCTTGTAGACTTACCACCGAAGCAGAAAGCTATAGATACGAAGTGGGTCTTCAAGTGTAAAAGAGACGATCGGGGTGTAATAGTCAGAAACAAAGCTCGGTTGGTTGTCACAGGTTTCCACCAGCAAGAGGGTATTGATACACAGAAGTATACGCACCGGTTGCACGATTAGAGTCTATCCATATTTTCCTCGCGTTCGCAGCTTGGGAAGGTTTTAAGGTGTACCAGTTGGATGTAAAATCTGCATTTCTCTACGGTAAACTTTGAGAACAAGTGTACGTCAGCCAACCACCAGGGTTCGTCGATCTGCTGAACAAGAACAAAGCTTATCTCCTAGACAAAGCCTTATACGGATTACATCAAGCCCCGAGAGCTTGGTACGAGACGTTATCACAACATCTCGTTGAAAATGGCTTTACAAGAGGCACAGCGGACAGTACATTGTTTACCAGAGAAGTCGGATCTCATCCATTGTACAAATCTATGTGGATGATATCATCTTCGGTTCTACGGATGATAGTCTTTGCAAAGAGTTTGAAAAAATCATGAAGAAGAAATTCGAGATGTCCTCCATGGGAGAAATGAAGTTCTTCCTCGGATTACAAGTCGATCAGTTACCAGACGGCATATTCATTCATCAGACAAAGTATGTTCACGACATTCTCAAGAAGTTTGAAATGGATAGCTCGAAGCCGCTTTCGACTCCGCTGGCACTGAATCATGGGATTTGCATTGACGAGAGGGGAACCAAAGTTGATGACATACTCTATTGATTGATGATAGGATCTTTGATGTATCTGACGGCATCTCGCCCAGACATCATGTATCCAACCCGCTTATGTGCGAGATATCAATCTAGTCCTCGAGTTCGATGAGGGATTATGGTCTGTAGTTTCTTGATACGCCTTTATTCATAGATAACAAAACAGCTATTGATATCACAAAAAATCTTGTTCATCACTCACGTACTAAACACATTGAAATTCGTTATCACTTCATGCGTGACTGCTACGAAAAGAAGTTGGTGTGAATACAAAAAATCCACACCGACGAACAAAAGGCTGAGTTTTATACCAAAGCATTTCCTTTAACAAGATTTAAATATCTCATGAGGATTAACGGTATTAAAAATTTGCTGACAGGTGCGGAAGCTGAGGTTGAATACGGATCGGACGACGAGTTCACGTGATCCACATTGGTTTGTCTATCTTTTAGCTTAGTATTTCTTAAAATCTAAAATACAAAAATATATTTTTGATTTTAGGGGGAGAAAATATTTGAGAAAACACAAAAACATATGAAAATTTTCAAACATTACAAAAACATTGAAAAAGACAAAAAGAATTCGGTGTCACAAAAAGGAAATGGTAGTACATCAGTGGACTATTACAGTATGCTAAAGAAATGTAAATTTTAAAAGTGATAAACAAGTCTTACTGTGGATGTGTCGATAGACTTAACACGTTCAGTAAATTGTTTTCGAGATATAAAATAAATTTTACAACTGCTTAATCTTGTGGATTAACACATCTTGGATATATGAACTTAGTACTCCGAAATTTCGTTTGAGAAATTGCCTGATTCTTAGATACGAGGTCTTTATAGATGGTTGATATCTGGGGTATTATACAAGTTCTTCTGATTTTGCGGAAGCAATAGCCTAGAACTTCTATAATACTTTCGCTATAAACCCCTAAACTACATGCAATTTTGAAAGTGTCGAAAGATCTAATCATTTGCAGTGCCGAAAAGATTCCTTAAATGGAACACACCTTAAAGACGAGCCTTCATCTCTTTGTCTGTACGGTAGTACTAACCTGAGCTCTCAAGGCCTCGCACTAACCCAGATACAGATATCAATTACACTATATTCACCTGTAAGATGAAATCTATGGAATCTTGATACGGGAGTATATTCAAGAAGTGGGAACTATAGATAAGTCAAGTTTCATAAATCATACTCTAACATATCTTGGAATAGTTGAGAAACGTGGTAAAGTTTAAGTGGACAAACATATCGACAATCTAGGTAAACGAGTTTAAAACTTAAAGTCATCAAAAGGTCAATGGTACTGGTGATATGTCTTAGTTAACTTATATGATCCTTAGACACGAATTCACAAAGATATGTCCGTAAATATGTTTGTACATAGTTTACATTGTTCTGTACATAGTCTATCTGCTTTACAGATTAAAACCAAAAAGATTTTCAGTGTGTTTTAGCTTAAACTTACAAAAATACAAAAAGATTTTGTTTCTACATTGTTTTCAGCAAACCAATGTTGGAGAACAGGTCTTCGAAGTCTGGTAAGGTGCTAAACTGGTGGGATCTCATTGACAACGGGCTGGGAGCTAATCTGTAAAAACTGAAAAGCCAAAATGATGAAAAGTTCATTAATTTGAAACTTTGATTTTGAAAAGTTCAACAGTTTGTTCGTATCGGGTCAAACCCGGGTCATTAACTTGGACTCGGTAGACAAATCGGTTAACCAAGCTCATTAGCTTGGACTTGGTCAACTGAGTGGATTTTCAGAACTGGTAAAAGGTGAAAATTTTAGGGACTAAAATTGAAAAAATTTGAAAATTTGAATTTGAGTTTAGGCAAGTTCGGCCAAAAGAGTAAGTTCGGCCGAAAGAGTAAGTTCGCCCGAACTTATATGGGCTTTGAGACTTGGGCTTACAAGTTCGCCCGAACTTGCAAACATATAAATTGAATGCAAGTTCGGCCGAACTTCCTTAGTTGTGTTGTTGAAAAGCTGAGCGAACTTAGTCCTCTTGAGCGATTTCTCAAAATTGGCAAGAATCTACGGTTACTCTGCCCAAATTTTAATTGATTGTGGTGATTGGCACACCATTCTCAATGGCTGAGTCGAGGATTTGAGATTTAAACCAAGAATTGGACACGAATTGATGAACTCATATCTGTAATAGTTAAAATTGGTAGATTTAGGAAATTATTGGACAAATTGAACTTGAAAATGAGATAAATAATGAAAACCGACCATAGATTCGAGTTGGATTTGGTTAGAATGGTCTTTAAGAAATGCAAGATTTGATGAAGAAGATAACAAGTTCGGCCGAACTTGTTATCAAGTTTGACCGAACTTGCTAATAAAACATGTATAAAATCTAATCAGATCACAAGTCCGATCGAACTTGGATTTAAATCTGAAATATTAAATGATATGAGAAGTTCGCTCGAACTTGGGAAAGAAATTTGAAATTTAAGGTTTGGAAGTTCGCCCGAACTTATAAGGTTGTTGATTGAACATGTGTTGGACATGTTCGGGCAAACTTGACAAAACTGCTTGCTATACCCACATCAAGTTCGCCCTAACTTGATGAAAATGCTTGAAAAAATTTTGTATTTTTTTCTCGAAATGCGTGCTAAGTGTTTTGCGTCGATTTTTCAGGTTCAAGTACCAGCACGGGTGATTACGATGGATTTTTCTAAATTCCACAACACCTGTATCACTCTCGATAAGGCGTTGTGTCCATCATTGAAGGAATACGAAAGCATTCTGAATTTCTGAAGGATAGTCTGATACACCGTGCTATTACAGAGCGAACAGTGTCGTATTGACCGCACACTTATCACTTCTGGATGAACGCAAGTCTAAGTGCAGACAAGAAGACTATACGTCGTCTGTACAAGTCGGAGACAAGAACAAAGAGATCATAGTTACAGAGGATGATATACGCAGGATCTTGCAATTCAACGACGACAAAGATGATCCTATTTTCTTAGATGAGTAGATGGTACGAGGTTGTTTTTATCGTATGGGCTATAAAGGAAGTGTAAACAAGCCAACGTTGAAGAAAGGGGAAGTTCCAAACCCCTACAAGCTTCTCATGCAAGCTATTATTCACACTTTTAGCCACAGAAAGGCAGGTCTTGATGATGTTCAGGATTATATGGCCTGCATGGCAACGGCGTTGATTCTGAAGAAGCCGTATAACTATTCTAAGCTTGTATTCATTCATATGTCAAAGAATATGGAAGACACGAGCTTGTGTTTATATCCGAGGTTCGTGCAGATGCTTATAGACGAAAAGTTTACAGACATTGCACGTGATCCAAACGACATGGTATACTTCAGTCACCTAGATGAGACTACAGTGAAGAAATTGTTAAAGTTCCAGAAGCAGGATTCAGCACCTGTTGCGAAACCAATATTTGGGGTGATAAAGATGAAAATTATGTTGCGCCGCCAGAAAACAAGTGGAGGAATGATGGTAGTGGTGTCGAGAAGGAATTGAATGCTGAAAAAGAATGGTTTGAGTCGTTTAAGCCTAAAGCGCGTAGTGAATGGTTTGTCAAAGCTGAAATAGAGAAGAAAAAGAAGTGGGTTGCTATGAAAGTTAGTACGATGCTGATTGATGAAGACGAGCCTGTAAATGGTCAAACAGAGGCTGGTTCAAGTGCAGCGGTTGTTGTTGAGAGTCAGGAAACTGAAATGACTACTCAAGAGGATGATGTTATTTCTGCTACTTCCGAGAACGATGATGATTCTGATGATTCTCTCGAGAAGGAAACAAAGAAGGCTATGGCTGAAAAGATCAAAGAAACTGATGTTGACTTTGATCCTAATCTAGAAAAAGAGTCTGATGAGGAGAGACCTAAGAAAAGAACGAAACGTGTGAAGTCTGTAGTAGCTTCAACGACAAAGACTACATGGTCTCCATAGGCAAAAGGCAGAAAGAAATCAAAGAAAGCTCAGAAACCTGCAAGTCGGAGATACATGGGAAAGCCAAAGAGCACAGAAGTAACACAAGAACCTTCTGGTGCACAGGAGAAAGGAGTTACACAAGAACCTCCTACACAAGAACCTCCTGTTATCATTTCATCTGAAGCAGAAAGGCCAGGAGTTACACAAGAACCTCCTGAGTCTAATTTACTTGAAGTTCTGGTGATTCAATCTACAAATCCCAAAGATGTTCATTTCGAAAGCTCAACTCCAAAGAAATCTACACCAAAGACTGCTACTCCCAAATCAACAACAAAGGCTGCTACTCCAAAGTTAACACCAAAGTCAAATCTATTTGGTGAAATTCCAAATGAGCCTGTGGATCTTCAAGATTTAGATGATTTCTTTCCAGAAACTGATGTTGATGTTCTAGAAAGACGTGTCAAAATATTGGAAGATAGAGTGGCTAAGAATGAATCTGAAAAGGCTGAGTTGGAAAAGTTGATGAAACAAAGTGAAGTGGAGAAGGAAATTTTATCTAACAAGGTGAAATTTCTTGAAGGCGACAGAGGTTATCTGAAAGCGCTTGTTGAAAGTCTGCAGGAAGCGAATGAAAGATTAAACAAAGAGATTGTTGAGCTTCGATCTGAAAGAGATATGAATGATAAGAAATTCGACAGACTTCAGAAGGTATTATCTAACAGAGTGGGGATTAATTTCAAAGAAGAATATGCTCGTTTAGATATTCAAGAGGCGAAAGAGAAAGCTGACAGAGAGATAGCTGAACAGGGTAAGGGGAAGAATGCGAAAGTATGCCGGAGATCACTGAACCTATTAAAGAGAATGAGCATGAAAAAGCTTCTGAGTCTGATGTTTCTAAGGTTGACGAATCTGTCAAGCCTTCTGATCCTGTAACTGCTACTGAAGAAAAGGACGATGATGAAGCAGAAGATGATGATAAGGATGATGAACCACCAACTGATGATCCGAAAGATGATTCTGAACACGATGGAGGTAATGATGACGATCCGAGTGGTACAGGTATAGAGGTGGTAGATGTGACAGTGAATGAAAGCTTCGATTTCTCACGTCTTATGAATGATGAAGCAAATGCTATGAATGATCAAATTCAGGGGGAGTCAGGGCAAACAGGGCCAACTGATGATATAGATATGACTGATGTTTATATATCTGCAAAGCCTATTGATACAGTACCAACTAAGCCTTTGATTTTGATGCTTGAACACAATGTTGAAGAAGGCGAGTACGTGCACAACTATACTAAAGAAGATCTGGCCAAGTTGATTGAAGTTGATGCTAAATCTCTGGATTTTTATTTTGAAGAACAAGTGTTGAACGTGAATACTTATGAGCCGAACGAGTATCAATATCAACATAGATTTGAAGCAGATGAATACAACAGAGTGATAGTGGAAGATTGGTCCTCTGATGAAAAGGATGAACTGCGAAGTACATTGGTCCTAGTACTGATAGTTTTCCCACTTTTAAGGAAATGTACAAGCAATTGGATGAAGATATGTTGAAAGAAAAGATTGAAGAATCTATTCGAGAAGGAAAAGTTCCGAAACCGGTGACAAAGGAGGAAATAGCTCAAGCTAAGAAATCCTGGTTCAAAGAGATGCCGTGTGATCGTAAGTTTCAACGTCCTCTAGCATTCTTTACCAGAGATAAAGATGTGCCATTGGGGGATATTCTGAGTTGGGGTTGTTTTATAGAGCTGAATGTTTATGCAATCAAAAGGGAATCTGGGGTGCAATACTTCAAATATCTGGCTGATTTCAAGACTCTACCGTACTAGGATGTTGAAGAAATTGTACAAACCATAAATGTCACATATCAGATGAAGTTCATTGATCAGTTATTATGGAAAATGATCAAGTTTGAAGCGACAAAGGGTTTTAGATATTGGAAGCCGTTCATTCCAGGTCGTCCATCAAAACGAACAAGAAGACAGGGGAAAAAGATATAACGTTAATCATGAAACGACCGAGAGCAATGAGAAACATGCCTTTGATGCCTATCGAACCGAATTTTTATCCGTTGTTTAAGTGGTGGCAGATTGATCCTAACACATGTAAAGCTGTGATAGTATTACGATTTGAAGAACATCTGGATATCACAAAGGAAAGGTTGAGATATTAGGGTTTCAAGGTATGAGAGGGCTTTAGAGAATGATTAGGATTCTAGATCCTATGTGGTTGGTAAACTGCTCGAGAGAAGATATCAAATGCTTGTTCTACAGCAAGATAGTGTTTGAAGAACGTGAAAAAGAACAAGCCATGCAATATCAAAGGGTCGTTAACGTATGCTATGCTCGAGAAGTTAACTCTGGAAAGATGTGGAAAACGAGCTGGAGGGATCTAGAACGGGTTGAATTTCTGAAAGAAGAAAAGCGTCTTGAAGAGATACATGAAAGAGGTAGGGCGGCAAGGCTCAGAAGGTTTTAGTATATGACTAAAGTGCCACCTACTGATCAGACGCCAGATCCGAAGCAAGAAAGAAGAAAGAAGCCATTCAAGAACTTCTTTGGTCGTACGCGTTAAAATTCTATTTGAAGACAGAGTTTTGAAGACTGATAAAAGACGAAGACGATATCCAAGGGGGAGTCTGTTGGTGCAGAATGTCTATGTCTTAGTCTTATATCGAGTCTGTATAGATTAGATGTGAATAGGCTAGCAAAACGAAGTATTTATGTAGATAAGGGTCAAGTTCGCTTGAGATATGCTTGTGAAGTCAAGTTCGGCCGAACTTGACTAGGTCAAGTTCGCCCGAACTTCATCCTTCTCTAGTGAACTTGTAGCCCTATATATAGCTAGCTTGTGATTGTCATTTGTAACTTTGCGCACTTTGAGGTGAAGCTCTGTCAAATTGGAGACTCGACGTTATATCAATAAAATTGACGTTTAACTGGTTAATTCTTGTTGTTTGGTAATCATGTCGTAATATTTCCGCTATTATGGACATTAGATATCAAATCTAGGTTCCTATGCTATCAGGATCGGTCCTACAGAGGTGTCTGAGGAGTGTTTAGATTGAAGCTTGAAATTGATTAAGAACTTGATTGGTTTGAAAATGAATTTCAAGAAGTGTTAGCACTAAATGTTGTTTGTATTTTTGGGCTTTGTGTTTCACGAGATCCAGTTTTGTAATACAAACCAACATCTTGTACTATTTGTGCACTCTTAGATCTTGCCATCTTCTGTAGCTCATTTCATGACCTTCAAGTTTCTCGGTAAACTGTGGTAGATTGTATCCACTGTATTCGATCCCGTTCTTTAACATCATCAAATATGTGGACCATTCTCCCTCTGGCAGATCTGCCAGTTTATCTACAAGCTCTTCATCCATCTTTAGAATACCATGTCTCTTCAACTAAACAACTAAATGACAATATCGTTCAATTAGCTGCTTCATGGATTCGCCCTTCATAAGATTGAAAATGTCAAATTCTTTCCTCAATAACGCCTTCTTGCTCTTCCTCATTTCAGTGCTTCCATGATATTTCCTTCGCAGTGCATTCCACAGAGTTTGAGAATGATTGTCATGTTGTAATAACATCAGAATATCTTCTTTGACGGATTGTAGTAACAAGCTCATCATCTTCTTTTCATTAACGAATTTGTCCCTCTCTTCCGGAGTATAATTTGTAATGGTTTTTTTCCAGATCATTCTCATCTTTTGGTGGAGACCACTTCGTTGTAATTGCAAGCCAACTATCAAAGTGATTTGCCTGAACCCAGTTCTCGAACTTTTCTCTCCAGCTCTCATAATCCTCGAGATTCATGAGCTTTGGCGGTTTGACAGTAGTTCTCATCTCATTTTCAAGATTCATCTGTGCAACAGCATTCGTTGTCTTGACTACATTCGTGGCAAACGCGTTGTAAAACTCCGTATTATCCATCGTATCAGACAAAATTTCCTGAAATCAGTCAAAAATTGAAAACAATTAAACACACTTCCACTTTGTCCGAATTGATACTTGTCAGTTCGTACGAACTGGTAATTGAAATTAATCAGAATTGAAAGATTGTAATTCGTACGAATTGTGAAAGTCACTTCGTACGAAGTACCTTTATGAGTTCGTGCAAATTTTGTTTTACAATTTGATGAATTTTGCAATTTTCATCATGAATTCGTTTGTTTTTCGATCTGAAACTTTCAAGGGTTTATCTTTTTGTGATTATACATGACATATTCGAAAATTAGTCCATTTTAACTTAGTTATTTAAAAGTGAAAAATGAAAAGAATGGAGTAGAAGTAGAAGTAAATTTTTGTCAAAGTCTCCAAAACAGGCTCCCCGAGCTCTGATACCACTTGTAGGACCGAGTTCCTCCTTAGCAAAGGTTCCTAGATTTGTTTCTAGTCCATATATGCGGAATCTATATGAATTAGTGACAATACACAAGAATTATTGTTTAAGAGTTGATTTCATTATTAGATGAACGTTTAAAATCTGTATGAAATCTGACAGAGCTTCGTCGTCTACTTCGCAAAACTGTTACATGAAAAGACCCATCGAAGCTATATATAGACCTCAACACTTTGTACGAAGACACATCAATTCGTACGAAGTTGTCACTTCGTAAGAAATTGCTAACTTCATACGAAGTGTGTACAACACACACATAAACTTAACATATGACATATCTAGCCCTGTACAATCAAACTAGACCTAAGACGCAGACAATAGACATCTGCATCAACATAAGTTCACTGATTAAGCAAGAAAATCATTCAAATTGTTGAGTCAGGGTCTCCCCTTTGACATGAGTGACGGTTTCGTATTGCTGGATAAGGATTTCTCAAGTGTTCTCGATAACATCCTCTGTCCCACCAAATTGTTCCTTCAGTGCATCCCACATCTCCTTGGCATTGTTAGAATACAACAGGCCAGCATAGATATCATTCAGCAGAGCCATAGACACGATACTGAAGGCTTTCGCATCTAGCTCGAATTTTTGATAATCTTGCTCATAATAGTTCTCCGGCTTCTTTGGCTCGAATACATTTTGGTTTTCGGCACTAGGTACCACTGGAATATGACCGAAGACGACTGACTTCCAACACCCTGTGTTTTTTTGAGAAAGCATATGCCCCATCCTACGTTGCCATATGTTAAATTCTGATATGACAACTATGGGTGGTTTATTACTGAATCTGGTGTTGTGGGATCATTCTGTGCTATTTTCTCTAGTTCCTTTTTGGAACAATAGAGTAAGTGAAAGACACTAATTAGTTCTTCACTTATAACCCTGAGCTACGAACTGTATGGGATCTTTGTAGAGCTGATCTTTGTATGTTAAACTGATTGTGAAATCGAGTTTAACATGACCAAGCTTTGATACCAATTGTTAGATCTGAGGTTGGTACTTAGTGAAAAAAATATTGATAATTAACAACAAAATTCAAAAGTCAGAACATCAATGTTTGTTTTTCATTAATCTCAAAATATTCAATTGTTTTACAAATCAATTGACTCTACAGACTCCCCTTGAGTAGATCACTTAACAAATCAGTTCGTATAAGAGAAGGTGATAGTGTGTGATGAATAGATCACTAACATGTGTGATCTATTTATTATGAGTACGAAAGCTATGTTCAGTGAATGGCTGACGTCACCCTAATAGTCACATCTAACATTCCTAACAGAAAAGATTCCACAGATGTTTACAAACATCTGTGCAAATCTTATCATTTTTTCTCACTGGTCTAAACATTGTTACAAGATAAGTATTGTTACATCGCAAACATCTGTGCAAATCTTATCCTCTGTTGCAGTTATCTAAACATCTGTTTGGCTATGCAGATGTTAGGTCGTCTTCATCAGACCTTTGACTTCATCGGTGCTTTAGTCGTCAACAGTCTTTAGCCTTCAATAGATGTTGTTTCTTCGTGAACAACGGTTCCAAGACTTGAATAGATGGTTGCTTTGTTCTTGAACAGATGTTCTGAATAAGTGTTCCCGATTCACTATCTTTGGGGAGAGACTGGTTTCAATATTTTGTTTATTTCTTGATCAGTGGATCATGTTTTGGATTTTGAATATCATCTGTTCTTTTGTAGGTCCAACAAGTGTCGCACGTCGTTTGGTGTCTCATTCCATCTGCAGACGCTACTTACACACCAGCACCACCTGGTTTCGCTTATCATACAAATCTTGTAATCTTTACAAAATTAAAACTCGGAGGCTTAGGCACCAAAAAAATAATCTTTACAAGTTCTTATAGCACGAGCATGCAACACCAAAAATGAGTAGTCATATAAAAAATCAAAATTCAATGCATTCAACTTAAATGCTAGTACTTTTTAAATAATCCACACCAAAATTAAAATAGAAAATTGTTAGACCCCATTGCTTTGGATTGCAATATGTGAAGTTTTGAAGAAAACTCATGTACCAATAAACATTAGGTAAGAAAAAAAATAGTTTAGAGCCCTTATAGAAAAATTTGAGATACTATAAAGCACTAGAAGAAAAACACACTCACCTTAATGATTGTGATTCGAATCCTTAACACGTAAGTCGACCAAGCTTAAAGAAAGTGTAAATAAGAGCATTTTATTTCCGTGGTGTTACTATTAGGTTGCTCGGTAATCTACAAATGGAAGCAACACCGTTGTCCAAGCATAAGTGCATTTCTAACCTTAGTACTATTTAAGCTCATGCTCGAGATTAGTAGGAGGGTTGTTTATGCCTTTGATTTTTGTACGTCTCTCATTCTTCTCTCTCTCTCTCTTCTCTCTCTCTCAAACATATAGTTCTTGATACTTTTCTTTACTTTTTTTGTTCTTTGTAATATTTAGATTATGTTTACTAACAAATCTTATATATTAAAGATTACGAGGTACCTCATTCCTTTTAATGTGTTTGGTTTATCTTTGTACAATAATTCTTTAATATTTTCGAGATTGATTAACTTACCGTTTATTAATTCTTCTATATCGAGACCAACAAGTGGTACCCTATGAGAGTTCAGTACAAGATTGCATCTATGAGTGTTAACCCCTCATGTGGTAAAATATGTTTGTTCATAACAAAAAAGATTAAACATGAATGGATCTTTACTTATGAAATTATACCTATTTACCAAGACAAGTTATTATCCCAAATAGTAAACTAGTAATGAGTTACAAGATCCTCATCTAGAGAAGTTTGTTCTGATATGGAATTCGGCAAAACTACATTATGTTAAGTTCATGAAAATGATGTGCTTCCATCATATGCTTATGACTATTAGCAAAATCAACAAATGATCAAGTTTGATGAAAGTTATGAGGATTGGAACCTTTTTTGCACCTCTTAGAACCCACTTGCCCATGGTTTTGAAACCATAGTTTTTCCTCGATGATGAACCAATAAAAGATTGATTGTTCATGTGATCTTTATCCTTTTCCACTTCATTTCCTGAAAAGGTGCCATCAATAAATTTTATTCTTTCTCCTTCATATTCGACACTAGTTACAACAAGAGGCGTAGGTCCACAACGTTTTGAATTCACTTCTTCTTGAGAGCTGTTACTTGAACCATTTCTTGACGCACTTGGTAATCCTTGATTTTCGGTGAACTTCAATCCCCTGCGACGACAATTCTATAATGAGATCGGATAATACCTTAGAAGATAACTAATAGTAGTAAAAATAAAACATTGTTATATAAAAAATCTTAATATTTTCAGTATCAGAATATGATACATGTTAGTATGCAACAATGCTTCCTTTCACACTAGAAAACTGGTTCATTTCCGACTGCAGAATTGGTCGAAATGGCGTTGAAAACAAGCCATTAGCGACACTTTTTCGTCAAAACCGATTTCATTAAAAGAAACTATTATAGAGAACTTTATACTGACAAAGAAGATTTGATGGAAGTACCAATACATTCCAAAACATCCCATTTTCATGGTTTCCTAACACATTTCCAACATAAGTATTTGAAGGATGCATTACTTTATAAATGTATTTAGCAGTTATTTTAGATATCTAACTAAGAAATTAAAGTTATACAAATGGTTTTGCTATTAACTTGAGCTTTGAGAGTTCATATGGGCTAATTGTTTCCATGCAAAGTTGCATATTGATTTTAAACACACATTGAAAATTTGATCTCATGAAGTTCGATGAACTTGTTGCTTAAATCTTTAGTGTTGATTTACAACTTGTTAGATGCATTAAGTCAAAATTTTAAAGCCATATAAATCATTCTCTCTCCATCAAACTATATTCATGTGTATAACACTACACCAGCCATCTAAGGTAGTGTGTAAAGTACAAAATAGCTTTAAAGAAATCCTAATTTAGTGGTTGTATATAGATGTACAGTGAAAGTAACAGGTTAAAAGATGCCCATTAAGAAAATATTCCAAGGGTAGAAGTGTGTTTTTTAAACGTGGAAGTTGCATGACCGGATTCAAGTAAAAATACATATATTTTATAATGAATGTCTTAAATTGCTTTAACTAAGTGCTCTATTTGTTGATAAGAACTTATAGTACTTTATACATGTTATGGCTTTATAAGTCAATTAAAACAATCCATAAGAAATCTAATATAGGTCAACTGGATTAGTCCAATGAGGCATGCCCTTTCTTTTGAAGTCAGTTCATTAATCCAATCCTTCTCAGGCTCGTTGAGGTTGGTTAAGGCTCTTAGATGCATTCTACTAAGATATTTCTTGGGCATATGCGTATATTTCATCAAACTTGTCATATATTGCATAAAACAGTATTGTGTTGGATGCAAACTCATGTTCTAGGGGAATTATCTTACTTAACTTGAACTTCATGTTGATGGCATTAAAGAGGAACTCGATAGAATTCTTTAGTGGTTATGTTAGAGAGGCTATCCTATCTAAGAAAGGTAATGAATCCCTTTTCCCAACGGGAGAGGATGGAAAAGTTAGTATAAAAATCCAATGAAAATGAGCTCTCTAGTGAAACAAAAAGACTTGTACAGACCACGAAAGTTATTCCATCTCCCATGGTCTAGGACCACACCACAGCAATGGTTGCCACTCGATCAACATGCCTAGTTATGTGTCCTTATGAAGGAAGGTATGCATGAAAGTCTTTACGAAAGACCATGAGAAGTTACAATAAAGACTCTTTCAAGGGTGAACGTGATGATACCTGATCTCAAATGGCTAAGATTGCAAATACGAATTCAAACAAAAATAAACAACGGACAACTCGAGATACAGTCACACCACCCGAATTGATTCCGAAGAGGAACGCCAACCCGTAACAGATAGAGACTCACCACCTGGTGCGTATACAGATCCAAAGTTCACCACTCAAGTTGCTAATCTTAAGCTAGCAATGGTAAATAACTTTCCAGTTGGGAAAACCCTTTTTTGACCGTCCGTTTGGGGGTAACATGATGTGTTGAACTTAAGCTTGGTGCCAAGTGTACACCACAAAGTTAACCAAAAGTGGCTAAGGAACTTGGGATCTCAGTCACTCACGATGGACTTAGGGACGTCGTGCAAACAGACTATTTCTTTGAGATAGACTTCAATGACTTGGACAGAATCAGAAGTGGTGTGGTAGGGAATAAAATGGGCCATTTTTTTAAAAAATAGTCCACAACCACTATTATCGAATCTTTCTGCCTTTGTGTTTTTGAAGCCCGGTGATAAAATCAATGTTGAGTTCTTTTCAAGGTGCTAAAGGAACTGGAAGTCGCATGTACAAGCCCTGGTTTTGTGATTTTCCTTTGGCAAGGTGACAAACAAGGCAGCGCTAAATGAAGTGTTCGACATCACGAGATAAGCAGAGCCAATAGAAGTACAGTTAGAGCATAAGGCTTGTTTTGTCTGGCCCAAAGTGACCTGAAAGGCGGCATTCTTGTCGTTCTTGTATCAACAAAAGCCGAAGGTTGTTTCTGGGAATGCATAAACGGTTTCCTTTGAAGAGAAAACCATCAAGAAGGTGAAAATCCTTGGTGGGGCGATGAGTGCATTGCAGAAACAGCTCACGAAAATCAGGATCATCAACCTATTCTTGCTTAATTAGGTTCATTCCCAAATTCTTGGTGCCCAAAGTAGTGGTGAGTAAGTGCTTACGGGATAGGGCATCAGCACCCTTGTTAAGTTTGCTAGATATGTGTCGGATAGTAAACGAAAAGGATTGAAGAAATTCAACCCATTTTGTGTAACGAGGATGCAGCTTATGTTGACCTTGAATGTATTTAAGAGCCTCGTGATCGGAGTGAAGAACAAACTCTTTCGATAATAAGTAGTATTGCCAATGATCCAAGGCACAGACAAAGGCATAAAATTCCTTATCATAAGTTGAGTAACGCTTCTTGGCATCATTGATCTTTTCACTAAAATAGGCAATGGGTCTGTCACGGGTCTGTCAATTTGAGACAAACAACCTAATACCATGCATCACATTCTACTCAAACATCTCATCAAAACATGGCAGGGCTAAGATCGGGGTGGAAGTTAGTCGACGTTTTAATTCAACAAAAGCCAATTGAGCTTATGGGGTCCACTCAATCGCTTGAGCTTAGTCAACTCATTCACAGGTGCAACGAAAATGCTAAAATCCTTAACAAATCACCTATAAAACAAGGCCAAACCATGAAAACGCCTGACCTATTGAATAGAAGTGGGAACTGGCCAATCTGATATGGCTTGTACCGTGTGCTCTTCAACTTCAATCCCTTGGGCAAAAACCACATACCCCAAATATACTTGTGAAGGTGAAGAAATGACAGTTATCTTGATTACCATACAATTTTTGTAAGCTAGGAACTCAAAAACTTGCTGCAAGTGGTTTGTATGCTCATCAGTGGAACAACTATACAGTAAAATATCGTCAAAATAAACCACAACAAGAGACCCAGAAAAGGTTTCATTGTTTGATTCATAAGACGCATAAAAGTGCTCGGTGCGTTAGATAGCCCGAATGGCATAACAAGCCATTCATAAAGCCCCTCCTTGGTTTTAAACGTCGTCTTCCACTCGTCTCCTTCATAAATTCTGATTTGGTGATACCTGCTCCGCAATAAATTTCGAGAAAACTGTTACACCAAGTAATCCATCAAGAAGCTCACTGAGCCAGGGAAGGGGAAAACGATACTAATTGTGATCTTGTTAATTGCCTGCCTGTCAACACACATCCTCCACTCACCATTTTTCTTGGGAACTAACAAGTTTGGAACAACACAAGGGCTTAGATATTCCGGATGAGGCCTTTAGCAAGTAATTCATCCACCTGTCGACGAATTTCAACAGGATTGGTTCGATATGCGGGTTTATTAGGAATCACTGAACCCATAATAAGGTCAATTTTGTGTTGTATGTCTCGTATTGGGGGCAATCCAGGTGGAATATGTGTTGGAAAAACATGTTGATAAGTATTTAATAAAGGTTGAGCTAAGGGGTGTACCTTAGGAATTTTCAATTCATTATCATCTTCAAAGCCCAATAGAATAAGGTCCTTGTGTGTGGAAAACTCGGGCAGCTCAGACTTCAACAAAGTAGTTAATGATGGAGCAACTTTAGATTCAGATGATATTGGATCTTAGGTGTCAGTGTAATTCGCTGGTCACGGATAAGAAAAGAATGAGTATTCTTATACCTATCATGTGTAACATGTCGATCAAATAACCACCCGACCGAGGAGTATGTGACAAGCATCCATAAGGATGAGGTCACACCAGACCTGATCATGATAATTTTGCCCAATGCTAAAAAAAGCAACATTCGATGAGAAACCTGATTCCCCTGCCCATGGTTCAGCTACTAGATTACATAAGGAGACGAGTGTGATTCAGTAGTTAAACCAAGTTTGGAAGCGAGCACCTGAGATGCGACATTAGTACAACTCCCCCCATCGATAATCACGTCGCACACCCTGTTACTGATCGCACATCAGGTATGAAAAATCGATTCCCGTTGGATTTGATCTTCCCGCGTGTTAGTGCCATTCAAAGCCGTCGGACCACAAGACTTTCGCCAACATCAGGGCCTAATACTTCTTTTTCTTCATCGAACTGGGCAGGGTGGGGGTAAGATTCGACATCCTCAAAACACGGTTCCCCAACAATTTCATAATCAGCGATTCAAATAATTCTGCTATTAGGGAATTTTGAGCAAAATGCCCCAATCCTTGACATCTGAAACATCGACGAGGTGCTTTTGGTTGGGTGTTGGAAGAGGAGGGTCGGTTAACAGTTGTCGTAAAAGTTTTAGTTGGAAGAGATGGTCTATTGGGTTTAGGAATTCAAGTGGGTTTAGTTATGGGCTTGTGGTCTTCAAACTTCCCTTTGGCTTTCTGTTGGGTTTCAACTTCGTGGGCCATGAGAATCCAACTCAGATAGGGTGGAATAATGATGCAATTCTACAACGTTGGCAATCCAGAAATCCATTCCTTTAAGATATCGAACCAGGGTTGGAGGATCATCCTCAACAAGGTCACACTTCATCAACAGGTGCTCAAATTCTTGAGAATACTCACTTATAGGTCGACCAGCTTGTTTGATGGAATGTAATTTAGAGAAACTTTCCTGAAGGCAATACACTAGTAGAAATTTGGATTCAACAATTTCTTCATCTTGTGCTAAGTTTGTACCTTCTCCTTCCCTTGTTTCTCACGTTTCGGACAGACGTTAGCCCACCATGTCGAGGCATATTATCAGAGCTTCAGAGCCACGACTTTGACCTTTTTCTCGTCCGATGTCGGTTTATAATCAAAAACTCGCTCAATAATCGGAGCCATTCCACGAATTCGTCGGGATCTAAACGCCCGTTATATTTTGGAATATCCACTTTGATGTCAGAATTGGAAGATGACCCGGTGTTCCGTCATCCAAACAGGTTATATTCCCCAGCAGAAGAGTAACCGTTGCCGTCCTTGTTTTCTGGCTTGTAACGCTAATCTTGAAGGGAGATTTCCAATTCCCTAATTTGTTCCTGTAGTGCTTTGATCTATTGTTCCATGGTGCAATTGTCGGGTGCCATTGTGGTAAAAAAAGAGTTGATAAAAAAAAGTTATAGTGGTGGGACGATGAACCTAGCTCTGATTTGTACCCGATCTCAAACAGCTAAGATTTCGAATATGAATTCAAAAATAAATTAACAACGGACAACCCGGCATACGGTCATGCCATCCGAATTGATTCCGAAGAACAACGCACAGTGGCAAAGCTTGCCATCGAAACCCGGGGGGCGAAAACGTATATACCCAAAAATTTCTATAGAACTGGGGGGCGAAAACGTATATACCCAAAAATTTCTATACGAAAACTACATATATAACACTACTGAGTGAAAGCCCCTCCCGCCCCTACAATCCTGCGCCCCTGACAACGCCTACCTGTATAAGGATACCGACTCACCACATGTTGCGTATAGGAATCCAAAGTTCACTCCATGTGCTAATCTTGAGATAGCAATGGTAAATAGTTTTCCAGTAGGGAAAACCAGTTCAAATTAACATAAAACTTTGTGCCTCATTTGTTCGATCAAGGAGTTTTTAATACAGAGAGAAGGCAAATGCTACTACCTACTAAGCTTTTAGGGCCAAACTATTGACCAATTACAGGATAAGAAAACACATAACCAAAAATAAAGTCTAATTAAAATAACGACATAGACAGGATAAGAAAACACATAACAAAAATAAAGTCTAATTAAAATAACGACATATGTGAAATTGCTGAATTAATAAGATAGTAGTGGCTAGTAGGCTGATAATGTGCTGCAAGCTGGTTAATCGCCATGGGCTGCTCCCGGGTCGTTGCTAACCCAACTGACCCATTTTTATTCTGACCCGGTTGGTAATTCCACTAGAACAACGGCTAGTGAACGTTGTAATTGTAGATCGTTCCCATCAGAAGGGGGGTCTTCTCTATTGGAAATGAAGATGTGAGCCTTAGATATGATCTTTAATAAAAACCCGAGGTGTACGCATGGTACGGTAGACATAGCCTTAGTTATGATCAATACTTTTTTAAATTATATGAAATCTAATCTCAAAACAAATGGAAACTGTTGTTACAACAGATATCAGACCAAGGGTAGTGGACCGTCTGGTTAGGCTAAAAGGATTCAAGGGTTTCGGTTAGCCTAACGCAGGTCGTTGGGTCCTCCTATGTTTGTAGCAGGTGGGGTGGATCACTTGATTATTGATCGCTTTTGATTCCAGTTTGAAGGTAATTCGAACCGGAGTGAAGTTGTTAGCGAAGCAATGTTTGCTTGAGGTGAAGAAGAGAAGCAAGTAAGAAACTTGTTCTCGAGAGAGGGAAGAAGATCGGAGAGTATGTGTTAGCTCTCCTGATCTGGTCTCCGTGCAAGTGGTTTAGAGCTGGTTCTTATAGGTGGGATACACTCCATAAGAGGAAGCTCGTAACCTGTGATCTGAGACTACAGTGGGGGAATTACCCGTTTGAGGGTTGAAGGCTTGTGACCTGCGGGTAAAAGCATGTTCACTTTGCACATGCCTCCTTTTCGGCTGTGAGGGAGTTAGTCAAGCAATCAGGTGAGTTGACTAGTTACTGTTCACATGCTTTTTGCTGTTCACCTGTGTTCTCGGGTTATGAACCCTTTAGCCCTTTAACCTTTCAAGCGTTAATGTGTAAAATCCATTTTATTGAGGCTTGAGCTACTCCCGTCATCAGCCCCCCAAGTCAGAGGTTTTTGGGAAGTAAGCTCAAACACTTCTGGCTTTTACACATTATTTCTATTGCTTAAAGGATTCAAGGCTTGAAGGCTTGAAGTGTTTATTGCAGTTGAGATTTTTGAAATTTGAAATCTTTTGACAAGACAGTTGACATGACAGGAGCAGTTTTGCAGGGGCGGTTTTAATAACTGGCAGGTAATTATAACGCCTATTATTCTATTAATTTTCGTTTTTATCTAGGGATAAACATCAAACTCCTTCATTTCCTTTCAAGTTTCTCTCCATATCTTTCCTTCCTCCTACCAGGTTAGTTTTCTTTTCTGCTTTCTTCTTTCGATTTTTTCCAATGGGTGCTCGTAAGGATATGACCGTGAGTTTTTCGAGTTTGACCCAATAGGAAGTTGAGTCGTTTTGTCTTGAATGGGGTATAGGGTTAAAGTTTAAACGACTGCTCCGGCGATGGATGTTTCAATCGATCGGTGTCCGGCCGGTTCGATTGCTTTATATGTCGCCATTTTGAGTTTTCCAACCTTCGCTATCCTTTTTCGTCATTTATATTGAATGTTTTAGAGGATTGGCGTGTTTCTTTTGGCCAAATACATCCGCAAGGTTTAGCTAGGGTTTTACATTTCGAAGTTTTGTGTCGAGCATGTGGTTATGATCCAACTTTGTTATCATTTCGCCACTTCTTTCGCTTGGCGAAAAATGGTGATTGGTTTACGTTTGAAGCTCTAAAGCCGATACTTGCTTGGTTTCTTCTATGGTCACCACTCTTTGTTCATGGAAGATCGTTTTTTCTGGGTTTCTGACGAGATTGTTCCCTTCAAAATGGTTTGGAGGTAACCTGAAGCCGTTCTAAACGAGCGGGAACCCCTTGAGTCTATTTGAATAGTTGTTTCCTTGAAGCCATTAGGGCCTGTCCTTCGAGGATTCGTCCGTTCCCTGAACACTTGTTAGTTTTGTTGGGTGTTAGCAAATTGTGGGATAAAAAGGATCGAGATCCTGTTTTAATGAGGCATGGACAGGGTATGCGTTTTTATTTTTGTGTATTTGGATTTTTTTTTATCGTCACTTGTTTATTTATAGTTTTCATTTGGTTTTGTAGTTATTTCTGCACTAGACTTTGTGAAGAGTGACGACACTTAAGATGTTGTGTTTGGGGATGCCGCAGCCACACCTGGTGAAGATGTTGTTGCTAGGGGATCAGAGCATCGGTTCGAGGGTTTCGGCTATGTGAATGTGCCAAACGTTAAGGGTTTTACCAAAACTGCTGCTCCCAAGGTGTCCACTCGTCGTTCAAATCGGCGTTTGTTGAAACCTTCTGGGCCATCATCTTCCCCAGAGCATGTGGACCTTAGTGATGATCTTGAGACTGCTTTGGATCAAAGTCTTAGTGGAAAGTGGAGCATGAGCAAGAGTTGGCGGTTGCTAAGAGGAAAAAGTCTGCTGGTAAGAAGGTTGTGGTGCCCTCGATTCAGGGGTCGTCAAGGAGGGTTACTGAAGATTCAAATGGCGATGAGGTTTATGTCCCCAATTGGAGTGTCAGGGTTGGAGACAGTTTCAAGGATCCTGATGTCTGTGCTGATGCCTTAGCCAATTTTGCCCCTCCTGGTGTTCGTGGCTCCATTTCTGAGATGGAGGGTGATGCCATGCTTTCCAGGTTGATCCTTAGTTCCTGCAATCTTTCTGCCCTTTTGGCTGAGGGTGTTACCCGTTTTAGGAAGGGGATGCAGGAGTATGCTGAATTTTCAGAGAGAAAGGAACAAATGAAATCTTCTATGGCTGCTATGAGGAAAGATATTGATGGGTTTGCAAAGAAAGAGGAGGCTTGGGTGAAAAAGGTTGGTGAAATCACTCGTAGACATGAAGTTGAGATTGGGGATCTGAAGAATAGGATGGAGGCAGATAAGCTTTAGTTGAAAGCTAATAGGGAAGCCTTGGATGTTCAGAAGAAAGCCTTTGCTCAGGAGAAAGAAAGGTTGAAGGCTTCAGTGGGTCAGGCTACTAGTGACAACCAATGGCTCATTGAACATGTTTTCCAACAGATTGTCACTTATCTTCTTCATTCAACTGAGTTTAATTCAGCCCTTGGTGGTGTTTATACAAAGTTGTTGAATTATGGAAGCACTTGGGCTTGGTTGCTGGCTTTAAACTTCATGAATCGGGTCAAACCTTGGAACAATCTCCTCTATTTCATCCTGAAGCTTTAAAAGTATTTGAGGAGTCTATTCATGCTATGGAGCGGTTGACCTACCCTTATGTAGGTGAAGTCTCTTCCTGTTTTGGTAAACCTATTTCCATTCTACAGGGATTGAAACCAGCTGGGCTCAATGAGAAGGTTTGTTCTGAAGTGCTCGAGTCTTTGTCCAAGAAGCGTTCCCGTTCAAGAGATAGCGATGAGACCTTGTCTGGTGATGCTGGTGAGTCAAAAGCGGTAAGCCTTGAGGGTTCAGCCGTTGCTGGTGGTGATGACCCAAAAGCAAAGAGGGTGAAGAAGGCGAAGAAAGGTAAGGGTGATGGATCTGGGGTTTCCAAACCTTCTTCTGATGCTTGAACAATTTATTCGTAGCTATCTTAGCACTTTTAAACAATGTTATGTTACTTATGTATTTTGAACAATTTAGGTTGTGTGAAAACCCTTAAGGTTTTCATTTTGTGGCTGCTAGCCTTGGTGGCTATTTGAATAATGTGTAGGTTTTACGAAACCCTTAAGGTTTCTGGTGGTTGTTTGCCTTGATGGCTGTGTGGACAATCCTTATGGCCCTTGGGGCCATTATGTTTATTTATCCTTATGCTTTTATGTTTTTGTTGGAGATGTCTTGACGATTGCTTGTCTTGTTTATTTTGTGTGCATGTTTATCTAATTTTCCTTAGGAAGTTTTAGTGCTGCAGTCACTATGGCTTCAAGGCTTCATTAGGTAAATGGCACATGTTGTCTATCCTTTATATTGTTACTTAGTGTGTTTTCATTTCGTAAACTTTCTCAAAGTTTAAGGAACAATTGATGTAGGCTGCTCAAACCCGTCTATGAGACAAGTTTGTTGAAAGATTTCTAAGTCTCATGGAGTTGCATTGATTTAGGAACTCACCCCTTATATAGGTTCATTTAACCCTTGAACCTAATGAGCGATGTGGCTTGGGAGCTCATCCCCTTACATGGCCCTTGCCATGGAGTTTTTTGCAAGGTTCTCAACCTGTTTATAGGATAGTTAAGACAAGTTATGATAAAAGCTTCATCATTCATTCAAGAGGTTTTTTGTTTACAAAATGGGAGATTACACAACTCTTGAAATACATTCTAAATTTATTGTCTAGACATGGAACCTTTTAAGGGTTTGACCGTTCCAGTGCCTGGGAAGCTTCTTGCCTTCTGCGTCAGCCAATTTGTAGGATCATCCTTTGTGGGCCTCAAGGATTGTGTATGGCCCTTCCCATTTCGGGCCAAGTTTCCTTGGTTTTCTTTTTTGCTAGCCTCGTTGTTTCGAAGCACGAGATCCCCTGTTTTGAAACATTCGTGTTTTACCCTTGCATTGTAATAGGCTTCCGTTTTTGTTTGTATTTGGCTTCCTGAATTGCGGCCTGGTCACGAATTTCTTCGAGGAGTTGTAAGTTCAACATGGTCTCTTTGTTGTTTGTTTCGAGGTCCATGTTGAGTGTTCTTTGAATCACAACTCCAATCTCGCTGGAATTACAGCTTCTGAGCCAAATACCAAGTTGTATGGTGTTCTTTTATGGCTTGTTTTCTCCGTTGTTCTTATCGCCCACAGAACGTTTGGGAGTTCTTCGAGCCAATTGTTTTCATATTTTCCTAATCGGGTCTTGATACCTTCCACTATACTGCGATTTGTTCTTTCGACTTGACCATTGGATTGTGGGTATGCGACTGAGCTGAAGACTTGGGTTATTCTGAATTCTTTGCACCATGTGCTGAAAGGCTTTTCAGCGAATTGTTTCCCGTTATCCGTAACCAGAACTCCTGGCAACCTAAAGCGATATATGATGCTTTCCCAAACAAAGTCGGTGACTTGTTTTCCTGTTATCTTTACTAGTGGCTTAACTTCGGGCCACTTGGTAAAGTAGTCCACGGCTACTAATAAAAACTTCATTCCACCCTTGGCCTGTGGGAATGGTCCAACGATATCCATTCCCCATTTGTGGAATGGCCAGGCTGAAGTGATGGGAACGAGATCATGTTTGGGGCTCTTGGGAACCGATGCATGTATTTGACAAGCTTCACACTTTCTTAGTTGCTCGGTGGCATCGCGATGCATAGAAGGCCAAAAATACCCGAGATTCATCAATTTAGCAACCACTGATCTTGGTCCAAAATGAGCTCCACATATTCCCTCGTGAACCTCTTTGACTAGATATTGGCTTTGTTCAGGACCAACACATCTCAGCAACGGTGCAAGATATCATTTCTTGAAAAGGGTTTCCCCTTGCAACACGTACTGTCTAGATTTTACTCGAACCTTTTCGGCCTCTATCGGATCAATGGGTAATTCACCATTTTTGAGAACATTTTCAATGGGAGTCATCCAATTAGGGCCTTCTTTAGTGATTACGTCTTGAACCTCCAATTCTTGGATGGAGGAGGTTTTCAACACTTCAACCAACACTTTCTTGGTAATGTGAGCAAACGTAAGAGACGCGAGTTTGCTCAAGGCGTCGGCTCTCTTGTTTTGGGATCTGGGGACTTGCTTAATGGTACATGCTTGAAATGTGTTCATCAATTCTTTTGACTTTTCCTGATACTTCTTCATGTTGGGTTCTTTTGCTACATAGCTATCATTGACTTGACTTGAAACAAGCAACGAGTCTGTGAAGACTTGAAGCCTTTGAACCTTCATTTCTTTGGCTATCTTTAGACCAGTGATCAGTGCCTCATATTCAGCTTCGTTGTTAGTGGTCTGAAATTCAAGTCGAAGAGCGTATGTAAACTCTAACCCTTCAGGGTTGATTAAAATGAGCCCAGCTCCTGACCCTTCGATGCTGGAGGCTCCATCGGTAAAAAGCTTCCAGGCTTCAGGGTCAGAAGGTTCATTGGCTGTTACATTAACTTCAGTGGTGTCTTGCTTTGGTATTTCAACGATAAAATCTGCCAGGACTTGGGCTTTGATAGCTATTCTGGGGACATAGGTGATGTTATGTTCACCTAGTTCCACAGCCCATTTGGCTAACCGTCAAGCACACTTTTGATGGGTTGGTCAGTGACCACTTGCATTGGGTGTGCTTGAAAGTACCTTCCAAGCCTTCTAGCGTTTGGACTAAGGCTAAAGCAAGTTTTTCCAAAGGAGGATATTTGATCTCAGCTAATTTTAACGTTTTACTGAAGAAATAAACGGGTACCTGAACTTTGTCTCGTTCGATAGTTAAGACCGCGCTTATGGCTTCTTCAGCAGCTGAGAGGTAAACAGAGATTGTTTCTCCCGTTTCTGGGGCTGCTATGGCCGGGAGTGAAGCTAGGTGTTGCTTTATCTGGTTAAAAGCTTCTTCTGCCTCTTCCGTCCATCTGAAATCCTTTTTGTTTGCACATCCCTTGAGTGTTTTGAAAAAAGGGAGAGACTTCTCAGCGAGCTTGGAGGTAAAACGCTTCAAGGCTACAAGCCTTCCGTTTAGACTCTCGACTTCTTTTTTGCTTTGTGGGGATTGGTTTCCAGAACAGCTCTGACCTTGTTTGGATTTGCTTTTATACTTTGCTTCCCCATAATATGCCCCAGAAATTTGCCTTCTACAAGTCCGGATGAACATTTTACCGGGTTGAGTTTCATGTTGATTTTTTTCAGGTTTTGGAAGGTCTCTTGAACGTCGTCGAGCATTTGATACTCGGTTTTGCTTTTTATTACTAAATCATCGATGTAAGCTTCCATGTTTTTCCAATTTGACTAGCAAATGCTTTGTCAATTAGGCGTTGGTAAGTTGCACCAGCGTTTCTTAGACCAAAAGGCATTTTTTGATAGCAAAAAATACCCTTGTCTGTGTGAAATGAGGTTTTTTCTTCATCTTCTTCTTTCATGAGGATTTGGTGATAACCTTTGTAAGCATCGAGGAAACACTTAAAAGGATAACCACTGAGAGAGTCGACTTTGAGGTCAATTTCTGGCAAGAAATAACAATCCTTTGGGCATGCTTTATTCAAGTCTTTGAAGTCGATGCACATCCTCCAAGACTTGTCGGGTTTTCGAACCATAACAGGGTTCGCAATCCATGATTGGTACTTTACCTTTCGAAGGATTCCAGCAAGAACAAGCTTTTCGACTTCTTGGTATGCTGCCAGGCTTTGTTCAGGAGCTAGACTCCGTTTCTTTTGGACCACAGGCTTGACATCTGGTGGTATTCGTAACTCATGTTCAGCAATGCTTCGAGGTATACTCGTCATGTCTTCCGGGCACCAAGCGAAGAAATCGCTATAGTGTATGAGCAGCTTCTCAAGGTATGATAAAGTTTCTTGGGATAAGTTCATGTTAACCCTTATCCTTTTGTTCAGGATACTTGGGGTTAATGATCAATCCTTCATTGTCTTCATTTTTTGAATTTGCCCCTTCGACCATGTACGCTTCTTGAGTTGGTTGGAGGGTTGCAATCCCTCTTTCAGTGGGAAACTTGATAGTGCCCAGGCCAACTGAGACAGCCATACCGAATGCACACTGACCTGGCCTTCCTATGATAACATCATAGTTGGAAGAAATGTCGATAACTACAAAGGTAAGTGGCCTGGCTCTTTCCATCTGGCCTTCACTAAAATAGACATCAAGGGTTAGCTGGCCTAAAGGCTTGAGGGGTATATCGGTGATACCTTTTATAGATGACCCCGAGGGTTGAAGCCTTGAACGTTTCTCATCAGTGAGACATTTGAAGAACTTTTCAAACATGATTTCGGTGGTCGCCCCTGTGTCAATGTAGGATTTGCTTGTCTTACTTGTTCCCACAATCGCTTCGACCACCAGGGGATTTGAAAGTAGGTTTCCCTGTGGTGGTGGGAAGCAGACACATTGAAGCTCCCAAGCCTCCAAGCGTTGTTTTTTGCGAGAAACTTCTTGATCGATATTTACCATGCTTACTTCTTTGCTTTTTCCTTCAGCCATTTTCTCCTTGACTCCTTTCACTAAATGAGCCTATTCCCGGACTTAACGGCTTCTTCAATTCTTTTCTTGAGTTGAAAACAATCATTTGTGTGGTGACCTTTTTTCCTCGTGGAACTCGCAGTATTGAGTGGAGTTTTCATTCTTCTTACTTTTAGGTAAAGGTCTTGGGGGTCGGAAGTTGTGCTTGATTTCCTCAGTTGCTAGGATTTCTTGAGGAGTTTTGGTTAGGGTTGTGAAATTAACGGCTCTTTCTCTGCTTGGAGGGTTCCGAGGTTCAGGTTTCCGGGAGTCTGAACCGTTTATCGTAATGGCCGAAATTTCCCCTTTTTCTGCTTGGGCTGCTGCTTCGCCAGCTAGGTGCCCGTTTTCTTTGTTCTTTGATATCCACGGCTTCCTCTCCTCGTATATGTGCTTCGGCCCTTTCAAGGTCTTCTTCAAGAGTCTTGGGTAGGCTCTTGTTGAAGTCTCTTGTGAGATATTTGGAGGTGATAGCGTTCATGAAACCAGCTACCCTCTTTTTTTCGTCTGCACCCACATAGGTGAGACCTTCTTTTTTTATCTCTCAATGAATTCTCGAAGACTTTCGTCGTCCCTTTGCTTGATTTGGAAAACCACGGTGGCGTCCTTGACGTATCTCCTTTGTTGTGAAAAATTGGCCAAGAACCCTTTGCTCAGATCGTCGAAGCTTCGAACGATTTTGCAGGTAGGTCGTTGAACCATATCCTGGCGGATCCAACGAGAGTTTGCATGAACATGAGGCAGCACTCAGTGTTGGACCATTTTTCAATTCTAGCTGCACCGGTAAAGACCTGGAGGTGATCTTATGGGCCTCGGTTCCATCATATGTTTTTATGTGAGACGGCATTTTGATCTTTGTTTGGAAGCCGTAGTCGGCAATCTGCTGGGAAAAGACGACAGGTTGTTGGGCTTGTAAGGCTTTGCAAGGTCTTCTTCTGCCCTTGTAGCAATATTATGACTTGCCGTTCCTTGGTGAGTACTCAACACTTGGTTGATGAGCTGAGACCAAGGGAAATATGCCATCATTTGAGCCATCATCTGGGGCATAAGGTTAAAGCCTTGAAGGCTTTCTGGCTGTGCAGCACAAGGCGTTCCCATGGAGGCATTCATAACAGCGCCTCGTGCTAGAGGCAAAGTAGCCAATGCTTGCTCCCATGTGGAGGCAATTGGAGGGGGAACACTTGTTACTGGAGACTGCCATAGCTGCTTAAAGGTGGTCTCATGCCCAACTGGTGCACTAGTCATGACCGGTTGAGAGGTGAATATGGGGAAGGCTGTTGGGTTAGGCCTTCCATAAGAATAAGGGGTAGGGTTGAAAGGTTGGTATGCCGTGCTGGGACCAGCTTCATGGCCAGAGGCCATGGGTTGTGAATTGCTGAAAGGTGGAGGTGGTGGTCCCGGCGATAAAGACGGTTCTGGCTCATCGTAATCCAACCTTATTCTGACTCCTTTTTCTCGTTCTTGACTCACATGTTGGTTGAGGAGAGTCCTCAACCGCAAGAAATTTCTGGCAACTCCTTCAGGGGTTAAATCGACGCGTTCTGGTGCGCTTGAGATGCCGATCTGTGGGGAGGGAGCCCCTGAACGTGAAGGAGTTAGTGTTTGGAAAAACTCGGGAAACGAGATTCCAGCAGAAGTGTCTCCAGGGGTAGAGAGTGGGGTTGTCACTACTGGTCTTTTTAAGAAGAATAAGCGGCGTAGCCCCACGGTGGGCGCCAACTTGTTGTTACAACAGATATGAGAACAAGGGTAGTGGACCGTCTGGTTAGGCTAAAATGCTTCAAGGGTTTCGGTTAGCCTAACGCAGGTCGTGGGGTCCTCCCACGTTGTAGCACGTGGGGTGGATCACTTGATTATTGATCGCTTTTGATTCCAGTTCGAAGGTAATTCGAACCGGAGTGAAGTTGTTAGCGAAGCAATGTTTGTTTGAGGTGAAGAAGAGAAGCAAGTAAGAAAAATGTTCTCGAGAGAGGGAAGAAGATCAGAGAGTATGTGTTAGCTCTCCTGATCTGGTCTCCATGCAAGTGGTTTAGAGCTGGTTCTTATAGGTGGGATACACTCCATAAGAGGAAGCTCGTAACCTGTGATCCGAGACTACAGCGGGGAATTACCCGTTTGAGGGTTGAAGACTTGTGACCTGCGGGTAAAAGCATGTTCTATGTGCACATGCCTCCTTTTCGGCTGTGAGGGAGTTGGTCAAGCAATCAAGTGAGTTGACTAGTTACTGTTCACATGCTTTTTGCTGTTCACATGTGTTCGCGGGTTATGAACCCTTTAGCCCTTTAACCTTTCAAGCGTTAATGTGTAAAATCCATTTTATTAAGGCTTGAGTTACCCCCATCATCAGAAACCATGGCTTAATGTGAAGATGCCTTCTAATCACCCTACCTTAATGTTTATTATATTCTTTTATTAAGTCCTCAACCCCGGTGACAAATGTAACTTTTTTATTCGTTAACTATCGTTAATATGTTTTCATTCATCAATGCCCAATGCCTAGCTATAAGTAAATAGTATGATGCTAATACGAACCTTAACACAGTTGGACACGATCGGGCCCAAAAGAAAAATAGTTTGACCGACCAGATAAAGTAATTTGGTCAAGTTGATAGATATTTTGAGCACTGGATATTGATATTCTGAAAAATATTTAATGAATCCGTCAAAGGCGTCTTTGAGAATTCATGTACCTTGTTCGAGCTTGAAAAATGTGTCTTTCATAATGTTTTTTATTATTTTTTTAAAATCAAATAGATATTAGGCCTGATGTCAATAGGCTAATTTCTTAATGATACAAATTGTTTTGTAAATGAGTCTATCTTAAAGTTGGTATGGGTATGTTATTTAAAAAATTTAACATATCACAGATTTAAAAAAAAACACGTGCTTCTCGAAATCACGGGCTCTGTGCGGTGGTACTCCCCGCACACCCTCATCACTGCCACTGGAACCACCAGTCACTCATTGGGATATGAAACTTAGTTAACTTATTTTCTATAGTCCGAAGGTATATGCATCATTAATGCTTGTACTAAATCAATCTAAAAGCTATATTTTTTTGAACGGCAAAACTTGCTCCTACACCAGTTATTTAAATAATACTTCATGCTCAGATTTGAACCTGAGATCACTCATTTAAAAGGCATGTGCCTCTATCAAATGTACTACCCCACATTAACTATCTAAAAGCTATATACACTGTTAGTTTCTCCACCTAATTCTAACCATATCAAGCAATTTAACCATAATCTCAAGTTAAACTTACGGAAAGAGAAAACCTAGCTCCTTCCTTATAAAAATCTGGATTATGGTTATCAACACAAAGAAAATTTGATATGAATCACAAACCTGAAGATGACTCGCAACTTGCATTCTTGTAAGTCCTGGAATTCCCATTCCTACAAGTATGTCCTTTGGGAAACATCCTAATAAAACATACAAGGTGTTCAGTTCATATTTACTTTCTATATGCCTGGTAACGAAATTAAAAAAAGAGTTAAATGCCATTTTAGTCCCTGTCGTTTGGACTATTTTGTCAGTTTAGTCCAAATGTTTCATTTTTCGTCTGTGGGTCCAAAAAGGTTTCACCGTTACCATTTTAGTCCACTGGGTTAACTTCATCCATTTTTTCTATTAACGAGAAGGGTTATTCGGTCATTTTATATGTAATTCTGTTAACTAGAAGGGCAATTTGGCCATATAAAATGACTGAATTGCCCTTCCCGTTAACAAAAAAAAAATTGATGAAGTTAACTTCGTGGACCAAAATGGCAACGGTGAAACCTTTTGGGACACAGAGACCAAAAATGAAAACTTTGGACGAAACTATCAAAAAAGTTCAAACCACAGGGACTAAAATGGCCTTTAACTCTTAAAAAAAACTATGTCAAACATAAAACAAGGATATGAATTCTTACTTCCTTCTCCTGCAAGTTGATGAGCAACTCTTAAGGAAATTAGAATGTAGTTCTTTAGTCCATTCCAAGGACTTCTGCTTTGAAAAATCAGTTCCATTTCCATGTAGCTGGATATTTGAGTTCCTTTTGATATTGCTCATTGTGACATTCTTTTTTCCATCAGTAGAACATTCACTTTCAAGCTTATTAAGGTGTTTTTTTCATCAACGTTGTCTTATACGGGAAAATACATCATCGCTAAGTGGTCTATCGACAACAAGTAAGGCGCCATTTGCAAGCATTTCAACTATAAAGTTGTCATCTGCTTCTTCACGCATTACTTCATTTAACAAACAAGATATGTTAGTGTTAAAGAAGAAACAAGAAAGATTAACAATTGTTAAAAGTAGGTTTTAGTTTCAAGATTACCCATTGATGGTATGTCCATCTTCTTTGTAAATCGGAGGAATGTGATAACATCTACATCTTTCAATTCACTGTCTATAAATAGCATATCATATTTCTCCTTCCTTTCAACTAGTATTTTTAAAGCCTCACCAGCTCGATCAACACATGTAACTGATTAAAAAAAAAGTGCATAAGAGTGTGATAAAGGCTATAAGACCATCAGATATATAAAGTCATGAAAGATTAATGTGCTAGTGGTTTATTGTTAAAAGCAAAACTTTTTTGAATTTAAGTCTTAGACAAATATTAAAAGAAATTTTCCATTAAAAAATATAATCGTTAAAGAAGTAGGAAGCGATGATTCTTAATATTAGTAGGGAAATCCTGCCAATGAGGTGGTGGTAGAGTGATAAGGGAGAGACTTGGTGTTCTAAAGGACTCAAGTTCGATTCCTGCTCCCCATTATTTTCTGCGGCACCTGGTGATGATGGGCGAGTAGGCGTAGATCGCTAGTTCGATCCTTGAACTGAGCGAGTTTTAACTCACCGCACTGTCGTGCCTTCGGGCAAGTGTTCACGAGCTTCGACCTTAGGTGGAGGCGAGTGCATCTCGATGTGGTGAATTTTACTAGTAATCCATTTTAAGTATTTGTTGACCGTTAAAAAAAATAAAGAAATCCTAAAATAGATCAAACAATAAAGGTGGCCTAGTTATTGTCACTAAAGCAAAGTGGATGTGAAGAAAATATTATTAAAAAGAAACAAAAATTAATAGTAAATTAATCAAATGTAAATATTTTCTTTTTGTGTACGTCAAATATTGAATAGAGAGACAATGATAATACTCCTTTAAAGCAATCCGTCAAATAAGTCCCTGATCCCAGCTTGTCTATGACGGGGTTCAGTGACAATGGTCACTTATAAGAAAGTCACCGTTCAAAAAAAAAAAGCAGTCCGACAAATGTTGAACCGTACAGTTTTATTGTTTCCCTGGGTGAAATGGCTTACCGATACCTTTTTATTTTAAAATGATAAAATTGTAAAAATCAACTTTTATGTTATACCTAAAGTGTATTTTATACATTTATTATGAAATCGGTCAACCCAATCTTTATGTTCATGTTTGGTTACATTTTATAACATTTACAACTAACGTCGTTTAAAACCTCAGTTAAGTTACCTCACATGTGACCCTTTTATTTAATATATTTTTATACCAAAGTCAACCATCCCCCCCCATAGTCAAAACCTATACAGCCTTTACTTCTCTCTTTCTAGACAAAAACATCACAACTCCTTTCTTTCTCTGTCGTCAACACCAAATCGATCAAAACAACACGAATCTCAGATCCTAGTTACCAAATTCGCACAGATACCCACGACTTCCGTACTGTTACGTGATGTACCCAATCAGAATTTGCTAGCGTACCAAATCCCTTATGGTACACAACTGGAATTGAAAGGTACGAGATCCAATTTTAATTTGCAATCGACGGGATCGATGTTGGGCCTGTAAATTGGATGGGCAAAAAACGTGTCTGGTATGTATCAATTTGGAAATCTCGCATATAAATTGAAGTGCTATTATAGGAAACTCTGATAAGTATGGAATCAAATCGTCGTTCCACAACCAAAATTGTATAAATACCTTGCATTGCACACCAATTTCTATTCTTCAATTTCAATTTCAGTACTTTGTCAATTATTCTTCAGTTTCTCCTATGGCTTTTGGGAAAAAAGCAATACTCAAGGACATGGAGATGATAGTGAGACCCATATAAGTTACAAACTTACAATAGCATAACAGGAAGAAAAATAACGAAGCAAAAAAGGTAGCCAAAAAAATGGTTGACCCATATCAACCGAACGAGACTTAAAGAGAGTCTCCTACATAAGCAAATAAAGGTTATGAAATAGTTACCTTCAAACGAATGAGACTTAAGAGAGTCTCCTACGTAAGCAAGTAACCCCTTGTTGTTGTCGACAACCATAACTTTAATTGCATTTT
Source organism: Scalesia atractyloides (assembly GCA_947069175.1). Lineage (NCBI taxonomy): Eukaryota > Viridiplantae > Streptophyta > Magnoliopsida > Asterales > Asteraceae > Scalesia > Scalesia atractyloides. The sequence goes on from CAMTDV010000025.1 coordinate 41,371,617, forward strand.
GTATGACAAATGTTTTATCTCTCTTAGAACAACCACTCTTCAACATCACAATCGTATATCAATCAACAATAAGAAGTTGCCACGAAGGAGATTTGGAAAGGGGATTACAGAAATGGAGAGGGATATGCTAGTTGTTAAGAACAAATTTTATAACCATATTTAAAATATAATAAATTATATGACATTATCATATTGCATTACATCCCACAACATTACATTATATTGTATTATGTTATATTATATTAGATTATGTTATCTTATATTACATTAAATTATGTTATATTATATTATTTCATATTATTTTAATCTATATTACCAATATGTTATATGACATGACATCATATCATATCATATCATGTAGAGTTAATTACATGTATGGTTCATGTGGTAAGAGCATCTCCAACGGCTCTTTGGAGAGGCCGTTTAGAATCCAGACAAGCACAAGCAGACGATGAGCATTGATGGAGGGAATGACATGCGAGTGTTCGGTTTGTTGCAGCAGACCCGTAGCCGGCCCAATCGATGGATTTTGGTGGCGCCCATTGACGACAGTTGGAGCTTGTTTTTCTATGAAAAACAATTCAATCAGCTAATATTTTTATTTTAATAAATTAAATATAAACTAACCCACCCACTACACATACACATTTACCTTATATCTCACACAAACAAACACTCCCTACCCCGCTTTCAATTTACCAATTCTTCATTCCATTTCAAACACAATGACCTTGAGCGACGAACAAATCACACAACATCCACATACACGTAATATTTTTGAAGTAGGGAGGTCCAGTGACGAAGAGTCCACAGAATCTCCACCTCTGCCTCCAATTCTTGTTTATACTAAAGATCTCAATGTTCTTAATAATAAGTTCATGCAAGTCGTCATGCAGCAGGTCGACGAATTGCAGTCCAACGACATCGAACAAATATACTTGTGTCACACCCCGAATTTCCAAGCAAATCCCGGTGGGCCCGGGTGGGGACTATCGTGACGTAAGATTGGTATCGTCATAGTCAAACGACACAAATAGCACAGCGGAAGTCTTGGATTTAAAATACTATTACAAACGTGAATGTTCAAATGTTCAAAATAATAATTATAGACGTTTGTAACAAAGATCCACAGGCGGATCGGAAATATACAGAATGAGTTCAACAGACTATTCGGCTACATGCAAAGGAGTTGCAAATTCCTCTTAAAGCACTACCAGGTAGCTTGCAGCCTATTTACGTATCCTTGCAACCTATAACTTAGTCTTTTTAAAATACGTCAGTTTTCACTAGTAAATACAAATAACCGACACGTTTTGGAAATATTTAAAAATTGTTTTAAGTGCACAAGGCACATGTTTTTCATAAATAACTTGGGACAATTCAAAATGATCGTGTATACAGTTTTACAAGTCTATCAATACATATGGGGTCCGGTGCAGAAACCGAATAACATGATTAACCGACACGCCACTTTAACCCACAGAGGGGTATCCCCGTGATAGGTAAGAAAACATTTTATATAGCATAAGCATCTGTTAGGTGTATGCCTACACCATGTGCATAAGTCATTGTCACTAGCAATTTAATGAGTCGAGGATTTCCAGGACACGGTCGACTTAACCCCCAATGTTTAAGTTATCAGACAAAACAGATTAAAACGGGTTATGCGGATTTTCTACCCGACCAAGCGGTAATAATATACCATATCCCAAGCCCGTATAGGAAAATAGGTTAAGAGTATTTACCTAGCTTAACAAGTCTTATAAAACAATAAAATATAATAAGCACAACTGTATCCAATTAACTAGCTCGGTTTGCAATTTACTGGAAGGCTCTAGTCTGGAATGAATGGTATTAATAACCAATTAGAATGTCAACGGGTCCTATTCAAGTCATAGACTTGGACCGGTTAACTTAAATTAATGAAAACGGTACGATATGCTTGATTAAGCGATGACCGGAATAGAATGTGGTTTAAACCCAACAAGTAATATGACTTGTATAATATGGCTAAACAATATACATTCTGGAATTTGAAGTAAAAATGATAAGATTTGACCCGTTTCGGTAAACTTATGTGAATGGGCTATATAAGCTTAACCGTGCGCATATAAACGATACTGGGTATCCAGATGAGTCATAAATAAGTTCCATATGCCATTATACTTTAAATAAGTTGTAACATCAGTAGATTACCAACTTACATGCCCGTTAAAGCTTAAAATCAAACTATGCCTCATAAGGGTGTTTTAGTCATTATATGATATATTAAAAGAACTTGTGTATAAACAGATGTTATGAATATGATTATTATGTAAAAATATTATATACATGATATAATATCAGTATATAATCAAGCGTATGTGAGTTTTATGATTTTAGACCAAACAATGCACCGAATGGGCATTTTGATCCTTCTACACATAGTTTGAGGTTTTATTTAGAAATCTAAGTTATGATCATGTACCTACTGTGAAAATATTTTAAATAAGTTATAAGATCAGTAGTTATCAAGTTTTAGTTGATAGTTATGGTTTAAAACCATATTACGCGCCAAAAAGGGCGTTTCGGTCATTTAAATAACGTATTTTGCAATCTTATGTGAAAACTCAGTTTACGATCAGTTTTATAACATCAAAATATGTTAATTAATTTAACATGGCAGTAGGTAAATCATTTGTAAGTTCGTTGTTGATTAAAACCTTGTTTTAAGCAAAAAGGACATTTTGGTCAAAGTATGGCACAATGTAAGAACTTGTATAAAAACTCGGAATCTGATTATGATCATGTAGTATAACCTCAAAGGGTTATCCTACATTATATTATGATCATAATACAACTCTAAGTCAGTAGCTAACTTAGCTAAATCGGGTCAGAATCGAAAGTCATGGTAGAAGTCAAACTTTACGACTTTGGTTGCGAACCGACACTAAGACTGGAAATGACGAGCTGAACATATTTATAAATGTTCTAATATTATTTACCAACTTGTTTAAGTGTCAAAACCTATGTTTAAACATTTATAAGTTTTCCGAAAAAATGACGTTTTGACTTTTAATTAAACATAACTTTGACCCGTCATTTGACCAACTTAACATGATTTCCATGAGGTTCCTTTTTAAGGGATTAACACCTACCTTATTACGATCACGTAGCCATGTTCTATTTGAACAATGGTTTGACCATAATGGTCTTAACCGAAAGTCAAAGAAAAAGTCAATTTGCTTGACTTTCGGCTAATAACTTAGCCAAGGAATGAAAGAGCTAAAAGGAACACTTACAAGTGGTCCTTAGGAATAATAGAACTCAGTTAGGAGGCCTTTAAGAAGAAGCAAGCTCCAGGTAGAGAGCTAGAGGAAGAAAGAGCAAATGAGCAAATGTTAAGCTCAACCATGAGCTCTATTTATAGTTGTAGAGCATGATCTACGATCATGACAAGTGTTGGAGCTCATTTTGGATCACTCCAGGTGTTTTTGAGGTGGCAAGAACTGAGCAAGAGTGGCAACATTGCGAGATAGGTGGCATAAAGGCTGAGTTTCTTGGCTCCCAAACAAATCTACCACTAGCAGTCCCTTACGGACTGCATGGCATAGTGCTTACGACCCGTAAGCCACTTCTGGCGCCCATGGTTTTAAATCTGTTACGGACGTTAAGGGCTAAGTCTTGCGGTCCGTAACCACTTGTCAGCCACTATTATTCCATCTTTCTTACGGTCCATAAGCACAAGGCTTTACGGTTACGTAAAGGGTCATTTAGAGGCCCAAAATTTGGCTAGTTGACACCTTTAACCCTTATATTTTGAAAGTTTGATTAAATGACAAAAAAGATCCATCTCGGCCAATACTAGGCACACATGAGAGTACGGACACGTGTCGGTATAATACTGGACACAGATTTACGAGGTGTTACGACTTATCACTATGTGATTTGTCGGGTGTCAAAGCAAGCTTAAGTTCTATACAAAAAAAGAGGAATCACAAAGAAATAAATAAGGGTCGAGTGGAAGGAGACTCGTGACTTTGGAATGACTACTTTACCCTGAAACCTGTGTATGGTGATGTCAACTTTAGACGTTGTTTTCCAGATGAGGCGTTCACTTTTCCTTAGAATTATAAACGACCTATCTGTAAACTATCCATACTTTTAACAACGTACGGATGCATCCGGCAGAACGGGTCTTTCTTCGATTCAGAAATATACATTTGTCATATATCAACTGTCATACGGCACGGGAGCTGACGCAACCGATGAGTATGTAGGAATCGGTGAAAGTACGGTTATATACTAAGTCATAACTGGGCTATAGCCACAATTTTCCCAAAACTGGCCTACCACACATTTGACTAAATAATATTTTAAACACTTTTAACCACACATTTTATAATTAATGTGATCATTGTGTAACAATCAGTTACCTATAGCCACACTTTAGAAAAATATGTGACATTTACTAGCCACAACTAGAAAAGAGTGGTCAAATTTGACCTACTGTCATGGTATAAGTTTGATTATTGTTTTTATTTATGTGACCAAAACACACATTTTCGAAACCTTTAGCCACTTTTTCAATAAAAAAATATGGCAATTACTAGCCACAGTTAAAAGGTGTGATCAAATGTTACTAACTTCCGTAGTACAATTTTAATAGGCTAAAAGCTAAAACATATGGTCACTGGTGTGTTGTAATTCACACACTTTTATCATGTGTATTTTGTATAGTTTAGTAATTAATTAGAGTCGTTTTACTAGTGTCATTGCGTATTATACTATTTTATTTTGTTACAGGTGCGCTGGTGCAAAAAAAATGAAAACGGGCAAAATGATTAATTTATATATATATAAGGTAGGGTTCATGGGAGAACTACCTTTATTGCGAGAACCAGTGTGAACACGAAAATACTAAAAATCTAAAAAACACACAAAAAAATTATTTTTATATTTTTAATCAAAAATATCTATATTTTATCACTAAAAAAATTCGAGTAACAATTATCAACGCACATATGCATATATATCATTTCTTTGACAAATTACGTAATACATTACCTGTAGTAGACAATTGCACTTTCATTTTATTATTCGTAATACACTATTTTTTACATTACCAATATTAGAAATACACATGTGTATCTATATGTATGAACATGATATAACGTGTTTTGGTACAAAAAGTTTGTGATTTTGAATGATAAACTAGGCCCACATACATGTTTTTTGGTTAGTTATATCTAGTGATTTGTCACTTTATGATGTAATATGTTGTTTGGATGGTATGAAGGGTATTGATGTATATGTGCATAAAGTGAAAATATTATACATATTGGTAATGGTATTGTATTATGGATGGTAGGATGTAGTGGTATTGTATTATGGATGGTAGGATGTAATGGTAGTGTCTTATGGATGGTATGATAGATGAAATAGAAAGTGTATTCAAAATTGTGTACCAAAAACACGTCATATTATGTTCATACATATAGACGCACATGTACATTTCTAATATTGGTAACATAAAAAGGTAGTGTAGTATGGATGGTAATGTAAATAAAGTGCATTTGTCTAATATTAGTAATGTATTACGATACATATGCATAGAGTTTTTTCCCAAAGAAGTGTTGGTGGAAAACCTATTTATCAAAATAAGATTTAAAAACTATTTATCAAAATAGATGTTTTTTTATCACTCCTAATTCTATTGGACAAAAGTAACATATTTAAAAAATATTTAACTAGAGTTAAGAAAAAAAAAATATTACAGTGAATTATACAAGAATCACAGATTTAACCCTTTATAACTATAAATATTATTATTAAATAAAAATATAACTTTTGGCAAAGTTTAATTATTGTACTAAAGCACACCGTTATAATACTATATATATGGCCTCTGGACACAAATTATGTTAAGAATAAAATATATATCTTTTTATTAATCATGTCATATTTTAACATTTGATCTGGATTAATAGTTTTAGCTCAATATTAAGATGTTAATCAATAAGAACAATTATTTGAAAAGTTACTTGCTACTGGTATCTTTATTTCTTTTTACATTGTAATTATTTGACCTCGTCAACTCTAGGAATAAAAATAAGTCAAGGTGTTCATTAGCAACCTGAGACTGGCATTTTCTAAAATTTTGATCAATCTAAGTTGTATGTCACTCAAAACCAGCTCGCTGAAAATTCGAATTAAACCAAGCATAAGCGATCTCAGAAAGAATACCCAATGACATTACAATGTCATTATTTGACCTCGACTTATTTGTATTCCTAGAGTTGACTAGGTCAACTGACGACAATGTAAAAAGAATGAAAGATATCACTAACAAGTAACTTTTACAAATAATTATTCTTATTGATTAATATCTTATTATTGAGCTAAATCCATTAATCCATATCAAATGTTAAAATATGGCATGATTAATAAAAAAGATATATATTTTATTTTGAATATAATTTGTGTCCAGAGGCCAGATATATATATAGATACTATTATCACGATGTGCTTAAGTACAGTAATTAAACTTTGCCAAAAGTGATATTTTTATTTAAATAATAATAACAATATGTATAGTTATAAAGGGTTAAATCTGCTATTCTATTTTTTATAATTTACTTTAACATTGTTTTTTTCTTAACTCTAGTTTTTAAATATGTTACTTTTGTCCAATAGAAGTGATAAAAAAAAGTCTAACTTTAGAAAAGAAACTCATTTCGGTAAACAGTTTTAAATCACCTATTTTGGTAAATAAATTTTCTACCAACATCTCTTTAAGAAAAAACTTCATATGTATATGTGCATCGATAATTGTTACTTAAAAGTATTGTTTTTAGCTAAGGAAAAAAATCATATCAAATATAGTTCGAAAAGCCTTATCGAATGGCTTCGTTAGAGCAATTTTGTGGAATTGAAAAGCTAGACTTATTGGTTAGCTCTCGCTTAGTTATTATTAAGTTGTATAATTTTAGATTCTTTTGTTTCAAGTTAGTCTAGCCACAGCTATGTGTTTTGTTGAGTGATTAAATTTGATCCTTATATAAGCTTATGATATCGCATAGTCATCGTCTTGGCATCGACTGTTCTAAACATATTCCATAAATTGTATGTGCACCTATATTTAGCCGAGTGTGTGTGAACATTGCGAGGATGTAAGGTGGACTTGTAGGATTTCTAAGATGGACCATAGCTAATAAACTATTTATTTGTGCTTATGAAAGGCTAGTTGAGGCGATTTCCATTAAGAGATTCTTTGTTCGTTTTGGTATGTTTGAGGGCAAGCAAAGTTCAAGTATGGGAATGTTTGATGTATAAGAATTTATACATCTTTAAACATTAAATTTGTCCCCATATATACGAGAACTCTTTGTATTTTCATTGATTTTGGTACTTATTTGAGTTGTTTGTGAAAATACAGGTCCCGGCTTTGGCCCGGTGATAAAACGAAGGCTTTTGGAGCAAAAATTGAGATTTCCAGCAAACTTCCAGATATGGCACGACCATGCCAACACCTGGCTCGATCGTGTCAAGTCAGCCAACATTAGCACCATCGCTCAGATGAGCATGCACAAGCAAAGTCGAAAGATCACCGACCAGCACGGTCTTGCCAGCCCAAGCACGATCACGTGCGGTCTAAGTTGTTCCAAGATCAGTCTATTTACAAGCAAGCAATGATCGTTACAGATGAAACATTAACTGGCATGATCATGCCAACACTTAGCACGGTCGCGCCACCTCGGGAACTTTCGAGCGGGATTTTTCCAGAAATGGCAGCAAACAAGAATGACAGACGAAAAGGAAACCTGACACAGACCATGCACGATCGTGCCAAAAGGTGGCATGATCGTGCCAAATGAACAATATGTTAAATACGAGGTTTCAACTCATTTGCAAGGGAGTTGGGTTTTTTATTGAAGTTTTTCCCTCAAAAATCTGCACTTGGAAGGAAGTTTAAGCCAAGGAGGAGTTTTGGAAAAGGCTTAATCTCTTGAAGATTTAATCATCCACCATTTGATTCTTGCTTTAAACTTGGTTAGCTACATTGTTATGTTAAACTTTGTAATATTTGAACAATTTGTGTTAGTTATGGTGAGCCTTAGAGGCTAAATCCTTGAGTTGTCTTAACAATGTTGAAGCTTTTGTGATTATGATGATATGGGAGTAGATGTAATGATAAAGTGTTGTTGATCTTCATGATAATATGTTAGTCTTGTTCCTAGAGTTCATATGTATCTTCAAGTTGTTCATCATGAATGTTTGATTATGATTTTGCTCATGACATGTTGGAAAACCCATGTGTAAATTGTAGTTATTGAATCTTGTTACTTGTAATTTGGTTCATAACATGAGAGTAGGAATGGTGATTGTTAACATGATATGAATGAAGATTTGAGGTGTGTATGGATTCTTACATTTAGATTCGGAAAGATTATAATAATGTTAATGTGAATAATATAGCATGTAATTGTGTAAGTATGATGATTTAGGCCAAGATTGTTATCTAGCATGATCATGCTTGTGATTCATATCAAAACAACACTAGGACATTATCTACTTAAAAGCAATTTAGGGTGACTAATGTGTTTATATTAGTTTTCCCTAAGTTGTCGAGTTAGGAGTTTAGGTTGAACAAATAATTCTCGTCAAAAGATTAACTACAATTTTACAACCAAGTTTAAAGAATGATTCCTAGGTGATTAGAGTGTTACTTCATTTTGATTTTTTTAAAAGAATTATAAAACTAGGAACCTTGATCGGAACTTAGTTAATTTAAAGGTTGTGTGATCGCTAGTGCTTCCCTTAGTCATCATATGATTAATAATGGATACTTAGTTTAGACATCTTCTCTTTAGAAATTGTTAGACCACTCGTAGTGGGCGCTATCTTGGGTTTTCCCCCAGTCACGCCCAATCACGCCCCCACCCCCACCTCCTTGGGCGCTATCTAGGGTTTTTCTCAAAAAAAAGCCTTCAAGCGTGTTTTAATTCACTCCAAACCCCCACCCCCATGGCCAATCACATGCATTCTTTCCTATTTTTGCCCAATATATGATTTTTTTTATTATTTATTTGTTTAACACCCCTTTTGAGATAATGCCCCACATCCCCACTACACCCGTTTTAAAAAAAACGTCACATTGCTGACTGGGCTGCCACATGGCACAAAACGCCCAAGAGTGGGGTGTTGACGACTACGCATAGTCTTAGTTCTTGCTATTTAGTATTTTTATATTAGTGTATGATAAATTAGGGAAACTCAAAATCGCTAATTGAAAAGGCTTTAAAGGAACAAAAAGTTTAGTATTGAGACACTGCATCCATGGATTTATATCCGGTTCTTACCAAAAAATTATATTACTATTAGAGGGTACACTTTCCTCTCGTGTGTGTGATTTAGTTACACGGTAAAAACTATTCATAAAACTAAATTTGTGTGAAGGAAAATCCATTTATATATAATTAACGCACATCAGCTGCAAATTTTGAAACTGAATCTTTAAGATTTAAAATGAAACATGGGCAGTCAAAGATTTTGAAAAATTAGATTAGTGGTTTGATATTGAACAAATTTTCATCTGCAGTCTTTTGATGCCTAGGGTTAATTAAGACTGTATTTTGAACATAACATGCAGTATTCACAGCCTCAGCCTAAAAAGACAAAGGGAGACCAGAATCTGCAAACATGATTCTTGCAGTCTCAATTAGGGTTCTGTTTTTTCTTTCAACAACCCCATTTTGTTCTGGTGTTCTTGGAATACTAAATTGTCTCATTATTCCTTTTGATGTGTAAAATTCATCAAGTTCTTGATTTATGAACTCTGTTCCGTTGTCACTCCTGAAGATTTTTACTGGCAGATCATCTTGTTTTTCAACTTTAATAAAAGTACTTCAAAATTATGACAGTCTCATCTTTGGAATGTAAGAAATGACTCCATTTAAACCTTGAAAAATCATCACATATAATAAGACAATATCTCTTTTCTTTAAGCTCATGATTTTGACAAGGCCAAACAAATCCATGGAAGCATTTGTAAACAATGGTTTGTTTTGGAATCATTAATGAGTTTGTATGATACTTTGTGTTGCTTTCCTTTTAGACATGAAACACAGTGTTCATCAATTTGAATTGTTTGATTAGCATGATAATATTTTGTTTTGTCAGAGTTTTAATTGTTTGTAAATTAACATGCCCCGACCTTATATGCCATAATTCTATTTCTTTTGTTAAAGCAATAGAAAATAGGCATACATTTGTTATTGGTTTATCTTTTAACATGTCCACTATATAAACATTGCCACTTCTGTGAGCAACAAGTTGTGCAGTATTGTCAGCTATAATTTTGTCAATCTTTATCACTACCTCTGGTCCAACAATTTTACAAGTTTTCTTTGTAAAAAAATAAACCATAGCCTTTATCACTCATTTGTGAAACACTATGTAGATTGAGTTTTAGATTATCAACAAAATTAACATTTTCAAATTTTATCTTACCAGCTTGAACAGATCCAGACTCTAGCACTTTACCTTTTGAGTCATTTCCCAAATGATATATCACTTCCTCCATGTGCAGAGAGGTTTGATAGCAGAGCTTTTCATCCAGTCATATTTCTGGATCCTCCACTATCAACATTCCATGGACTATCTAGGCATGTGGATGCTCCATTTTTGGTAGCAATCAAAGCACAATCACAATCATACTTATATTTAGTGGAGTTACATGGATCATTGTTTTCTACAACTTTTGCATCAACCTTTTAACAAACTGTTGTTTGTACTATATTAAAAGCATTCTCAACATCTTGTTGGTTGGGAGTTTCTTGGTTGTTTTTCACAACTTCCTTTGTTTTACTGAATTTTTCTTGTAATGCATCTCATAACTCTTTTGCACTATTACAATGTAACAGCTAAGCATTGATCTCATCTGATAGAGCCTTTGAAACAATAATGAGTGCTTTGGCATTTATCTCAAACTTTTGAAAATCTAGCTTAGAGTAATTTTCCGGTTTCTTTGGCTCCTGAGCATTTGGATTTTCGGCACTAGATACCATTGGAATGTAAGGTCATAATATAACAGACTTCCAACATCCTATGTTCTGTTAAGCAAGCATGTGTACCATCCGACATTGCCATACATTATATTCTGATCTAACAAGCATCAATTGCTTGTTGCTGAAACCCATATTATGGGAATCATGATTGTTATGTGCCATTACTTTTCATCATTTGTGAAAATAGAGTACATAAACCTTTTATAAGTTATACTTTAGACTGTGAATTCAGATACAACCAACATATTGGGTCTCTTTGTAGCTGCCCTTCGAATATTAAACTGGTTGTAAAATCAAGTTTAATTTGACCAAGATCTGATACCAATTGTAGGATCTGATTTTATGATACTTGTGAGTTTAAGCAATTAAAGAACAAACAATTTATAAATTGTATTGCAAGTAATATAAACACACAAGCAAGAAGTTATGTCAAGACTGATTTATATTGAAATCCAATGATATCATATACTGAACAATGATTATACAAACTCGCCCTCAGCCTGATCAAACACTTTGTTGTTCGTACAAAAGGAATGGATGTGATAATCAGATTTCTAACAGGTGAGATCTTTTTATACAAGTACGCAAGCTTTGTTTCAATAGCGGACTTCACCCTGATAGTGACATCTAACATTCCTAACAGAAAAGATTCCACAAAGGTTAGCAAACATCTACGGAGATCTAACATTTATTCTATTACATGATTAGTGCTTTGCTTCAACAGAGCTTTGGCCTCGAACAACGGTTTCTTCTTCTTCAACAGTTGTTTTAAGGCTTCAAACAGATCTTTTTAATATCTTGAACAAATGTTCTGATTAGTGTTAAAGATTCATTATCTTTGGGAGGATAATGTTTCATCAAATGTTTATTTCTTAATCAAAAAGTCATATTTTGACTTTTTAATATCATCTGTTATTTTGTAGGTCCAATAAACTTATATGCGTTTTCTCTATAATTATTTTTGTTATAATTATCGACACGTTTAAATAACCCAACTAATTTAAATGAACAGAAAGGTAGCAACAACTATTTTCTGGAGTTGTAAATATCTAAAATTATTAAAAATCGAGTCTTTGACCAAATAATGAAATTGTTGTTAAAAATTGACGAGCCTTTGACCAAATGATGAAATTTTGATTGGGCTAACTTCTAGACTCATAAAATAAAGTTTTTAAGAAAAGAATCAAGTCATTTGAATTATAATTGAGGAATTTATACCCTTAGGAATTTTACCCAATTTCTACTCTCTACATACAATTTTCTTCGTTTGGTTTTTCACTTTTGAGTAAGCAAAACTTATAGAAAAATTACCAAACCACTTCGGTTGATAGAAAACTCTTTAAACTTAGTTTTAGACTGAAGAATAATCAGTTTGGTTTAGTTATGACTAAGTTATGCCACTTACCAAGTCAGATTAGGGTTTACATCAGAATCTATTCTTCACAGATTACATGCAAAACTTGTTTATGTCTTAATTTAAGGTTTGTACACCATAATCAGAGTTCATAAACATAAAATACATGTTTCATTGCTTCGTATACATTAAATTTTATGTATTTAGGGTTTTGTTTAGTTCATGAGATCAAGAATTTAATAGAAAAAGATAAGTATCCATACCAAGACGAAAGTTGATGGCAAATGATGATTACGGTACTCCACAGTGTTTAATTAAAACTATATAAGTTCTAGAATTTAATCCATATGAACAATACAATTAACTAGGGTTTAGGAGGATTTGAAATTACCTTGTGTGATTGTACTTGATCTTGCTGATGTTTTGAGAGAGATTAAATGTGTGAGATGATGTTTTACGGTTTTATAAAGAGAGGGGGAGGGGAAAATGAAATTTTGGAGTTATATGGGGTTAGAAGACGATTTTGGGTGGTAGGGGATAAGGGTTAGGTGTTTGAATTACAATACAAGTCTTGGTTTTTAATTTTTAAAGATATACTAGGATATTAAATAAATGAATAAACTTAAGGGCGAGGATATAATTTTTATCCATGGTAATATGTTTATTATTTTATTATATTTTTGCTATTTATTTGTATTTATTTAATTAGCTTGTCACCAATTTACTAAATGTGTTACATATGTAACATTTCATTGGATTTTAAATTCGAAGCTTCTATTTAAGGAAACTTTATGTGTTCTTGGATTAAAATAAGTATTAAATAATACTTATTAGGGTGTTTTCACCAATGCTTATCTAAGTCTTAGTAGTTTCCACAATCATTTATATGACACTAGAGTTAGGATTATAATTCCTACTAAATCTAAGTAACATGTTAAATAAGAGATAGCAACAAAGTCAAAGTTAAAGTCAAGATTAACCTTGTTTAGGGACGAATCGTCACAAAATATCTCTCAAATCGATCAATGAACAATCTCATCTAATCGATTTGGAGAAACCCACAAATAACAATCCAATTGATCAAAAAAACTCTAAAACCATGAAGCCTTAACAATAGACATAGAAAACCTAAAATTGCACTAAATCTAACCGATCTACCACATGATTTGATCCAAAAATGATGTCCAAAGGAGAATACAAGCTCTCTACCACTTGTAGGTACCAATTCTCCCTCGGATCTATTAAGAGCTGCATCAAACAAACACTTACGCATGTGTTGAATCCATGTGTATGTGTATCATGGATATGTATAATAAATAGACGTAGAATCGAGTAGAAGATATGACACAATCAAGTAAATACAAATCAGATCCGGATTTCATTTGAACTGTGTTTACAATGGATTACAAAGCACCTAAACAAGAAACGCAAGCTCGCTATTTACATACCTATTTGCGATAGGTGTTGCACGCCGTTTGGTGTCTCATGCCATATGTGTCGCTACTTACACACTAGCGCCACCTGGTTTCGCTTATCATACAAAGCTATCATCATTACAAAATTAAATCTTGGAGGCTTGGGTACCATAAAAAAATAATCTTTACAAGCTCTTATAACATGAGCATGCAACACCAAAAATGAGTAGTCATATGAAAAATAAAAAATCAATGCATTCAACTTAAATACTAGTACTTTTTAAATAATCCACACCAAAATTAAAATAGAAACTTGTTACACCTCGTGGCTTTGGATTGCAAATGTGAAGTTTTGAAGAAAAATCAAGTAACAAAGAACTTTAGGTAAGAGAAAAAAATAGTTTAGAGCCTTTATAGAAAAAATTGAAATACTATAAAGCACTAGAAGAAAAGCACACTCAACTTAATGACTGTGATTCGAATCCTAACACGTAAGTCGACCAAGCTTAAAGAAAGTGTAAATAAGAGTATTTTATTTCTCTTGTACTACTATTAGGTTGCTCGTTAAACTATAAATCAAAGCATCGCCATTGTCCAAGCATAAGTGCATTCCTAACCTTAGTACTATTAAACTCATGGTCAGGATTATAGGAGGGTTGTTTATGCCTTTGTTTTTTGTGCGTCTCTCGGTATCTCTCTCTCTCTCAAACATATAGTTCTTGATATTTAGATTATGTTTACTAATAAATCTTATATATCAAAGATTATGAGGTATCTCATTCCTTTTAATGTGTTTGGTTTATCTTTGTACAATAATTCTTTCAATCTTTTTCGAGATTGATTAACTTACCTTTTTCTAGTTCTTCTATATCGAGACCAACAAGTGGTACCCTATGAGAGTTCAATACAAGATTGCATCTATGAGTGTTAACCCGTCATGTGGTAAAATATGTTTGTTCATAACAAAAAAGATTTAACATGGATAGATCTTTACTTATGAAATCATACCATGTTTAACAAAACAAGTTATTACCCAAATAGTAAACTAGTTATGAGTTACAAGATCCTCATCTAGAGAAGTTTGTTTTGATATGGAATTCGGCAAAACCGTTAAGTGCATGAAAATGGTGTGCTTCCATCTTATTCTACTAACTATTAGCAAAATCAACGAATGAGCAAGTTTGATGAAAGCTATGAAGATTAGAACCTTTTTTGCGCCTCTTAGAACCCACTTGCCCATGGTTTTGGAAGCCATAGTTTTTCCTCGATGATGAATCAATAAAAGATTGATTGTTCATGTGATCTGAATGTCCTGGATCCAGCGGGTTTAGACAGAAGTTAGGGTAGAAAAGAACTAATTCGGTAGAATGTTATTAAGAAATGAGTAGAAGCACCAGAAGTCATATGTTTCATTCATACCAAAATAGTGTACATCTTGTCAAGCTGACGAAATTCTAGAGAAATTTCGCCAGCGTTTCCACTCTAGGAACTCCAAAACTTAAAAAACTATGAACACAATACACTATTTATAGACAATGACTCACTTCGCGCAAACTGAGCTTTTAACTTCGTACGAGGTGACACTTTGTTGGGTTGATCCCTTAACAAAGGAACAGATGATTGAAATCCAAAACATCTATCAGATGTTGATCCCGAATAACAGAGTTTCCAAGCTTTGCTTAGAACCACTGCCCAAGCTAAAGTCTGCCTTACAAGCCCTGTCAAAGACAAAGCCCTGTTATAAAGAGAACATCTGCTGGAAGGGGACCTCTGATGAAGACTAACAGTGGACAGGCTCATCAGTGTGTTACTTTATCAATGTAACAGTGTCTGTATAATAGAGTTTAGTATTAGCAGTGTTTATAGTTAGTTATATTTGTTAGCTGTCACTATCACCTCTGACGTCATCAATAGATGCTCAGAGGTTTGGAATGTACTATAAATAGACATTGTTCTATCTATCTATCAAAAGATCATTTCTACTTTGCATCCAATCATCTTCTTTACATTCTGTATGAACAAATATCAGGCTGAGGGGTAGTTGTAATTCACATGCAAAACTTATACGTTTGAAAGCATGATGATAATATCAATCTTCCATTAGTTGTGATAAAAGTTTTCTTAATTCCGCTGCATTTCACTTTGATTTATTTACTTTCATCAATCCATTTTACAAACATTCACAACTAATTCAAACTCTGATCCTAACACACTTCTGCACCATTCTCGTTTGCACTTAAGTCATGGGTTCGTATCTAATACATACAATATTCAACACACGCTCTATCTAGCATATTCGCAAAGTGACGGACATAATATGCATCAACAATTTCCCCATTGGGTGTCACTGTCGAAGCTTGATCTTGAAGTACGATAGTTGTGTTTGAATATTCTGCAACTTCAATCAGATATCTTGAAATCTTCATAAAATTCCCCCTTGATTGAAGATTCGGGTTTGCAATTTCTTCAATAAATTATCCCTGAAATAATTCCCCCTGGAATAAAACTTTAGGTCTTTGTTTGCACAGTTCCCGGCCTCCTCTGATTTTCTTAATCAACAAATTTTCTCGAATAATCACCAACTTGAAAATAATCAATACAGCTTCTCCGTTTCGACTTTGACCACATCCGTGTTCGATTTTTTATTTAACACTATAGCTCCTGCTCTTAATCTTCAAAAACCCAACCGACAATTGATAGAAACTTCAAATTACCACACCAGTAAACTTCAAGTCTGTGAATACCCACGAAAATCTGAAATCCCATTTTACGTAATCACATTTAAGCATACTCCTGAAAGATAGATCAGCAAAATGGTAATCTGTTCAATCAGCAAATCTTCATCGAAATTAAATCATGTGGTAACACATCAGATCTGAGAAACATCCTTCCACGATTAGAATCACATTCTTCCTCTTCAATCACAATAACAGATATATAGCCATCTCCGATAGACCATTGCAACTTAATCAGCAAACATCGTCATTCAACGGCGGTTAGTCCAAATTCATATGCTTGAAGATTAACCATCATGACACTTTAGATGCAATATCTTAGAAGTGCTGACAATACAGTGCATCTCCAGATGCTTATCCTGCTAATCGTGTCTACATTGAAGATCAGGACTCCAACCCTTTGACATCAATCTGTATCACGATCTGAAAATTCTGAACTTTTTGTGATCACGAACTAAGAAAACCAGATTCTCTGCATTCCTAGATAATCTGAAGTCGAAACCACCTGAATACTTTTGCATACTCACGTATTTCAAAAATGTCGAAATCTTTATATATACGTGAAATTTTTATTCCCCCTCATTTTTGTAAATTATGACCTCTCCAAATTTTTCACTGAAATTCCCCCTCAAATCTGAAAAATTCAGTTTTCAACAAATGGGGATTTTACGTTAAGGCCCATTCATAGTCACTATACCAAATGGTAATCATTCTGCACAGGTATCCGTGACTACCCCCATTCTCTTCACCATTTTTTGATCGTATCATCGAATTTGTTCTCTGAAGATCTAGACGGTGTCCTCGAACTGTCCGTATTAGACGTTAAAATCTCGAAAAAAAATTCAATCACCAAATTTGTTTCTAGACACTCGTCTCATAAATACGATCAAAAAATGCCTCTTTTTTAGGCATTTTGAGTTCACTTTGTACGGAGTGAATTCTCACTTCGTGCGAACGAGCCTGATCACATTTTTCGATCCAAAATTTTTATTTCTGTGAATTCAAGATGATTCGGGTACATATATGGTTGAAAAGCATTTTCTAACAATCCTATGGTTTCAATTTTACTTTTTGTCCGTTTATTTGATGTTTTATGTCTAGAACCCCTCAAAAGTCCATAAATCTCCATATAATTCATGAGCGTATGTGATTCAATCGATGATTAGTTCGATTAAATCGGTACCATAGCTTTGATACCAATTGAATGTCCAGGATCCGCGGGTTTAGACGAAAGTTTGGGTAGAAAAGAACTAATGCGGTAGAATGTTATTAAGAAATTAGTAGAACCAGCGGAAGTCATATGTTTCATTCATACCGAAAGAGTATACATCTTCTCAAGCAATTTCGCCAGTGTTTCCCCTCTGGGAACTCCAAAACTTACAAAACTATGAACACACGACGCTATTTATAGACAATGACTCACTTCATTACAAAACTATGAACACACGACACTATTTATTGATAATGACTCACTTCATGCAAAATGAGCTTTTAACTATGAACGAAGTGAAATCACTTCTGTGACACCTCGAAAATTTCTCTAATAAAAGTCCGACATGTGTCCCGAAATCTTTGGTTGCCACGTGCTAAACGAGAAGGACAAAACTCGCCAACATGTTATTTTATAACCTCTGAGTGATGAATATTAAAGTCGAGGGGTTAAACGTGTCAACATGCTAAATCTATGCCTCTGGGTGACCTTTTAACAAACCCGGAGCTTAATGATGTTCGGTTATACTCCCGAGAGTGCTAACCAGGGGCCATATTGAATAAAACATGCTTTTATGTCGAAATATGGGAGTTTGGAGAAGTTCAAGGGCCAAAATGGAAATTTTGTGATTTGGCACCCTCACGCGGGAGAAGCCCATTCGCAGAATTGGCAGCCAGCTGCAGAACCTGCATGCTTGCCACCTCCTAACCCACTTCAGCTCCTGAATTCCGAAACCATGGCCTCAATTCTGGTTTTGGACACCTCATGTAACACCTGGAGTGATCCTAGGTGAGCTCTAAACACTTGGATTGATCTTGTTCATGATCTCCAAGTATAAATAGAGGTGTTCATCAACCTCATTCCTTGCACCTCTCATTCTCTTTCTCTCTATCACTCACTTGGAAGGCTCCTGATCTTCAAGGAGCAATCCCCTGAGTTTCTTATTCATTCTTGGTTCACTTGTAAGTGTTCCAATCCTTTCTTTTCATTTTTATTAGGCTCTAAGCCAAAGTCAAAGCGTTGACGTAAAAACGCTTTGACTTTGAGCTAAGACCATTACGGTCCAGCCATTGTTCGGTACGAACATGGCTACGTGATCGTAATTAGGTGGGTGTTAATCCCTCAAGAGGGCACCTCCTGATTACCACGGTTGCTTGGTCAATTGACGGGTCAAAGCTATTAATAAAAAGTCAAACTGGGTTAGTTTTTAAAATAAATTCATATATGATAATTTAGGTGTTATAAAATACATTTTGATACTTTAATAACTTGGTAATAAGTATTAGAACATGTATAAACATGTTCGGCCCGTCAAGTCCAGGTCTAAGGTCGGTTCGCAACCGAAAGTCGCAAAAGTTGACTTTTGCTTTGACTTTCAGTTCTGACCCGATTTAGCAACATTAGCTTTTGTCCCTACGTTGCATTATGACCATGATATAGCATACAATAACCCTCTGGAGTTATAGGACATGGCCATGTAGTAATCCGAGTTTTTACACAAGTATCCGTTAAATATGCCTAAAACGCCCTTTTAACACATAAAATGGTTTAAACATAATTTTGACATCAAAACTCAATACCCCTTGATGTAATATCATTATTAGGACTATTTGGGATATTCGTTCAGGTTGCAAACTGAGTTTAAGCTATAGTTTGCCCACTAAGCCTTTAAATGACGATATTGCCCTTTCGGCACTTTAAATGGGTTATAAACATTTTTATGAATCAAAACATCATACTTACTGATGTAATATATATATTAACATATTTTGGTCATTCAAACCTGGTCACAACAACAATTTTACTTAAATATCGTTTAAATCGTCATTTAGCGACTTAATCGCCGTTTCGGCGCATAATGTGGTTTAAAACCATATTGGAGCATTGAGACTTGGTACCCACTGATTTCAAAACATATTTTTAAATTATTAATAGTGGGTACATGTCCCAAACTCAGATTCCCAAATAAGTTATCAATCAAATGTGAAATGACCAAATTACCCTTTCGGGACATAGTTTGGTCTTAAACTATAAACCACGCATATAATTGATGTCCTATTGATATAACACCAAAAAATAGGTATTTTTACAGAATGTTTATATTAATAACATCAGTTTACATATAAGCCTGTTTATTACATTTTAGAAATGACGAAACGCCCTTTAAGGCATAGTTTGCTTTTAAAACCATAACGGCCCATCATATCAATAACCTACTGTTATAATAACATATTTTTAAACTTAATGGCATATGGAACTTGTATAGGACTCACCCGGTTACCCAGTTTCGCTTATATGCGTATGGTTAAGCCTACGTGACTAGTTTACACAACTTAAACGAAAACGGGTTTAACCATATCAAAATATTCTCAAACTCCAGAATGTAAAATGGTAACCCATATTATACAAGTCCTAGTACTTGTCGGGTCCAAAATACATTCTTTTTCGGTCATCGCTTAATCTAGCGTTTTAATACCGTTATCTTTATTTTAAGTTAGCCGGTCTAAGTCAATGACTAAATAAAGACCCGCTAACTAACTAATCGGTTAATAATACCATCCAATCCAGACTAGAGACTTCCGTAGATGGTCGCCGAGCTAGTTTATTTTGATTACGGCTGTGCTTTGCTTATTTTCTTATTACTAGAGACTTTTGCAAGCCAGGTAAATACTTTAACTTATTTTCCCTTATACGGGCTTGGGATACGGTATACTAATACCGCATGGTTGGATATGGGATCGAAGACCAATGAGTCGGGAATTCAAATAATCCATTTTAATTCGTATTGCTTAATATTAAACATTTAGGGGTTAAAACGACTGTGTCCTGGATATCCACGGCTCATTTAATTGCAAATGGCCACGACCTAAGCACGGGGTGTAGGCATACACCCGTCAGATGCTAAAATAAAATATTACCCAATAGGGGTGCACCTATTAAAGGTGTTAAAGTGGTGTGTCGATTAATCAGGATCCCGGCATAGTTTTAGGGCTCTAAATGTATTATTAGCATGTAAAACTGATAACATGAAATTATTTATCCCAAGTTATTTATAAAACAAAGTACCATTGTGTACACTAAACGATTTCAAAATGTTTTCGAAATGAGTCGGTTAAATGTATTTACCAGTGAAAACGGACG
This sequence comes from Scalesia atractyloides, assembly GCA_947069175.1. Lineage (NCBI taxonomy): Eukaryota > Viridiplantae > Streptophyta > Magnoliopsida > Asterales > Asteraceae > Scalesia > Scalesia atractyloides. The sequence goes on from CAMTDV010000025.1 coordinate 41,392,520, forward strand.
TATTTTCAAAAGACTAAGCGCAGGTGACAAGTATACGTAATTAGGCTGGAAGTGCTCGGCGAAGCTTAAGAGGAATGGCAACCCTTTGCTTAGAAGGCCTTAGTCTGTAAAGTTTCATTTTGTATTCACATTTCGATCCGCCTGTGGATCTAAGTTACAAGCGTTGTATTTATTATTTTTGAACTTTGAACATTCTGACGTTTGTAATAGTAACTATCCAAACTTCCGCTGTGTATTATTGTATTGTTTGGTAATAATGATATCAACTTACGTCACGATATTCCCCAAACGGGCCCACCGGGTTACACGTGGAAATTAGGGGTGTGACATTTCGTATGAAGTGAGTTCACTTCGTGTGAAGTGAGTTACCTTCGTACGAAGTAACACTTCTGCACCGTTCTCGTTCGCACTTAAGTTGGGTGTTCGTATCTAATCTATAAAACACACACTCTATCTAGCCTATTCGCACAGTGACGGACATAATATGCATCAACATGATCTTTATCCTTTTCCACTTCATTTCTTGAAAAGGTGCCAAATCAATGAATTTTATTCTTTCTTCTTGATTTTTGACACTAGTTACAAAAAGAGGCGTATGTCCGCAACGTTTTGAATTAACTTCTTCTTGAGAGCTAATACTTGAACCATTTCTTGACGCACTTGGTAATCCTTGATTTTCGGTAAACTTCTATCCCCCGTGACGACAATTCTATAATGAGATTTGGATAATACCTTAGAAGATAACTAATATTAGTAAAAATAGAACATTGTTATATACATAATCTTAATATTTTCAATACTAAAATATGGTGTTAGTATGCGACAATGCTTCCATCCAAACTAGAAACCTGGTTCGTTTCCAACTGCAAAATGGGTCAAAATGGCGTTGAAAATAGCCATTAGCGATACTTTTCCATCAAAACTTACGTCATCAAAAGAAACTAACATAGAAAATAGTATTCTGACCAAGAAGATTCGAAGGAAGTACCGACACATTCCAAAACATCCCATTTTCATGGTTTCCTAACACATCTCCAACACGAGTATTTGAAAGAATGCATTACTTTATAAATGTATTTAGCAGTTATTTGTTATACATTTTCTCACTAGCTTTTAGATATAATAGTTGTCCTCTAACTAAGAAATAAAAGGTATACATATGGTTTTGCTATTAACTTGAGCTTTGAGAGTTCATATGGGCTAATTTGTTTCCATGTAGAGTTGCATATTGATTTCAAACACACATTGAAATTTGATCTCATGAAGCTCGATGAACCTGTTCTTAAATCTTTAATGTTGATTTACAACTTTTTAGATGCATTAAGTCATTATTTTAAAGCCATATAAATCATTCTCTCTCCATTAAAATATATTCATGTATATAACACTACACCAACCATCTAAGGTAGTGTGTAAAGTAGAAAATAGATTTAAAGAAATCCTAATTCAATGGTTTTATATAGATGTACATTGAAAGTACCATAGTTAAAAGATGCCCATTAAGAAATTCTTCCAAGGATAGAAGTGTCTGCTTTTAAACATGGAAGTTACATGACTGGATTCAAGTAAAAATACACATAATATATAATGGATGTCTTAAATTGTTTAAAGTAAGTGCTCTATTTTTTTATAAGAACTTGTAGTACTTGATACATGTTATGGATTTTTAAGTCTTTGTTGTAACAAGTAAAACAATCCATGAGAATTCTAATATAGGGCAAGTGGATTGGTCCAAGGAGGCGTGCCCTTTTTTTTGAAGTCGATTCATTAATCCAATCCTTCTCAAGCACGTTGAGCTAGATTAAGGATCTTAGATGCTAACTACTGAGATACCCTTGCGCATGTGCGTATATTTCATCAAACTTGTCATATATTGCATAAAACAGTATTGTGTTGGATGGAAACTCATGTTCTAGGGGAATTATCTTACTTAACTTGAACTTCATGTTGAGGGCATTAAAGAGCAACTCGATAAAATTCTTTAGTGGTTATGTTAAAGAGGTTATCCTATCTAAGAAAGGTAATTGATCCCTTCCCAACGGGAGAGGACGGAAAAGTTAGTATAGAAATCGAATGAAAATGAGCTCTCTAGTTGGGATTTACATGCATCGCCTTTTCCTATGAGCATACCTATGTTACGCGCCTGCCAGTGATAACCTTTCAACTGATTCCCTTCGTCGGCGTTCATTGAACCTCGTTAGCATTTCTAAAAGAATTATAGGCTCAAACTACAATGGCGTTTCTAGAATAGTAGTGATTAGGGAAACAAAAGGACTGGTGCAGACCACGGAAGTTATTCCATCTCCCACGGACTAGGACCCTTTCCTTATGCCAGCCAGTTCCAACCTGCAGTAGCGGTTCACTTGATCGACATGCCTAGTTATGTGTCCTCACGAAGGAAGGTATGCATGAAAGCCTTTACGAAAGCCATGAGAAGAAACAATAAACACTCTTCAAAGGGTGAAGGTGATGGTACCCGATCTCAAACGGCTAAGATTTCAAATACGAATTCAAACAAAAATAAACAACAGACAACCCAGGATACAGTCACACCACCCGAATTTATTTCGAAGAGCAACGCCTACCCGTAACAAGATACAGACTCACCACCTGTTGCGTATAGGGATCCAAACTTCTCTACGTCATTCATTCGATCAAAGACTTTTTAATACAGAGAAAAGGCAATAACTACTACTACTACCCACTACGCCATGATCCTAATATTTAGGGCTAAACTCTTATCCAATTACAAGAAAAGAAAATGCATAACTAAAAACAAAGTCTAATTAAAATAACGACATAATTGAAATTGTTAAATTAATAAAATAGTCGTGGCTAGTGGGCTGATAATGGTCTGCAAGCTGGTTAATCTCCATGGGTTGCTCCCAGGTCGTTACTGACCTAGCTGACCCATTTATATTCTGACGCGGTTGGTATTTTCACTAGAGCAATGGCTAGTGAACGTTGTAATTGCAAATTGTTCCCATCGTCCCTCTAGGCGTCAACGAAGTTTGCCCTCAAACTTGGAAAGGGCTCATCGGGTCAACATACGGTTGCAAGTCAGCTACGTTGAAAGATCCAGAAAAATTATACTCACCTAGAAGGGCAACTTTGTAGACGTTGTCATTAACTTTGGAGATAATCTTGAAAGGCCCATCAAAATAGGGACTAAGCTTAGAGCGACGCTCGTGGGGAAACGATCCTTATAAAGATGAATCCATAAAAGATCCCTTATTTGGAATGTGATAACCTTACGGTGTTGATCACGGTGGTCTTTTTCCTACCGATTCAACTTTGTGATCTGATCCTGAACATGTGTGTGAATTGCCTTAACGTTGAGCATCAGCATTAACACTAAAATGAGTGGAACAATCAAAAGCGATTAAGTTGACTAGAGTGAGAGGATTGGCAGGCAAACTCAACATGTGGTAGAGCCAGATCCCACTGAGACAACTTCTTTCGAGCAAAAGCCCGAAGTAAAGTACTCAAAGTACGGTTGGTGACTTCAGTTTGACTGTTCGTTTGAGGGTTACACAATGTGTCGAACTTAAGCTTGGGGCCTAGCTTACACCACAAAGTTAACCAAAAGTGGCCAAGGAACTTGGGATCTCGGTCACTCACAAGGACTTAGGGACGCCACGCAAATGACTATTTCTTTGAAATAGAGTTCAGCGACTTGGACAACATCAAAAGTGGTGTGGCGGAATAAAATGGGCCATTTTTTAAAAACGGTCCACAACCACCAATGTCGAATCTTTATGCCTTTGTGTTTTTTAAGCCGGTGATAAAATCAACTTTGAGATCTTTCCAATGTGCTAAAGGAACTGGAAGTGGCATGTACAAGCCCTGGTTTTGGGATTTTCCTTTGGCAAGATGACAAACAAGGTAGCGCTGAATGAAGTGTTCGACATCACGAGATAAGCGGGGCCAATAGATGTATTGTTTGAGCATAAGGCTTATTTTGTCAGCTCCAAAGTGACCCGAAAGGCTGCATTCGTGTAGTTCATGTATCAACGAAAGTCGAAGGTTGTTTCTGGGAATGCATAAACGGTTTCCTTTGAAGAGAAAACCATCAAGATGGTTAAAATCCTTAGTGGGGCGATGAGTGCATTGCAAGAACAGCTCACTAAAATCAGGATCGTGAACATATTCTTGCTTAATCAGGTTCATGACCAAAATCTTGGTAACCAAAGTAGTGGTGAGTAAGTGCTTACGGGATAGGGCATCAGCACCCTTGTTTAGTTGGCCAGATTTGTGTCGGGTAGTAAATGAAAAGGATTAAAGATATTCACCCCATATTGTGTAATGGGGTTACAGCTTATGTTGACCTTGAATGTACTTAAGAGCCTCATGATCGGAGTGAAGACCAAACTCTTTCGGTAATAAGTAGGGTTGCCAATGATCCAAGGCACAGACAAGGGCATAATATTCCTTATCATAAGTTGAGTAACGTTCTTGGCATCATTGAATTTTTCACTAAAATAGACGACAGGTCTGCCCATTTGAGACAGAACAACCCCAATACCAACCCCAAATGCATCACATTCAACCTCAAACATCTCTTCAAAACATGGCATGGCTAAGATCAGGGTGGAAGTTAGTCGATATGTTAATTCATCAAAAGCCAATTGAGCTTATGGGGTCCACTCAAATCGCTTGAGCTTAGTTAACTCATTCAAAGGTGCAATGACAGTGCTAAATCCTTAACAAATCGCCTATAAAATGAGGCCAAACCATGAAAACTCCTTACCTGCTGAATATAAGTGGGAACTGGCCAATCTCGTATGGCTTGTAGCTTGCGCTCATCAATTTCAATCCCTTGGGTAGAAACCACATACCCCAATAATACAACTTGTGAAGTAAAGAAATGGCATTTATATTGATTACCATACAATTTGTCGTGAGTCGGGAACTCAAAAACTTGCTGCATGTGGTTTGTATGCTCATCAGTGGAACGACTATACACTAAAATGTCATCAAAAAAATTATCCACAACAAAGCGACCTAGAAAAGGTTTCATTGTTTGATTCATATGACTCATAAAAGTGCTCGGTGCATTAGATAGCCCGAATGGCATGGCAAGCCATTCATAAAGCCCCCCATTGGTTTTAAACGTTGTCTTCCACTCGTCTCCTTCATAAATTCTGATTTGGTGATACCCGCTTTGTAAATCAATCTTCGAAAAAAATGTGGCACCATGTAATTCATCAAGAAGGTCACTAGAGCCGGGGATTGGGAAAACAATACTTGATAGTGATCTTGTTAATTGTCTGCCTGTCAACACACTTCCTAAACTCGCCATTTACTAACAAGGTTGGAACAACACAAGGGGTTAGAGATTCCCGGATGAGGCCTTTAGCAAGTAATTCATCCACATGTCGACGAATTTCAACGGTTTCAACAGATTTGGTTCGATATGTGGGCTTATTAGGTAACACTGAACCGGGAGTAAGGTCAATTTTGTGTTGTATGTCTCACATTGGGGGAAATCCATGGAATATGTGCCGGAAAAACATGTTGATAAGTATTTAATAAAGGCTGAGCTAAGGGGTATACCTCAGGAATTTTCAATTCATTATCCTCTTCAAAGCCCAATAGAATAAGGTCCTTGTGTGTGGAAAACTCAGTCAGCTCAGACTTCAACATAGTATTTAATGATGGAGCAACTTTAAGCTCATATGAAATTGGGATCATAGGTGTGAGTGTAATCCGCCAGTCACAGAAAAGAAAAGAATAAGTATTCTTATACACATCATGTGTAACTCGTCGATCAAATAACCACGGCCAAACCAGTAGTACGTGACAAGCATCCATAGGGATGACGTCACACCAGGCCTGATCTTGATAATTTTTCCCAATTCTAAAAATAGCAACACGCGATGTGAACCTGGATCCCATTTCCATGGTTCAGCCACTTGATTAAGGAGACGGGTTTGGTTCGGTGGTTAAACCAAGTTTGGAAACGAGCACCTGAGACGCGACGTTGGTACAACTCCCCCTCCCCCGCCCATGATAATCACGTCGTACACCTTGTTACTGATCGTACACCGGGTATGAAAAATTGATTCCTTTTCGTTCATTAACGCTTACCGAACTGGATTTCTTGTTCGTGTTCATTCATTAAGGAAACGGATGTGTTCATGAACTGTTCACGAACATTACCAAACGCAAATGAACACAAGAACACAACAAATGTTTATGAACATACATGAACACTAAAGAACATTCATGCACACAAACAAATACAAATAAACATATATTCATTTTAGAATAAAATATGAATTTCTCATCACAAAGATTAGGAAGAATCCACTAAAAATAATTAAGTACTTAACATAATTAGTCGAACATAGTTAACATAATTTTCATACGAGTTAACTGCCATTTTCGCCCCTATGGTTTGTTCACTTTTGCCATTTCAGTCCAATTTTAAAAAATGCACCGGTTTCCTCCCTGACATATTGGAAACGCGCCACTTCAGTCCAAAAATTAAAACCTAGTTAAGTCAGACATGTTTAATGAAGGTATTATTGCCAATTCATATATATTTTATTTTCACCTTATTTTATGTCTGACAAATGGATAGACAATAATACCCTTCTTTAAACATGTCTGACTTAATGGGTTTTAATTTTTGGACTAAAGTGGCACGTTCTAGTATGTTAGTGAGGAAACTGGTGTATTTTTAAAATTGGACTGAAATGACAAAAGTGAACAAACGACAGGGATGAAAATGACAGTTAGCTCTTGTCAACACATAACTAATACAAAATTAGGAAGTTTGATGTGTGGTAAAATACACATCTTTGTCTCGTGTAAAGTGTATAATTATTGTAAAGGTTTTATTTGGTTTTATTTAGTTTTTAGTGTATATTATATTATTTTATGTTTTGTCAGGTCTGGTGTAAATGAAGCAAAAACGAGTAGTAAGAAAATAACTAGCTAATTGGGCAAAGTAAGGCGTTAGTGACCGAATTAAAATTATCGCTATTTTTCTTGAGTGTGCCAAGACCACTATCTCTAGTTCATAAGCTCGAGGACCAAAATGCTAAAAACTGCTTAAATGTGGATATTGATTGAAACTTAGTTAAATGTGGAAGCACATTAATTGTGCATCACGACAAAACAAGAAAAAGGATCAAATTTCTCATGTTGACCGAGATTCCTAGCGTTGACCGTCTATAATTATTTGTTGTTTTTTTTTTGTGTTTGGGCTGTTTGGAGATAGTGGCCCTCTCATGATTGATGTTGCAAGTAGAGAGGGCATAATCGGGTTTTATTATTACCCGGAATCGGTTTTAACCGGACCCAGTTCTGCTTGGATGTCATTGAAACCGGGTATAGTGTAGAACCGGGTCCAGTTCCTACCTGGGTTCACACCCAAGAATATGAAACCGTGTAGAACCGGTACGGGTATTATGGAACCGGGTATGGTGCGGAACCGGTTTCTGATAGTGTGGGAACCGGTTCCTGACAGTCAAACATGTCATTTACTGTTCAGAACCGGTTCCTGACAGCCATTTACTGTTCAGAACCGGTTCCTGACAGTCAAAACCTGTCATTTACTGTTCAGAACCGGTTCCTGACAGTTAAACATGTCATTTACTGTTCAGAACCGGTTCCTGACAGTCAAAAACTGCCATTTACTGTAAATAAAAATAGTAACAATAATCGGTTAAAATTAAAAAACAAATTAATCGGTTACAATATATAAAAAAAATTAACCGGTTACAAAAAAAATAAAAAATTACTCAGAACCGGTTCCAGTAAGATTTTATTTCTTTGATCGTTTACTAGCGGCACGTGCAACACTTTCCGATGAGTTTCTCTTAGGTGCGGGTACCTCGGTACAATCGTCGTCTGAATCGTTAGTCTCCACTTCTTCGTCAACAATTTTATGCTCTAACTCAACTTCATCTTCTAGACTAGTTTTATGTTGAACACGATCAACGGCATCCAAATGGTCCTTTAAGCATATTGCCATCTCTAACGATTCCGGAGTTAGTTTTGTTCTTTTAATTGACAAAACCCTGCCACTAAGAGAAAACACACTTTCGAAGCTACCGTGGAAGCTTGGACCGTTAGTATATCACGAGCCATGGTGGCTAGAATCGGGTATTCGGATTCTTTCGATTTCCACCATGCCAAAACATCAAATTTCCTATACTCCTCGGTGGTCATAGTAAGTGAATACTGATTTTTTTTATATCTCCCAAGTTCACTTGTTGGTTCACTACCCCTTTGTTGTCTAGCAGTCTCGTCTCTAACGACATTCAACATGGTTATAAGTGGATCCCCGCTTGTTTCATCGTTAGAGGCCGTGGACCGAGATTCAAACAAATTTGTATGATTTTTTTCACCATATTTTTTAAGATAATGATCATAAAGTTTGGCTATACACTCATTGAATATATTTTTTTTTTTTGCTTTTAAAGTTGGATCCTCCTCATGCATATCCAACTTGTCATAAATTTCATCAATTAAAGCTTCAACACCCGGTACGTTTAAAGCTGGATTTAAAGCAGCGGCACATAGAAAAACGGGTGGTAATTCTAAAAAAAAAATTTTTTAAATTTTTGAATCATTTGTCTCGTCATATTCCTTAACATGTCACTAGAATTTTCAAACTTTTTAAAATTAGTTGTTATCAAATACAATTGGTCCACAACTTTAGAACTAGTAGGATAATAAACCTGGAAATCAAAGTCGTTGTAGTTTTAAAAACTTGTAAAAAAGTACTTAGGTTATGAATATTTTCCCAAGCCGTGTCGGGAAAGGGGACGACTAGGTACTCATCACTTAAAGTTGTATGAAAAGATTTTAAAATGCCCATTTGCTTTATAGCCATTTCAAACATATGACAAGTTGAATTCCAACGAGTCGGTATATCCCAATTCGGTCCAATAATTTTTTGGTTGACATCTTTACAAAGTTTTTTATATTCTTGATATCTTTCTTTTCCACTTTTGAAAACATCTTGGAGCATAGCTCTAAATGCTATAATAAAATCCGATACAAATTGATCTTTTAAACCGGTTTGCACTACTAAGATAATAATATGTGCAACACATCGTGTGTGAAAAAAAACACCATCAAGTGTTGGTTTGTACTTCAACTTTAATTTTTCAATCGCCCTTGTGTTGTTTGAAGCGTTATCAAAGGATATTGAAAAAAAATTATCTTCTAAACCATATTTAATTATTGTGCCATTTATAATTTTATAAATATTTTCTCCCGTATGAGGAGAAGGAAACTCGTCAAACTCAATAGTACGCTTCATCATTGCCATGTATCGGGATCAACCCAATGAGCGGTGACACATATGTACGATTCCGGTAAACCATGTGGAGCCGACCACACATCACTAGTTAAGTTTACACTAGTTTTTAAATTCTTAAAAAAACAATAATCTTTTTTTGCATTTTCCCATAAACTTAAACAAAGAGGTTTTAAAGTGCGACGACTTACATGTTTATAGCGAGGTTGTAGCGTCTCTCGAATAAGATTAGTAAGATCGGGTCGTCGAAGTGTCTAAACGGCAACGCTTTTTGTATCACCAACTTCGCCATCCGATCGCGAGCTAATTTTTGCTCATAACGGAAAATGGTACCATCTTTGGATAGTGGAACTTGACCGGATGTCATTTCCTTTAAAGCTTTGCAATACTTATTAATATGCTTCGTTAACGTTGAGTTTGATTCCTTGGCTAGTAATGATCCACAATGTTTACATTGAGCTTTTTGCGAGCCGTCACTCATCTCGACCAACTCCCAATTGCTCCAAACTTCCTTACTGCAATTATGAGACAATGTTCCAACCACATATGGAACCGATTTATCTTAAGGAACATTGTTAACGGATTGGGAATTTGCGTTTTTGGAACCCTTTGAGGCCATTTGTTGATTAGAATGTGAAAAAGAACAAGAAAGAAATATAACAAGAAGAATAGATATGAGAAATTGTGTGCTAAACAATAGATTTCTAAACAATATATATAGAATCGGTTCCAACGGTCAGGAACCGGTTCCAACGGTAACATTTTAACGGTAAACGGTTCCAACGGTAACATTATAACGGTATAACCGGTTCCAACGGTAACATTTTAACGGGTATAACCGGTTCCTTCTATAACTGAATTTTCGGGTACCGGTAGGAACCTGGTACGGGTAGGAACCGGGTACGACCCGATTCAAATGGTAAAATTGTGGAACCGGGTTGGAACCAACGGGTTTTTTGAACCCGGAACCGGTTCTACTTACTGTCGGGTAGGAACTGGACCCGGTTCCAGTTCGGTTCTACCGGTTCGGGTTCGGAACCGGTTTTTATGCCCATCTCTAGTTGCAAGGCACTAGACAAGCCCACTTTATCATCGCTATTTGCATGGAAGCCCAACGATGTGACATTTGTATTTGATTCAATTTAGGATACCTTTTAAAATACTAATGTATGATATACATGATATATCCCCAAAGCTACGAAGGGACATCAGAGACGAACAGTGGACGCAAATCACAAGGTGTCGAGGGACGTGCTTAGAAGATTATTCGGTTCAAGGGTTCAGGGCCGCGATTAAGATTCAAGTCGAGTTCACAAACGTGTCAGTTTTGATTTTTATATCTTTATATTATTTGACCATGCGAACATGTTTGCTACTCTGTTCAGTCTTGTTTCTTTTTCTTGAACATGTTTTCTAGCTAGACTTCTTTTTACTACCTAGGTTAGGATGATAGTTTAATAAAGTTTGGATTTTTATTCATTAATTATCGTGTGTATGGGTTTTTCTTAAAAAGTAACGAACTTTGGAAATCTTTAGTTTAGTGCGCATGCGTATCTTGTTTTGATTATTGTTTGTTTATTCGTTTCACATGAACCGTGGTGAATGTCTTTCATAGGATAGGTTTGTGTTTATTGTTCAAGTCTTTGGGGGTTCAAGTAGTCTTTAGGTGAATTGGCCAATAGCCTTAGAAACGGTAAATAAAATATAATTAGAACTTGATATTCTGCTAATCTTGTCGCTGAGAGACTCGAGGTTATTATTAGGTCTCGGTTTGATATATAGCTAGGATTAGATTCTGAGAGAAATCGGTCTTAGTTCCTTAATCATATTCGTGTCTAATAAACTAAATTAAAATCCATAGTTGTCTTAGACTTTCGCGTTGAGAGGTAGATTGTCATATTAAGACACTTTTAAAGAAGTTAGAGGACTGAGAGGAAGTCTAACCAACCGGTGTTCGTAACAGCCCTGTAGAGTCTCACAGGTTTCTTCCTGAGAACGATCGGGAGGTCTTAGCCGTGATTTCTTAGGGTTTAGTACACAAAGATCCCGGTTCCATACCACTTTAGATCCGAATAGAAATTCATTCCAAATTAAATAGGATTCCAGCCTAGGTAGTTTATCATCCTCACTGAGTTCAACCTTCGTCTTTAGTCGTAATTAATTTAGTTTTAATTTATATTACAAATTTTAGGATATTTAGAAACCCCCTCTTAAATATAAAATGGTATATGTTGTGTCCGTGTCAGTCTAGGTCTAGATAATTTAGTTAGCGTAATTAGAGAGTCGCGTGGGTTCGATACTCGGACTTACTTAGGCTATACTGCATTGATCGGTACACTTGTCGGTTGTGTGGTCTAGGTTTTAGCGAGTCTTTGTTTATAAATTTAAAACTTAGAGTGTCTAGTTTAGGGTTAAAATTAGTTAATTTATTTAGACAACTTTTAGCACATCAAAGTTTCTCAATATTTAACACAAACTGAAATTGAAATGGCTAAATGAGAGATGTTGGTGGAGGTTTATAGTATAACTAGGGTTTCAAAGTTTTTTATAAACTCGGACCAATAAAATAAAAATATAACATATAAAAACATGTAAGTGAACAACAAAACTAGCATGTATGAGCGAACATAAATGAACACATTATCGAACATTCATGAACATAAATGAACATCTTATTGAACATTCACGAACATAAACAATCAAACACATCCTTTGTTCATGTTTGTTCGTTTAACTTAATGAACGGGATTTTTTGTTCGTGAACATAAATGAACTTTTCACTGAACGGTTCCAAATTGTTCGCTGAACGTTTGGTTCGTTTATAGCCTTAGACGTGATACCATAGGTCCTTAGACAGTGACATTAAAGAAATAATTGAGATTGAAACCAAAATTAATATAAACAGTAGTTGTTAATCTATCTTCCCCTACCATTCGATCTAAGTTATTCTTAATGTCTTTGGTAGATATTATTGCGTCTAAACAAACTACATAATGGAGCAACACTTTAGAAATGAACTCCTTAAGCTTTAATTCATCTATTAGAAAATAGTCATTTCAGTTTCATGGATATTTGGTTAGAAAGCTAAGTATGTGTATAATTGCACCAATCTATCCTTATTCTGCGCATTTAAAGGTGGCTAAAAAGGTTTTTAATCAAATCTGAATATATGGGTCAAAATGATTATCATTACAGTTATTGTTTGTGGTTTTGGATGTAAACAATCGTTTCTTTCTTCTGCAACATTAAATCTATCTCAGTTAGTTCTAAGGATTCAAGTCAATACTCAAATTGCAACTTTAAACATTAGGGGTGGCACCACTTGTCGATTTGGATTTCGGGTAAGGTACCCGAATTGGGTAGTGTGTTGGGGTTGTAGAACGCGAGTGAAATGGTGTGTGGGTAGGATTGAGATAGAGAGAGTAGTGTGTAGGGAGATAGAGAGTAGTGTAAAAGGGTGGGGTTCATGTTTTAGGGTAGTGGTGCCACCTAGAATGCATGATTAGTGGAACTTCGGGTACATTAGGCAAGTGCTCTGACCCCCTTAAGTAACTGATAAAAAATATCTAAGTAGAAGGTGCATTGACGTGCTTAGAAAGTAACAAATAATTTGCATCAAACACACATGAGTTTTAAGGTTAAAAAACTAAATACTACTAACTACACACGTAACAGTCAAGCGTACTTATCAGAATATAGTATAGTTCAGGTAAGTTACCGTGTATCAATCCTAGGACACGAAATCTGTTAACTGAACCTTGTGACTAATATCTATATGTAACTTTGAAATGATATAATATTAAGAAAAACGAAATACTAAGACATAAGTTTTAGAAATCAAATTTAAAAAAGATAACCAATTAGAATCTAAATCCTCCTAATACTTTTATAAAGCCTTTTGATTATGGATTTATGAAAAACTCATCATCGTAGAAACTATTAATGAGATGTGAAGTGTTAAAAAGTCATTACCCTTACAGGTTAACCACATAACCCCGAATACTTAAGCTATAGACACACTTAACTATTCGGTTTTATAACTAAGTAATTTACCTATCGCTTGTGATTTAGAGTTTCTTTTATTGTTTAGTAACACGGATTTACAAACTGAGATTTACTATAAATACTACCCAGTTTTAAGCAACCCATAACTAACTTTCCAAACTCTTTTAATCAAGTTCTTCCCATAGGTGACCTATATGCACTACCAACCCTTTAACAAGTTCATCCATTACCTACCAAGTATCAAGCCCTAGACTAACGATCGTTCTATAGTCCAAATATAGATAAAATAGATAAAAATGTATAACTTCATAGAAAGATCCAAATTACTCACACAAACTCATTTAAAGATCAATACTCCACATCACAAGTTTATCAACAAACACTTATCTAAAATCTCACTTTCATAAATAAAATCATCCAACTTCACAAAGTATTAAGGTTCATCCTACCTAACCGACTATAAGGCGGTTAGCTATCCAGACAATTAACTAAGCATAAGATTTCACTGAATACATGATAAAGACTAAAGAAAAACAAAAATATGAAACTTGTAACTCAGTAAGAATTAATGGATTGATCTCCTGTACGCTAGATCTTCTCGAACTCTCTTCCTTAAATCTTCTTGATTGATTGAAACACTTGAACAATCCTTCTTTTGCTCTTTTGACGTCTGAACTAAAGACTAAAAAGAAACAGAGAAGGTTCTAACTCAGTATGAATCAATGGATTTGATCTCTTGTATGTTAGATCTTCTCGAACTCTCTTCGTTAAATCTTCTTGATTGACTGAAACACTTAAACAATATTTTTCGCTCTCTTGATCTATGAACTTGCAACTTAGGGTTTCTTGGATGACTTATTCTATTTATATGGCCCACGTAGGTTTCGGGTCGGGTACGACCCGTACGCTCCAAATAGGTACGATTCGTATCCTCCACGCCATTAGTTAGGTGTATTAGGGTTTTAAACTTCTAAGGTGGTAGGGCCCAACTTCAAAGCTTACGACCCGTACCATACTCGGTCCAGCAAATCTTCTGACTTCTTCAGTTAAACTCGTACTTACTTCTATACAAATATTTAAGTTCTTAGGTAATAATGTCCTAATACTTTTGTAACAGTAATAACAAATGGATTAAGAACAACTTTTTTGGCATTAATTTTGACATACTTTGATTTTTAGAAAGCATTATTGGATGGTATATAGTCGCTAACGTTGTATAACTAACAACCATGCACATAGTTGCATTTTGTTAATGTGGGATAATAGTATTAACCAACATAGTTAACCAACATCGTACTAATGTTAAAATGATAAATATGTGTGAAGGTTTTGCTAAAAATTGCCAATCGATATAAGGATTTACATTGACTTTGGCATCCAAATTGTGTTAGTTTTCCGCCCCTACCACAACACAGAGGTCCTCCTATCTATATACTATATATAATGCATAACACAAGGACATTTTAAAATGCCCAAAAGTTAAGAACTTTTTTTTGCTTTAATACATAAACTACCTGTCGCAACCCCCGACCCCACCCTGAGAGCGGGAGCCGTGAACCAGTCAAGTGGTACCGGTGTTTATTAATTTGGCAGCGGAAATTAAAAATCATGATCGTAGTTAGGAAATATTATCAGAGTTTCAAAACACCAAACTTTTATAAATAACAAATGGGATAAAATCCATGTTTCCATTACAATACATTCGTAGAGGGGTAAATCCCAATTTATGAAAAGCATAGACTCCTTTTTATTTAGGTAACTTTTATAGCCACTTTTCTAAGCCTTCAGTGCTCTCCAGCTGGCTTCTATTAGCTTCACCTTAAGTTACCCGAAACGCGTTTTAAAAACATTTTATCAGCAAGAAATACTGGCGAGTGCATCCCAGTATAATCAAAACAAGTGTTTACACTTTACAGTATTGAGAGCATCCACATTTACAATGTTTATATCTATACAATTACTCATTCAATACTGTCACTCCTGACTTGTGGATCATATTACTTTGGGTCCTGTCACCCAATAGTAACAGTTCCTGTTACACTCCTGTGACTGCGGACTAATAATGTATACAAAACCCCAACATACCGGCAGTAATTGTAGAATACATATACTCAATTACTGTTATGCATAATTAAAACATTTGAGGTTTTGGTAAAACATTTTGACTCACAAAAAGGTTTACAAAAAGAGAATGTACTCGCCTTGGAAACTTAGGTATTCCTAAGGCTTCCTTGTAACAATTATTGATTACTTCCTGCAATTTCTATTTGAAACATACAATGCACATGTGTTAGTAAATTAACCCAAGTCACTTTAGCCATACAACACGAGACAGAACCCCAATGAATCTTAGTTAGGCAGGGCCTTGACATGCGTTGGTGGGTCCTAAATCAATCGGGTAGGATAACCATACAACACGATATAGAACCCTGACGAGCTTAGTTGGGCAGAGCCTTGACATGCGTTGGTGGGTTCTAAATCGGGTAGCGCAACGAATTAGTGATCGGGGGTTAAGATACTTACAGCGGGCAGCGCTTCGCAGGTTTAGGGGTTTAGGGGGGGTTTTCGCAGAGAAACAGAGATAGAGGGAGTATACGATCGATTCAGAGGATCGAAAGTGAGCAGATTTCTCAGTCCCAGGCCGGGCCTTATATAGGCCAGTTTGGCCTCTCCCACGCTTCGCACGGGATTTCTGGTCCCCTCTCGCGTGGCGCATGAGACACATAGCTAGGCTAGGTTAGCCTCGAACGAGTATAGGCTTGCCACTTGTCGCAAACGGAGACAAATGTCACCTGGCCTCCCCCGTGCGTTGCGAGAGACACCATGGTCTCTGGTGCGTGGCGCCTGGGATGCCCAGGTAGACCTGCCTTGTTTTGCGTGCCCTGTCTCGTTTTGCGTGTCCGGTTCTCTGTTTAGGCTCGGTTTGTGGTGTTTTGGAGAGTTGTTACACTACCACCTAGATGAGGGTAGATTAGTCTTTCAAACGCTTATTACACTTTAATCTCTTCATCTTAATTACACTTAGTCCTTCATCCTTAATAAAATTATGGATAATTAGTTACACTTTATTCCCTTATAAAAACCTAATAAGGATTATAACCTCTTTGTACGTTAACATTTTTAAATCACACCATAAAAACGAATATTTTGTTCTCTTCAATTTGAGTATAGTATTACGAATAATTTTGGTTTTGATTGAGGATAATAACCAAAAAATACACACCTTAACAGATAATAACCAAACAATACATATCCTGACCGTGTTTGTGTTTTCCGCCAAATCACAATTGAAATTCAAATAAAAGAATTGAGTGTTTTTCAAGTGAGATTATTGGAAATATGCAAAAAGCTTACAATGAATGATATGTTTTAAAGCGAGTCCAAAAGAAAAGCTGGGCCGGTTATCATTCCGAACCCCAAAGTGAGTTGTCATTATCTGAGACCTGCCACACTCTTGACGAGGACGACGACGAGGACGAAGAGACTGTTCTAATTCTTGCTCACCTTCTGCAAATCATCACATCCTTCAAATCGATCTAGTTTGCTCGAACGCTTGGAGGTACAAAAAGGTTTACAGTCGTTAATTTAGGTTATCAATACGCTTTTACTTGTGTTAGATCTGTACTATTTCGTGTTCGCCGTCGTTATCTACCCTGATCTGTACCGATCTCTTCGTTTACGTGCTCCTTACCCTCAGATGTATGTAGGGCTTTTTCTAGGGTTTCCTTTTTCGTAGTTAGGGTTTATGTGGTGTTTTACTAAACGATCTGTTACAGGATTCTGTTTTTTTTTGCGCTTATCATGTTTTTTTTTTGTTTATGTGATTTACTTGACATACTCTCTTTAGTTTTAGGTCCCGCCTGTGGGTTTGAACTACTTATTACTATTCATGTAATGCATGTTTTTATTATTTACTCATACTTTTGATCTTTCCAGTCCTACAACTTGGACATGTTTTTGATGATTCTTTTTGTTTATTTTTCAAAGTAAACTAAATAGACTGATGTTTTGCACCTTTCAGTTGTCATCATGGTGAGGAAGAGGAGAACCGAGCTTCCTAGTGCAGGAGAGAGTTCCGAGTCTCAGGCTGTGCAGGGGACTGCTGCCCAACGTCCCACCAGCACAGCAGCAGCAGCAGCAACAGCAGGGTGGACGGGGAAGAGGTGGTCAAGGACCACAGGGTGGAAGAGGGTGGACTCCAAGGGGTGGACCGCGTCCACAGGGTAGGTCACTGGATCAACCACAGCAAGGGAGAGGGTCGACTCCAAGAGGAACTGCACCATCTCCGCGAGGTGGGCCTGTGTATGCTGGTGGACCTTCAATGACACCAACTCCCGAGCTGCACCAAGCTACACAGGCTCCCCACCCTTCTGAAGTGGGCTCATCTAGTAACCTGCAAGAGGAAATGGCTCAGCTCTCTGTTCAGAAAGACGAGCCCCCTGTTCAAGCTGCACCTGCTTCTAGCAAATCACTGAGATTTCCTTTACGCCCAGGAAAAGGTAGCTCCGGAACAAGGTGCATTGTTAAGGCCAATCATTTTTTTGCTCAACTGCCTGACAAGGATTTACACCAGTATGATGTGAGTATCTTCAAACACTGTAATGTTTTTATTTGTATTTCTACATCTAACTCTTGTGATGGGATGGTGGCAGGTTACTATTACCCCTGAAGTGACCTCTCGTGGTGTAAATCGAGCTGTGATAGCACAGCTGGTGAAGCTTTATAAGGTTTCTCATCTTGGGAAGCGGCTTCCTGCATATGATGGAAGAAAGAGTTTCTATACAGCTGGACCTCTCCCTTTTGTCTCAAAAGATTTTAAAATTACCCTACTTGATGAAGATGATGGGTCAGGTGGCCCCAGGAGAGAGAGGGAGTTCAAAGTTGCAATCAAGTTGGCTTCACGTGCTGACTTGCATCACCTAGGATTGTTTTTGGAGGGAAGGCAAGCTGATGCTCCACAAGAAGCACTTCAGGTGCTGGATATTGTCCTTCGCGAGTTGCCCACTAGCCGGTAAGAATGATTTGTATCCTTAACCACATATTATGGTATGTCACTGTTGGGTCTTATATAGGTACACACCAGTGGGCCGATCGTTCTATGACCCTCATCTGGGGCAAAGGCAACCGTTGGGTGACGGGCTGGAAAGTTGGCGTGGCTTCTATCAGAGCATACGCCCTACTCAGATGGGGCTGTCCCTCAATATTGGTTTGTATCACCTCATCCTTATGCTTTTCTTACATTGTCTGAATACGATGGTCTCTCACACTGAACCTGTTATTTTTGTGCTGCAGATATGTCCTCAACTGCCTTCTTTGAGCCCCTGCCTGTAATTGACTTTGTAACCCAGCTTCTGAACAGGGACGTCTCAGCAAGACCGTTATCTGATTCTGATCGGGTTAAGGTTAGTCTCTTCATCCAGATGGTGTGTGCTTATAAACCGTAATGGCTTGTTGAGTAAAACAAATGGGTGTATACAGTTTACCCTCAACACTTTGACAACTAATATTGTGAACAGAAGAAAGCACGTACTTTTATTCAAACTTCAGCTTTTTTGGTTAATGTAATCTTGCTTGTTCTTATGGGGAAATGCATGTCGTTTGATGAAGTTGAACAAACACTTGTGTTTTTTTGTTATTCTCTGATAGATTAAAAAAGCACTAAGAGGAGTCAAGGTTGAGGTTACACACCGTGGTAATATGCGTAGGAAGTATCGCATATCTGGGTTAACTGCTCAGGCAACACGAGAACTCAAGTAAGAACTAATGGCTGGTTGGAAATTATTTTTGCCTGTAGTTTACGTGATTATTATTTTGTAAGCTAAGACACTTTTTGTTTAATATTAATATAAAACAGTTTCCCAGTGGATGAAAGAGGTACAATGAAATCTGTGGTGGAGTACTTCCGCGAGACATATGGTTTCGCTATCCAACACGTACAATGGCCATGCCTGCAAGTGGGAAATACTCAGAGACCGAATTATTTGCCTATGGAGGTTTGTAAATAACTTGGTATCCTTTTCTTTTGGTTTAACCAGTCTAATAATATTTAAGTTAAATAAATTCTCAGGTGTGCAAGATTGTTGAGGGTCAAAGGTACTCAAAGAGGCTGAATGAGAGACAAATTACGGCCCTACTGAAAGTTACCTGCCAGCGTCCTCAGGATAGAGAGAGGGACATCCTAAAGGTTTGCAAAGTTTATATTGTAGATTTGTTCTTTTAGCTGGCTAATATGTATGGTGCTTCTGCAGACAGTGACTCACAATAATTATGATAATGATGACTATGCGAAGGAGTTTGGGATTAAAATTAGTAAGAACTTGGCCTCTGTTGAAGCTAGGATACTGCCTCCACCCTGGGTAAACAGTTGTTTGTCTGCTTTTAAGTGTGTGTGTGTGTGTACATATTTTCTGACAGATATCTTGCAATTGTAGCTCAAGTACCATGACACGGGCCGTGAGAAGGACTGTTTGCCTCAAGTAGGTCAATGGAACATGATGAACAAGGTAACTAACTGTCTTTTCAATATATGATTGTGTCACAATAACGGATCTGCCATTTGTTTTATGTCTATGTCAATGTATGCATCTACAGCGGTTAATGCTTATAAAGTATTAAGAAGTTCAACATATATGTTCATTCATCCTATTTTTTCTTATTTAAAATGTACTAAAATTTTGTTAAGTTGCGCTGTCTCAAGGCTCTAGTATTGGTCAATAAGTTAACTGTTGGATCAATGCATCTGCTGTTTTAAAGTTATGGCGTCGCTACTTAGGATGTCTGCTATGGAAGTTGTCTTCTGATTACTTTAGTTTTATTGGTTGTTACATGATATCATTCTGAAAACTTGTACAAAATGGTTAATGGGGGGGAGGTTGGCAGCTGGATATGCATAAATTCGCCGCAATGTGCAGATAATACTGCTTGTACGTTCTGCAAGGCTTGCCCAAATTGTGTAATATTTTGCATGGTACGTCAAGAAATCTACATTTATTTCGAATCAAATGTCTTTGAGCTGTTTAACTTTGATGCATGCAGGCATTTAATCCGGATCCGTGCTTCAGCACTTAGTGGTCGTCCTGAACACGTGGAGAGGTGTTGAAGTCGTTTCCATGATGCATGACTAAGCTTCAACTCAAAAGGAGCTTGATTTGCTCATCGTCATTCTACCCAGACAAAAATGGCTCGCTTTATGTATGTTTTGCCTGTCAGTTGTTTGTTGTGTTTGATTATACATTTAATGTGTGTCTTGCATGTGATCTGAACGAATCTTTAGACTGATCTTGGATTGTTTCTCAGTGCTGTCTGACAAAACATGTGTTTTTTAAGATGAGTAAGCAGTACCTGGCAAACGTTGCTTTGAAGATTAATGTGAAGGTTTGAGAAGGAACACGGTCCTTCGTGATGCAAATTTCAAGAAAAATCCCTAACGTCAGCGATGTTCCTACTATCATCTTTGGGGCTGATGTTACAACATCCCCACCCAGGGGAAGATTCAAGCCCCTCCATTGCAGCTGTAAATATTATCATGACTACTCTTTTCATATGTATATATTTTTAACAATTTGATTGCTCCTATTGATCTGATTGGTTTCTGGTGTTTGTGTAGGTGGTTGCTTCTCAGGATTGGCCTGAGATAACAAAGTATGCTGGATTGGTTTGTGCACAAGCCCACCGCCAAGAACTTATCCAAGATCTATTTAAGGAATGGCAAGACCCAAACAAAGGCAAAATGTCTGGTGGCATGATCAAGTATGTATTTTCACTAGTTAGCCCACGTGCATAATAAGTTGTGTTGATTTTTATTTTATGAATAATAAGTTATGCAATGAAACAACAGGGAGCTCCTCATATCTTTCCGCAGAGCAACTGGGCAAAAGCCACAGCGAATTATTTTCTACAGGTAGGTATTTAGTCATTATGCTGCTGCATCACTTGCTTTTCTGATGATGTACACCATGTAGGGACGGGGTGAGTGAAGGCCAGTTTTATCAAGTTCTACTTTATGAGCTTGATGCAATTCGTAAGGTGATAATACTTAATTCTGTCATTTCAGTTGATCAATTATCTTATTATTATTACTGTGATAATTCAGTTTTAACTTGTATCAGGCATGTGCATCACTGGAGCCAAATTATCAGCCTCCAGTAACATTTGTGGTGGTGCAAAAACGTCATCACACCAGGTTATTTGCCAACAGCCATCAAGATCGCAATTCTACTGACAGGAGCGGAAATATTCTGCCAGGTAAGACACATACCAACAGCCAGCCCGTACGAGTATTGAGTTTGTAAAAAGTCTACAACCAACCTGTTCATCTCTAATTTATGTTTCTAATCTGGCTTGCAGGCACGGTTGTGGATTCCAAGATATGCCATCCTACAGAGTTTGATTTCTACCTGTGTAGCCATGCTGGCATTCAAGTACACATTCATTACGTTTGAATATTGGCACAAGATGTGATAATTAAATTGGAAGCCGGAACTACTACTAAAAGCCTATTTTTATTCGTGGAACAGGGTACTAGCCGCCCAGCCCATTACCATGTGCTCTGGGATGAGAACAAGTTTCAAGCTGATGCTCTGCAGTCGCTAACAAATAATCTCTGCTACACGTATGACCCTCCGTCTGTCTTATTGTCTGAATCTGAATTTCATTCTTAACGGAACTAATTTTTTCTATGATTGATTGGTTTGACAGATATGCGAGGTGCACTCGTTCTGTCTCCATTGGTAAGTTCACTTTGCATGGTTGGTTGGTTAGGAGGTTTATTAATCGAGTGTTATTTGTGTTATACAGTACCACCGGCCTACTATGCTCATCTCGCTGCCTTTCGAGCGCGCTTTTACATGGAGCCGGACACATCAGACAGTGGGTCTATGACTAGTGGTCGTGGGATGCAGCAGAGTGGAAGGACCACACGTGTGCCTGGGTCTAATGCTGCGGTTAGACCACTCCCTGCCTTAAAGGAGAATGTCAAGCGTGTCATGTTTTACTGTTAAAGTTTCATCTCCCTGGACCGTAATGCTGCCGTTAAAATTCCATCACACCCTCTCTGGGCCCTACAAATAGCTTTGCTATAAGTGGGATTCTATTGGGTTTGTTTGCTTTGCTTTGCTACCCTACTTGTGTGTGCATTCTGTTTCAAACTTTAAACCTCTGAATCTTCTCGTTTGATGACTATCTTGTGTTTTCATTAATGTGTGTGTGTTTTCATTAAATGCTGTGGAATGTATTAGAAACTAATCCCAACATGGACATGACCGGTTCTGTGTTTTGAAAACAAACAGAATTGGACTGCTCCATCGTTCCAAGTATCATTAACAGGTTTAAACAGAAATCAAGTGTACGGAAGGATGAAACTCTTTCGTTTGGGGGAAGGCTTTAAATTAAAGTTGTACAAGGGATCCTCCCACTTTACCTTTTTTTTAAATGTTCAAAGCTCCCAAGTCATTAAGACTGCGGGGTATGGGGGGCTTTGATTGACACGTGGCGAGTGTGCGGACCATGATACAAATTCTTGAAAACAAAAGATGTGGGGGTGGAGTGGCCTGTCATGTGTACTTTAATATATTTCTCTTTTTGTTTTAGCTATTTAAAAAGCAGATTGCATATAATATTTTTTTAAGTACAAATAAGGTACAAAAAACTACATAAAACAAAAGAACTACGTCAAACAAAAATTAAAAATAAAAACTCCATGGTTTATTCATGCTATATTTTTGCAAGACCTCTTTTTTTATTTTCAACGTCATTGCCAATTCTGCGCCGGTAAGGTGATCTACGTGGCGAGACTTCATATCGGCAAGTTTTTTCTTTTTTAGATGCCTTCTTTTCGTGAGCCGCTTGGATATTTATCTTCACCTCCATCTTTTGTTGGATGAAAGTGAATGTGTCAATTTTCGTCTCAATTTCTTCCAACTGGTCGGTGTACAACCCTTTACCCGAAGCCGAACTAGGCGTCGAACCCGATCTACCTCTTTGAACCCGCTTTTTTAAAGTGTTTTTACCGGGTGGGCGTGAAGGAAAATCATCAAAATCATCCAAATTAAGATCAATTTCTTGATCACGAGCATCAGATTGAGCTTGGGATGACGACGTTCTTGCTCTTTTGGATGATGTTTCGCTAGTAGTAGGGACTCTCGCCCATTTAGAAGCGTATTTACATACATTCCAACAATGCATGTACTTGAACTCGTGCTTCTTGGTATCTCTGTATGATACCATGACATTCTTGATAAAGTCGGCATCCATTTCACCGCTCCTTAGCGAGTTCTTCGCCTTATGGAAACAACCATTGAACAAGGTGACATGTGTACTTATGTCACTCCATTTGGACGAAAAGCTATCATTTTCACGATAAACCTCTGTGCAGTTCATTTGAGTATGAAATACTTTCTTTATGGAATCCCAAAAATCTTTGCGATGACGTGAATTCCCTATTTCAAAAAATAAAATAGAAGGCATTATTAAAAAAATATAATAAAACTAGAAACAATAATATTTGTTATATAAAAAATACCATTAATCGGATTTTCCAATTCGTCGATATAACATAGGGATGGTAAAAATACCCGAGCCCGATGGGTATACCGAAACCCGATACAAATGAGACGGGTATACCCGATACCCGACGGGTAATGGGTCGGGTATGGGATTAGTTTTAAAAAATTTCGCGGGTATGGGTCGGGTATGGGATTAGGTGATACCCGGCCCCATTACCTGAAACCACATACCCGATCAATATACCCGATTTTTTTAATTTGTATTTTTATTTTCCATTAACCCTTGTCTATTTGTGATTTATATATGTACATAATGTGAAAACATAAATTTTCTTTTACTATACGCATTTCATAATAGTATTTACATTTTGTATGTGTGAAATATATACATGTAAGTGTATAAGTATTATATAGTTATTTTTAATTTATGATAAAACTTATATGTATGTAATGTACATTTTTAAATAATAACAGTTGTATAAATAAAATAAAATAATATTTATAATAGGAAAAAATGTATTTAGAAATTCCAACGTATATCTTTTAACAAACTAATGGGTATACCCGATACCCACGGGTATAACCGATACCCGATGGGTAATTACCCGACATATACCCGAGGGTATTGGGTCGGGTATGGGACATGATTCTATAACCGGGTATGGGTATGGGATTACCAATACCCGACCCGAACCCGACCCATTGTCATCTCTAATATAACATCTTGTCAACGTAGTTTCTTCTTGAGCCGTCCATTTAGTTTGTGTTCTTTGAAGGGCCGCTAGTGCTTTCTCTTCATCCGTTTTTTTACTTCTTTTTTTGGCCGGTTTGTATGGCGAACCATCAACATCTTGCGGTTGTGTTTCGGGTACGGAATCGGGTTGAGAAAGGTTAACGGGTGGAATAGATGAATTGTCGTACAAAAAGTTTGTGAATACACGGTTTCCTATAAACGACGCGAAACCGGCTAGTTCGGGACACGGTGAGTATACTCATGGTTGTAAAACAAGGTTTCCAAGGCCGAGTACTTCCCGAGTAGTCGTTACAAGGTAGGCTGCCGAGGCGACTTTCTTCGACTCCGCCTAATTATTTGGAGTCGGTCAAACACGGTCAACCTCGGCCAGAGTCAGATCTAGTAATCAACTCGAGCCTAGTTTGACTTAAATAATAGAGTTAAATTCAAGTTTGCTCCCTGAGGTTTGACAAAAACATCCATTTTCCTCCAAAAGATTTAAAACATCGATTTACCTCCAAAAGTTTTATGAGTTGTTTCATTTTTATCCAAACTTCTAACAACATCCATCTCCTTCGTTAAGTATTTGTGTAGGGATTTTTTTTTATTTTAGTATGGAAAATGACCAAGATACCCATCGCATGACAGATACATGGGTTAGAGTTAACGAAAAAGATGGATGTTGTCAGAGGCTTGGATAAAAATGAAACAACTCATAAAACTTTTGGAGGTAAATCGATGTTTTAAATCTTTTGGAGGAAAATGGATGTTTTTGTCAAACCTCAAGGAGCAAAATTGAATTTAACTCTAAATAATAATAAAACATAATTTTTATGCCTATCATATTAAAAATAAATATCATTTTTACGTATTTTGTTATAAATAGGGTTATTGGATTTTATCACCCCTAATTATTGGCTACTTACCGCTGCCACCCTCAACTATCACTTTGACACCCACCACCCCCAACTTAACACTTAGTGTGTTCTGTCACCACGTCATTAGCTGATCACTAACTTTTGATCCAGTTACTATACTTTTGGGGGTGTCCTAAGATCTTTAAAACATTCCTAAGATCCCTGTGACATCCTAACAGTATAGTAACATGATTAAAAGTTAGTAAATAGTTAACGACGTTGTGACAGACCACACTAAGTGTTAAGTTGGGGGTGACGGGCGTCAAAGTGATAGTTGGGAGTGGCAGCCGCCAATAGCCAATAGTTGGGGGGTGATAAAATCCAATAACCTTTATAAATATTAGTAAATTATGTTATTTGACATATATTTAATCTCCAAAAAGTATTTTTTTTATAATTTAACATGTCCGAGTACTCTCCGCCTAGACCGAGTACTCTCAATTCTCCGGTCGACCGACTAGGGAGTGCCTAGCGACTTTTGCAACCATGAGTATACTAAACTGTGTGGATGGCCGAGCGTAAGGGGTATTTGGGTCGGGTTTGGTGGTTGACAGTTTTGTGGCGGGCTAGGGTTCGGGTTCTCTTGGTAACAAAAGGGGTTGGTTGGATGGTTTCGGTTAAATAGATGCATTGTAGTGGGTTGAATTTATAAAAAAATATAAAGATAGAAGAAGGTTAGAAGTAGAGAAGTGGTAAAAAAATGTAAAAAATGGGTTACTTTTTATAATTTTTAAAAAAGATTTTTTAATAAACTAGTCGTTGGGCAACGGCTATCCCAAACAGTCAAAAGTCCCCAGCCAATCCTAGCTAGCCAGCTCAGCTCTCCGGCCACCCCCCGCCCCACGCCAGGCTTCAAAGCCACGCCAACGGGACAACGTTGAAGCCAACGCTGGCCCGACGTGGCTAAACCGGCGTTGCTACTTGCTAGGCATCCCCCGCCCCAATCCATGTCCCACACCCCGCGGTCTAAAGCACTCCACAATGTCAATTATACTAATTTGTGAAATCTTGGAAAAACACCAAGCTCCCAAGGTATGTGAGCCACTATTGTAAAAAACGAACAATAAAATAATAGGTGGTAAGAAGTCATTTTACAATTAGGAGGGATGGGCACTGATGACGTGGGTAGCTCAAATCTTAGTAAACCCATCAGAGTATACAATAGCTTAAAAGGTTGAAGGCTAAAAGGGTTTGTAAGTAATTAATTGTCATGAACTGCAAAAGGAACGAGACAATGTCCAGTCACATCACACTTTACGTGTGGACTCTCCCATCCAACCGCGACAGGAGCATGTGTGAGAATACACTATATTATCCACTGGTCCAAAGCCTTTAACCTACCAAAAAGGGCAAGCCCTCCACTACAGTCATGGATCACGAGTCAAAGGTTTCTCTTTATAGCTGGGCCTTTCCTCTATAAATGACAAACCTTTGTCACTCAACAACACACACCTGATCTCTTTTCTCTCCCCTAGAACTTGCTTCTTGCATGTTCTATTCTTCACTAAAAACATTACAATCTATCTGGGTACAAACATTATGGATTGAATATTCTTCAATCCAGAACTCAAAAAAACAATAACAAATCGACCAAACTCCACGTACTACAAACGTGGGGGATCCCATGACCTGCGTTAGGCTAATCGAAACCTTGAACCCTTTTACCCCAAAGATATCGTTACTATCCTTGGTCTTATATTTGTTGTAGCAACAAGTTGGTGCCCACAGTGGGGCTAAACCGCTAACTTCATCTTAAAAACCAGTAGTGTAGCTCCAAGTTCTCCATGTCTGAAAGCGAATCTTTCAGCGAGGTAAATCAGGTGCCTAACAACACTGATTTAACACCAAACTCTGGTCGAATCTCACCGGTCAGGTCTACACTTTCTCTACTCCTGGAAGTACTCCAACAGGGACTGTGTTCCCGGAGTTCACTTCTTTTCAAACACCAACCCTATCTCGGTCAGGGGTTGCCTCTCCTCAAATCAGTGTTATGCGTACACCGGAACGCATAGATCTAACACCCGAAGGAGTAGCTAGAAATTTCCTACAGTTGAGATCTCTTCTCAACCAACATGTGAGCCGAGAAAGGGAAAAGGGGGTGAGAATAAGGTTAGACTATGAGGAGTCTGAACCCTCACTATCACCCGGTTCCCCGCCACTTCCTTTAAGCAGCTCACGACCAACCACATCCTACTTTGAAGCTGGTCCTACTGCAACTAACCTACCACTCAACCCAAGCCCTTGTGCTTTCAAGAGCCCAAGTCTGACTGCTTTCCCTCTGTTTACTTCCTAACCCGTTGCAACCGGTGCACCTATTGGGCATGAAACCACTCTTGATCAACTCTGGCAGTCACCAGCTTCAAGTGTTCCCCCACCTGTTGCCACTTCGTGGGAACAGGCCATGGCCACCTTACCCATGGCTCGGGGTGCGGTCATGAGCACTTCCATGGGAATGCCTTATACAGTGCCAACAGAAGGCGTTCAAGGCTTTAACCTTATGCCCAACTGATGACACAAATGATAACACAATTTCCTTGGCAGCACTTCGTTAACCAGGTGCTGGCCACTCACCAGGGTACCTCAAACGGTAACCCGACATCAAGAGTAGAAGAAGACCTCACAAAACCTTACAAGCCTAACAACTTGTCTTGTTTCTCCCAACAAATTGCTGATTACGAGTTTCGAACCCGGATAAAGATGCCATCACACATAAGAACCTATGACAGTACCGATGATCCTGAAGAACACCTCCAAATCTTCACTAGGGATGCAAGAATTGAAAAATGGTCCAACCCCGAATGCTGTCTCATATTTATGCAAACCCTCGTGGGTCTACATGTATATGGTTCAACGACCTTCTTGAACGAAGCATTCGGACCTTTGACGATCTCAGCAAAGGTTTTCTGGCCAATTTCTCACAACAACGGAGGTATCTCAAGGATGCCACCGCAATCTTCCAGATAAAACAATGTGATGATGAAAGTCTTAGATATTTCATCGAAAGGTACAAAAAGGAAGGTTTTACTTATGTAGATGCTAATGAAAAGATGAGGGTGGCATGGTTCATGAATTCCATAAATTGCAAGTACATCACAAGAGATTTCAACAAGTGCCTGTCCAAAACCCTTGAAGAAGCATTCGAAAGGGCTGAAGCCCACATTCGAGGAGAAGAAGCTGTAGACATCAAAGAGAAAAGGAAAAGAACTCCTAACTGGCGAAACGATAGTCCCAACAGGAAAAGAGGAAACTTCGGTTCTTATGTTAAACGATTCAAAAACTCGGATCTAGGAGACCTGTAGGAAGGAACACTCCAAGACGAGAAAAAACTATAAACTTCACAACCTTGACCAAGACCCCACAAGAGATCTTAGCAACTGAAGAAGTGAAACACAACTTCCATACTCCTCGGCCATTACCAAAAAGCAAAAGGAATGAAAACTCAAGCCAATATTGTGAGTTTCATGAAGAAAAAGGTCACCATACCAATGATTGCTTCCAACTCAAAAAGAGGATCGAAGAAGCTTTCAAATCCGGAGAACTAGCCCACTTGGTTAAAAGGAAAAAAGAAGGAAGTAAATATGGTAGACTTTGAAAACAAAGCTTCCCACAAACGCCGTCGTCTGGAGGCATGGGAACGCCAATGTGTTTGCTTCCCACCACCAGAAGGAGAGTTAATTTCAAACCCTCTAGTAATGGAAGCTAAAATAGGAACCATCAAGACATACAAGGATTACATTGACACCGGTGCAGCCACTAAAATCATGTTCAAGAAATGTTTCAACTGTCTCAGCAACGATGAACGCTCCAAGCTTCAACAGTCTGAATCTTCCATCAAAGGTATCGCCGACATACCTATCAAGCCTTTAGGACAAATAACCCTTAGTATTTGTTCAGCGAAAGAACAAAGGAACGAACCGAGCAGCTCACCTTCGTGGTAATCAACATCCCTTCCAACTATGATGTCATCATTGGAAGGCCAGGGTAGAGTGTGTTTGGGATGGGAGTTTCAGTCGGTCAAGGCATTGTGAAGTTTCCCAGTAAAAAAGAGGGATAACAACCCTTCAACCCACCCAAGAAGCTTTCGTGGTTGAAGGGGAAAGTTCAAAGAAATATGAAGACGATGAACAAGGGCTAATCATAAACCCAAAGTATCCTCAGCAAAGGATAAGCGTAAACACTGACCTATCCAAGGACACCCTCATGTACCTTGAGAAACTGCTCTTACACCATGTTGATGTCTTTGCCTGGTGCCCGGAAGATATGACCGACATCCCTCATGACATTGCTGGGCACGAGCTAACGGTTCCACCTGATGTTAAGCCTATTGTCCAAAAGAAATGAAGCCAGGCTTCTGAAAGAAGCCTTGCAGCATGCCAAGAGGTAGAAAAGCTTGTTCTGGCTGGAATCCTTCGAGAAGTCAAGTATCAATCATGGGTAGCTAATCCGGTAATGGTTCGCAAACCTAACAAGTCTTGGAGGATGTGTATCGATTTTAAAGACCTGAATAAGGCATGCCCCAAGGATTGCTACCGCTGCCAGAAATAGACCTTAAGGTCGACTCGCTCACATGATTCCCATTCAAATGTTTTCTTAACGCTTACAAGGGTTACCATCAGATCCTAATGAAAGAAGAAGACGAAGAAAAAACCGTGTTCCACATGGATAAAGGTATCTTTTGCTATCAAAATATGCCTTTCGGTTTGTGAAATGCAGGTGCCACTTATCAACGTGTGGTGGACAAAGCGTTCGCCGGACAAATTGGCAAGAACATGGAGGCTTATGTTGACGACTTGGTGATAAAGAGCAAAACGGGATTTTAAATGCTCGCCAACATACAAGAGACTTTCCAAAACTTGAGAAAGATCATCATGAAGCTCAATCCAATCAAGTGCTCGTTTGTTTTGAAGAAGGCAAATTTTTAGGGCACATTGTGGGAAAACAAAGCATAAAAGCCAACCCTAACAAGGTCAAAGCTGTCCTTGACACCAAGTCCCCACAAAGCAAAAAAAGAAGTGGAAAGCTTGCAGCCTTGAAGCGTTTCACGTCAAAGTTAGCAGAAAAATCCCTGCCTTTCTTTAAAAACCCTCAAGGGATTTGCTAACAAGAAAGATTTTCGATGGACTGAAGAGGCAAGGAAGCCTTCAACCAAATGAAGCAACACTTGGCTTCACTCCCAGCCATAGCGGCTCCGGAAATAGGAGAAACAATCTCTGTCTATCTTTCAGTTGCTGAGGAAGCCATAAGTGCGGTTCTGACCATTGAACGAAACAAAGTTCAGGTACCCGTTTACTTATTCACTAAAACTTTAAAAGTAGCAGAGATCAAGTATCCTCCTTTGGAAAAACTTGCTCTAGCCCTAGACCAAACAGCTAGAAGGCTTCAAAGGTAATTATAGGCACACCCGATACATGTGGTCACTGACAAACCTATTAAGAGTGTGCTTGAAAAACAGAAAATTCCAGACGACAAGCGAATTGGGTTGTGGAACTAGGTGAACACAAAATCATTTATGTTACGACAAAGGCTTTCAAAGCCAAGTCCTAGCCGATTTTATCGTAGAAGTCCCTAAAGAAGCCACAACAGAAGTTAACACAACTACCACTGAACCATCTGACCCTGATACCTGGAAGCTTTTTACTGACAGAGCTTCCAATATCGAAGGGTCAGGGGATGGGCTAGTCTTAAATAACCCTGAAGGGAAGTATTACTATGCTCTTCGGCTTGAATTTCAGACCACCAATAATGAAACCGAGTACGTAGCATTGATTGTTGGGCTGAAGCTAGCCAAAGAAATGGGGGTTCAAAAGCTTCAAGTCTTCACAGACTCCTTACTTGTCTCAGGTCAAGT
This sequence comes from Scalesia atractyloides, assembly GCA_947069175.1. NCBI lineage: Eukaryota > Viridiplantae > Streptophyta > Magnoliopsida > Asterales > Asteraceae > Scalesia > Scalesia atractyloides. The sequence continues at coordinate 41,423,802 of CAMTDV010000025.1, forward strand.
AAACGACAGTTACGTAGCAAAAGAGCTCAACATGAAGAAATACCGTGAGAAATCAAAAGAATTGATGAACACATTTCAATCATATGCTATCAAATAGGTTCCAAGATCTCAAAACAAGAGAGCTGATGCACTAAGCAAGCTTGTATCTCTTACATTTGCACATCTCACCAAAAAGGTATTGGTTGAAGTATTGAAGTCACCATCCATTCAAGAACTTGAGGTTCAAGATGTGATCACTAAAGAAGTGCCAAATTGGATGACTCCCATTGTGAAGTTTCTAAAAAATGGTGAATTGCCTAATGACCAGACAAAGGCTAAAACGGTTCGCATCAAGTCAAGGCAATATGTGCTGCAAGGAGAAATCATTTACAAAAAGTTACCTTGCACCACTACTCCGATGTGTTGGCCCAGAACAAAGTCAATATCTGATCAAGGAAGTCCACGAGGGATAATGCGGGGCTTATTATGGTCCAAGATCGGTGGTTTCAAAGTTGATGAACCTTGGATACTTCTGGCCCTCCATGCACCGAGATACCATTGAGCAATTACGAAAATGTGAAGCTTGTCAGATACATGCACCAGTACCTAAAAGTCCTAAACATGATCTTGTTTCCATCTCCTCAGCTTGGCCATTCCACAAATGGGGAATGGGCAACATCGGTCCAATCCCACAGGCCAAAGGAGGAGTAAAATTCTTATTTGTAGTCGTGGATTACTTCACTAAGTGGTCGGAAGTCAAGCCACTAGGAAGCATCTCGGGGAAGCAAATAATTGATTTCGTGTGGGAAAGTATCATCTGCTGATTTGGGTTTCCAGGGGTGCTGGTCACAAATAATGGTAAACAATTTGCTGAGAATACTTTCAGCTCAGGTGCAAAGAGTTCAGAATTACACAAGTATTCAGTTCGGTTGCCTATCCTCAATCAAACGACCAAGTTGAAGAACAAACCGAAGTATCGTAGAAGGGATAAAGGCCAGGTTGGGAAGGCATGGTAATAAATGGCTCGAAGAGCTTCCTAACGTCTTGTGGGAAATTCGAACAACCGAGAAGACAAGTCACAAGAAAATGCCTTATAGCTTAGTGTTTGGGTTAGAAGCTGTCATCCCAGCAGAAATGGGAGTTACCACACAACGAACACTCAATGTCGACCTTGAGGCAAACCAGGCTGAAACTATGTTGAACCTGGAACTCCTAGAAGAAGCTTGTGACCAAGCCACTATAAGGGAAGAAAAATTTAAGCAAAAGATGGAAGCTTATTACAACCTCTGGGTAAGGCACGAACGATTTAGACCCAGAGACTTGGTTCTCCGCAACAACGAAGCAAGCAAAAAGGAAAATCAAGGCAAACTTGGTCCTAAGTGGGAAGGGCCTTACACCATTCTCGAAGCACATAAAGGAGGGTCATACAAGCTAGCTGATGCATAAGGCAAAAAGCTTGCTCGTCATTAGAATAGCAAAAACCTTGAAAGGGGCAGAATGTTTTATGAAACTTGAAAGAATTGTTCTATATTTCCTGTGTAATCAAAGTACCCTTTCATGAGTGAATGATGACATTATCTATCAAAATTTGTCTTTTCTATCCTATAAATGAGGTTGAGAACCTAGCAAAACACTCCATGGCAGGGGCCATGTAAGGGGATGAGCTCCCAGGCCATATCGCTCAATAGGTTCAAGGGTTAAATGAACCTATATACGGGGTGAGTTCCTAAGTCAATTCAACTCCATGAGACTTAGATAAATCTTTAACTTGCCTCATGGACCGGTCCGAACAACCTAGACCAATTGTTCCTAAAGCCTCATAAACGGCTTACGAAATAAAAGACACCAAATAGTGTCATAAATAGGATAGGCAACATATCTTTTATCTAGAAATACCTTAAAGCTAAGTGACTGCAGCACTAAACTTCCCAATGTATAATTGACAAAAGATATATAAACAAATAACAAGACAATTGCATAAGTACCAAAACATAAAGGGGTAGTAAAACAAAACATTAGAAACATCAGTCTAAATCGTTCAAAGGGCCATAAGGGTCGTCAACCTAAGAAATGTTCAAAAGCCTCTAGGGCTATCAGCTACCAAGGAAACCTTAAGGGTTTCCCAAAAGACTACATATTCAAATACACCACATAATATTGTTTTAAGTGCTAAAAAGGTTACGAATGAAAGTTCAAAATGTTCAATTAGCATCAGAAGAAGTAGGCTTCGTTGCTTCAACCTCCTTCATGCTTGCATCACCAGCGTTGGATTTCATGGCTTTCTTCACTTTCTTTTTCTTCCCACCTTCACCTGTCACCTCGGAGGCTTCAAGGCTTGTCTTCTTAGAGCCTTCACCACCATCAGAAAACGTGTCTTCACTACCATCGGAGCAAAACGCTTCTTGGAAAGATACTTTAACACCTTAGCACAAACGACCTCATTAAGGCCAGGGGGTTTTAACTCCTGCAAAACAGACAAAGGTTTACCGCAGCACTTGGAAACTTTGCCCACATAGGAGTAAGTCAAATGCTCCATTTTTAAAACTGCCTCCTTGAAGACATCAAAGGCTTGGAGTTGAAAGAGAGAGAATTGATCCTGAGGCTACCAGGATTCATAAGCTTTGTAACTAGCAACAAAACCATGGTGTCTTCCATGAGCAAGAAGATTGGTGTACACATCACCCAGGGCTTTGTTAAACTCCGACGAGTGGAGAAGGTAGGTAATTACCTACTGGAATCCATGCTCAATGAGCCATTTGTTATCGCCGGTTGCATGGGCAAGCGAAGCCGACAACCCTTCTTTCTCCTTCAAGAAGGCTTCCTTCTGAACTTCCAATGCTATCCTATCAACCCTTACCTGCAGCTTATCCGCCTCCAACCTTTTCTCTGACTCTTCCATCCCAACCTTATGTTTAGAGGTGAGGTCATCAACTTTTGACAACAAAGTTTTTTCTTTCTCAGCGTAACCATCAACCTCTTTCTTCGGCCGCCCTCGAAGCCTTCATTATGTCCTTTTTCTTCGAAAACTCTTAATACTCCTGCATCCTTTTTGTGAAACCAAGATACTCCCTCAGGAGGCAGGGAGGCAAGGTTGCAAGCACTCATCATCATCCATCGATGAGCAAGAATCTCGAACAATTGGAGGAGCAAAGTGGGTCAGAACGTCCTTGAAAACAGACGAAGATTTAAAGTTGTCGTTACTTTCACTTTCCAATCAGGCACATAAACCTCTCTAGGGTTAACATTGGTGGAACCCTCCCTGCTCTTCCCAGGGGAACCCTACGAGGTAGACACAATAATCTTTTTACCCGATGCCTTGCTTTTCTTGCTAACCACCAAGGGCAACTCCTTGTCCTTTTTTGATTTTCCCACAACCCCAACTTCCGGATCATTAGAGGCTTCAATGTCATCACTAAGCTCAACGGGCTCAGAGGCCGAAGGTTGGTCCGCCCCCTTTAACACACTACGGGTTGAACGAAGAGTAGAAAAATTGGAAGCACCAGCCTTGGTAAAACCTGTGAAATTTGGAACATTCACATAACCTGAGCCCTCGAACCTGTGTTCCATATTTCTGGAATAGCATCTTCACCGGGTGTAGCCTCAGCATCCCCGAGCACAACATCAGAAGTATCATCACTCTTGATAAAGTCTAAAGTAGACATAACTGCAACAAATAAAATAAAATATAAAAAAAAAACACAATGAACAAGCATATAAAGCAGAACATCATACCCTGATCATCCCTCATAAGCACAGGGGCACGATCCAACTTGTCCCACAATGTGCTCACACCCATCAACACCAAAACGTGTTCAGGAAAGGGACGAAGCCTCGAAGGACACTCCCTAATGGCTTTCAACAACCAACCATCTAATTCAGACTCAGAGGGCTCAAGTTCATTCAAAATAGCATCAGGATGCCTCCAAACAAGTTTAAAGAGACAACAGAATTAGACACCCAGAAAAAACGGTCCTTCCAAGAACCTAGTGTAGTGACTAAAGAAGAAATCAAGCAATCGTCAATCTGAGATGTTTCAAAAGTGAACCAATCTCCGTTCTTGGCTAAACAAAAGAAACGGCGGAACAACAACAACGATGGGTCATAACCTAATGCCCGACACAAAATCTCAAAATGCAAAACCCTAGAAAGTCCTTGAGGGTGTAACTGACCAAAAGACACTTGATAATACTCTAACACGTTGAGAACAAAGAGGAAAACGGATGACGCAAGTTAGAAAACTTGAAATGACGATAATAAGGAGCAATCGAACCGGAGGGGCACTGATCGATCGATTTGTCCAAACCCAAAGCCACCAGATTGAACTTCGGATCAATCCCCCACTCTTAACAAAATGCCTCAACCTCTTCCTGTGTGAGGCGGGAGTAACTAACAGACATATCCTTCTTGACACCCATTGCTTAGAAGGATGATCGAAAGGAAACTAAGGAAAAAATGAAAGGAAACTAACTTGGATTGAAGGAAGAAAGGAATTGATGAAACTTTGAAGAGGCAATGTGAAGAGATAAATGTTTGAGATAAAAGAAAAGTGATAATAAAAACTAGAAGTTAATATACATAGTGTATTAAAAACCGTCACCTGCAAAATTACCATCAGTCAATCAACTGTCATTTCGAAATTCGAATCCAAAATCTCAACCGCCCAGTATCCTTTCAAGCCTTGAAGCCTTTAAGCAATAAAGTGTTGTACAAAAGTCAGAAGCATTTGACCTACACCCCCAAGCACCTCTGACTTGGGGGGTTGATGACGTGGGTAGCTTAAAGCTTAGTAAACTCATCAGAGTATACAATAACTTAAAATGTTGAAGGCCAATAGGATTTGTAAGTAATCAACTGTCATGAACAACAAAAGGAACGAGACAGTGTCCGGTCACATCACACTTTACGTGTGGACTCTTCCATCCAGCCGCAACAGGAGCACGTGGGAGAGTACACTCTATTATCTGCAGGTCCAAAGCCTTTAACCTACCAAAAAGGGCAAGCCCTCCACTAGAGTCATGTATCACGAGTCAAAGGTTCCTCTTTATAGCTAGCCCTTTCCTCTATAAATGACAGACCCTTGTCACTCAACAACACACACCTGATCTCTCTTCTCTACCTTAGAACTTGCTTCTTGCATGTTTTATTCTTCACTAAAAACAATACAATCTAACTGAGTACAAACATTTTGGGTTGAATATTCTTCAATCCAGAATTCAAAACAACAATAACAAATCGATCCAACTATGCGTACTGCAAACGTGGGGGGACTCCACGACCTGCGTTAGGCTAATCGAAACCTTGAACCCTTTTACCCCGGAGATATCGTTACTATCCTTGGTCTTATATTTGTTGTAGCAACAGTCACAAACCTTTATGCTCATCTATTTGAGCTTGAAAAGTAAAAAACCGTTTTTAGTTCTTCAAAAGTTGGACATAAATCATGTTCATATGGGATTGGAAGAGAGAAATCGACTTCTCTAATACTTAACATGAATGCTAAAAATATATAGCAACACGATTACATATTTGATATTTGCTAGATGTCATTCTTCACCATGACATTGTTGAGCAAGTTATAGCCGGTGTACTACACTCTCAACTGCGATACATGATGGTTGTCGTTTTCTATAGAGAGTTGAAAACATTTTCTTCGCAGGAAACTCTTTACCAGCACTATGTTTGTGATACTCGACATTTTGACCTTGACGGCTCCGGGAGAAAGAGCAGAAGTTTGTAGAGAAGGTGGTCAGAGTCAAGGCTTTGGCACTGGCACTCTTTAATGAGCAACTTTTAATTTTAATTTCATTTGTTTACTTAGAAATGGATCTAGGAAGGTTGTATCTTATTTCAAAAGAAAATATTGTGTTACCTGAAAAGTATTTAGATGATATGATATACAATTATAGTAATTTTGGTTTCTTTTGTAATTTATTGTATGTAGTTGCGTTAGTAATCTAATGGTATGCAGTTGGTTTTCTTATAATCACTAAGGCGTGAGCGCTCCAAGACAACTGAAAATACCATTGAAAATAGGTGAACCATTATGAAAGTTCGGACAAGCCCTTGCTACTGGCAATACTCTTGTTTTGTAACCAGTTCCTTTGAGTGCAGTGCACCACCGCATCTTAATTTACTAAATAGGTGCATTACCTTGCCGTAACGCACGATATTCACACTCTATTCAGGCAGAAGCGTGAGGTGCAACCACAAAAGGTTTTCATAGCATTCGATAGTAAACGTCTACATGATTTTAAAAAAATAAACGAACGATGCCAAATTTATATTACTTATATAGGAGTTTACAAAACCATAGTATTCTTGCTTACATAGATGAACCAAACACTTCAAGTTTCACAATGTACTTTTAAACAAAATAATAGTAAAAATAAACTAGGCTTTGGCCTATTTTCATCGCACGAAGACGAGAGATATAAGACAAACCCCCAAAATGACATCGTTTATGCAATCCTAGTCCTTGTGTTCCAAACCCTGTGATGTCGTTTATTTCCCTGAAATACGTGTTAAGTAAAACGTCAACATAATGTCGGTGAGTTTAAAGGTTTTCTTGACACAAATAAATCTTTAAAGAAAACATTGATAAACTTTTGAATAAACCTGTAGTCAATGAAATTCGTTGATCAAATTAATGTTTTATAAGGACATTGATGTGTCAACATAAGCTAGTAACCAAACCTTGACAATGTTCGTTCCGCCATACCGAATCACTAAATTCTAGTGGCGCGCGACTAGTAGGACACAAAAGCACTCCCACAGGGTCTCACGGACCAGGAGGGGAGCTTGCCTAGACTCGATAGATCTACCTGATTGTTCCGCGGTTCGTGATGTGATTAATGGTTACTAAATGCACTACCACTTATGCACACGTAATGATCTAGTTGATTTTATTCCCTAACTATCATACCATTTGAGCAACATGTATCTCTCCCTAATTTTTTAAAACAAAATATTTAAAAGAGGGGCCGTGAAACTACAACTTGTGTTCCGTGCAACTGCTAGCAATGCTCAATATCCAACGAATCGTTCCGACCTAAAGTGTCCTACTCATTATGACACCTAGGTCTAATCATTTGTTTCGTGTAAAAGTCTTTCACCAATTCTAGTTAAGACTTTATATAGTTTCTTTCGTTTCCAAATCCCTTGTTATTTAGACTAGTTGGTGGGTGATTATCCGAATATTTATACATGCATACTACATACAAGTACATGTACCTTTGCTTGTATTGTATCCGAGGTATAGCCCCTTGTGTATATCTGTGTCTACACACGACCATTTCGATTGAGTAATAATATATTTTTATGTCCAAGCTGTCACTCATGTTTAGTTTAACTTCCTTGTATACATATACATATTTATATATATACTTATGGTGGAGGGTTCAAATGAGAAGAAATTTTTTGAAAGAACAAAAAAGAATAAATTTCAACCAATAGAAATGCTTAATTTGACTTCATTTAATATTTGTAGTTAATGTTATTATAAGGGTATATTGGTAAATTATATACGTATCATTAATTTGTAGTCTTCCTCTTTAATAACTAACTATATTAAATTTGTAACTTATTTTAAAATATATATTTTCTCAAAGAATAAAAAAAAAATTTCATTTATAGTGTAGGATAAATTACGAGGTGTGTATGATAAATTATGAGCTGTGTAGGATAAATTTCGAAATGTGTAGGATAACTTTTAATGTGTGTAGGCAAAAAAATTAGTGTGGAGGATGATAGTTTTTATGACTAATTAATTAGTCAAACATAATAATAAATGAGATGAGAAAAATTATCTAATATTTTACAATTATACCTTTGTTCTTTTTCTTCTCAATTAATCCTCCACCTATATATATATATATATATATATATATATAGGGAGATGATCATGAGAAAACTAGATATAAATAAGAAAAATTAGAAAACTAACTAAAAAAGCAAAAAAAAAGCATAAAAAACATACAATTTTTTTTATAAAAAATCACTGCATTTTATGTAAAAAAAAAACCTTTTTTCAAAAAAAAAACTTGTACTGCACATGTGCACTATATGTGTACTACACATGTGCATTATATGTTTATGTTGCACATGTGCATTATATGTTTTTTTTTATTTTTTTAAGTTTTTTTATATAATATATATAGCAAATTTTAATAAAAAAAAATTGATATGTTTTTTTTGGTTTTTTTAGTTAGTTTTTTAATTTTCTCATTTAAACTAGTTTTCTCATGATCCATCCCCTATATATATATATATACTTTTCCAATCAATTCGTATGTCGTGTATTTGTATATGTAGACTACATATAACCTCATATTTACAAAGTGTGGTATACATAGGCACGTATATGTATGTGTATACTTATCTTTCGATTATTTCACACTTGATGTTTTGTCGGTTTTTCCAGGAAGTATATTTTAAGATAACATATTCTTATGATTACTTATAAATGATATATTTTTATAATCGGTTCTTCAACACATATATTTCTATTACAACCTCGATGACTATATGTTCAAAAGAATATAAAACAAAAAAAATGGTAAAATGTCTAAATTTCCCCTAAGTTAACAAAAAAACTAACAATATTAGTGAATTGGATGGGAATGACAATAACACGCAAACCTGGATGCCTCAAATGCGCACAAAAAATCATTTTGGATGGAACAAGCAAGTATGACAAGCAAAAAATAGGATCCATGTTGACATTTTACTCTTTATAAAAAGAAAAACAAACACCTAAAAAGTAGAACACTTGACCTAACAAAATAAACAAACGAAATTTGTGAATTGGATGTAATTGGCAACAAAACGCAAACATGAATCTAATTGCAAAAAAAAGAAAAAAAAACTCCAAACAAACAAACCTTTTTGGATGAATGTTGTAAATATGCCAAACATCAGAGACAATTTTTAGCATTTTACTCTACTGAAAATTACAAAGTTTACAAAAAAAAACCTTAATGTAAAATGTTATATCCATCCGTGTATAATTAATTTGCCATTTTAGTCTATATGAAATATCACTTTAGCTGAAATATTTTTTTCTTATTTGGGTCCATGCTGTTATGGTCAAAAGTCGACTTAAGGATAATGTAACCAAATTTGTAATGTGAGGTAGAGTGCTTAGGTGATCAAGATGATTGCAAGGCTTAAAATGTAGATCAACACAGAGAATTATACGAGGAAAAGCCCTTGATCTCTAGAAGATCGTGGGCATAAAAACCTCGGGTGGTGAAAACTTTCGACCGCCAACTATTATTAAGCAAGAAAATGTAATACAACTTCGGAAATCGATCGAGCTTGTTACAAGAGGTGTGTGTGTATTCCAGAGCTTGAATGATAGTGTAGTGCGTATTGAGTTTTTTCTGTTGTTAATGTGTGCTTGATCGATCCCTAAAATTAGTAAATATATCAACTTAACAAAGTATGCGAAAATTATGGCAAGTACACATCTTCATCCCACGTCCATAATTGAATAAAAATGTGCAGCTCTTCAACCGCTATCAGCGAGATTCTAGCTTGGATCTGATCCACTAGCCGTTACCTGCATATTAACATGACAAAATATCGAGAACAGTCATCAGTAACCATAGCAATTATTAACGATCCTTGATCTTCTGAGATTCCGTAATACATATCATGGATACTTGCTCCAAAATATGCATTAGGATAACGGAGCCACAACAATAAAAAAAACAGGCCCTAACATTTGCCCCTAATATAGTGGGTGCGATAGTGATCACAACTGTCATATTGTACTCGAAAAAGTACTCCTTAGGATGGGACAAGCTAGTCTACAACAACTCATTGCGTTATTTAGGGTTAGAGATAACTCCCTTTTCATTATAAACATTATCACACCTGGATTCATCTTCATTATCATTGGCCATTAATCAAGTATTATTCTCTTCGTTTCTCCTTTATCTTCTGTTCTTTTTCGAATCAATGGAGAAGATAAACATTCGATCCTCACCGGGTGTACGCCCTAGGAAGATAGATGAGGGTCTCAAATCACAAAACCTGTTGAAAAACCCTTCATCGTAGATTTGCAAGTTCATCGATCCTGAAATTCAAAACCTTGCACCCTATTTTCCTCCGGGGACAGTCTTCAGAATAGGGTTTTGCTTTCTTGCTCTCCCGTTTCTCTTAGGTTTTTCATACCCATTTCCAGACTTAACCTAGAGATTCTTCACCCTTACCGACATCAACTATAGCCAGGCAATGCCCATGTTGTGGAGAGCTCTGTACACCCTCAAAGAGATTCTAAAGAGAGACAACCTTAATTTTGGACTCTCCGAGCTTGCCTATCTATATTCCCTTGTTACTCATGGTTTCAATCGTTGTTTGCTTAAGTCCAAACCACAACAACCGATTCCCCTTCATAAAGTTACCCAGAATGATAACACTTGAAGAAATAAGTTTTCCTTTGTGAGAAAGGGATTCAATCCCAAATAGGGATACTTTGACCTCAAGATGGATTTGAAGGGTAGGATATAGGATCTTTAGATGCTCGTCGTCTTCTTTTATGCTTATATTGACTGATATTCCTTTTTGTTGGCAATGACAAACTTTGCAAGATTCGTCGAGCTCCCTGGTACTCCTGAGAAGGTTGAAGCTTTTCTTGCTCTTGAACCAATCGATCGGACTTTCAAGATTAAAATCCAAGATTCCCTGGAAGAAGAGGTGTAGACATCATCCTCTTACATTGTGATAAACGGCAAATAACCGGTAGTTCCGTACAATCTAATCACCTATTTTATTCTATATTCTCATGCATTTTGAAGGTCCGTGATCAGGCGGTTCTAGACGGAAGTTAATGCGTAAACGTAAACCGATTCGGTAGAATGTTATTAAGAATGGAGTAGAAGTAGAATGTAGCGGAAGTCTTCATTCATACCGAAAGAGTATACATCTTTATAAGTCCAGCTGCCGGAGTTCCCGGAGAGAATCCGGCAGCACCTCCCCGTAGGGATGGCAAAAACTCAAATGACAAATGAACACACACCACCTATTTATAGGGAAACAACCAAGTTCGCTTGACATGTGCATATGAGGTCAAGTTCGGGCGAACTTGTCTATAATATGACAAGTTCGGCCGAACTTGTCTATAATATGACAAGTTCGGCCGAACTTGTCTGCCACATGTCAAGTTCGGCCGAACTTGTCCGCCACATGCCAAGTTCGAGCGAACTTGACCTACACAGGTCAAGTTCGAGCGAACTTGTTCCCTTTTACACTGAAAACTCCGTATTTTAATCGTGTGTTCGATTCTAACCTATACAATATTCAACACACGCTCAATCTAGCCTATTCGACAAGTGACGAACACAATAGTGCATCAACACATTTAATAGTAATTTAATTACGTAACTAAGTCGTACGACATATACCAAGTATTAGGAAAGCAAAACATGATATAACATTTGTTAGTTTACGTTACAACGCGAGACAATTAAAACTATGTCTGAAAGTGTTGGTAGAGAGTGTTGGGCACACCATTCACGGTTGCACTATTCATGCCAGCAAACCGCTGAAACAAGAATAGAACAACGAATTAAGACATACTGATGACAGAACTGAGTCCATTTATACATGAAAACACTAATGTGGGAATAAGTCTTACAATATTTCATAACTTTCCGGTACGACGCCCTAAATGCAAAATCGTCCGATCGGCTAAAAATATAACATTTTTAACTTCTCCGTAATAATAATTCAGCAATTCTAAACCTTCAGAATTATGACAAAGGATGACAAACACACTAAAAATTTTGGGAATATGAATGGGATGTCCGAAATTATAAGCTTCCTCGGTATTATATTGCTATAAGCGTAACTAGTCCGTTAGCGACCCGACGAGCTAGTGAGCGGTATTTCCACCACCGTAACAACTAAACGAGGAAGCTAGCGAACTAGTAAATCATAATTTGGGACTCCAAATCCCTTCATACATCTCTGGGATGTGGATTTATAACTTACGGAAAATCCTTGTCGGTACGACATAAAAGCTTCGTCAGTGAACCGACGCTTAACCGGGAACCATTTAAACTAGTTAAACACCATTTCCACTAGTCTAGTGAACTAGTTAATAATAATTCTAGACCTAATCCCTAATTACCCCCCTAATGGTGTACTTAAACCCCTAATAACTATACTTAAACTAATGACCAAAATATCTAACTAATTAATACTTAACATGAAAAATTACACTAACCCCCCCTCATAGTTGACGGTTTTGGTGGGTCCACTAGACCCACCCGTTGCTTTTGTTGTTGTTGAAAAATATGGAAGGCATGGTATGAAGATTAGGATCTTGACTTGGAGGAAACTTGTAAGATATAACACCATGCCATGACCGTCACCTCCATCATTCTTCACATCACAATTTTCAAACTCAAAGAACTCTCCTCCCTCTCTCTTAGCTACGGCTCATCACCACCACCCTAACACCACCATCTTCAACCATTCTATCCATTTCAAGATCATACAAACATGGATTAAGCATGGAGCTTCACTAGGAGTCTTCTTGGAGCTTAAATATCTTCTTATTCTTTCTTGTTTGGCTTGTGCAAAATTGTAAGCTTGCAAACCACCATTTTTATGCTTCTTATTACTAGTAGATTACAAAAGTACAAGTTGATGATCTTGAAATTAAAGTTAAACATAATCAAAAACCCTAAACTTAAACATAATAACCACTAAATATAACTATATTATGTGTTGATGTAGTATATTTGTGTTAACTTGTTCATATGATTATGTTGTTTATGTTGATCATGATAAGACAAGTTGTATGATAAATGAGATGATGATTATCTTAGTGCTTATATGTGTAGTAACTTATAATAGTGATAATCTTGTTATAGAGAACTTAAAAATATGATTTAAACATGGATATGTTTAAATTTGAAAGATCATCACCTTCATATTCATGAGCTTTACATATGATTTTTGATACATGAAGGATTATGGACTTTATTAGATTTGGAACTTGATTTAGAAGAACGAGTGAACTTGATTTTCATAAAACAAGTGATACAAAATAAATGATTATCAAAGTTGCACATTAAAAAGTCTTAACATTTTAATACTTGAAAGTTTTGGAACTTTTAGAGATTTAAAGTATAAAAATGTATATAATCAAGTATCTAAAAGAATCTACTAAGTAGATGAACATGAAGTTATCACTACAATAGTCTTATAAAAATTACAAGTATGTAAGCTCATGAAGTGTTGAAATGAAATTGTAGAATTTATTTACTTGAAAAATGAGTTTTGGTGAAACTTTATGAATTAGTGATGATTTGGAAAATTGATTATGGTTTAAATACGTTTATATAACGTGGAAAACGCCATAGTTTTAGGGGAAACTATGGCGAAATTTTCTAAAAACTAATCGCAATTAAAAGTATGATTAATGGTGATTAACAAGGTTAAACGTGATTAGTGGTCTTAAACGTCACTATGAGACTTTTTGTGAAAATGGTTAAATCTTAAAGATACAAGAATTTTTGTGAACTCAATATATATATATATATATATATATATATATATATATTCACAAGAATAAATGGATAAAAAAAAATGGAAAGATGTAAATACAATTTTTGGTAAAAATTATAAATTTTGGAAACTCATCAAAGTATATGTATTATGTGTTATGTGTATGTATATAGATACACTTCGGATGATCAAAATAATACATCCATGACACCAAGAAAATACTTGTATGAAACAAGTATAAAAAGACTAGAAAATACATATACACGTTCCTTAATATTTCCAAAGAAATACCATGAAAACGGACGAATGAACGAATCGGACAACGGACGAGTTACAAAAAAAAATTCATATGAAATAATAGTATTTCCAACTGACAAGTAAGATATATAATTTATTTTGATAAAATAAAAGAATATATATCGTCAACGACTATAAATGGGCGTATCGTCATCATGAGGAGATCACTACGACACATGGGCGTTTATCGACCAAAAGTATATATTAAACGATCACGACGACGCTTCTAAGAAATATATATATATATATATATATATATATATATATATATATATATATATATTTCACACCAAACTAATATACATTATCGATAACAAAAATCTGGAAGTTTAAAAAGTATAAAACCACTAATTAAGAAAATAAGTATGTGAAGATACTTGGCAAAACTATACTTAGTAAAAATTATAAGTATAAGACTTCCCACTAATATGGACTAAAATAGTTAATTATTGTGGGCTAGGCCCAAATACATAATAACATTGGCCAGGCCCAATATACTAACTTAATAGATTTCTAAAAGTTAAGTGGGTTAGGCCCAATACATAAAAGACATGGGCTAGGGCCAATACATAAAAGACATGGGCTAGGCCCAATGACAACATAACATGGGCTAGGCCTAATGACAATATAACATGGGCTAGACCTGATGACAAAGATAACATGGGCTAGGCCCAAAGACATGAGAACATGGGCTAGGCCCAATGACATGCGTACAAGGCACGAAGACAAGTGAAGGGCAAGGCCCGTTCACGCGCGATTTATTATACATCAAAATATATGTATATTTGTTTTTACAATATATATATATATATATATATAATATATATATATATATATATATGAATAAATAATAATAAAACACACAAGCTACCAACACTATAAAAAAATAAAGTTTTTCAAGGAAAACAAATAAATACATAACAATATTTCAAGATGAACAACTTGTATGAGGTCCACCAAGACCTAAGGGTCTAATGAATTTAATACACATGTAGGGTATACACGTGTACGGACACTCGAATCACATTTGTACGACTTTACGGAACGCAAACTAGTGAGTTCATGTCCCCCTTTTCTTTTATACATTTTCGGTTTTATAACACTCGGGGGGAAATACATGTTTATGACAAATCGTATGTTAGCTACGGGTTTAGATGATGACAATGATCGATGTGCGTAAGTAGGATGATGACGTTGATGACAATAATAACCATTAATCACGTAGTGACCAAGGTGCAAAAGGTGTAGATCTATTGAGCTTGAGACACGATCCATTCCTGGTTGGTATACCCTAGAGTGCTTTTGTGAGCCCAATTGATGCCAAAAGTTATCTCGGGTTGGTTATTTACTTATGGCACATAATATCGGGGGCTCGCTACTGTAGGACCGATCCTGATAGCATATGAACCTAGATTTGATATCTAATGTCCATAGTAGCGGAAATATATGACACGATTACCAAATAACAAGAATTAATCAGTTAAACGTCAATTTTATTGATAAAATTCAAATCTCAAGTTTGACAGAGCTTCGCTACTCAGAGCACCAAAGTTACAAATGATTGAGACAAGCTAGCTATTTATAGTAGACTAAGTTCGCTGGTAGGAGTGTGAGTTCGGGCGAACTTGACTCAGTCAAGTTCGGGTGAACTTGACAGTAACATACAATCTCCAGCGAACTTGACTAACTAATAGATAAATACTTGATTTTGCTATCCTATTCACATAATCTATACAGACTCGATATAAGACTAAGACATAGACATTTTGCACCAACAGACTCCCCCTTGGATATCGTCTTCGTCTTTTATCAGTCTTCAACACTCTGTCTTCAATAAAACTTTAACGCGTATGACCAAAGAAGTTTTTGTACAACTTCTTTCGTCTTTCCTGCTTTGGATCTGGCATCTGATCAGTAGGTGGCACTTTAGTCATAAATTGGTACCTTCTGAGCCTTGTCGCCCTACCTCTTTCATTAATCTCTTCGAGACGCTTTTCTTCCTTAAAAAATTCTACACGTTCAAGATCCCTCCAACTCGATTCCTACATCCTACCAGAGTTAACTTCACGTGCATAGCAGACATTAACAACCCTCTGATATTGCATGGCTTGTTCTTTTTCACGTTCTTCGAAAACAATCTTGTTGTAGAACAAACACTTGATGCCTTCCTTCGAGCAATTTACTAGCCACATCGGGTCTAGTATCCTAATCGCTCTCCAAAGCCCTCTCATACCTTGAACTCCAAACATTTCAACCCTCTCCTTAGTAATATCCAGATGATCCTCAAATCGTAACACAATCACAACTTCACACGTATTTGGATCAATCTGTCACCACTTAAACAATGGATAAAAGTTTTGTTCGATCGGCATTAAAGGTATGTTCCTCATGCTCTCGGGCGTTTCCTGATCAAAGTAATGTCTTTCTCCCCAGTTCTTGTTCGTTTTGATACGACGTCCTGGAATGAAAGGCTTCCAATATCTAAAACCCTTGTAGCTTCAAACTTGATCATTTTCCACAGCAATTGATCAATGAACTTCATGTGGTATGTAACATTTCTTGTCTGAAACAAGCTCCTCAACATCCCAGTAAGGTAGTGTCTTGAAATCTGCAAGATATTTGAAGTATTGAACTCCAAATTCTCGTTTGATGGCATACACATTCAGTTCCTTGAACCACCCCCAGCTCAAAATATCACCTAATGACACATCTTTGTCTCTGGTAAAGAATGCTAGAGGTCGTCGAAACTTTCTTTCTCGTGGCATCTCTTTAAACCAGGATTTCTTAGCTTGAACGATCTCTCCTTAGTCATTGGTTTGGGAACTTTTCCTTCACACATCGACTCTTCTATTTTTTCCTTTAACATATCCTCGTTAAGCTGTTTGTACATCTCCTCGAAAGTTGGGAAACAATCTGTATTAGGACCAACGTACTTCTCAGCTTCATCCTTTTCTTCATCAGAAGACCAATCTTCCACTATAACTCTGATATACTCATCTGCCTCGTATCTTTGTTGATAGTGATACTCATTAGGCTCAAATGTATTCACGTTAAGAACTTGCTCTTCGAAATCAAAGTCAAGTGATTCTGCATCAACATCGATCAACTTTGCTAAATCTTCTTTGGAATAGTTGTGCACAAATTCACCCTCTTCAACATTATGTTCAAGCATAAGTATCAACGGATTTATCGGAACTGTAGTAACAGGCTGTGCAGTAGTAATAGCATTAGACATATCAACTTCATCTGACGGCCCTGCTTGCCCTGACTCCCCTTGATTTTGATCGTCTATTCTGTTCGATTCATCATCCATCAGTGAGGTAAAATCAAATTCATCATTCATTGCTGCATCAACCACCTTCAACCCTGTACCACTCGGATCATCATCATTTCCTCCATCATGATCAGAATCATCTTTAGGATCATCAGTTGGTGGTTCATCATCTTTTTCCTCATCTTCCTCTTCATCATCGTCCTTATCTTCAGTAACAGTTGCAGTATCAGAAGGTTTGATAGATTCGTCAACCTTAGAAATCTCAGACTCCGAAGCTTTCTCACATTTTCATCAACAAGCCTTTCAGTAGCTTCAGAAGATTTTGGTGCATCACCCTCAACACCTTTGCTTTTGCCACTTTCCGCAAGTTCTTTCTCAGCTCTTTCTCTCGCTTCTTGCCTATCCAACCGATCATATTCAGCAATAAAGTCTATTCCAAGGCTGTTAGACAACACTTTTTGCATCCTTGTAAATCTTCTATCATTTAGGGCTTGTATCATTTTCAGCTCAACAATCTCTGTCTGTAGCTTTTCATTAGCATCTTGTAAGCTTTTGATCAATGCCTTGAAGAATTCACGATCGCTTTCTAAAATCTTGATATTATCTTCCATCATTTCTTTTTCAACAGAACTTTGATTAACTTTCTTGATTAGCTCGGCCTTTTCTTCTTCATTCTTTTGAACTTTCTCTTCTAATATCTTGACACGCTTTTCAAGAACATCAACGTCTGATTCAGGAAAGAAATCATCTAGATATTGAAGATCCACCAGCACATTTGGAATATCACCAAATATCTTTGACTTTGGAGTTTTTGGCGTTGATTTAGGAGTAGCAGCCTTTGGTGTAGAAGCCTTTGGAGTTGAGCTTTCAGGATGAACAACTTTAGGATTAGGAGATTGAATCACCAAAACTTCAAGTAATACAGTCTCAGGAGGTTCTTGTGTAACTCCTGGACGTTCTGCTTCAGCTGTGATAGAAACATGAGGTTCTTGTGTAGGAGGTTCTTGTGTGACTCCTTTCTCCTGTGCACTAGAAGGTTCATGTGTGACTTCTGTGCTCTTAGGCTTTCCAGCATATCTCCTACTTGCTGGTTTCTGAGCGTTCTTTGTTTTCTTCCTTTTGCCTGTGGAGACCCTGTAGTCTTTGTCTTTGAAGAGACTGCAGACTTCACACGCTTTGTTCTTTTCTTTGGTCTCTCTTCGTCAGACTCATTTTCTAATTCAGGCTCGTAGTCGGCATCGCCTTTAGTTAATCTTTCCTTTTCAGCTTCGGCATCAACAATCTTTTGCCTTTTCTAAAGTGAATCATCTGATTCTTCATCTTTGTCAGAAGTAGCCGATATAACATCATCTTGTTGAGTACCTGTCTCAGTCTCTTGGCTTTCTATGTTAGCAGCAACACTAGAACCAGCTTCACCTTGAACATTTTCTGGCTCGTCTTCATCAATAAGCATAGTGTCTGCTTTCTTAGCGGTACGCTTCTTTTTCTTTTCAACTTCAGCCTTTAAGAACCATTCACTGTGAGCTTTCGGTTGGAATGTCGCAAACCATTCTTTCTCAGCATTTAATTCCTTCTCATCACCACTATCGTCGTTCCTCCACTTGTTTTCAGCCGGCGCAACATAATTTTCATCTTTCAACGCTCCAAACTGTGGTTTTGCAACAGGTGCTGAATCCTGCTTCTGGAACTTTATCAACTTCTTTACAGTGGTTTCATCGAGATGACTTAAGTATAGAATATCATTCGGATCACGTGCAATATCTGTAAACTTCTCGTCGATGAGCATTTGCACAAACCTCGGATATAAACACAATCTAGTATCTTCCATATTCTTGGGCATGTGAGTAAATACGAGCTTCGAATAGTTGAACGACTTTTTCAAATTCAACGTCGTAGCCATGTAAGCCATATAATCTTGGACGTCATCGAGACCTGCTTTACGATGGCTAAATGTATGTATGATTGCGTGCATGAGAAGCTTATAGGGATTTGGAACTTCCCCTTTCTCTAGTGTAGGCTTATTAACACTTCCTTTGTAGCCCATTCTATAAAAACAACCGCGAACCATCTTCTCATCAAGAAATATCGGATCATCTTTGTCGTTGTTGAATTGTAAGATCCTGTGAATATCCTCCTCTGTGACTGTGATCTCTTTATTCTGGTATCCGACTTGTACTGACAAAGTAATAGTCTTCTTATCATCACTAAGACTTGCGTTCATCCAAAAATGATAAGTGTGCGATCTATAGGACACCGTTCTTTCTGTGATAGCGCGATGAATCAGACAATCTTTCAAAAACTTCAAAGTACTTTCATATTCCTTCAGCGATGGACACAACGCCTTGTCAAGCGTAATCCAGGTGTTATGAAACTTAGAAAAATCCATCGTAATTACCCACTCTGGAACTGGAACCTGAAAATCGACGCAAAACATTTAGCACACATTTCAAGAAAAAGTTACAATTTTTTCATCATTCTACGTCAAGTTCGGGCAAACTTGATGTTGAAATTGCAAACACATTTGGTCAAGTTCGCCCGAACATGTCACAAATCATGTTCAATATATCAATCATAAGTTCGGGCGAACTGGTGGCCATACTTAAATCTTTTAATACACATTTCAAATTCCCTTTCAATTACAGTTCGAGCGAACTACTGAAATCATTCAGAAATTCAAATCTTTAACCTAAGTTCGGTCGAACTTGCGTTTTGTTCAGTTTTTATTCAGTTTTTCATTAGCAAGTTCGGACGAACTTGATAACAAGTTCGACCGAACTTGTTATCTCCTACATAAAAAACCTGCACATTCAATCCTTAACAATCTGAAAGAATCCTTATCATTTCTATGGTTGGTTTTTGTTGATATTCCAATTCTAAGTTCAATTTGTCCATAAACTACCTAGATCTATCAGATTTATCAGTTTTAGATCTTGATAACACGTTTAAGGTTCAATTCATGGTTCAACAAACTATTTCTCACCTCAGCCATTGAAATGATGTGCAAATCACCACAATCAATCAAAAATTTGGTAGAGTAATGGTAGTTTCTTGTCAA
Source organism: Scalesia atractyloides (assembly GCA_947069175.1). NCBI lineage: Eukaryota > Viridiplantae > Streptophyta > Magnoliopsida > Asterales > Asteraceae > Scalesia > Scalesia atractyloides. The sequence continues at coordinate 41,443,925 of CAMTDV010000025.1, forward strand.
TTTTGAATAGTCACACAAGTTTGCTAAGTTCGCTCAGAGGACTTTTGATAACAACTAATGAAGTTCAGCCGAACTTGCTTGCAATTTATACCTTTACAAGTTCGGGCGAACTTGTAAGCCCAAACCCTTGAAAGCCCATGATTAGTTCGATCGAACTTGATCGATCTCAATCAATTCCCAAACAAGTTCGATCAACTTGTTACAATATGAATCTTTATACTTTTTAAGCAAGTTCGGCCGAACTTTCCTAAATCAAGTTTCAAACTTTCAAGATTTTTCAATTTTAGTCCCTGAACTTTTCACATGTTACCAGTTTTGAAAATCCACTTAGTTGACCAAGTCCAAGCTAATGACCTTGGTTAACCGATTCGTCTTCCGAGTCCAAGTTAATGACCCTGGTTTAACCCGATATGAACAAACTGTTGATTTTTTTTTCAAAAACAAAGTTTCAAATTAATGAACTTTTCATCGTTTTGGCTTATCAATTTTTACAGATTAGCTCCAGCCCGTTGTCAATTAGATTCCCGCCAGTTTTAGCACCTTACCAGATTTTGAAGACCCGTTCTCCAACATTGGTTTGCGCAAACAATGTAGAAACAAAATCTTTTTGTATTTTTGTAAGTTTATGCTAAAACACACTGAAAATCTTTTTGGTTTTAATCTGTAAAGCAGATAAACTATGTACAGGACAATTTAAACTATGTACAAACATATTTATAGACATATTTTTGTGAATTCGTGTCTATGGATCATATCAGTTGATTGAGACATATCACCAGAACCGTTGACCTTTAGATAAGTTTTAAACTCGTTTACCTAGATTGTCGATATGTTTGTCCATTTAAACTTCATCACGTTTCTCTATTGTTCCAAGATATGTTAGGTATGATTTATGAAACTTGACTTAACTGTATTTCCCACTTCTTGAATATACTCCCGAATCCAGATTTCCTAGGTTTCATCTTACAGGTGAATATAGCGTAATTGATATCTGTATATGGGTTAATGCGATGCCTTGAGAGCTCAGGTTAATACCACCGTATCGATAAAGAGATGAAGGCTCGACTTAAGGTGTGTTCCATTTAAGGAATCTTTCAAGCACTGCAAATGATTACATCTTTCGATACTTTTCAAATTTTCATGCAGTTTAAGGGGTTTATAGCGAAAGTATTATAGAAGTTCTAGGCTATTGCTTACGCAAAATCAGAAGAACTTGTATAATACCCCAGATATCAACTATCTATAAAGACCTCGTATCTCAGAATCAGGCAACCCTGCAATCGAAATTTCGGAGTACTAAGTCCATATATCCAAGATACGTTCTGTTTCAATTTTCATGTCCTGGAGTTGTTGTTTGGTTTCAGCAATGGTGTTGATGTAAACATTTATTGCTTTTTGTTCATCGATTACTGTGCCTTTTAACATCCTCAAAGTATCGTGTTGTTCAATATTATTTCTATCGAGCCTGCCATAATCATCTTTCATTTTGTCATACGCTTCCTTCATTGTACGATAATCATATTTGAAATGTTCATTATGTACATTGAGTTCAGCGATGATTTGTGATTTTTCGGCACATTTATCACATGGCTCGGTACATTTTGTGCAAGGTTTCTCAACCTCCACAACTTGCACTTTGACGACTTCCTTTTCGACTATCTTTACCTCTGGACCTACCTTGGTTAGATTTGCCATCATAGCTTTATTGGTAATGTCCATGAGGTTTTCAGCATTCGCTTCTTGAGCAACGTCAATAACTTCTTCATCAATCGATTTCTTTTCAATCACTTGCTCCCGAGAACTTCCATCAAAGTTTCCTGCAAAACTAGAAATTGAGTTAGAAGTTAAAATACCTTGTGTCTTCATATGAAGATAAGTTTTCTCTTCTTCCTGTTATTGCAGATATTGTTCAAGTAGAATATTATCCATAGCTGCTTTCTCAGCAGATGTATCTTCGACAATTTCAGCCATCAAAGCAACTCCTGTCTTCTTACCAATATAAGAGTTCCAATCAAAACCATCATCTTCATTGGTAGCAACCATCGCCTTCTCGGTATTGTTGGAAGATTTTTCTTGAATATCAACTTGAGTCTTTTTTGGAAATGGTTTTTACTATAGCGACTTCTTGTAATATTCGTTGCCACCTCCAAATGGACTCTGATTGCCCGTTGCTTCAGGATTTTTGCATTCTCTCTTGAAATGCCCTTTCTATCGACATCTGAAACAGGTGACCTTTATTTTGTCGAACCCTAGCTTGTTGCTTGAATTTCCGATATCTCGGCCTGTGAGTGCAACAAACTTTGTCACCCTTCGAATGATAGAAGCTAAAGACCATTTTATATCCATCAGCTCAAGTTCTTCTTCGTCCACCTAATCGTAGTCTTCAGCGGTCATTTCTGGATTGCCAATCTTTACGGCCACTAGACTTTCATACGATTCTAGAACTGTAGTGAGAAGAGACTTGTGTTTCTTAGCAACTTGCTCAGAAACAACATTGTTTAAGTTGACAGCAATGTTACACTTGTACACATTTGGATCAGAATTCGTTTGTTGATTCTGATTTGCTTGACTCTGATAAGAAGCATTTGACCCTGTGCTTGAAAAAGAAGAACTTTGCAGACTTTGATCATATTGTGGATATGATTGACTTTGATTCTACAGCAAATGATTCGAAGAATTCATTTTGCACTGAATGAGGTTTGAATCTTTGGGCTTGAAATGCTGTCTTGCATTCCGTTCTTGTAATATAGACCAACATCTTGAACAATGTTAGCATTCTTTGACTTTGCGATCTTTAGAAGTTCCATCTCATGACCTTCAAGTTTGTCGATGAATGTAGCCAACTTGAAGAATTCCCAATTCGGACTTTCTTTCAATACCATGAGATATGTAGTTCATTCTCCGTCAGGTAACGCATCTGCAAGCTTATCGATGTACTTTCTGGTTCTGTCTTCTCATTTGAACTTTCAGATGACAAAAACGTTCAATCCTCTGTTTCATTGTCTCGCCCTTAAGCATGGTAAAAATATCAAATTCCTTCATGATAAGAGCTTTTTTACTCTTGATCATCTCTGCGCTTTCTTGGAATTTATTTTGCAGTGATAACGAGAGTTCTCTAGCAGTCGTGTATTCAGGTAACAATATCAAAATATCCTCTTTAACAGATTGTTGCATGAGGCTAATCATTTTCTTCTCAGCGATATATTCTTCCTTTTGTTGCAAAGAATACTTGTACTTCTCAAGAACTTGCTGATTTTCGTCTAACGGAACGACATATCCTCTCTCCATAGCCACCCAGCTTTGGAAATGCATGGCTTGAACCCAATAACTGAACTTCTCCTTCCATCCTTCGTACTCGTCCATACTCATTAATTTTGGAGGTTTAACGGACGTGCCCATTTTGTTGTCTAGGTTAACTTGATTTATCACATTGGCATTTGACGTACCCACTCCTGACATAAACGCTCTCTGAAGATCATCCATCACGAATATCAAAACATGTATGCTGAAAACACGTTCAAACTTTGAAAAATGTTAGAATTACTACAAGTTCGGTCAAACTTGTAGTGGAGAATGAAAATTTCAGTTTTTATTACACAAGTTCGGTCGAACTTGTGTGTTTAATTTGAAAATTTCCCTGATGCAACTTCGAGCGAACTTATACTTGGTTTTATAAGAAAAACTTGCAAGTTCGGGCGAACTTGGAATAGATTTCAATGATATTGGTCAAGTTCGAGCGCACTTGAAGAAAATCAATGAAACTAATACAAGTTCGATCGGACTTAACTAAGAATTTCCACAAAAACTTACAAGTTCTAGTGAACTTTGCTTACAAGTTCGATCAAAATGGTTTTTGAAAACATGGTTTTTTCAACAATTTTGCATCAATTCATTTGATTTAAATCTCCAAACTCTTAGGGTTTATCTATGATGTATTTAACATGACATATTCAAATTTGGACAGAATTTGCCTGTAAATTCTTCATTTTAGTGTAAAAGTTAAGAAAAATAGAAGAATGGAGTAGAATAAGAGATGTTCTTGTCTTGATATCAATCAAATCAGGCTATTCTAGCTTTGATACCACTTGTAGGACCGACCCTGATAGCATAGGAACCTTTAACCAGGATTGATGACAATAACATACTTGGATTTCAATGATGGATTTCAACTATGACATTTTATACGAAAACAATAACTACATGAACTCGCTCAACCTTTGTTGATTTTTCAAACTTACATGTATTTCAGGAAACAAGACATGAGCCGGTGATAGACTTCGGAATCGGGGATGATATAACAACGGTTGCCACTTTTAGGTGGATTTGCCTCTTATATCCCAACCTTGTAAAGGGTATATAGGAGTCAAAACCTCATTATGCTTATTATGAAAACAATCTTTTGCTTACGTTGTAATGAATCTAAACGATATTTTGGATAACAAATGTAAACCAGTCAAAAACTTGTAATCTTACTTTTGGAACTTGTAAACTTTGGTTGTAACTTAATGTATGATATGCCATTGTTGTTAATTACTATTTGTTTACACGATTGGATGCAATGATTACCTCATTGTCACACACTTTCCCTTCCGCTACGACTAGGGTGTGACAGATTGGTATTAGAGCTTCGATTGTAGTGAACCGGGGAAAAACTTTTACTAAGTTTGGTCTACAATCACTAAGGGCTCTCACAGGAAAACAGAGTTTATAACATCACAAAAGTATTTTCAAAAATATGACAAAAAAGCAAAAAGGTTTTCATTGTGTCACGATGACATAAGGATCTATCACACGAACTCAAATATAAGTAATGAGTAAAGGTTTATACATGGTTAGTCTATAATGGATAGACACGAGAACATTAAGATTACACGTGAAACTAAAGAACAAATTGCATGAGAAACGGTGATTAATATGAAATAAATTATAAGTAATAATTAATTACTGACCCATATATATATGCATTTTACGGATTATTTGCTAGGACTATGTCTTCATCTTCAGCCGTTACCGACGCAGATCCGATGGAGTTAGCTCCGGATGATTAGTATGTGCCCGAGGTTGTAGTTATATCATCTGATGAGGAGCCATGTAACACCCCGACCGCGTAAAAACAACAAACCGCGGTGGAAACGTCGGGGAGTCATGTTAACTGATTGTTACAACAACACATGGTAATTGGAGTTTCGTTTTATTTTAATATTAACATCATTACATTGTCTTGAGATTACACAACTAAACAAACATAGTTATTATCTTGCTTATTTTAAGGCACTAGCGTCCATGTCCATTCCTATGTGAGCATGCATCAGTATCATCAAGCATTATTCCCTGAAACATATGTGAAAACGAGTCAGCATAAAAGAATGCCGGCGAGTACATAGGTTTTGTAAGTGTGTCAAATTCATGGCCTTGTATCTTCGTTGCAATATCTTGTCCGACTAACTGAGTCTTTACATGAAAACTTGTATAAAAATGTTGATATTGCAATATAGTTAACCAACCAAAACAAGTTGGTTAATGTTTGTAAAAGTCTCGTTGCCATGAATCTTGACCAAAAACATTTCTTTTATAAAATCGAGTAGTAATTCGATTTAAAAGAAAACTTCGTATGGTTTATATCTTTAAGTGTAAATCGTTGCGTGACATCATTGAAAAACATTATTCCAAAAAAATTAGATAAGGCCACGGAATGTAATACGATAAAAGCACTTATATATAGGAAGTACCAGCCGCGTATCCACCATGCTTTTATCACATTACGCCTGTCACGTTATCTAAATCACTTACCATAAACCAATCGTCCAAATCGTCTTTGTTATAAACCAAATCGTCATTGTCATAAACCAATAGTCATTGTCATAATCCAATCGTCATTGTCGTAAATATATCGTCCTTGTTTTAATTGTGAAAACTTTTGGTCGTTTCGTAAAATACATTCAAACCTTTGTTGACTCGTCTATACCACTAAAGGGTATCTTTAAATTGCAATAACAAACCACCAAAGGGTTTGTTAAAGTAAACAGTTTCGGTCATTCCCCAAACTTCCCTACAAACCGCGGGAACCTTGGTAACGGGATTGTCAGTCCTATGGTACCATAACTTACTACTGGTCGGCTTGGCCAAAGTTAATGAATGTTATTCTTGTCCTCAATACAACGCACCAACAAGTTCGTGCACATTATTGAAATCGTCGTGTTAAATATAAACCGTAGCATTTGTAATTTGAAAGCTTGAAAACAACTTGCACATATGAATCACCCCAAAACATTTGCAGAACATAAAAGAGGGGAACTATGTACTCACTTGGGATTGCAAATAAATCTTGAATCAAAAGAAAACCAAAGCTCAATGATCCGAAAATCAAGCATGTCCTAAAAACGGATAACTATGCAAATATCGGGACTTGAAATCTGTCACACCCTCAATTTCCACTTGCGGAGTTTTACCGCGAGGCGTGTGAACAAACCAGAATCTGAAACACTAGTACGTCGAACGACTCTACATGATTTGATTATACGTTTTGCAAAATCGTTCATTGTAGCTTTTATATCAATTACCAATATTTAGCAGAGCATTATTTTTAAAGTTTGAGCGGAAGCATAAATAAGTAATGATGCGGGCGCCAACACAAACGCCAAAACAAATGAAAAATCCCAAAACAATATTAATAAATAAGACTCGATAAAGATGTCTTGTTCAATGCATGTGCGTGCACCTAGAGCTCCTAGCGTCCTGAGAAACATGTAAAGAAACAAGTGTCAACATTAAAGATGAGTGAGTTCACAGGTTTTCATAAATTCGTTTGTTCGGTTATAGTTTGTTACTCCGTTATCCCCAACCCGGGATAACGTATCAGTTCCATTATTCCAATCCGGAATAATAAGTTGTTGCTTCCAATATTCCCCACCCGGAATATTAAGTTGTTGCTTCCATTATCCCCAACCCGGGATAATAAGTTGATGTTTCCAATATTCCAAACCCGGAATATTAAGTTGATGTTTCCAATATTCCAAACCCGGAATATTAAGTTGATCCGTAATTAAGTTCAATATTAATGTATATAGGTAGCTAGCCTAAAGTCATGTCACTAAGTGTTCGCGATCGAAGCTGACAGTTGTGCCTCCGTTTTGCCAGGCCTATCACATGACCATGGCGATGTTAGGCCAATTATTCACCCGTTGACCATACCAGGTCGGCTAGCGCGACTAGCTCGGATGGGGCTCGTCAGACCCAGTAGTACTACTTATAATTCCCCCGCTATTTAACCCAAATACTAACGATCCGAGGAGATTGTCGAGGACTTAAGTGATAAAGCTGCTTAGTGCCCATAACATTACATTAACATTAACTTAGTTACCGTATAGTTATGTGACGTTAAATTCGTATAACGTAAAGAGTTTGAGTTTGAGAGTGTATACATGTTTCTCCCCCTGTTGTTTAAAAACCGGATAAAGTTAGGGGCCGTGAACTCACCTTTATTTGCTCGGTTAGTGTAGCAAAGATGTTATAAGAGATGGGACCGCTAGTTGCGTCCTAACAAACCAATTAATTCCTCGTCAGTGTGTAATCACACCAATACAAATTCCACACACAATTTACTCACAAAGTGATACATACCAACAACATATCTAACACTCAAACATGCATGCAAGTATTCTCATGTGATCATAGAAATCAAACAACTTGTCATGAACATGTTTCAATTCCATGCAACACTTTAATGCATACAATCACAAGTTATCAACTTTCTGCTTAACACTCAATTATTCAGCTGTCTTCTAGGATTTTTATAAAATAGTTCTATCATTCCAAAAATTCCCATATTTTTATATTAGGTGACATTTATACCATAGAAATTTATATAATTTTTCCAAGTCCTAAATCTTTACCAATTAGCCATAAATATTAATTCATTAAGCTGCAGTCAGATTTACCGCTTTCTGACTGCAGTCCACGGAAGAATTTATTTAAAAATCACTGATTGTCCGATTAACAAACTTCCAATTGGAGTTGCCCGGAAATTTCTATACCTAGTTTCTGTACAAAAATCATGACTCAACTCCCTACTGATTTTAAAATCTAGCTTGATAAACAACCAACAAAATTCCAGAATTTTCACAGCTTTAGCTACTGAACTTGTTTAGCCCTTTAAAAATATCAAACGACTTCAGAAAATTATGAATCCAGCGTCATTAGATTCCTTATTCAAATCTCTACGTTTTAGACATCAGAAAATCCGTTTTTCGACAACTAACGACCGAGTTACAGCCAGATGAAGTCGGCTGTAACTATTATTCAGCAGACTGTTTCAGCATCTCTTTATAATAAACTCGTGTAATCCCGTTCATGCGATTAATCTAGACGATCTAAAACCGATTTCTAATCCTAGATTAATACCAATATCTCATCCATGCAAACTCTAGTTCTTACTTCTAGTTATTATAAACAAAACACAGCCTATATGTATTCAACTTTAAAACTCATTCCAACTCTAAATCTTGTATTACCAATCCGAAACTATATCATCATGCAACCTGAGAACAGCAACAATCAAGACACATAACTTCGAAACAACTAGCCATTCGAGCATACATGTATCCGAAACATTTATATCAATTCTTTCAAGCATGTATATATATATATCCGAAACAATACAATCATCTATCTTATTCTATTATGCAAATCCGAACACAACACACTCAAAACACGTATAACCGAACATGATCTAGCAACAAAAGATAAATCCTAACCTTAAGTGACAAGGTAAGCGGCCGAAACTTGGATGTGAATGGATTTGGCTTGAAAGTAATTCGCGACCGAGAAGGGCTTGTTGATAAAGTGGCTGTTTGATCGGCCAGAGGTGAACAAAGACTGATCTCGCGATTTGAATGAAGGTGAAGATGGAGATTGTTGTTGCTGCTGTGACCGAGAGAATTAAACGAACAAGAAAACAGCTGATTGCGATCACAATAAGCGAGAACAAGCTGCGACGGCTGTCTTGTTTGTTAGGGTTTTCGGATTGTGAAAGAGTATGTATGGGTGTTGTATATATATAAGCGCAACAATGATAGGGTTTACGGTTTGGTTTGGGGTTTATGGCCGAGGGACTTGGGTGAGTTAGTTGGGTTTGGATGTGATCTCGCGGCCAAGTACTAGGGTGGATTCGGTTTGGGTTTGAACTCGCGGTTTTTGAACTTGATCTCGGCCGAGAATGTTTTGGTTTAGGGTTTAGGTTTGCTCTTGGTTTGGATTCGATCTTGGCCGAGGACTTGACTCGAGTTAAAGTTTAAAACTTGTTAACTCCTAGGGTCACCATGAATCTCTTTGGTTCGTGTCGCGGTTCGGTTCGTGTACATATCTACAATAATTACTTTATAACTAAACAATCACACAAACACTCATCACGTATTCATTCCATGCACGTTTAATACTTAGCACACATTTTATTCGACAAGTGTCACGTGTAAGTTATCCGAAAAACCCGGGATATCACATTATCCCCATGTTGAAAGAATTTTCGTCCCGAAAATTGAGTAAACGCGGTTTAGCATGTAACGTACATGTTTAGAGTGCCACGCACAAAGAGTTAGTTCCATAATGATGGTACGCAACATTACAAGAAGTTCCCAAGTGTCATACACAAAGGTTTCCAAGTGCCATGCACAAGAATTTAGTCAACAATAGTACACGAAAGTATGAGAAGTTTCCAGGTTGTCACATCATCCCCATGTTGAAAGAATTTTCGTCCCGAAAATTTAGGTACTGGTATCGTTAGTTTGCTGCTCAGTTGCGAAGAGGTGTGGGTATTTGCTTTTCATTTGGTCCTCTCTTTCCCACGTGAACTCCGGTCCACGCTTAGAGTCCCAACGAACTTTAACGATTGGAATCTTGCTGTGCCTTCGAGTCTTGATCTCACGATCCATGATCTCAATAGGCTTTTCCACGAAGTGTAGTTGTTCATCCACTTGGATCTCATCCAATGGAAGAACTAAAGTTTCATCTGATAGACACTTCTTCAGATTTGACACGTGAAATACGTTGTGAACTCCACTGAGTTCGGCAGGAAGGTCTAATTGATATGCTACGGGTCCGATACATTTCAAGATTACAAACGGGCCTACGTACCGTGGGTTAAGTTTGCCCCGTTTTCCAAAGCGGATTACACCCTTCCAGGGTGACACCTTTAGTAGGACGCGGTCGCCTACTTGAAATTCGAGCGGTTTGCGTCGTTGATCAGCGTAGCTTTTCTGTCGATCTCGTGCCGCCGCCATGCGGTTTCTGATTTGTACAATCTTTTCAGTAGCCTCAAGTATTAATTCAGGGCCTGTGAGTTGGCTGTCACCGACTTCTGCCCAGCAGACCGGTGATCTACATTTACGACCGTATAATGCCTCAAACGGTGCTGCCGAAATACTCGTGTGATAGCTATTGTTATATGAGAATTCTACTAGAGGCAGGTGAATTTCCCAATTATTTCCGAAGTCCACTACGTATGCCCTAAGCATGTCTTCCAAGGTCTGTATGGTCCTTTCGCTTTGACCATCAGTCTGAGGGTGATAAGCTGTGCTCATATCCAAGCGTGTTCCCAACGCTTTCTGGAGTGACTGCCAGAAGTTTGACGTGAAGCGAGCATCTCTATCTGAGATGATGGACGTTGGCACTCCGTGCCGAGAAACTACTTCCTTAATGTAGGTGCGAGTCAACTTCTCCATCTTATCCGTTTCTTTAATAGCTAGGAAGTGTGCGGACTTCGTTAAACGATCTACAATCACCCAGATGGTATCGCAACCACCCAAGGTTCGCGGGAGTTTGGTGATGAAATCCATTGAGATCTGATCCCATTTCCACACTGGGATCTCAGGTTGTTGGAGTAGCCCCGATGGCTTTTGATACTCCACCTTGACTTTTGCACAAGTCAAACATTTACTCACGTAGGTGGCTATATCGGCTTTCATGTTGGGCCACCAATACGCGGCTTTAAGGTCTTGATACATCTTATCCGAACCCGGATGGACAGAGTATCGAGATTTGTGAGCTTCGTCCATGACTAGCTCTCTGAGGTTTCCGTAGAGAGGTACCCATATGCGATTCATGAAATACCGGGCTCCATTGGGCTTTACTTCCCAATCGCGTTCCATTTTTCCCACTGATTCGGCTTTGATGTTTTCCTCCTTAACTGCTTCTAACTGGGCGTCGCGTATTTGATCGGGTAGCCCCGAATGAATAGTGAGTTGTAGTGCTCGTACGCGACGAGGTTTCAAGTGTTCCTTCCTACTGAGGGCGTCAGCTACTACGTTAGCTTTACCCGAGTGATACCGAATGGCACACTCATAATCGTTCAAGAGTTCGACCCGGCGACGCTGTCGCATGTTCAACTCTTTCTGATCAAAGATGTGTTGGAGGCTTTTGTGGTCAGTAAAGATTGTGCACTTTGTTCCATAGAGGTAGTGTCTCCAAATCTTAAGTGCAAACACTACTGCTCCCAATTCTAGGTCATGCGTCGTGTAGTTTTTCTCGTGAACCTTCAGCTGTCGCAACGCATACGCGATGACCTTATCGCGTTGCATGAGTACGCATCCCAATCCCTGAATGGAAGCATCACAATACACTACGAAGTCATCTGTCCCTTCCGGCAAGGACAGAATGGGTGCACTGCAAAGTTTCTGCTTCAGCGATTGAAATGCTGCTTCTTGCTTGTCACCCCAAGTATACTTGATACCTTTCTGGGTGAGGGTAGTGAGCGGTTGTGCAATCTTTGAAAACCCCTCGATGAAGCGTCTGTAATAACCAGCCAATCCTAAGAATTGGCGGATCTCCGTCGGTGTCTTAGGTGCTTCCCAGTTTTTAATGGCTTCAATCTTGGCAGGGTCTACATGGATACCCTTTTCATTCACGACGTGCCCGAGAAACTGAACTTCCCGGATCCAGAAATCACACTTCGAGAGCTTGGCATATAGCTTTTCCTGTTGAAGTAATCCTAGCAGTAATCGTAGATGCTCAGCATGCTCTTCTTCACTTTTGGAGTAGATGAGTATGTCATCGATGAACACGATGACAAATTTGTCGAGGTATGGTTTACACACGCGGTTCATGAGGTCCATGAATACCGCAGGTGCGTTAGTAAGACCGAATGGCATGACCAAAAACTCGTAATGGCCATACCGAGTGCGAAATGCTGTCTTAGCGATATCCTCCTCCCTGACGCGTAGCTGATGATAACCGGACCGTAAATCAATCTTAGAGTAGTAACTTGACCCTTGCAGTTGGTCGAATAGATCGTCGATGCGAGGTAACGGGTATCGGTTCTTGACTGTAACCTTGTTGAGTTCCCTATAGTCGATGCACATGCGGAAAGTCCCGTCCTTCTTCTTGACAAAGAGAACTGGAGCTCCCCATGGCGAAACGCTTGGTCGGATAAATCCTTTTTCCAACAGCTCTTGAAGTTGGGTAGACAGCTCCTGCAGCTCGGCTGGAGCTAGGCGGTATGGAGCCTTGGCGATGGGAGTTGCATTGCTTGCCAATTCGATTTCGAACTCCAATTGTCGATGTGGTGGAAGACCTGGTAGTTCTTCTGGGAATACATCAGAAAAATCACGGACGACAGGGATGTCTTCTATACGTTTCTCGTCTTTAGGCTGTTCGGTAATTAGTGCGAGTAAAGCGAAGGAATTCTTTTTCCCAAGATACTTCTGCGCTTGCATGTATGAGATGATGTTGGTGACAGCGCTTGCCTTATCGCCTTGTACTGTCAGGATTTCGTCGTTCGAGAGTGGAATACGGATAGACTTTTCGAAGCAGAGAACTTCAGCCCGGACGTCGGATAGCCAGTCCATTCCGACTACCACGTCAAAACTACCCAGGGTAGTTGTCATCAGATCAATGGTAAAAGTGTGGCCCGCGAGTTTGAGTTGACAGCCGGATACGATTTGGGTCACATCTACCGATTTACCATTGGCTAATTCTATCACATAAGGGGTCTCTAAGGGTTTAAGCGTGAGATTTAGGTTCTTCCTAAAAGACTCAGATATAAAACTCCTATCCGCACCCGTATCAAAAAGCACAGAAGCAAAATGTTCATTAAGGGGAAACTTACCGGTGACCACGTTCGTGTCGTTTCTGGCCTCTCCTCGGCCCAATGTAAATGCGCGACCTTTGGCACCTCCTGTGCCACCGTTCCCATTATTGTTGTTGTTATTATTGTTGCGGTTGTTGTGGTTGTTTCCACCATTATTGTTGTTGTTGCGCAACTGTGGGCAGTCTTTTATGAAATGAGCAGTGCTACCACACTGATAGCATCCCCGGTTTATACCCTGCTGCTGACCTTGGGGCTGATTTTGATTTTGTCGGGACATGATTTCCCCACGACAATCCTTTGCCGCATGTCCCACCTTGCCACATCTTTGGCAGCGACTTCCGGCACAAGGGCCGTTATGGTGAAGATTGCAGCGGTTGCACTGCGGCTTTCGACCTACGTAGCCGCCTGCATTCTGGTTGTTGTTGTTGTTGTTGGCGGAATGATTTTGATGACCCCGGTGGCTGTGGTAATGATTGAACCGTTTCTGGTTCCCTTGCTGCGGATATGATGACGAAGACTGTCGAACAGTGGAGTCTTCAAATTTTCTTTTGTTATCTGGGGCAACTTCAGTTGTACCCCGTGCTGGCAGTTTCTTCTGTTCCACCGCTTTATCGGTGAGTTTGTGAGCCAATCGGATTGCTTGATGTTCAGTTACAGGGTTACTAGACATCACCATACCCTGAATTTCCGGAACCAGACCCCCGAGATAGAACTCGAGTCTTTTCTCCACCGTGTTGGCCAAATCGGGACACAGAAATACTAAGTCATGATGTTTTGCAGTGTAAGCTTCAATTTCCGATCCCACCATCTTGTGGTTCCATAGAGCTTGTTCTAACTGTTGCACTCTGTCTCGTGGACAGTACTCCTCTTTAATCAGGGCCTTGAACTCAGTCCATGCCATTGCATTTGCGGCTAACAGTCCACGTGTTTGGACTTGGGCATTCCACCATGTCAGTGCCCCATCTTCCAGTGTTGAGGCTGCGTATTTGACCTTGTTTGCCTCTAGGCAGTTGCACATTTCAAAAACGGATTCTGATTTTTCGATCCAGCGGAACAATCCAATGGGTCCTTCCGCCCCCGAGAATTTGCTAGGCTTTGCGTCAAGGAACATCTTATAGGGGTTAAAGCCCCCTCCTGCTGACAGAGAACAGGAAGTCAGCAAGGAATTTTACTAGCCTCACTATTAGATTTTCACGCGAAAATTTACTAATGGTTACCTGCCGGCTGGTTCTGAACACCCGCTAAGGCTGCGTTCACATGCTCCTGAATCATGGCAGCTAGCTCTTCGGGCGTCAAGTTAAGGTTTCCACGTCTTCCAGTCGCCATTTAGATCTTCGAAACACAACACAAACACACCCTGATAAGTCTATATATCCAATATAGTTATCCTACTTCGTACTTTAATAATTATTAAGTTAGGTCAACTCAATATGTTAAATAGTCAAAGAAATACTTGATTAACTGGAATTTCAACGTCTTACAAAAGTGCAATCAAACATACGAATTCACTATAAAGTCTCAGGTTTAAATACAAGTGGGAAAATAATAAACTGAAGGAAAACAAATAATATAAACGAGACGTGTCAGTCGTCTACGTCTCCATTCCCCAAGTCACTGTCGTTGCCGTCATCCTGTGCGGCATTTCCAGCTTCCTCAGCTGGGTCCTCCTCCGGATCCTCTTCCGGCACTGGAGGGGCCGGTGCTGGTTCAAGTGCTTGATTTTGCAGTTCCTGAATGTTCCAACTATTTTCCAGGACTCTGTCCTCAAGCCAGTCAGCTCTTATCTGCTCAGCACGCAGATCTCTGGCTATGGTGTTACGAGCTATCTTACTCGTACGATGCTCTTCCTCGAGCGAGTCGGTCTTTCCTGTAAGGTGTCGGATCATCCATCCTTGTGCTAAGATGGTTTCCTGCATTCTTTCTAACTGTTTTTGTTGTGTATGCACTAGGATTCTAAGCATGTCGATTCCTATTTCTACAGGATTAACCGGTTCAACCGGTACAGCAATAGTTGGACGTAACGACTCCTCCTCCCCCAGAGCGAGCCTCTTCCTCGCCGCTGAGCGTGTCTCTACGCCATAAGGTAGTATGGGTTCCACCATTGGTGCCTTTCCTAGTGCTCTTGTGGCGTAAGTCTGTCGGATGATGATGACGATGAGGATGATGACATTGCCTGTTAGGTCGTGTAGTTAGTTATAAGTTGTTTTCATTTCTTATTATGAAGGCATAATCTACCAAACACAGTTGTGGTATACATAACAAGATATAATAATTCGGTGCCAAACTAAGTCTAGTGTCGTGATATCAGCTATAGTTTTAGGTCTACTTCTAATGCAAACCTGGTTCTCTATAGAACTTGGCTCTGATACCAATCTGTCACACCCTCAATTTCCACTTGCGGAGTTTTACCGCGAGGCGTGTGAACAAACCAGAATCTGAAACACTAGTACGTCGAACGACTCTACATGATTTGATTATACGTTTTGCAAAATCGTTCATTGTAGCTTTTATATCAATTACCAATATTTAGCAGAGCATTATTTTTAAAGTTTGAGCGGAAGCATAAATAAGTAATGATGCGGGCGCCAACACAAACGCCAAAACAAATGAAAAATCCCAAAACAATATTAATAAATAAGACTCGATAAAGATGTCTTGTTCAATGCATGTGCGTGCACCTTGAGCTCCTAGCGTCCTGAGAAACATGTAAAGAAACAAGTGTCAACATTAAAGATGAGTGAGTTCACAGGTTTTCATAAATTCGTTTGTTCGGTTATAGTTTGTTACTCCGTTATCCCCAACCCGGGATAACGTATCAGTTCCATTATTCCAATCCCGGAATAATAAGTTGTTGCTTCCAATATTCCTCACCCGGAATATTAAGTTGTTGCTTCCATTATCCCCAACCCGGGATAATAAGTTGATGTTTCCAATATTCCAAACCCGGAATATTAAGTTGATGTTTCCAATATTCCAAACCCGGAATATTAAGTTGATCCGTAATTAAGTTCAATATTAATGTATATAGGTAGCTAGCCTAAAGTCATGTCACTAAGTGTTCGCGATCGAAGCTGACAGTTGTGCCTCCGTTTTGCCAGGCCTATCACATGACCATGGCGATGTTAGGCCAATTATTCACCCGTTGACCATACCAGGTCGGCTAGCGCGACTAGCTCGGATGGGGCTCGTCAGACCCAGTAGTACTACTTATAATTCCCCCGCTATTTAACCCAAATACTAACGATCCGAGGAGATTGTCGAGGACTTAAGTGATAAAGCTGCTTAGTGCCCATAACATTACATTAACATTAACTTAGTTACCGTATAGTTATGTGACGTTAAACTCGTATAACGTAAAGAGTTTGAGTTTGAGAGTGTATACATGTTTCTCCCCCTGTTGTTTAAAAACCGGATAAAGTTAGGGGCCGTGAACTCACCTTTATTTGCTCGGTTAGTGTAGCAAAGATGTTATAAGAGATGGGACCGCTAGTTGCGTCCTAACAAACCAATTAATTCCTCGTCAGTGTGTAATCACACCAATACAAATTCCACACACAATTTACTCACAAAGTGATACATACCAACAACATATCTAACACTCAAACATGCATGCAAGTATTCTCATGTGATCATAGAAATCAAACAACTTGTCATGAACATGTTTCAATTCCATGCAACACTTTAATGCATACAATCACAAGTTATCAACTTTCTGCTTAACACTCAATTATTCAGCTGTCTTCTAGGATTTTTATAAAATAGTTCTATCATTCCAAAAATTCCCATATTTTTATATTAGGTGACATTTATACCATAGAAATTTATATAATTTTTCCAAGTCCTAAATCTTTACCAATTAGCCATAAATATTAATTCATTAAGCTGCAGTCAGATTTACCGCTTTCTGACTGCAGTCCACGGAAGAATTTATTTAAAAATCACTGATTGTCCGATTAACAAACTTCCAATTGGAGTTGCCCGGAAATTTCTATACCTAGTTTCTGTACAAAAATCATGACTCAACTCCCTACTGATTTTAAAATCTAGCTTGATAAACAACCAACAAAATTCCAGAATTTTCACAGCTTTAGCTACTGAACTTGTTTAGCCCTTTAAAAATATCAAACGACTTCAGAAAATTATGAATCCAGCGCCATTAGATTCCTTATTCAAATCTCTACGTTTTAGACATCAGAAAATCCGTTTTTCGACAACTAACGACCGAAGTTACAGCCAGATGAAGTCGGCTGTAACTATTATTCAGCAGACTGTTTCAGCATCTCTTTATAATAAACTCGTGTAATCCCGTTCATGCGATTAATCTAGACGATCTAAAACCGATTTCTAATCCTAGATTAATACCAATATCTCATCCATGCAAACTCTAGTTCTTACTTCTAGTTATTATAAACAAAACACAGCCTATATGTATTCAACTTTAAAACTCATTCCAACTCTAAATCTTGTATTACCAATCCGAAACTATATCATCATGCAACCTGAGAACAGCAACAATCAAGACACATAACTTCGAAACAACTAGCCATTCGAGCATACATGTATCCGAAACATTTATATCAATTCTTTCAAGCATGTATATATATATATCCGAAACAATACAATCATCTATCTTATTCTATTATGCAAATCCGAACACAACACACTCAAAACACGTATAACCGAACATGATCTAGCAACAAAAGATAAATCCTAACCTTAAGTGACAAGGTAAGCGGCCGAAACTTGGATGTGAATGGATTTGGCTTGAAAGTAATTCGCGACCGAGAAGGGCTTGTTGATAAAGTGGCTGTTTGATCGGCCAGAGGTGAACAAAGACTGATCTCGCGATTTGAATGAAGGTGAAGATGGAGATTGTTGTTGCTGCTGTGACCGAGAGAATTAAACGAACAAGAAAACAGCTGATTGCGATCACAATAAGCGAGAACAAGCTGCGACGGCTGTCTTGTTTGTTAGGGTTTTCGGATTGTGAAAGAGTATGTATGGGTGTTGTATATATATAAGCGCAACAATGATAGGGTTTACGGTTTGGTTTGGGGTTTATGGCCGAGGGACTTGGGTGAGTTAGTTGGGTTTGGATGTGATCTCGCGGCCAAGTACTAGGGTGGATTCGGTTTGGGTTTGAACTCAGCGGTTTTTGAACTTGATCTCGGCCGAGAATGTTTTGGTTTAGGGTTTAGGTTTGCTCTTGGTTTGGATTCGATCTTGGCCGAGGACTTGACTCGAGTTAAAGTTTAAAACTTGTTAACTCCTAGGGTCACCATGAATCTCTTTGGTTCGTGTCGCGGTTCGGTTCGTGTACATATCTACAATAATTACTTTATAACTAAACAATCACACAAACACTCATCACGTATTCATTCCATGCACGTTTAATACTTAGCACACATTTTATTCGACAAGTGTCACGTGTAAGTTATCCGAAAAACCCGGGATATCACAAAATCGGAGGATTTGGATTAAATGAGACCTTTTAAACCAAATGAGTATTGAAACTCATATGAAAGGTTTAATAAAGTTAACATACTAAGTTGGGAAGGTTCCTAAGTGCTTTTGACCCGTTATAACCCGTTAAGGTAGTTTAAGCCACTTTAGCGCGTCATTTGCGTAATTACGTGTTCGAATGGTTACATATGTGTTATGATAAGTCTTTAATGCTTAAACATGTCTGAAAATGTTATTTGGTCAGATTACTTGGCAAAATTTATGTTACATATGTTTATAGTTGATTTATTTGCAAAAAGGGCATTTTGGTCATTATTGAAGATCATAACAACTAATTATCATAACACTAACCAAAAGATATGACAATTGAAGAAACCCTAGATCACTTAGATCGGAATCTAAGTAGATCTATGGAATGGGCTCTGCATAAAAGGGGTTAATCCTTCGTTTGGTTCCACGATGATGAATGGAACAGTACTCCAACTGATCCTGCAAAACAGAACACTGTTAGCTCGCCACGGGGAGAAGGGGGGTTCTCTCCGTGACCACCCTCTGGCGTGAGAATAAGTACAGGTAGTCGGAAGTAAAGTATTGTAAGAGAGAGAGTAGTTGAGAGTGAATACCTTCTACTTGTAGTCCAAGTTACTTATTTATAGCCGGGGTTTGGACGCCAAAATGAGAGATGCTAATCTTAACGGAATCTTTCGCCACTCCGTTAAGTTGTGGTTCTCCGTTAGTGCACACGGAGCGTGAGCTCATTAACGATTAGGGAGGTGCCACGTGTTGTCATGAGATCACTATATTTTATTGATGTGAGCATGCTATCACCATGATCTCTTGATCGTCCCAGATGGTGCCATGTGGTAATTGGTCATAACCGAAAAGATGCTTGCACGATTGGGTGTAAGTGGCTTCTAGAAGATATCACTGCTGTAATCTATCTGTTTCTCGCCATGTGTGCATTCTGTTACAACAGAAAAGATTCCCTTTACTTTGCACCAGCTCAAGGAATTTTTGTCAAGGGAAAGCTTCTCAAGATTAACTGTTTTCTTGCGCGAGCGGCGCAAGGTAGTTAACTGATCCTCTTTCCTTTCTCTGCTGTTGGCGCAACATTTATTGAGCTCTTGCTTTGATATAAACGTCCGCGCAAGGTTTATGAGTGAAGAGTTATCCAAGGAAATTGATCAAGGTTAACTTTGAACCTTGCGCGAGCCCCCGCAAGGTAGTTCAATGATACTTTCCCTTTTTGGATACCTGGCACAGAGTCTAGTGAGTCTTTCTTTAGCAGGGAAGCCTGCGCAAGGTCTCTTTGGCAATTAATAGTGGGTATGGTTCCCTTTGCTTGGCGCAAGGTTTTTGGGACCATACCCCTTCAACTCCCCAGTCCAGTGTTGCTCCTATGTAAAAGTAAAAAGTAGGTGGAGCACTGGACTTAAGATAAGTATGCTGCACTAAATGGGTGCTGGTTCTTTGGTGTTTTTTGCTCCCTGGTGACATGTCATATGTGGACTTTGAAGAATATTTGAATTTCAAATATATTTGGATACGTGTCGCCCATCTAGATAATGTAGTTGGTGAACACACACTTTCCTGAGACGTGGTTATACTGTTGACAGGCTGTCAACAGTACGTGTCTTACTGCATTAATGATAATTCGGCGACACGCACACACGTGAGGGTAATTCCTGTTCTCCACTTGGCCTTTCAGTTACCTGGGAAGGTGTGATGGTCACAAACGTAGCTGTTATCATATCGAGCATTAATTGCGATTGGTATATAAAGGGAAATGGCTCTCCATTTGCTTCTTCACCAGATGATATTCTAGAGAGAGAAACATATATATCCTTCATATTTTCCGGCGACTGCGAAACTCTGATCATCTTTCTGAAAAAATCACCTTCTTCAAGAGTTCTTTCAGCAAGATTTTTATGGCGACTGGATCTAGTTCTGGTAGAGTTTAGGCACCGGCGACGTCTATACTTCCACCATTGAAGTGGGGGGAAAGAAAATTTGATGCCCTGATTGATAATTTTCTGTTTGCTAAGTCTTGGGGAGCTTTTTACCCTAAGGAGGGTGGCACGGCGGCGGATGCTCCGGCCGGCTACATTACGTTGTTCTATGATTATTTTGCCGAGGGCAACTTCAGACTTTCGGTGACCCACTTCATGCTTGAGATTCTAGACTTCTATAAATTCCATATTTCCCAGTTGAATCCCATGGGAATGGTGAGGATTAGGCACTTTGAGTTCGTCTGCCGGTCGATGCAGATCATACCGACAGCTGAGAAGTTCCGGGTATTTTATCAGCTTCACTGCTCATTAGGCTTTTATTCATTCCAACAACGTGTGCGAGCCAAACGGTTGTTGTTAGTGCCACCCAAATCCTACCACGACTGGAAGCATAAGTTTTTTATGTGAAAGCGGCGGTTGTCCTGATGGCTATGACGTTTAGGGCCGGGGAGGATATAGAGTTGGAGACATTGGCTATTCCGACCAACGAAGTGTGGTACCAGAACATTAAAGATGTGCCCAATATTATCTTGCTAGAGAGGGAATTAATTACTGCAGGGATGAGTATTTTGTGGAAGAAGGAACATCGAGAAAAGTCGGTTTACACCAAAGATGGAGTTGGTAAGTAACTTCATGATTTTCTAGAACTGTCTTCCATAAATATTGTATATTGATGAAGTTTTATTGTTATGCTAGCGAAACAGTTGCGCCATTGTACTTGGTGTCTTTTAAGAGAGACAATGGAAAAATGGCTGTTGTGCCGCTTGAGGAGAATGAAGAACCGTGGTTTGATCAGATCTTGGGAAATTTTGAAATTCCTAAGAAAGAAGATCTGAACGCGCAGCCCTCTGCTACTACTGGTAAGTCATATACTGCGGAGCCTAAGTTAGTTATTGCAATATTACTTGTAGATACCAACTCTTTAAGTAATATTGCAATGTAACTTATGGCGCAACGTTTTTCCTTTATTATTGATCATGTAGGTGATTTGCTAAACTTGGGTGTAGGCCCTGAATCGAGAAGAAGAAAGAAGAAGAAGAAGAAGAAGAAGAAGAAAAAGCCAACTGCTACTACTGCGCCAACCTCCACCAAGCCCGACCAGAAAAGTAAGCCTTCTGCTACTACTAAGGCTGAGGGCAAGAAAGATACGCGTCTCATATCTGATTCTTGGTGTGATTATGTGGTGGTGTCAGACTCACTAGAGGGTCTTGCGCGTGTAGGTTTGAGGAAACCAAAACCAGAACCCATCGACACCTCCTCTCTTCCTGCTTCAAACCCAGATGATCCTTTGGAGATCCCTTCAAGTCCTGAAGAGGCGTTGAAGCGCACTTCCAAGAAGAGAAAGGAGTCTAAGACTTTACCACCGTCTCTGCCGGAAAAGGTTGCGCAGCCGCGCATAGGAAAGAAAGGCAATCTGGAAGCCTTCGCAAAGAAATTTTCACCTGGTATGTCCCTTTCTTTGCATACATTGTTGTAATTGCTGCCTAATGCCTTATGCTTGACATTTGTGTTTATTTTTGCAGATAAACCTGTAAAGGTTGCACCGGTATCATCTTCTTCCATACCATCAACGCGTAAGCCTGATATCATTGAAGAAGGTGATGTGACCATAGTGCACCTATTTTTTATGCGGAACCAATCAGTCTAGAAAAAAGTGAAAAGTGGCTCCAGAAGAAGAGCTCAAACAATTTGTTGCCATGAATCCTGCTGGTGAGCAGGTTAAAGATAATGCTTCAGATGTGACTAAGAATCCTGTTAGCGAGCATGTTAAAGATACTGCCACGGGTGCTACTGCAGGAGGGTCTGGTTCTGCGTGGCAAGATAACCCAGCCACGCCCGCTCCTGAGCCTTCAACGTTTATTTCTAAGGGTGCTGGCCCTTCCACCAGAGGCGAGTATTTTATGCCAATTTTGATGATCCAGAAGAGGAGTCACCGTTCGCCCCGAGGAAACGCCTGGGGATTACTATTATCGTTCTTATTCTGAGAAGCGGGCCTCTGAGATCCATCAGCATGTGTCGAAGGTTAAACAGGGTGATGTTTTTACAGATTGGCACTCCCTCTCCAGCGAGGTGAAGCGCCAAGAAGAGAAAAACCATGATGTCACTTATCAAACATTCTTACATGAGTCTGCTCTTGCCTCTTCCACGATGAACAGATTGTGCGCGAGTGGCGCAGCATGAACAAGGAGTGGGATGAGGTTGAGATTGACAAGGCGAAGGCTAAATTTGAAAAAGAGAAGACGTTAAAGATGTGGATTTTGAGGCTGAGAAAGCCAAGTTTGAGGAGTAAAGGAAGACCGAAGAATGGTGCGCGCTTTCTTGGAAGCGGAAATGTGAGGCCGCTGTGCGCAACATGCTGAGGATCGCAAGCGCTTTGTGGAGGCTTGTGACCGAGATAATAATGAAAAAAATTCTCTGCGCAATGAAATTGAGAAGCTCAAGAAAGAGAAAAATGATGATGTTGCTGCAGCGGCAGAGGCTCATTCTCATAGGGAGAGGAGTGAGCAGAATGAGGTAGCAACCAAAATGACTCTCCTCCTTAAGAATTTACGAACTACCATTGCTGTGGTAGATGCTAACGGCTTAGCGTCCACCCATTTGGTAAAATAGTCAACCGCAACAATAACGAACTTGACTGCGCCCGACGCATCAGGAAAAGGTCCAATAAGATTAATCCCCCACTGTTGGAAAGGCCAGGCAGTGGTTATTGGAACAAGAGGATTTTTTGGGCGTAATGTCTTCGGAGCATGTCTCTGGCAAGACATACATTTGCGCAGGATCTCAACTGCATCAACATACATTCCAGGCCAGTAATAGCCTATACTCATGATCTTGGCAACCACCATACGCGGTCCAGAATGAATACCACACAACCCCTCATGGATTTCCCTTACCAAATATTGTGCATCGTGTTGCTTACGCAACGAAGTAAAGGTCCTGAATATGATTTCCGATATAAGATACCATCCGCCATCTCATAATTGATGGCTTTGCATCGAATCTTTCTTGCTTGGGCTTTGTCTGCTGGGAAATGTTCCATGTAGTAGGTACATAATAATTGGAGACATCCAAGATGGATCTCCGATTTCAACCATGCTTACCCGTTTTAGTGGTACAGATGGATTGCTTAATACTTCGATGCAAACCTCTCTTGCCAAATGTTGAAAACTTGTCGCAGCTAATTTGCTCAGGGCATCAGCATGCTTATTCTCACTTCGGTTCACGTGAACAACTTTGAATTGTTTAAACTAAGCGATGAGTGCTTTCGCTTGTTCTAGATAGAGAGCCATGATGTCGCCCTTTGCATCATAAGATCCGATAATTTGTTCAGCGACAAGCTTAGAGTAAACATGAGCTGCTAGGTTCGACGCACCCATTTTAATAGCCTGGCGCAAACCAGCTAAGAAAGCTTCATATTCTGCGTCATTGTTGGTGCACTTAAACTCAAGCCGAATTGCATAAGTGAATTCTGCACCGTCTGGACTTATCAAACGTAATCCTGCTCCTGCCCCATCATTGTTTGATGCGCCGTCAGTGTATAAGATCCATTCTCTGTTATCAACAATGGGAACTGGATTTTGAATTGCTTCGCATTCTTCAACCTTATCTGCTGGAATTTCAGCAATGAAGTGGCTAATACTTGACCTTTGATAGCTGGTCTTGGCTTGTAACAGATGTATCGGGACGCCTCGCGAAGTGGGCAATCGAATTAGGAGCATACAACATGTGTTATAAGCCAAGACCAGCTATCAAAGGTCAAGTATTAGCCGACTTCATTGCTGAAATTCCAGCAGATAAGGTTGAAGAATGCGAAGCAATTCAAAATTCAGTTCCCATTGTTGATAACAGAGAATGGATCTTATACACTGACGGCGCATCCAACAATGATAGGGCATGAGCAGGATTACGTTTGATAAGTCCAGACGGTGCATAATTCACTTATGCAATTCGGCTTGAGTTTAAGAGCAGCAATAATGAAGCAGAATATGAATCTTTCTTAGCTGGCTTGCTCCTGGCTATTAAAATGGGTGCGTCGAACCTAGCAGCTCATGTTCACTCTAAGCTTGTTGCTGAACAAATTATCGGATCTTATGATGCAAAGGGCGACATCATGGCCCTCTATCTAGAACAAGCGAAAGCACACATCGCTCAGTTTAAACAATTCAAAGTTGTTCACATGAACCGAAGTGAGAATAAGTACAGGTAGTCGGAAGTAAAGTATCGTAAGAGAGAGAGTAGTTGAGAATGAATACCTTCTACTTGTCGTCCAAGTTACTTATTTATAGCTGGGGTTTGGGCGCCAAAATGAGAGACGTTAATCTTAACGGAATCTTTCGCCACTCCGTTAAGTTGTGGTTCTCCTGTTAGTGCACACGGATCGTGAGCTCATCAACGGTTAGGGAGGTGCCACGTGTCGTCATGAGATCACTATATTTTATTGATGTGAGCATGCTATACCGTGATCTCTCGATCTCCCAGATGCTGCCATGTGGCAATTGGTCATAATCAAAAGATGCTTGTACGATTGGGTGTTAGTGGCTTCTAGAAGATATCACAGCTGTAATCTATCTGTTGCGCCACGTGTGCATTCTGTTACAACAGAAAAGATTCCCTTTACCTTTGCACCAGCTCAAGGATTTTTTGCCAAGGGAAAGCTTCTCAAGATTAACTGTTTTCTTGCGCGAGCGGCGCAAGGTAGTTAACTGATCCTCTTTCCTTTCTTTACTGTTGGCACAACGTTTACTGAGCTCTTGCTTTGATATAAACGTCTGCGCAAGGTTTATGAGTGAAGAGTTATCCAAGGAATTGATCAAGGTTAACTTTGAACCTTGCGTGAGCCCGTGCAAGGTAGTTCAATGATACTTTCCCTTTTTGGATACCTGGCGCAGAGTCTAGTGAGTCTTTCTTTAGCAGGGAAGCCTGCGCAAGGTCTCCTTGGCAATTAATAGTTGGTATGGTTCCCTTTGCTTGGCGCAAGGTTTTTGGGACCATACCCCTACAAGCATAAGGTATAACCTCAGAGGGTTATTTCCTATATAACTATGGTCAAAAATTTGTATTTGGTTGGGTTCAAAGATCAACCAAACGAGTCAGATTCGAAAGTCAAAGCGGTGGTCAAAACCGCTAGACTTACGGCTCTAAATAAGCACTATACTAAAAGTGACAAGTTAGACATGTTTTGATATGTCTAATGAAGTTGTAAAAGAGTTTTGGTACCAAAACAAACTGTTTTGATACTCGAAATCAGTTCCATCATAAAAGTGCGTATTCATCACTTTTTGACCAAAACTTTGACTTGTCAAAATGACTAGAAAAGATGGAAATCAGTAGGTATGATCATTAAGGACCATAACCATCTTGATTATCATCATATTGCAAGGTTCAAATGGACTTTATGTTGATCAATTCATGACCAAATCTGGAAGTCGAACAAAAGTCAAAATTTTTGACTTTTAGTCCAATTAAACTACAAGAATTGAACAAAGCATGATTGAAAGAACTTACAAACACTATAGGAATGCCAAGATCTCAGAGATTGATCACCAAAAGTGTTGCAAATTCAGTTTGTAGTAGAAAATGAGTTGACTAAAACTTTTCATGAATGATGAACATGGGTATTTATAGATTTCTTGGAGTTCTAGGAGTAAGACAAGTGTCCATGACTCACCAACATGTTAGATTAGTGTCCCACACTTGTCAAATGCAGAGATTAGGGTGGCAAGTTCGTTTGATGAGTCAATGAGCGAATTAACAAGAGGCTGCCACCTTGATATAACAATTCTGATGAGCTGGGGACCCCTTACGGACCATATGGGGTTTTTCCTTATGGTCCGTATGGCCCTTGCAGGGGCTGAGTTTCAGAATTGGCAGAAATGGCCCCTGAACTTGTTTTTGACGCGTTTTGGCACTTTTAACACCCGTTAACCCCATTTTCAAGCTTTATAAGGACAAGAAAGTATAGGGAACTTGAAATGTGCTCAAAAGTATCTCATAGGTCGGTTCGTTTGGTCGTACGGTTGCGGTTTTCGGTTAATTACGATGAAAATCGTAACGAACGCGTGCGTGACCGTAAACGCGTAACGAATGATATTTTTGCATTCCAATCACTAATATACAAGATTTTAATGATTACAAAAATTTTTGGATGCACGTACAGGTTTCGGATAGCGAAATACGCGAAAAGACATAGTTTCACAGAATTTGCAAAATAGCCCCTGAACTTACAAAAGTGTGATTTTGCCATACTGAAGCCCTCGAAACTTATTTCTAAGCTATGATAAGGGTATTTAGGGTATGTTTAGCTTATGACCTTGTTCCAGAGTGTACGTCGCATTAAACTAATTATGTTTACGTAACAGTTTGCGATTTCACTTCTAGAAGTCGTTTGAAAGTTTAGAATTGTGTAAGAATTGAATATGTGCAATTGTCATGATAAAAACACAAAACTCATAAATATAACCCAAAATTTCATTGATTGGTAAACTTGTTCATAATAGTTATAGATTCAAATAACCACAAATGTCACAAGCCAGACCATGATGCCATGTCGGACGACGACGACCTGCTGGACGACTTCCAGCCATTTGCCCTTATCGACCCCGCAGTGGATGATGCTCCACTAGTAGATGATGTGTTAGCCCTCACACTACCTATACATGACCAGGTTATCGATGGCCACCCCGAGGGGGAGCACCTCGTTGTGTACTTAGCCATACCTCTTGCTATCGTCCCACCCGTCATAGACTTGGATGATGACGATGACGTTATTCATGTATTCCACATAGACCACTTGGAGGATGAGCTTGGTGACGGCGAGGTCATTGGTGAGATAGCTATCCTCGAGCTACCTGCACCCATTATACCTATCGTAGACTTATCCTCATCATCTGATGCGGGCAGCAAGCATCTGTCTGATGGTGCCTTATCGGCTGTCCCAGCTACACCCTACCGATACCCTCACCCACCACGGTACTACCCCAACCCCCTGTATCCCCACTGTCTATGCTAGTCCTCTACCTGCTCGTACCCGAGCTCTCGGACCCGCTCCTTACACTAGATCACCTCGACATTACTCCTTGAGCGGTGCTCCACGACACATCGAGCAGACACCCCCACCTCTCTTTAGCGGATCTACCTATCACCCAATACATGACCCACATGCTGCTAGACCCTCACACTGGGCCGGAGCCTCATCCCCTACTGCACCACCCCACATGTATGCCACTCGCCCCTCACCACCCACTTATGGCATGTAAACCCATGTTCCTCCCCGGGCATGAGCCTGTCTGATCTGTACCACCCCTCCCACTTTCCTTCAGTTCCTCTCGATGAGAGAGTGACCTCTCATAACCTACATATATCTCTGATCTTTCAGAGGATCTGGGAGTTACAGACTCGGTATAATACCCGTACCTCTACCAGTGCACCACCCCTACTTCCATCCTCACCTCCACCACCACCACCATCATACCCACCACCATCACCACCCCCATTGCCATCTTCACCACCACCACCGACTCCACCACCCTAGTGTCCCTATCACCACGCGGGGTGCCCATTTGAGGCACGTATGCGTGAGTGGGAGCATATCCAGACTGCCTCCATTAGACGCATCTTCGGTCTAGAGGAGGAGTTGGCCTACCTTCGAAGTTTGTTCCACCGGTCACCATCCCCGCACTCACCTAGTATTGACTACCATCATCTTTTGGGGATTCAGTCCCGCTCTTATGGATCTAGCTTTTGGAAGACTCGGGCCAGAAGATCCAGCTTTTGTAGACAACTGAAGACATGAAGATGCAATGGAGAAGAAAATTTTACTTTTGTATTGTAGTAACTTGTATTGACTGGGGCTATGTAACCCCAAGTCCTTTTGATTCTTCATGAACAAAATGTAACAAGTTGTTGTTATGTATGAAAGTGTATTTTCTTTGTTTCGCATTGTATTTCTTTTATGTTGTGGTTGATACTATTGTGATGTGGTGATATGTTGGTTGATATTATTATGAAATGGTGATGTTGTGGGTGATGTTTATGTATTATGCCGTGGTGTTACTTACACTTTGAGATTACATGATGATTGTGATGATTGGTGTGCTCTTGCATGTTCGCTTATCGTGTGGTTACTCCATATATATATATGATTACTTATTTCGTACCCGACATGTTGTTTATATTATATATAATTGACATATATATATATATATATTTAAATGTTTTAATAATAATAACAAATACTTCTTTTATTATTAAACAGTCGTCTAATTACGATCGATATTTCCTACTAAAAGACGATGCTGCCACGTCGAGGCAATACCAACATTAACACATTACCAACGGCCCCAGAAGAATTGAATGAACGCATCTCTCAGGCAATCGCATAGTACGAAACCAACCCCACTGAGACTAGCGGTGGAACCGGAGGTACATCCGGAACCAGCCCTCTGACTGGTAACGCTCGGTTATTCATAAAACCACATGACATCTTCATTTATTCTATTCGTGCTCTTGCTATACTCACTCTTGAATTGGCGCATCTAATTATTTCAGGTTGCACTTACAAGCAGTTTCTGGACTGCAAGCCCCTGAACTTTGACGGTACAAGATATGCCGTTTCTTTCGTGCATTGGATTGAGAAGACTGACTCATTCATCCGAATGAGCAAGTGCCTGCTGATCAAAGGTTCACTTATGTTACTGGACTCTTCATTGACGGAGCATTTTCGTGGTGGAATCTCCAGGTCCAGAACAAAAGTGATGATGCTGCATACGGTCTGACCTGGAGGAGCTGAAAGAAATCATGAGGAAGAAGTCATGTTCAAGATCGGAAATTCAGAAACTTGAGACAGAATTTTGGAATCTAACGATGATTGGTTCGGATATTGCTGGGGTATACGCAAAGGTTTCATGATTTATCTCGAGTGGTTCCGTACTTGGTGGAACCGGAGTTCAAGAGGATTGAGAGGTACATCTGGTGACTTGCCCCCGAAATTCTAAGTCTGGCTACCTCTTCGAAACCCACGGAAATTGGAGAGGCAATTGAGTTAGATGTCAGCCTTACTGAGGAGGCGGTACGTCAAGGAAAATTTTCAAAATCTAGCCTTAATAAAAAGGAAGCTACTGTGGAGACTTCGGACTCCAACAAAAGAAAATTCTCTCATTTCAAGAAGGGCTCACGAGGTGCTAAAAACTACAGCAACAAGAGGCAAGCCACGAGGGAAGCAAAGGCTTATGCTACCACCACTGCGAACAACACCAACAGAAAGACTTATACCGGGGATGCCCCTAAATGCAATAAATGCTCTTATCATCACTATGGGGAATGCCGAGGCCCCAAGTGTGGCAAATGTGGTAGGTTCGTGTATACCACCAGTGCATGCCGGGGAACAAACTTTAGAGAAAATCAAGGATGTTACGGATGAGGTGACAAAGGACACTATAAGAAGCACTGCCCAAAAGAGAACCAAGCCCGGGGAAGAGCTTTTGTAATTGGAGCTAAGGATGCTCGTCAGGACCCGAATGTGGTCACCGGTACGTTCCCTATAAACAATCACTTCGCATCTATACTTTTCGATACCGGGGTAAATTTTAGTTTTATTTCTTAAGAATTTAGAAATATACTTTCGGTAGAATCGAGTAAATTAGATATTCCATACTCGATAGAACTAGCGAATGGAAAGTTAGTAGAGTCGGGCGAAATAATAAAGAAATGTACCTTGGAATTGGGAGAACAAAAATTCGATATAGATCTATTACCGGTCCAATTAGGTAGTTTCGACGTTGTCATTGGTATGGACTGGTTATCCGATAATCGAGCCAAAGTCATATGTCACGAGAAGATCATTCGTATTCCCTTACCCGACAGAGAACACTTGATGGTGCACAGAGAGAAACACGAAACGCCTTTACGAATTATTAATTGCATGAAGGCTCAAAAATGTTTGAGGAAAGGATGCATTGCCTTTCTTGCTCATGTGATTGACAAGAAGGCGAGGAGCGCAAGGCGGAAGACATATCAGTAGTGAAGGAGTACCCCGAAGTCTTTCCGGAAAACTTGCCGGGACTACCTCCACAGTTACAAGTCGAGTTCCGTATCGACTTAGTGCCAGGATCCGCACCTGTGGTGAAAGTTCCTTATCGACTAGCGCCCTCGGAGATGCAGGAGTTATCTACTCAGCTTCAGGAGCTACTTGACAAAGGATTCATAAGACCGAGTTTCTCTCCTTGGGGAGCTCTGGTGCTCTTTGTGAAAAAGAAGGATGGAACCTTCTGAATGTGCATCGACTACCGGGAACCAAACAAGTTGACCATCAAGAATCGGTATCCACTACGAGAATTGATGACTTATTCGATCAATTACAAGGCTTGAATTTCTACTCCAAAATTGATTTAAGATTCGGATATCATCAGTTGAGAATCCAAGAGGAAAGTATTCCTAAGACGGTGTTTAGGACTCGCTATGGACATTATAAGTTCCTTGTTATACCCTTCGGCTTAACAAACGCCCCAACCGTGTTTATGGATTTGATGAAAGAGTATGTAAACCATACCTCGGTAAGTTCATGATCGTATTCATTGATGACATATTAGTATACTCACGAACCGAGAAGGAACACGAGCAACACTTGAGAACTATTTTGGAACTGCTAAGAAAGAACAATTATATGCTAACCTCTCGAAATGCGAATTTTAGATTCGCGAAAGTACAATTTATGGGTCACGTGGTAAATGAGAATGGAATACATGTTGACCCAACAAATATTGAGGCCATAAAAATTGGAATGCACCAAGGACTCCCACGGAAGTACGACAATTCATAGGTTTAGCGGGATTTCACCGGAGATTCATTGAGAATTTTTCAAAAATTGCTAGCCGCTAACCTCGCTTACACAAAAAGATAAAAGTTCGATTGGGGAGAAAAACAAGAAGCGGCCTTCCAGTTGTTGAAGGACAAACTATGCCAGGCGCCGATACTATCACTTCCAGATGGTACAGATGACTTCGTGGTATATTGTGATGCATCGCATCAAGGCTTGGGTTGCGTGTTAATGCAATGTGAAAAGGTCATCGCGTACGCGTTGCGACAGTTAAAAGTTCACAAAAAGAACTATACCACGCACGACCTAGAGCTAGGTGCAGTGGTATTTGCTTTGAAAAATTGGCGCCGTTATTTATAGAACTAAGTGTACCATATTCACCGATCATAAAAGCCTTCAACACATATTCAACCAAAAGGAATTAAACATGCGCCAAAGGCGATGGGAAGAACTGTTGAATGATTATGATTGTGATATCAAGTACCACCCGGGCAAGGAAAATGTAGTGGCAGATGCCTTGATTCGGAAGGAACGAGTCAAGACTCTACAAGTGCAAGCTTTAGAAATGACAATTCAGACGAACTTTACGACCCATGTGCCTGATGCACATCAAGAAGCTCTAAAACCAGAAAACATTCCCGCGGAATCATTAAGGGGAATGGAAAAACAAATGGAACCAAACAAAGATGGAACTTTGTACTTCAAGGGGAGGATCTGGGTTCCCTATTTCGGAGAATTACGAGATTTGGTATTAGACGAAGCCCACAAGTCAAAATACTCAATCCATCCCGGATCTGATAAAATGTATCAGGATCTAAAGGAGTATTATTGGTGGCCTAATCTCAAGGGAGATATTGTGACCTATGTTCGGAGATGCCTAACATGTGCAAAGGTCAAGGCCGAATACCAGAAAACATCTGGCTTATTACAACAACCCGAGATTCCCATTTGGAAATGGAAGCAAATATCAATGGATTTTATTACAAAGCTGCCGCGGACCTCTCAAGGTCATGACATGATCTGGGTTATCATAGATCGGTTAACCAAGTCGGCTCACTTCTTACCGATTCGAGAAAAAGACGGTACTGAGAAGTTAGCTGAGCTTTACCTTAAGGAGATTGTGGCACGTCATGGAGTGCCAGTGTCGATAATCTCAGACAAAGATGGTCGCTT
Organism: Scalesia atractyloides; assembly: GCA_947069175.1. Taxonomy (NCBI): domain Eukaryota; kingdom Viridiplantae; phylum Streptophyta; class Magnoliopsida; order Asterales; family Asteraceae; genus Scalesia; species Scalesia atractyloides. Next base: position 41,476,461 of record CAMTDV010000025.1, read on the forward strand.
TGTGTCGCGGATATGGCAATCATTTCAAGATTCGTTTGGATCTCGTTTAGCTCTAAGCACGGCGTTTCATCCACAGACTAATGGCCAAAGCGAGCGAACCATCCAAACTTTGGAATATATGCTTCGCACCTGTGTGATGGATTTAGGCGGCAACTGGGATACTCATTTACCGTTGGCAGAGTTATCCTATAATAATAGTTATCACACAAGTATTAAGGTCGCACCATTCGAAGCACTTTATGGACGAAGTGCCGGTCTCCGCTATGTTGGGCGGAAGTCGGTGACAAACAACTCATTGGTCCTAAACTGGTACAAGAAACCACATACAAGATGTTCAAGATCCGCGAGCGTATCAAGACAGCTCGGGATAGACAAAAGAGCTATGCAGATCTGCGACGCAAACCATTATCCTTCGAGGTCGGAGACAAAGTATTACTAAAAGTCTCGCCTTAGAAAGGCGTAGCTAAATTCGGGAAACGCGGAAAACTAAACCCGAGATATATTGGACCTTCGAAATTCTAGCAAAGGTTGGTACAGTTGCATACAAGTTAAAGTTGCCAGAAGGGCTCAATAACGTACACGACACACTCCATGTATCTAATCTAAAAAAAGTCCAACCAACGAGACAGTTATCATCCCAGCCGATGAAATTCATATTGATGACAAGCTCCAATTTACCGAAGAACCCGTTGAGGTTATGGACTGGAAAGTTCAAAAGACAAGAAGGAGCCGAATCAAACTAGTCAATGTCCGCTAGAATTCCGTTATGGACCCGAACATGGGAATGTGAAGACCAAATCAAGACAAAGTACCCCCACCTGTTAGAGAAGACCCATTCAGAGGATGCCTCAAAGTGAATTTCGGGATTAAATTCTTTTTAACAGGGGGAGTATGTGACAAACGGCAAATAACCGGTAATTATGTATAATCTAATCACCTATTTTGTTCTATAATCTCATGCATTTAAGCGTAATTTAATTACATAACTGAGTTGTACGGCATATAACAAGTATTAGTACAAGAAAAACATGATATAACATTTGTTAGTTTCCGTTACAACGCGAGACAATTAAAACTATGTCCTAAAGTGTTGGTAGAGAGTGTTGGGCGCACTATTCACGATTGCACTATTCATGCCAGCAAACCGCTGAAACAAGAATAGAACAACGAATTAAGACATACTGCATAACTGAGTCCATTTATACATGAAAACATTAATGTGGGAATAAGTCTTACAATATTTCATAACTTTCCGGTACGACGCCCTGAATGCAAAATCGTCCGATCGGCTAAAAATATAACATTATGAACTTGTCCATAATAATAATTCAGCAATTCTGGACCTTCGGAATTATGACAAAGGATGAAAAACACACTAAAACATTTAGGGAATATCAATGGGATGTCCGAAATTATAAGCTTCCGGTATTATATCGCTATAAGCGTAACTAGTCCGTTAGCGACCCGACGAGCTAGTGAGCGGTATTTCCGCCACCGTAACAACTAAACGAGAAGCTAGCAAACTAGAAAGCATAATTTGGGACTCCAAATCACTTCATATATCTCTGGGATGTGGATTTATAACTTACATAAAATCCTTGTCGGTACGGCATAAAAGCTTCGTTAGTGAACCGACGCTTAACCGGGAACCATTTAAACTAGTTAAACACCATTTTCACTAGTCTAGTGAACTACTTAATAATAATTCTAGTCCTAATCCCTAATTACTCCCCCCTAATGGTGTGCTTAAACCCCTAATCACTATACTTAAACTAATGACCGAAATATCTAACTAATTAAGACTTAACATGAAAAATTACACTAACCCCCCCCCCCTCATAGTTGACAGTTTTGGTGGGTCCCATTAGACCCACCCGTTGCTTTAGTTGTTGTTGAAAAATATGGAAGGCATGGTATGAAGATTAGGATCTTGACTTGGAGGAAACTTGTAAGATATAACACCATGCCATGACCATCACCTCATCATTCTTCACATCACAATTTTCAAACTCAAAGAACTCTCCTCCCTCTCTCTTAGCTAGACTCATCACCACCACCCTAACACCACCATCTTCAACAATTAAACACCCCATTTTTACTACCATCTAGCCATTTCAAGATCACACAAACATGGATTAAGCATGGAGCTTCACTAGGAGTCTTCTTGGAGCTTAAACATCTTCTTATTCTTCTTGTTTGGCTTGTGCAAAGTTGTAAGCTTTCAAACCACTTTTTTAAGCTTCTTATTACTAGTAGATTACAAAAGTACAAGTTGATGATCTTGAAATTAAAGTTAAAGATAATCAAAAACCCTAAACTCAAACATAATAATCACTAAATATAACTATATTATGTGTTGATGTAGTATATTTGTGATAACTTGTTCATATGATTATGTTGTTTATGTTGATCATGATAAGACAAGTTGTATGATAAATGAGATGATGATTATCTTAGTGCTTATATGTGTAGTAACTTATAAGCATGATAATCTTGTTATGGTGAACTTAAAAATATGATTTAAACATGGATATGTTTAAATCATGAAAGATCATCACCTTCATATTCATGAGCTTTACATATGATCTTTGATACATGAAGGATTATGGACTTCATTAGATTTGAAACTTGATTTAGAAGAACTAGTGAACTTGATTTTCATAAAACAAGTGATACAAAATAAATGGTTATCAAAGTTGCACAATAAAAAACATTTTAATACTTGAAAGTCTTGGAACTTTAAGAGATTTAAAAGTATAAAAATGTATATAATCAAGTATTCAAAAATAATCCACTAAGTAGATGAACATGAAGTTATCACTACAAGAGTCTTATAAAAATTACAAGTATGTAAGCTAATGAAGTGTTGAAATGAAATTGTAGAATCTATTTACTTGAAAAATGAGTTTTGGTGAAACTTGATGAATTAGTGATGATTCGGAAAATTGATTATGGTTTAAATACGTTTTTATAACGTGGAAAACGCCATTTTAGGGGAAACTATGGCGAAAATCTAAAAACTAATCGCAATTAAAAGTATGATTAATAGGCGATTAACAAGGTTAAACGCGATTAGTGGTCTTAAACATCATTATGAGACTTTTTGTGAAAATGGTTAAGTCTTAAAGATACAAGAATTTTTGTGAACTTGAAATATATATATAATATATATATATATATATATATATATAGGACAAGGATCCGTTAGGAACCACCCTTTATTGCGAGAACCGCGAGAACCAGTGTGAACACAAACAGTAATACCTAAAAAATCCAAAAAAATACCAAATTTTTTTTTGTTTTTTAAATTTTTTGTTTTGAAAAAGTCGCCATATTTACTCAACAATATAACAACTATCCATGCACATGTGATTTTCGTCATTTCTTTGACAAATTCCATAATACATTACAAACATTAGACAATTGTACTTTCATTTACACTATCATGTGTAACACACTACTTTTTACATTACCAATATTGTCAATGCACATGTGTATCTATATATATCAAGATGAAATAAGGTGTTTTCGTGCACTAATTTGAATACATTTTCTCTTTCATCTATCATACCATCCATAATACACTACCATGCACATGTGCATTTTCATCATTTCTTTGACAAATTCCGTAATACATTACAAACATTAGACAATTGTACTTTCATTTACACTACTATGTGTAATACACTACTTTTTACGTTACCAATATAAGAAATGCACATGTGCATCTATATGTATCAACATGAAATAAGGTGTTTTGTGTGACATCTGTGCTTTCCAACCTTTGTACTTTATCCATCAATGTTATGTTTAATGAAACTTTGTGTTAAATTTATGAGTTTTATATATTTATTTATAACATTTGTGCATTTTCAATATTGATTTGATTTTGACTTATTAGACCTCTTCTGAGAGTGTAATCGCAAAACGTAATCAGTTAAAACGTAATGTATAGTCCGGAATAGTGACATAAGCTAAACATACCCAAAATATCTTTTACATAACTTAGAAATAAGTTTTGAAGGGTTTAGTATGTCAAAAACAAGCTTATTCGATCATAAGGACTGTTTACGACAAACTACGAAAGTCTGCTGATTTTCATAACGACGCACACTCCAGAACAATAATATAAGTTAAACATACCTCAAATACCCTTTACATGACTTAGAAATAAGTTTTGAGGGCTTCGGTATGGCAAAATCATGCTTTTGAAACTTTAGGGGCTATTTTGCAAATTCTGTGAAACTATGCCAATTTGCTATTTCTTAATCCGAAACATGTACACACATCCCAAATATTTTTGTAACATTATGTATGTATGCATATATAGGTGTGTGTTGTCATGTGTATATGAGAAGAATTGTCACTTCTCTCATTGCCTTGCCACTTGTTGGCTTTGTAGTTGATGCAAATCTTTTGTAATCTTCCAAATTACAATGCAATCTTTTATAGATCTTCCATATCTTGATGAAATCTTTTGTGATCTTCCAAATCATGATGCAATCTTTTGTAGATCTTCCATATCTTGATGAAATCTTTTGTAGATCTTCCATATCTGATAGAATCTTTTGTAGATCTTCCAAATCTTGATGAAATCTTTTGTAGATCTCCATATCTTGATGAAATCTTTTGTGATCTTCCAAATCACGATGCAATCTTTTGTAGATCTCCATATCTTATGAAATCTTTTGTGATCTTCCATATCTCGATGAAATCTTTTGTGATCTTCAATCACGATAATTTTTGTAGATCTTCCATATCTTGATGAAATCTTTTGTAGATCTTGCAATATCGATAATCTTTTGTAGATCTTCCATATCTTTTATGCAATCTTTTGTGATCTTCCGAATATCGATGCAATCTTTTGTAGATCTTCCATAAACTTTATGAATCTTTTGTGATCTTCCATATCTCGATGTAAATCTTTTGTGATCTTCCAAATTATGATGCAATCTTTTGTAGATCTTCCATATCTTGATGAAATCTTTTTGATCTTCAATTACGCGCATCTTTTGTGATCTTCCATATCTTTTATCTTTGTGATCTTCCATTCTTGATGCAAATTTTTGTGATCTTCCAAATCACGATGAATATTTTGTAGATCTTCTATATCTTGATGAAATCTTTTGTAGATCTTGCATATCTCGATGGAATCTTTTGTAGATCTTCCATATCTTGATGCAATCTCATTTAATCTTCCATATCCTATAAATCCAACATAATCTTCTCATTCCAAGGAGAGATCACTTCACTTCTATCGCTCTCTCTTGAAACTCTCGGCCGATATCTTGAACGACGAATAAACAGTTTGAGGGATTTCGTTAGCACATAAAAACGCACCCAAAGGTGAGTACATAGTCCCCTATTTTACGTTTTCAAATGTTTTGGGGTGAAACATATTGTGCCTATGATTACTCTCGTGTTTTTCATGACTTTATACATGCTTTAATTACATAGTATATATACTACATGAGTTTCATTGCAATTGATTTATATATTGATTTTGCATATTTATCACAATGATTTCAAATAAACTTTTGCGGCATATGTTGACTTAGCATATGAGCACATTGATTTACATTACGTTTACTTGCTATGTATGTTGACTGAGCATACTAGTACATTGGTTTTCAAAGACATTTACTTGCTATGTATGTTGACTGAGCATACTAGTACATTAGTTTTCAAAGACATTTACTTGCTATGTATGTTGACCGAGCATACTAGTACATTGGTTTTCAAAGCACGAGCATACTAGTACATTGGTTTTTCAAAGACATTTTTGCTACATTGTTCATGACTTTTTGGTGCGTTGGAGAGTGACTTAATACATTCATTAACATTGATCACGCCACCGGTAGTAAGTTATGGTACCATAGGACTTGACAAATCCCGTTCCCGCTTCCTAGGTTTGTTTGGAAGTTTGTTTAGGGAATGACAGAATCCGATGAAGTGGATAGACCTTTGACTGATAGGGGTCTATTTGACTGTAACAAGGATTGAATGTGTTTGCCAACAATTTGAATACATGTTTAACAATAAAAGCAATGGTTTATAAAATATATCTTTCGATTATTTCAAAGACGTATTTTATTTCAAGACATTTGGTTTATACTTGACTTTTGGTTACACAAGACTTGTTCATATATGACTTTTGTTTACATGACTTGGGTTTACCTTTGCTTTGGTTAAACAAGACTTTTCGATGATGGTTGGTTTATGGCGAGTGATTTAAATAACGTGACGTATGTAATATAATAAAAGCATGGTGGATACGCCGATGGTACTTCCTATATATAAGTGCTTTTATTATCTTACATATTGTGGCGTTATCTGAATCATTTCAAACAAAATACAAGACTCGACATATTATATAACAAAACATGACATTTTATACAAATTCAAGATTTACTTTTAGTTATCTATTCGACCATGCATTACTACTTTGATATTGTATTGATTTTCATATAATCATTATAAACGAAACTTTTATGTTTCATGGCTACTTTTGTATTAATTCAAACATTTCCTTACAATCCTTAAAGCCATGAAACGTCATCACAAAAGCTATGTTACTCACAGGCTTTTTTATGCTGACATACTTTATTTTCACATATGTTTCAGGAGCAAATGCTTAAGGTTGATCATGCGTCACATAGGACGGACTTTGGGCCTTAGTAGCTTAAAACTTGAAGACAATTTAACTCGTGTTATGTTTTATGTTTAAATTTGCAGACAATATAAACAATTTCCATTAAATAAAACTTAACTTGTCATGCCATGGTTGTTGAAAGAATAATTCTGTTACGACACTCCCCAACGTTTCCGCCGCGGTTTGTTGTTTTACACGGTCGGGGTGTGACATTTTGGTACACTACTTTGAATACACTTTCTCTTTCATCTATCATACCATCCATAATAAACTTCCATTACCTCCTACCATCCATAATACAATACCATTACCTCCTACCATTTATAATACAATACCAATACCAATATTTTCACTTTATTACATGTATATCATCACCGTTTATACTATCTAATCAACATATTACATCATAAAGTGACAACTATAATGAACCCATCAACCACTAGATATACTAACAAAAAAACATATATATGAGCCTACTTCATCATTGAAAATCACAAACTTTTTGTACCAAAACACGGTATATAATTGTTATACATAATGATGCACATGTGCATTTAATGTAAAATTGAGTGTATTATGGATGGTATTGTAAATTAAAGTGCAATTATCTACTAGTGATAATGTATTACTGAATTTGTCGAAGTTATGATACATATGCACATGTGCATGGATAACTGTTATTCGAATTTTTTACTTTTTATTTTGGTAACGAAATATAACGATTTTTATTAAAAAATATTAAAAAAATTGAGTGTTTTTTTATTTTTTTTAGATTTTATTTTGCAATGAAGGTGATTCTCGCGGTTCTCACAATAAAGGTGGTTCTCGCATGAACCATACTATATATATATTATATATATATATATATATATATATATATATATATTCACAAGAATAAATGGATAAAAATAATGGCAAGATGTAAATATAATTTTTGGTAAAAATATATATTTTGGAAACTCATCAAAGTATATGTATTATGTGTTATGTGTATGTATATAGATACACTTAGGATGATCAAAATAATACATCCATGACACCAAGAAAATACTTGTATAAAACAAGTATAAAAAGACACGAAAATACATATACACGTTCCTTCAAATTTCCAAAGAAATACCACGAACGGACGAATGAACGAATCGGACAACGGACGAGTTACAAAAAAATAATATATATTCTTATGAAATAATAGTATTTCCAACCGCAAGTAAGATATATAATTTATTTTAATAAAATAAAAGAATATATATCGTGAACGACTATAAATGGGCGTATCGTCATCACGAGGAGATCACTGCGACACATGGGCGTTTATCGACACAAAAATATATATTAAATGATCACGACGATGCTTCTAAGAATCTATATATTTTTTACACCAAACTAATATACATTATCGATAGCAAAAATCCGAAGTTTAAAAAGTATAAACACTACTAAGTAAGAAAATAAGTATGTGAAGATACTTGGCAAAACTATACTTAGTAAAAATTATAAGTATAAGACTTTCCACTAAAATGGACTCAAATAGTTAATTATTGTGGGCTAGGCCCAAATACATAATAGCATGGGCCAGACCCATTCTACTAACTTAATGGATTTATAAAAGTTATGTGGGTTATGCCCAATACATAAAAGACATGGGCTAGGCCTAATACATAAAAGACATGGGCTAGGCCCAATACATAAAAGACATGGACTAGGCCCAATTACAACATAACATGGGCTAGGCCTAATAACAATATAACATGGGCTAGGCCCGATGACAAAGATAACATGGGCTAGGCCCAAAGACATGAGAACATGGGCTAGGCCCAATGATAAGATGACATGGGCTAGATCCAATGACATGCGTGCAAGGCACGAAGACAAGTGAAGGGCAAGGCCTGTTCACGCGCGATTTATTATACAGGCAAAATATGTACATTTGTTTTTACAATATATATGAATAAATAATATAAAACACACAAGCTACCAACACTATAAAAACAATAAAGTTGTTCAAGGAAAATAAATAAATACATAACAATATTTCAAGATGAACAACTTGTACGAGGTCCACCAAGACCTAAGGGTCTAATGAATTTAATACACATGTAGGGTATACACGTGTACGGACACTTGAATCACATTTGTACGACTTTACGGAACGCAAACCAGTGAGTTCATGTCCCCCTTTTCTTTTAAACGTTTTCGGTTTTATAACACTCGGGGGGAAATACATGCTTATGACAAATCGTATGTTAGCTACGGGTTTAGTTGATGACAATGATCGATGTGTGTAAGTAGGATGATGACAATAATAACCATTAATCACGTAGTGACCAAGGTGCAAATGGTGTAGATCTATTGAGCTTGAGACACGCTCCACTCCTGGTTGGTATACCCTAGAGTGCTTTTGTGAGCCCAATTGATGCCAAAAGTTTTCTCGGGTTGGTTATTTACTTATGGCACATAATATCGGGGCCTCGCTACCCACTGATAAATCCTTAAACCCAAGATTGATGACAATAACATACTCGGATTTCAATGATGGATTTCAACTATGACATTTTATACGTTTTTCAATGATAGATCCTCCATTCCATTTTTGTTTTTCAACCTTATCTTCAAGATTCAAGTCCCTTCCAAGGTGTTCCCAAGCACTTATGAAGATCCTAAAGTGATTTGAAACCAAGCTCCAAATCATCATACTTTGTCAAAAAAAAACCCACCAAAATCTTGAAGGACGAATAAACAGTTTGAGGGATTTCGTTAGCACATAAAAACGCACCCAAAGGTGAGTACATAGTCCCCTATTTTACGTTTTCAAATGTTTTGGGGTGAAACATATTGTGCCTATGATTACTCTCGTGTTTTTCATGACTTTATACATGTCACACCCCGACCCGCAGCGGAATAAGAGTCGGGGCATAATTGGGTTATCACCAAAGCTCATGATATTTACTAATATGTTTCATATTTATTAAATTCAAAATTACATCCTCAATATTCCAAACATGTTCATACAATTACAAAGAAAGATAATTAACTAAACAATCCTAAGTCTAAATCCGTTTATTCTTCTAAGCCATCTTATGTATTTCTTGCTGCAGCTGGATCACCTGTATCATGTGTAAAAATGGGGGTTTTTGGGTCAACATAAGTTGGCGAGTGAACCTTGTTAGAAAAACATTTATTATTGATTTCTTGTTATATTGATTATGGAAAATTGTGCAATAATCATATGTGAGCAAACGTAAATAATCATACAATAACAATAACAACAACCAACAATAACATACAATAACAAACCAACTTGCATGAATGTATAACATGAATGATACTGTATATGTTGGCAACGTCACGTTCACGCTCATAGGTAATGGGGAACGGACGGCCTATGATAAATGTCTGTGCGATCAAGGCTCAATCAAACGGAGCCGATCGTATGTTGGCAACGCCTAGTTCACGCTCATATGTAATGGGGAACAGCTCAACGCTCATATGTAATGGGGAGCGGCGGCCTATGATAATGTATGTACTGAAAATGATAAATTTAATCTAAATAATAACCACACAAACAGTTGATACATGATGAATACAAATTTGTTCATGGATATGATGGATGCACAAGTGTTTAAATGTAATAAATAATAAGACACATGATACACCCCAAAAACGTGATTGAAACGGGGAATTTGTAGAGATTCACTCACATTGGGTGCGTTCGGTTGAGGATGATGAATGCGCACGAGTTTAGAGGATTGATCGACGAGAATTAACTAACCTAAATAATAACGAAAAGGTACGGTAAATGAGTGGATTTTATTAATAATTTTAATAAGATTTTTAGATATATTTTTTGTGAGTTTAAGGCTATTTTCTAACTTTTAAAACATTATTTTTAAGTATTTTTAATTGATTTTTAAATTAAATAAATAAATAAAAATATATAAAAAATGTTGACTTTTGAGTTGACCATTGACCGTTGACTGTGAATGTTGACTGTTTGACCGGTTCGCTGGTGTGCAAGTGTGTGCCGGGTAAGGCTCGAACCCGAGACCTCCTGTACGCGTGCACGCAGCTCTACCAACTGAGCTACGTGTCTAACCTGAAATATTTATGATTTTAATTATATTTATATACTGTTTTAATTTATTCAAAATTCATTTATTTTTAAAAAGGATTTTAATTATCGAACCGGTGCCGTCAACAGGTCTCGAACCCGGGACCTGTGATTTAGTGTTGTGGTCAGGAATCCATATGCGATCTAGATAGTACAGAATACCGTCGTATTTAGTTTCAATTTTAAGTTCAGCTCCACAGGACAGCTCCTTTCGTACGTCGTCTTCCGTTACTGAAACATGTTGGGCTTCTCGAATTTGATCTTTGATATCTGTTATGATTTGCAAACATAGCAGACGAATGGAGTTAGCATAACCCTTTCGACTGAGTGCATAGGCCACCACATTTGCCTTGCCATGATGATACCGAATTTCACAGTCGTAGTCATTAAGAAGTTCGACCCATCTTCGTTGCCTCATGTTTAACTCCTTTTGGTTTAAGATATGTTGAAGACTCTTGTGGTCAGTGTATATTTCACACTTAGTACCGTAGAGATAATGTCTCCATATCTTAAGAGCGAACACAACAGCTCCAAGTTCTAGGTCGTGGGTGGTGTAGTTCTTCTCATGAGTTTTGAGTTGTCTAGAAGCATAAGCTATCACCTTTCCTCTTTGCATTAGAACACAGCCTAGTCCTTGCCCTGACGCGTTGCAATAAACCACGAAGTCATCACAACCTTCAGGAAGAGTGAGGATAGGTGCGTCACAGAGTTTTTGTTTAAGGGTTTGGAAGGCTTCTTCTTGTTTGGGTCCCCATATGAAGGGTTTTCCTTTATGAGTTAAAGTCGTGAGTGGTACAGCAATACGAGAGAAATTTTCAATGAAACGGCGATAATAACCAGCCAAACCAAGAAATGATCTTACTTCGATAGGTGTACGTGGCGCTTGCCATTCTTGTACCGTTTTGATCTTTGAGGGGTCGACATGTATTCCCTTGTCATTAACGACATGTCCAAGGAATTGTACCTCTTTTAACCAGAATTCGCATTTGGAGAATTTAGCGTAGAGCTTCTCATTCCCTAAGAGTGTAAGGATGAGTCGAAGGTGTCGTTCATGATCAGACTTAGACTTTGAGTAAATGAGAATGTCGTCGATGAAGACTATAACAAAGCGATCGAGATAGGGTTTGCAGACTCTGTTCATTAGATCCATGAAGACAGCTGGAGCGTTGGTTAGACCAAATGGCATGACCATGAATTCATAATGACCATAACGAGTTCGGAAGGCGGTCTTTGGGACGCCTTCTTCATGTACTCTGAGTTGATGATAACCAGAACGAAGGTCGATTTTTGAAAAACAGTTGGCGCCTTGAAGTTGGTCAAGAAGATCATCAATGCGAGGTAATGGGTAGCGGTTCTTGACCGTTAACTTGTTGAGTTCTCTGTAGTCGATGCACATGCGAAACGTTCCATCTTTCTTCTTCACAAAAAGGACAGGTGCACCCCAAGGCGAGGAGCTAGGACGTATGAATCCTTTGTCAGTCAACTCTTGCAATTGACTGGCTAGCTCTTGCATTTCGGAGGGGGCTAACCTATAAGGATATTTTGCAACTGGCGTAGCTCCAGGTATAAGATCAATGCGGAATTCGACTTCTCTCATGGGAGGAAGTCCTGAAATGTCGTCAGGAAAAACTTGTGGAAAATCTTTTACTACTGGGATGCCTTCAAGTTTCTTCTCCTTGGTTCCCTTTTTGATGACATGAGTTAGAAATGCGACATAATTCTTGCGGAGATATTTTCAGGCTTGAAGGCAGGACATTAATTTGAGCCCTTTCGATGGGGTTTCTCCAAAGATTCGTAGAGTCTGACCGTTTGTAAGAGGAATGCGTATAAACTTTTCACAGCATACAACTTCAGCATGGTGATGGCTGAGCCAGTCCATACCAATTATAATGTCAAAGCTTCCCAACTTCATAGGTATAAGGTCAACTGGAAAATCGTGATCGTTTAAGGTGAGAGTAAAATTGCGTATAATAGAGTTTAATGAGACTGGTTTTCCGTCAGCAACTTCCACCGTTATGGATTCCATGAGTTTATCACGAGTTTGGTTGAGGATGGGTTCAAATTCTAAAGATACAAAACTTTTATCCGCGCCAGTATCAAATAACATGGTTGCATAACTACCATTGATGAGAAACATACCGTTAACCACATTGTTGTCGGCCCTAGCTTGATTGGCGTTGATGTTGAAAGCTCCTCCTCTAGCAGGTGGAGGAGCTTGGTTAGCTTGATTCACCGGATTTGCTTAAGCTTGAGCATGTATAATGTTCACCAAGCGTGGACAAGTGTTTCTAAAGTGGTTTGGGTCTCCACAATTGTAGCAAGCCCGCATAGGTTGCACCATGGGATAGTTGGGTTGGTAGTAGGATTGGGCTATATGTTGGGTAGGTGGTAGTAGTAGAGGTTGTTAGGCTTGACCCACTATCTGATGGTGGGTTTGGGTTGAGGGCTGGTGGCGGTTCGTTCGCTGAGGTATGCGACAGGTTAGAATGGTGTGACCTGCGCGACCACAACCGGTACAATGTTGGCAGGGATGATCAGGAAAGTGATGGTATTGGCAACGGTTGCATTTTGGGTATGGGCCGGAGTATGGCCTTTTATATGGTGCAGGTGAGGGGGCAACTTGGGTAATGGGTGCAGTAGGGATAGGGAAATTTGTTTGTGTGACAGCAAAGTTTCTGGTGTTACGTTTCCTCTTGTTAGCAAACTTAGAGGAGGAGGTGGAATGGTTTGAAGTTTGGCCCTCAACGGGGGCTTTCTTTTTCTCATCTTTAAATTTACCGTTGCGAATTCGATTCTCGGTAAGCTCAGTAGCTAGTTCCATAGCAGCTTCAAGTGTTGCAGGCGAAGTGCTGAGAACTGAGTCTTGGATTTTCGAGGGGAGACCTTGAATATAGTGTTCGACTAAACGGTAAACTGGGGTGAACAAGTTAGGGACCATTTGGTTCAACTCTAATAACCTCTTGTTGTAGGAAGTATGATCTCCCTCCTTTTGCTTCAACGAATGAAATTCATCCTCTAACTTTTTGATCTTGCTTCTAGGACAGAAACGTCTCGTCATAATTTCCCTTAACTCCTCCCACGTTAAGGCCAATGCATCTTCGATTCCTCTCTTACCCTTTTCAGTATTCCACCAGGTAAGAGCTACCCCAAATAGCCTCCCGGTTGCGTATCGTACCTTGCGATCCTCGGGACAATCGCAGTTGAGGAAGGTGTTTTCCATTTCCTCAAACCAGTGGAGGAGAGCAGTGACACCTTCGGTCCCTTCAAATTTCGGAGGATCGCAAGACTTGAAATGTTTATATGAGCACTTTTTGGTAGGAGGGTTGCCGATGTTCTGGTCTTCTTGCTGGGGAGGATTGATGGGATTTGCGGCGAGAGCTTGTTGGACTTGAACTACAATGTCAGGAAGCACCGCGGCCATTTGTTTCGCGATTTGGGTGGCCAAGCGTTCGTTTGACCTTCCTGATCTTCTACCCCCTCGCTGTTGCCTAGCCGACATCTACAGGAATATACATAAGAAGATTGTGAGTTTATGGAGTCTTTTTAGGTGTCATGTGTCTTAAAAAAAATAAAAATAACATAAACATCACTAATGCAACTACATCCATAGGATGTCTTGGGTTTGCTCATGTTGGGCCTCAAATGTCCCCCATACTTTCACCTGCATAGTCATGTGGGCCCCCATGACTATTGGCTTAGTAGGATTCACATTAGTATTGGCGTTTAACACTCGCATCACCCGAATGAAAACCATGAAATATGTTTACGAGATGTATGGTCGGAAGGTGTCCAGGTGTAGACACAGTGACAACTCAAAGTGGGGTTAGCTCACACGACGTTTGGTATAGCATGCTTTGGCCTAATAGGTCCTTCGTACTCTCATGTTAGTCCCCAGGTAGGCAAACTGGTCCTTTATTTTGGATTTATACGAATGCCAAGCCTAGACAGGACGTTCCGACTACCGGTACTTGTACCCTTCAGTTACTACATGCCCGTCATGAGAACTCACTTTGATGTGATTTGAAAATACAAAAATCGTTGTAAAAATCATGGAAATGATGTGGTGTGTGCTCTCATGGATATGATATGTTATGAGAATATGATTCATGATAGGCATTGTATAATAATATGTACTTATGAGCATGCTTGCATAACATTGAAACATAAAACATAAAACATATAAACATCATGAATTTTGCATGTAACACACAAAAATTTTTAAAAATTCTAATCAGCTATAGTATAGGCTCTAAGGGTCTAATAACCTATCCTATATCCCTATAGTCATGGCTCTGATACCAATCTGTCACACCCCGACCCGCAGCGGAATAGGAGTCGAGGCATAATTGGGTTATCACCAAAGCTCATGATATTTACTAATATGTTTCATATTTATTAAATTCAAAATTACATCCTCAATATTCCAAACATGTTCATACAATTACAAAGAAAGATAATCAACTAAACAATCCTAAGTCTAAATCCGTTTATTCTTCTAAGCCATCCTATGTATTTCTTGCTGCAGCTGGATCACCTGTATCATGTGTAAAAATGGGGGTTTTTGGGTCAACATAAGTTGGCGAGTGAACCTTGTTAGAAAAACATTTATTATTGATTTCTTGTTATATTGATTATGGAAAATTGTGCAATAATCATATGTGAGCAAACGCAAATAATCATACAATAACAATAACAACAACCAACAATAACATACAATAACAAACCAACTTGCATGAATGTATAACATGAATGATACTGTATATGTTGGCAACGTCACGTTCACGCTCATAGGTAATGGGGAACGGACGACCTATGATAAATGTCTGTGCGATCAAGGCTCAATCAAACGGAGCCGATCGTATGTTGGCAACGCCTAGTTCACGCTCATATGTAATGGGGAACAGCTCAACGCTCATATGTAATGGGGGGCGGCGGCCTATGATAATGTATGTACTGAAAATGATAAATTTAATCTAAATAATAACCACACAAACAGTTGATACATGATGAATACACATTTGTTCATGGATATGATGGATGCACAAGTGTTTAAATGTAATAAATAATAAGACACATGATACACCCCAAAAACGTGATTGAAACGGGGAATTTGTAGAGATTCACTCACATTGGGTGCGTTCGGTTGAGGATGATGAATGCGCACGAGTTTAGAGGATTGATCGACGAGAATTAACTAACCTAAATAATAACGAAAAGGTACGGTAAATGAGTGGATTTTATTAATAATTTTAATAAGATTTTTAGATATATTTTTTTTCTGAGTTTAAGGCTATTTTCTAACTTTAAAAACATTATTTTTAAGTATTTTTAATTGATTTTTAAATTAAATAAATAAATAAAAATATATAAAAAATGTTGACTTTTGAGTTGACCATTGACCGTTGACTGTGAATGTTGACTGTTTGACCGGTTTGCTGGTGTGCAAGTGTGCGCCGGGTAAGGCTCGAACCCGAGACCTCCCGTACGCGTGCACGAAGCTCTACCAACTGAGCTACGTGTCTAACCTGAAATATTTATGTTTTTAATTATATTTATATATGTTTTAATTTATTCAAAATTCATTTATTTTTAAAAAGGATTTTAATTATCGAACCGGTGCCGTCAACAGGTCTCGAACCCGGGACCTGTGATTTAGTGTTGCACACAGTCCACCGCTGGACTGTGTGTCTAACTTGGTTAATATACTGATTTTTATTATACTTAACATCTTTAGTGAGTTAACCCGGTTCGGTTCTAAAAAAAAACATTTTTATTTCCGAGAATAGGGTCGTGATAGGAATCGAACTCGAGACGTATGTTTATTGTTTGCACACAGTCCACCGCTAGACTGTGTGTCTAACCCGTTTATTATACTAATTTTAGTTAATCTTATAATCATAATCGACTTCGTCTTCTTCGCTTACGAACACAGACAACGATTAATCAACTGAACTTGCTTAATTCGATTAACAGGCATATGAATGATTAAAATGTAACGGATAGGAGAAAGGTTTTGGGAATGAACATACCGGAATGACGACTTTTCACAGAACTCCGGCAATATCGTCGGCTCTGCTTTTATGAACTTCGTCTGAGCGGACCAATTAACAGTTTTGATTGATTAGATATGAAATTGAGTTACTAATCAATGATTAACAGGAGGTTTAATGATCTTACCGATTAACAGCATGATTTCGGAAATTTCAGGATTTTCCGGCGAGTACAGAATATCCGGCAACGTCGTCTGGGATTGATTCTGGATGATGGATTGATGTTAGTAATGTTCTAACAATGGATTGAAACTGAAGAGTCGATGTATTTTACCGTTTTGATGAAAGGCACGGTTTTCCGACGAAAGTCCGGCTTGTTCAAAAAGTAATTCCGACGACCAGAAAATAGAGTAAACGTGAAATTAGAAGTTCTGGGAATGTAATTGAGTCGCGAGATGAGGATTTTGTTGAAGTAATGCAAGAAGTGAATGTTTTCGGTTATAAAAACCGAACATCACCTGAATTCAAGTCCATTAACGACTGAAATGATTTAAAATGTCGGTTTATCGGTTATGATCAAGAATCCGCGAGCACTCAAACGTCTTGGACGGTTGGGAGCCGATATCGGTTTCAGTTTGGCGCAACAGGTTGATTCATGGTTGTACATATGTTTTAATTGTTTCCTAGAACTCACAAAAACATCAAGTGGCGGAGTGGTTATACGTGCGTGAGTTAAGTTGCTAGGCTCACTCGGCTACCCGGGTTCGAATCCCGGCAGCCGGTTTTCTTTTTTATTTATTTTATTTTCACTTTTTATCAATTATAGTTTTTACATTCTAACTTGTTTATTAATTATGCATCGTTTAAGATTAAAATAAACATAAATACGCAACGAAAAATTTATAACTTGATATTCGATTACAAACGAAGCGGGTTTGGAAAAACCCGTTTTTTGACAAATGTTACAATACATGCTTTAATTACATAGTATATATACTACATGACTTTCATTGCAATTGATTTATATATTGATTTTGCATATTTATCACATTGATTTCAAAGAAACTTTTGCGGCATATGTTGACTTAGCATATGAGCACATTGATTTACATTACGTTTACTTCTATGTATGTTGACTGAGCATACTAGTACATTGGTTTTCAAAGACATTTACTTGCTATGTATGTTGACTGAGCATACTAGTACATTGGTTTTCAAAGACATTTACTTGCTATGTATGTTGACTGAGCATACTAGTACATTGGTTTCAAAGACATTTACTTGCTATGTATGTTGACCGAGCATACTAGTAAATTGGTTTTTCAAAGACATTTTTGCTACATTGTTCATGACATTTTGGTGCGTTGGAGATTGACTCAATACATTCATTAACATTGATCACGCCGCCGGTAGTAAGTTATGGTACCATAGGACTTGACAAATCCCGTTCCCGCTTCCTAGGTTTGTTTGGAAGTTTGTTTAGGGAATGACAGAATCCGATGAAGTGGATAGACCTTTGACTGATAGGGGTCTATTTGACTGTTACAAGGATTGAATGTGTTTGCCAACAATCTGAATACATGTTTAACAATAAAAGCAATGGTTTATAAAAATATCTTTTGATTATTTCAAAGATGTATTTTATTTCAAGACATTTGGTTTATACTTGACTTTTGGTAACACAAGACTTGTTCATATATGACTTTGTTTACATGACTTGGGTTTGCATTTGCTTTGGTTTAAACAAGACTTTTCGATGATGGTTGGTTTATGGCGAGTGATTTAAATAACTTTACGTGTGTAATATAATAAAAGCATGGTGGATACTCCGATGGTACTTCCTATATATAAGTGCTTTTATTATCTTACATATTGTGGCGTTATCTGAATCATTTCAAACAAAATACAAGACTCGACATATTATATAACAAAACATGACATTTTATACAAATTCAAGATTTACTTTTAGTTATCTATTCGACCATGCATTACTACTTTGATATCGTATTGATTTTCATATAATCATTATAAACGAATTTTTTTTGTTTCATGGCTACTTTTGTATTAATTCAAACATTTCCTTACAATCTTTAAAGCCATGAAAGTCATCACAAAACCTATGTTACTCACAGGCATTTTTATGCTGACGTACTTTATTTTCACATATGTTTCAGGAGCAAATGCTTAAGGTTGATCATGCGTCACATAGGACGGACTTTGGGCCTTAGTAGCTTAAAACTTGAAGACAATTTAACTCGTGTTATGTTTTATGTTTAAATTTCCAGACAATATAAACAGTTTCCATTAAATAAAACTTAACTTGTCATGCCATGGTTGTTGAAACAATAATTATGTTATGACACTCCCCGACGTTTCCGCCGCGGTTTGTTGTTTTACGCGGTCGGGGTGTGACAGAAAGATTAGTATCAGAGCCAATGGTTATAGGGAATTAGGTTATTAGTAATACTTTGACCTAGACTAGAACTTTTCTAGGACCCTAACACAAGTTATCTTATGTTTAGATTTTTAAAACAATACCGTCACCTATCCTTAGGTGAACACCAAAACATAAACACAATTTCCAAAATGATTTTTGAAATCAATCATCCATCCTTGGGTGATTTGTTTTTGGCGTTAAGCCTTTGATGTTTTCAAAATCTCGTCAAAGTTTGGGTCTTATTAATGTGAACACGCGCAATCTGGAAGGGTGGGTGCCTGTACCCTGAGTTTTCTGTCTAAGGCTAGAGTGTTCGTACAAATCCGCATTATCGGACCAGTCACTCTTACCTGGGAACTCCTGGGGTGAGTGTCCACTTATAGGCTAAAGCATGTCTTCGTAATACATTATAAAGACCCATCTACTTTAATTAGTCATTGTGTGTCGTTCGTTTGTTTGGGAAACGAATGAATGACCACCATCCTTATATTGTCGATATTTTATCATCTCATTTTTATTATCCAACATTCATCTCACTCGCTTCCTATCATGTTTCTCTTTTAGAATGCCTCCTTGACGAGACACAAATGCTAATCCGGACCCAGCCATGGCAGCTATGATAGCTCAGCAGATTGCTGCTGTACTACCTAACCTCGTAACTCAAATGAACCAAGCCAACAATAATGCACCTGCTTCTTGCAACTTTAAACACTTTAACTCGGCTAAACCGCTCAAGTTTAATGGTTCTGAGGGAGCATCTGGGCTCCTACAGTGGTTTGAGAGTCTTGAAAATACTTTTCGTCATGTGCAATGTCCGAATGAGCGCAAGGTCGAGTTTGCATCGAGTGTGTTTGAAAAGAGAGCGCTAACATGGTGGAATGGGGTGATGAGAGACAGGGGTGCTGATATTGCTATGGGTCAGACTTGGGAAGAACTCAAGGCCTTAATGATGAAGGAGTTTTGTCCCCGTCACGAAAATAGGGCACTTGAAAATGAGTTCCACGACCTGAAACAAAACAGTGGTGAGAATCGTGCGTATACTGACAGGTATGAAGAGTTGAGCTTGTTATGTCCTGAGATGGTGACGCCTTTGGATAAGGCGATTGAGAAATACATAGATGGTCTTCCTGACCCGGTTCAGGATATTGTCACCGGCAGCAACCCCACTACTGTCAGGCAAGCCATTGAGCTCGCTGCAACACTGACCGAATCACTGATCAGAAAGGGTAAGCTCCACCGAAAAGGTGACAAGAAGCCATCTGACAAGTCCGAGAAACAAAAGGATAAGAAGGCTGAAGAAGTCTAGGAAGCGTAAGGCTTCCAAGAACTTTGCTGTCACTACTCAACCCAATCCTGTCGCTCCTAACCAGCCTGCTCTACCTCCTACGAAGAAGTAGTATACCGGCACTGCACCTTTGTGCAACAAGTGTAATGGTCATCACCAGCCTCAGTTACCATGTCGTATTTGTGCAAACTGTGGACGATCTGGCCATCTGGCCAACACTTGTCGATGTCCTCCTGCTCAGAACCTAGCCGCACAAAACCAACTTCAGCAGCCAACAAATCTTGTGCGACCTCACTATCCACCAGGATCTTGCTACAACTGTGTGACCTTACTCACTACCGTAACAATTGCCCAGGATTGGCGAATGCGAACCAGGCTCGCAAACAAGCTTTCAACATTAATACAAATGAAGCACGGGCAGACAACGAGGTGGTAAATGGTACGTTCTTTGTTAACAACCATCCTGCTTCTATACTATTTGATTCGGGTGCTGATAGAAGTTTTGTGTCCTTAACATTTGAGTCTTTACTTGCGAAACCAAGAACCAAACTAGGAAAGCCCTTGAGAGTAGAAATAGCCAGTGGTGAACCTCTTGTACTTAATTCTGTCATTCCTGGTTGTCAATTGAACCTCAATAACCATCTTTTTCCTATTAACCTCACACCTATGCAACTCGGAAGCTTCGACATTATAGTGGGAATGTATTTGTTGACCAAACATCATGCCGAGGTGGTTTGCTTCGATAAGATTGTTCGTGTACCTCTTTCGTCTGGTGAAGTTCTGGAAGTTCGTGGAGCGAAACCGGTTAGTAGCCTCAAACTCATGACTTGTACCCAAGCCCATAAATACCTACGAAAGAAATACGTTGCATTCTTGGCCCGTATCGTAGAGGACAAAGGCAAAGGTAAAACAATTCAGGACATCCCCATTGTTCGGGATTATCCTGAGGTATTTCCCGAGGAGCTTCCTGGTTTACCCCCAGCGCGTCAGGTTGAGTTTCGTATAGACCTTGTACCTGGTGCCAACCCGATAGCTAAATCCCCTTACCATCTTGCACCGTCTGAAATGCAAGAATTATCAAAACAGCTTCAGGAGCTTTCTGACAACGGATTTATTCATCCGAGTTTTTCACCTTGGGGTGCTCCAGTTCTGTTCGTGAAAAAGAAAGACGGATCCTTTTGTATGTGTATCAATTACCGTGAGCTTAACAAACTCACGATCAAAAATCGATATCCCCTACCTCGCATTGATGATCTCTTTGACCAGCTACAGGGTGTGACTTTCTTTTCGAAGATCGATCTTCGTTCTGGGTATCATCAGCTTCGTATACTCGAGGAGGATATTCCCAAGACAGCTTTCCGCACTCGTTACGGTCATTATGAATTCAGTGTCATGCCCTTTGGTTTAACAAATGCTCCTGCTGTTTTCATGGACTTGATGAATAGGGTTTGTAAGCCTTATTTGGACAAGTTTATCATTGTTTTTATTGATGACATCTTGATTTATTCCAAGGCTCGAGCCGAACACGAACAACATCTTCGTTTAACAATGGAACTTCTCAAGAAAGAACAACTTTACGCCAAGTTCTCCAAGTGCGAATTTTGGCTTAAGGAAGTTCAGTTTTTGTTTAGGTCACATTGTTAATGAACAAGGTATTCACGTAGATCCCGCCAAGATCAGTGCAATCAGGTATTGGAGTACACCTACTACTCCTACCGAAGTTCGTTCATTTCTGGGTCTCGTGGGTTATTAGCGACGCTTCATTGCAAATTTCTCCAAAGTTGCAGTTCCCCTCACTGCTTTAACTCAAAAGAATAAACCTTTTGAGTGGGGACCCAATCAGGAAGAAGCCTTCCAAACTTTGAAGAAAAAGCTTTGTGACGCTCCTATTCTATCTTTACCCGAAGGTAACGACGACTTTGTAGTATACTGTGATGCATCGAACTTAGGCCTCGATTTTGTTCTTATGCAAAGAGACAAGGTTATAGCCTATGCATCGAGACAGTTAAAGGTTCACGAAAAGAACTACACCACTCATGATCTTGAATTGGGTGCTGTGGTGTTCGCTCTTAAGATTTGGAGACATTACCTTTACGGTACAAAATGCATGGTTTTTACGGACCACAAAAGTCTCCAGCATATCTTCAATCAGAAAGAACTTAACATGAGACAACGACGTTGGTTCGAGCTTCTGAATGATTACGACTGCGAAATTCGCTACCATCCTGGCAAGGCGAATGTTGTAGCTGATGCTCTTAGTCGTAAAGAACGTGTTAAGCTACTTTGTATCCAAGTTCAATCTGACATCCAAACACGTATTCTTAAAGCTCAACGTGCTTGTGTTACGCAAGGCATGATGGGTAATGAATTACCTCATCATCTTGAGCTTCAACTCGAATCTAAAGAGAATGGGTTGCTTTACTAGCTGAACCGTTTATGGGTTCCAAGTCTAGACAATCTCCGCACTTTGATTATGAACGAGGCTCATAAATCTCGTTATTCGATCCATCCTGGTGCGGACAAGATGTACAAGGATCTCCGTACCCAGTACTGGTGGCCGGGTATGAAGAAAGACATAGCTCTGTTCGTTTCTAAATGCCTTAATTGTCTTAAGGTAAAAGCAGAACATCAGTGTCCTTCTGGTTTGCTTGAACAACCAGAGATTCCGGTTTGGGAATGGGAAAGCATTGCAATGGATCTCATTACTAAACTACTGCGTACACCTAGAGGACATGATGCCATTTGGGTAGTCGTTGATCGACTAACAAAGTCAGCACATTTTATAGCCATTCGTGAGGATCTCTCTGCTGACAAACTTGCAAATATTTATGTGGATGAAATAGTATCTCGTCATGGTGTTCCTTTGGATATCACATCTGATCGCGATGCTCGATTTTCATCTCATTTTTGGAGAACCATGAGTCTGCCATGGGATCCAAGCTAAATTTGAGCACTGCTTATCATCCTCAAACGGATGGGCAATCTGAAAGAACAATCCAAACATTGGAGGATATTCTTAGAGCCTGCATGATTGACTTTGGTGGTAGTTGGGATTTGCATCTACCATTGATCGAATTCTCCTACAACAATAGTTATCACTCCAGCATCGACATGGCACCTTTCGAAGCTCTTTATGGTCGAAAATGTCGTTCACCTGTCTGTTGGAATGAGATTGGTGAATCTAATTTCATGGGACCTGAACTCATTCTTGATACAATGGATAAAATCAAGAAAATTCGCGAAAACCTTTTGATAGCCAGGAGCCGTCAAAAGAGTTATGCGGACAAACGACTCAAACCCCTGGAATTCCAAGTCGGTGATTGCGTACTCCTTAAGGTATCCCCTTGGAAAGGCGTGATTAGATTCGGAAAGAAAGGAAAACTTGTGCCGCGATATGTTGGCCTGTTTAAGATCGTCGAGAGAATTGGAAAAGTTGCCTACAAACTTGAGCTACCTCCTGAGCTTGGAAATGTTCATCCGACCTTCCACGTATCCAATTTGAAAAGTGTTTGGCTGATTAAAACCTCCACATCCCTCTTGATGAAATTCGCGTTGATGGCATGATGCATTTTGTCGAGAAACCAGTGGAAATATTGGATCGTGAAGTCAAGAAGCTAAAGTGCAGATGTATACCGATAGTTAAAGTTAGCTGGGAATCCAAATGTGGCCCAGAATTTACTTGGAAACGAGAGGATCAAATGAAGCCGAAATACCTGCATCTTTTCTCACCAGTTTCCTCAAGTTAAATTTCGGGACGAAATTTCCTGAAGTAGGGGAGACTATGACATCTATGCTTTCCAACCTTTGTACTTTATCCATCAATTTTATGTTTAATGAAACTTTGTGTTACATTTATGAGTTTTATATATTTATTTATAACATTTGTGCATTTTCAATATTGATTTGATTTTGACTTATTGGACCTCTTCTGAAAGTGTAATCGCAAAATGTAATCACTTAAAACGTAACGTATAGTCCGGAATAGTGACATAATCTAAACATACCCTAAATATCCATTACATAACTTAGAAATAAGTTTTGAAGGGTTTAGTATGTCGAAAACAAGCGTATTCGATCACAAGGACTGTTTACGATAAACTACGAAAGTCTACTGATTTTCATACGACGCACACTCCGGAACAATAATATAAGTTAAACATACCTCAAATACCCTTTACATGACTTAGAAATAAAGTTTTGAGGGCTTCGGTATGGCAAAATCATGCTTTTGCAAACTTTAGGGGCTATTTTGCAAATTCTACGAAACTATGCCAATTCGTTATTTCTTAATCCGAAACATGTACACACATCACAAATATTTTTGTAATCATTATGTATGTATACATATATAGGTGTGTGTTGTCATGTGTATATGAGAAGAATTGTCACTTCTCTCATTGCCTTGCCACTTGTTGGCTTTGTAGTTGATGCAAATCTTTTGTGATCTTCCAAATTACAATGCAATCTTTTATAGATCTTCCATATCTTGATGAAATCTTTTGTGATCTTCCAAATCATGATGCAATCTTTTGTAGATCTTCCATATATTGATGAAATCTTTTGTAGATCTTGCATATCTCGATAGAATCTTTTGTAGATCTTCCATATCTTGATGCAATCTTTTGTGATCTTCCAAAATCGATGCAATCTTTTGTAGATCTTCCATATCTATATGAAATCTTTTGTGATCTTCCATATCTCGATGCAAATCTTTTGTGATCTTCCAAATCACGATGCAATCTTTTGTAGATCTTCCATATCTTGATGAAAGATCTTCCATATCTTGATGAAATCTTTTGTGATCTTCCAAATAACGATGCAATCTTTTGTAGATCTTTCATATCTTTATGAAATCTTTTGTGATCTTCCATATCTTGATGCAAATCTTTTGTGATCTTCCAAATCACGATGCAATCTTTTGTAGATCTTCCATATCTTGATGAAATCTTTTGTAGATCTTGCATATCTCGATAGAATCTTTTGTAGATCTTCCATATCTTGATGCAATCTTTTGTGATCTTCCAAAATCGACGCAATCTTTTGTAGATCTTCCATATCTTTATAAAATCTTTTGTGATCTTCCATATCTCGATACAAATCTTTTGTGATCTTCCAAATTACTATGCAATCTTTTGTAGATCTTCCATATCTTGATGAAATCTTTTGTGATCTTCCAAATTACGAGGCAATCTTTTGTAGATCTTCCATATCTTTATGAAATCTTTTGTGATCTTCCATATCTCGATGTAAATCTTTTGTGATTTTCCAAATCACAATGCAATCTTTTGTAGATCTTCCATTTCTTGATGAAATCTTTTGTAGATCTTACATATCTCGATGGAATCTTTTGTAGATCTTCCATATCTTGATGCAATCTCATTTAATCTTCCATATCCTATAAATCCAACATAAGCTTCTCATTCCAAGGAGAGATCACTTCACTTCTCTCTCTCTATCTTGAAACTCTCGGCCGAACACCCCCCCTCCTCCCTTCCATTTTCGTTTTTCAACCTTATCTTCAAGATTCAAATCCCTTCCAAGGTGTTTCCAAGCACTTTTGAAGATCCTAAGGTGATTTGAAACCAAGCTCCAAATCATCATACTTTGTCAAAAAAAAACCACCAAAATCTTGAAGGACGAATAAACAGTTTGAGGGATTTCGTTAGCACATAAAAATGCACCCAAAGGTGAGTACATAGTCCCCTATTTTACGTTTTCAAATGTTTTGGGGTGAAACATATTGTGCCTATGATTACTCTCGTGTTTTTCATGACTTTATACATGCTTTAATTAGATAGTATATATACTACATGACTTTCATTGCAATTGATTTATATATTGATTTTGCATATTTATCACATTGATTTCAAAGAAACTTTTGCGGCATATGTTGACTTAGCATATGAGCACATTGATTTACATTACCTTTACTTGCTATGTATGTTGACTGAGCATACTAGTACATTGGTTAACAAAGACATTTACTTGCTATGTATGTTGACTGAGCATACTAGTACATTGGTTTTCAAAGACATTTACTTGCTATGTATGTTAACTGAGCATACTAGTACATTGGTTTTCAAAGACATTTACTTGCTATGTATGTTGAATGAGCATACTAGTACATTGGTTTTCAAAGACATTTACTTGCTATGAAACGTCATCACAAAACCTATGTTACTCACAGGCATTTTTGTGCTGACGTACTTTATTTTCACATATGTTTCTGGAGCAAATGCTTAAGGTTGATCATGCGTCACATAGGACGAACTTTGGGCCTTAGTAGCTTAAAACTTGAAGACAATTTAACTCGTGTTATGTTTTATGTTTAAATTTCCAGACAATATAAACATTTTCCATTAAATAAAACTTAACTTGTCATGCCATGGTTGTTGAAACAATAATTCTGTTACGACACTCCCTGACATTTCCGTCGCGGTTTGTTGTTTTACGCGGTCGGGGTGTGACAGAAAGATTGGTATCAGAGCCAATGGTTATAGGGAATTAGGTTATTAGTAATACTTTGACCTAGACTATAACTTTTCTGGGACCCTAACACAAGTTATCTTGTGTTTAGATTTTTAAAACAATACCGTCACCTATCCTTAGGTGAACACCAAAACATAAACACAATTTCCAAAACATAAACACAATTTACATCATAAAGTGACAACTATAATGAACCCATCAACCACTAGATATAACTAACCAAAACATATATATGAGCCTACTTCATCATTCAAAATCACAAACTTTTTGTACCAAAACACGTATATAATTGTTATACATAATGATGCACATGTGCATTTAATGCAAAATTGAGTGTATTATGGATGGTATTGTAAATTAAAGTGCAATTATCTACTAGTGATAACGTATTACTGAATTTGTCGAAGTTATGATACATATGCACATGTGCATGGATAACTGTTATTCGAATTTTTTATTTTTATTTTTTTGGTAACGAAATATAACGATTTTTATTAAAAAATATTAAAAAATTGAGTTTTTTTATTTTTTTTAGATTTTATTTTGCAATGAAGGTGGTTCTCGCATGAACCTTACCCTAATATATTATATATATATATATATATACTCACAAGAATAAATGGATAAAAATAATGGCAAGATGCAAATATAATTTTTGGTAAAAATATATATTTTAGAAACTCATCAAAGTATATGTATTATGTGTTATGTGTATGTATATAGATATACTTAGGATGATCAAAATAATACATCCATGACACCAAGAAAATACTTGTATAAAACAAGTATAAAAAGACACGAAAATACATATACACGTTCCTTAATATTTCCAAAGAAATACCATGAAAATGGACGAATGAACGAATCAGACAACGGACGAGTTACAAAAAAATAATATATATTCTTATGAAATAATAGTAGTTCCAACCGACAAGTAAGATATATAATTTATTTTCATAAAATAAAAGAATATATATCGTTAACGACTATAAATGGGCGTATCGTCATCACGAGGAGATCACTGCGACACATGGCCGTTTATCGACACAAAAATATATATTAAACGATCACGACGATGCTTCTAAGAATCTATATATTTTTGACACCAAACTAACATACATTATCGATAACAAAAATCCGAAAGTTTAAAAAGTATAAACACTACTAAGTAAAAAATAAGTATGTGAAGATACTTGGCAAAACTATACTTAGTAAAAATTATAAGTATAAGACTTTCCACTAAAATGGACTCATATAGTTAATTATTGTGGGCTAGGCCCAAATACATAATAACATGGGCCAGGCCCATTCTACTAACTTAATGGATTTATAAAAGTTAAGTGGGTTAGGCCTAATACATAAAAGACATGGGCTAGGCCCAATACATAAAAGACGTGGGCTAGGCCCAATACATAAAAGACATGGGCTAGGCCCAATGACAACATAACATGGGCTAGGCCTAATGACAATATAACATGGGCTAGGCCCGATGACAATGATAACATGGGCTAGGCCCAAAGACATGAGAACATGGGCTAGGCCCAATGATAAGATAACATGGGCTAGACCCAATGACATGCGTGCAAGGCACGGAGACAAGTGAAGGGCAAGGCCCGTTCACGCGCGATTTATTATACGGCAAAATATATGTATATTTGTTTTTACAATATAATATATATATATATGAATAAATAATATAAAACACACAAGCTACCAACACTATAAAAACAATAAAGTTGTTCAAGGAAAACAAATAAATACATAACAACATTTCAAGATGAACAACTTGTACGAGGTCCACCAAGACCTAAGGGTCTAATGAATTTAATACACGTGTAGGGTATACACGTGTACGGACACTCGAATCACATTTGTACGACTTTACGGAACACAAACTAGTGAGTTCATGTCCCCCTTTTCTTTTAAACGTTTTCGGTTTTATAACACTCGGGGGGAAATACATGTTTATGACAAATCGTATGTTAGCTATGGGTTTAGATGATGACAATGATCGATGTGCGTAAGTAGGATGATGAAAATAATAACCATTAATCACGTAGTGACCAAGGTGCAAATGGTGTAGATCTATTGAGCTTGAGACACGCTCCACTCCTGGTTGGTATACCCTAGAGTGCTTTTGTGAGCCCAATTGATGCCAAAAGTTTTCTCGGGTTGGTTATTTGCTTATGGCACATAATATCGGGGCCTCGCTACCTACTAGAAGATCCTTAAACCCAAGATTGATGACAATAACATACTCGGATTTCAATGATGGATTTCAACTATGACATTTTATACGGAAACAATAACTACATGAACTCGCTCAACTTTTGTTGATTTTTCAAACTTACATGTATTTCAGGAAACAAGACATGAGCCGGTGATAGACTTCGGAATCGGGGATGATATAACAACGGTTGCCACTTTTTGGAGGGTTTGCCTCTTATATCCCAACCTTGTATGGGTATATAGGAGTCAAAACCTCATTATGTTTATGATGAAAACAATATTTTGCTTATGATGTAATGAATCTAAACTATATTTTGGATAACAAATGTAAAACTGTTGAAAACTTGTAATCTTACTTTTGGAAATTGTAAACTTCGGTTGTAACTTAATGTATGATATGGCTTGGTTGTTAATTACTATTTGTTTACACGATTGGATGCAATGATTACCTCATAGTCACACACTTGCGCTTCCGCTACCACCAGGGTGTGACATACATCATGTCAAGTAAGTTATTAAAGAGTTTGTGATTAACATAAGTAGTTTTTTTATAAGAAATCAAACACTTATCCGTTTTGTTTGTTATATAGGTGCTCAGAAATCTACAAGCAAATCGGCTACCAAATTTTCCTTTGAAGACATTGATAGCATAATCTCTCCCCGGTTCGTCAAGAGAGAGTCGGCCAAAGGCCTAACCATCCAGGAGCCCCAAGCAGTGACCACAAGAGCCAAGTCTGGAGCTAAAAGGAATAGGCCTTCTGAACCTAAGGTAGACTTCTTTGACATGGAGAAGCGCCTTCATGATACCTTGAGTGAGGTAAGGATCCTTAATCCTGGTGTTGATTTTTTGCCTTTCTTTAAGGATCCTGCATCCTGATTGTTGTTTTGTTGCATATAGGACATAGCTCATCTGAAGGCCTATCACGAAAAGACTGTGAAGGAGCTTGAAGAGTCCCTGGCTGATATGAGGTCCACTGTTGCTGCCAAATATAAGATCCATTCCAAGCTGGAGAAGGAGAAGGAGAAGAAGGACCTCGAGGGGCAGTTGCTTTTCTCGGAGGTTGGTCTTCATGAGGCGCTGATGGAGGCTACG
This sequence comes from Scalesia atractyloides, assembly GCA_947069175.1. Taxonomy (NCBI): domain Eukaryota; kingdom Viridiplantae; phylum Streptophyta; class Magnoliopsida; order Asterales; family Asteraceae; genus Scalesia; species Scalesia atractyloides. Next base: position 41,506,747 of record CAMTDV010000025.1, read on the forward strand.
GACCAGGCCAAGGTTTTTGCTCTAGGACAGTGCTCCAAGCGAGAATCAAGATGGAAAGGGAGGTTGCGGATCCAAGCTTTGATAGGTCTACCTGGGATCTAACTAGCTGGGAGCAGGCTTTGGTGACGCTTGGTGGCAAGAATGAGCAGGAGCCTACAACGGACAAGGTAGCTGAGGCCGGGACGTGTAGTGCTGATGTGTACAAAATGCAACATATAAATTACATCAAACGAGGCATAAAACCATGCCTTTTTCAATAATAATAATGTTGGAAAAACCACGCTTCTTTGTTCCTTTTTGATTTACAGGACTAAAAGAGCTTAAATGAACAAAAGGAGCAAATTAGCAGTTGAAACTAACACAAAATACGAGAAGAAGGAATAACATGACATGCCCGACCCCTCAGCAGCATCCCAAAAACAAAAACAAGGGAAACAGAAGCCCGCCACGGGGTCGTGTCCACCCAGACATGGGTCATGGTCAACTAACAGTCCCTACAGAAAAGACAAAATGTAGAATTCAAGCCCCCACGGGGCCGTGTTCAGCAAGCACGGGGCGTGGTCAATGCTCAGATTCACAAAATCTTCATAGTACAATAGTACGTTGACCACGGGGCCGTGCCCAAAAGACACGTGGTTGTGTGGAACCCTCTGCTGACAGCTGCATTTAATGAAAAAAGAGAATGAAGGGGCCACGGGTCGTGCCCAGCGGGCACGGGGCCGTGGTCGGGGTTCTGTTCTGACTATAAATAGGGGTGCTTGGTTCCCTTCAAAGGCATCCCTTGGCAAACCATTTCTCTATCACTTTGCCACCACTACAACACCAACACCTACCACCATCATCTATCTTTCATCTTTAGAGTGTGTACTAGTCTCAGAATCCAAGATTGATCGTAAGAGTTCTTGTCAATCAAAGGCCATGCTTGGCTAATCTCTTACATCACTTGGTGAAGACAAATCTTTTATGTATTAATTTTGATTTTTAATCTTTCGGTTACTTTTTAATTAGGTTTGTATTAATGACTTTAATAACTAGTTTCTTATGTTGAAAGTGAATTTTCCTAACCATTTCTTCATGATGTCACTGATTTGATCATTCGTGTCTTTACGGTCTATATAAAGCACGTTAACTACTTAGACAGGGATTAGAAGGGTGGTTTAGTAAAGTTCTTGTCTCGTTCAGTGTATAGATCCTGCGAGGACTTGGCTCAAGCTTATTAGGACCTCCTTCAATGCCCTACGGTATTGGATGGCGGGGGTGCGAATAGCTTTAACTCCTCATATGTAAACTACTATTAAAACATAAAACCGGCCTCTTGGGAGTGTATCCATGCTGACTCAAACCACTTGGCCGAGGATAACGTCACCTTCAAAAGAGGGGCCTACTACTTTTCGCATTAATAACTTACTTAATTATCTTTCAATATTCCGATCTCTTGGGATTGTATTCCTGTTGACTCAAACCACTAGGTCGAGGATAACGTCACCTTCAAAAGAGGGGCATACTACTATAACTAAGATAATCTCTTAAAAAGTCCGAAAGTGCGAAAATCATCAAAGGATACATAACAGAGGAGTTAGACCAAGTGATTCTATCTTGTCTATTTGTATTTTTTATTTATCTTTTTATGTTTATTTTTATCTTTCAAAACTTTATCAAAATTTTTATCGATTAGACTTTGACGCTAAACCGGTATTAAAAGTTCTTTGTCCTTAGACGACCTCGGTATCTTACCAACACTATACTATGCCCGCGATGGGTGCACTTGCCCTAGTGTGTTTTTAGTGTTAATTATAATATCATGTTTTAAAATCTAAACTTGACTAATGCGTAAAACAGACTTAAAATATCGATAAAATCATAACACGCTTGACACGGACCAGTGCCAAGGAGGGAGATGGTAAAACTTGTGGTGATGGTGCTATAGTGGGCAATGAAGGATGTTGATGACTAGGCCTGAGCCCACTTTTTATGGTTTTTGGTGTTTTGGTAAACATTTGGTTTGTAATAATTCTGAACAATAGTCTCTTAGGTTAAGGATCTATGATCCTTTGAACAATATGAAGGGTAATGAAGGTGGATGGATCCTCTGTTTTGGGTATGAAGCTTTTATTGCCCTTCCCTTTAATTTCCTACACTAACGTTAGTAACTAGAAACACCTGATTCAGCCCGGGTGGATGGTCCACATTTTGCTTGTGAAGTCCGGGCTGTTAATTTTGATAATTATGATGGTGTTTTAAGGACATTAAGCTTTCGACTATGCCTCATGTTATTCTTTTTTTTAAATCTTGCTAGATATGGATCATATTTGAAAATGTGTAAATTTTTGGATAAAGCGAAAATTTTTTGTGAAGATGTAAAGATCCTTGATCCTTATAAGTAACAGCCTGGAACGAAGCTAGATGACAAAATAGACAAAATAAATAAAGAACATACCATAGAATCCAAGTCAGGATTTAATAGCTTTAAGTCGTCACTACACGGTAGAGAAATTAAACATAAAAGTATGAGTTTTAGGATTCTTGACCCTTTTAGAGGACCTGCGAACCTTCTGTGTAATGTTCCTGTGAACCTATTGAAAACAACTTTGCACTAAGCCAAATAAGCCGTGGACAAGCCTATATATACTAGGGATAAGCCCATAAATATTGGGGACATGCCCAAACTAGGGACAAGCCCATAAATACTGGGGACATGCCCAAACTTGAGTGACATAAAAATGCTAAAACCTTAACTAACATGAAAATGTTAGAAACCTTAGGATAACGGATGTATGGTACGTCTACCATTATACTTAGGATCCTACACATGGCCAACAACAATGAAATTGTTAGCCATTAAGCATGTACTGGTCCTATTGCCTCGAACCATACTTGGATAATGTGCGCTACTGGGGGGTGTCAAAACCCAATTCATATGAAAGGTGAAAACCTTTAAACCTTAGAAGGTATTAGATACCTTAAACGTAGGAGAGAGGTGGCCAACCCTTTAACTTATGTCAAACCACTTGATATCAACAATTTCTGCAAAGAACTAAAAATCTGGTGAAAGTAGATGTTATATGTATTGATATCCTTATTCGACAATAAATAAGCAAAGTATGAAAAAGAACAAATAATAAAATTAAAAGTTACCGATATCAGGATCCATGGTACAGTAAGGATCGTTTATCCTGACTACATAAAGTATTTTTTTAAGGTGGATGGTGTTGCAGGCTCTTGGTAGTGTATCACCATCCAGAGTTAATAGACGATATGCCCCCTTTCCAACTTCTATTCAATCAAGTAGGGGCCTTCCCACTTAGGTGCTAACTTGGCATATGCCAGATTAGTAGTGTTTTGGAAGGCTTTCCTTAAGACCAAGTCTCCTTCTTGCAATCTTCTAAGCCTGACATTCTTGTTGTATGCCCCAACTATCCTTTGTTGGTAGGTAGCCATCCTTATTCTTGCTAGATCTCTAACTTCATCAACATTATCCAAATATTGGATCAAGTTTTCACTGTTTGACCGAGAGGATCACGGATGCTTGTTCTGGCTGTGGGAACCACCATTTATATGGGAATTACTGCTTCAGTTCCAAAGACTAATGAAAATGGTGTTTAGCCTGTAGTATTCTTTAGGGTTATCAGCCCAAAGAACTTATGCCAGTTATTCAGCCCATTCCCCCTTCTTAGACCCCAGTTTCTTCTTCAAATTATTGATGATGATCTTATTGCTGGACTCTGCTTGACCATTGGCTTGTGGATGGACTGGCGTAGAAGTGATCATTCTTATCCCCCAACTGTCACAAAATTTAGTTGTTCTTTTCCCAATAAATTGGTATCCATTATCACATACAATTTCATAGGGGATACCAAATCTAGTTATAATATATCTTTTAGTAAAGGATATCACTTCCTTCTCCCTGACTTGAACAAAAGCTTCTGCCTCAATCCATTTGGAGAAATAATCAGTCATAGCAAGAATGAAGACCTTTCTTCCTGGTGCCTTTGGTAACTTGCCCACTATATCCATTCCCCACTTCATAAATGGCCATGGAGTGATAATAGGATATAGAGGCTCTACTGGTTGGTGTAAAATGTTGTTGTGCCTTTGACAAGCATCACATTTCCTTGAGTAGTCAATAACATCCCTCTTCATTGTGGCCAGAAGTAATATGTCCTAAGTATTCTAGAGAAAAATGCCTTGCCCCCTGTATGGTTTCCACAATCTTCTTCGTGGAAGTCTTTTAATACTTCTTGAATTTCAGGATCCTTGATGCTTCTTAGATAGGGACCTGCAAGAGATTTTCTATATAAAGTATCATGTAACCTTGACTCTGAAGGCTTTAGGATTTTCTCCCATAGGGATCTCTCCATCTTGAATGACTTTCTTGATTGGAAGGATCCATGATCCTGAATTAGGCTAAGGACCCTTGGATTCTTCTGGATTATCCTTTTCTATTTCCATTGCTTCATTTTCTCCAGTTGCAGGAAAGAGGATGTGAATGACGGATATCTTTATAGCCTCTGGAATTTTCAAGGCTGATACGAAATTTACTAGAGCATCTGCCACCGCATTCTCTTCTCTTGGTATCTGTGTTATGCTAAAAGAATCGAAGGATTTTGCAAGTTCTTTTACTACTTTTGGATATTTAATTAATTTTCACCTTTTACAGCGTAAGAACCATTAAAGTGCTAATGATTAGCAAAGAGTCTACATAAACCTGAAGTTACCTGATCCTCATATGTTTAGCTAATTGCAAACCTGCTATTAGTGCTTTATATTCTGCTTCATTATTGGTAGCTTGAAATTCGCAGGCCATAGACTAGGGTATTATGTCCCCCTGTGGTGATTTTATTAGTATGCCCAATCTTGTTCCTTTTACTTTTAATTCCCCATCAGGGAAGAGTATCCATGGGCCCTTGGTTTCTTCAAATTCTTGGACTTCCAGATCAGCTTCTTTCTGCAAGTCACTACTAAAATCTGCCACAAAGTCGGCAAGTGCTTGTGATTTGATGATAGTCATGGGCTCATATTTTATGTCATAGGCACTAAGTTTCACTGCCCATTTGGCCATCCTTCCTGACATTTCGGGTTTTCTAAGAACATTCTTAATTGGAAAGTTAGTTTTGACAATAATAGCATGAGTCTCAAAATAATGTCTTAACATAGTTGAAGCCATAACTAAAGCAAGGATTAACTTTTCTAGGTGAGAATACCTGGCTTCAGCATCAAGGATGCTCTTACTTACATAATAGACAGGATGTTATTAGCCTTCATGATCCTTAACCAGAACAAACACTTACTGCATTATCTGAGACAACTAGATATAAGGATAAGGGTTCACCATCCACAGGCTTCATTAATGTCGGTGCTGAGGACAAGTAATCCTTAAGGGCTTTGAGTGCTGCTTCATGCTTTTATGTCCACTCAAACATTTTATTTCTCCGTAGGATGTCATAGAAGTCTTTGCATTTATCTGAAGACTTAGAGATGAACCTATTCAAAGCTGCAATTCGTCATGTTAGTCTTTGGACATCCTACGCACTTGTTGGGGACTTCAAGTTTATGATGGCTTTAATCTGTTCAGGACTAGCTTCTATCCCTCTCTTGATCACCATATATCCAAGAAATTTTCCGGCCTTTACACCAAAGTGGCACTTTGAAGGATTGAGCTTCATATTGTATTGGTCTAGGATATTGAATGTAACTTCAAGATCCTTGAGGTGATCCTTGGCCTTCTTTGACTTGACTACCATATCATCTATGTAGACTTCCATGGTGTCTCCAAGTTGCTCTTTGAACATCTGTTGACCAATCTTTGGTAGGTTGCCCCTGCATTTCTTAGTCCAAATGGCGTAGCAATATAACAAATATGCCAGTAGGGGTCATGAAAGCAGTATCCTCTTGGTCAGATGGTTCCATCTGAATTTGTTGGAACCTAGATGAAGCATACATAAAGGTAAGCAGTTCATGCCCTATTGTTGCATCCACCATGGAGTCAAGGTGTGGGAGTCGGAAAGGATCCTTGAGACATGCCTTGTTTAAATCAGTAAAATCGACACATACCCTCCACTTTCCTTTTTTCTTTTGTACTATCTCTACATTGGCTAACCATCTTGGATATTTTACCTCTGTAATCATACATGACTTTAAAAGTTTGTCTACCTCTTCTTGGATAATGACATTTCTTTCAGGTGCAAATTTCTTTCTCTTTTGATGGATTGGCCAGAAAGATTTATCTATACCCAATTTATTTATAATAATATCTTTCGAAATACATGTCATATCCACGTGTTTCCTATAACATTTGTCAAAAACGGGTTTTCCAAACCCGCTCCGTTTGTAATCGAATATCAAGTTAAAAATGTTTTCGTTACGTATTTATGTCTATTTTGATTTTTAATGACATAATTATAAACAAACTAAACTATAAAAGTTATAATTGATAAAAAGTAAAAATAAAATAATCAAAAGAAATGAGGCTGCCGGGATCGAACCCGGGTCAGCCGGTTGAACCCCAAAGTCTTAACACACACACATTCCACCACTCCTGCCACTTGATGTTTTTGTAAGTTTTAGGGAACAATTAAAACTTATGAACAACCATGAATCAACCTGTTGCGCCAAACTGAAACCTAATCGGCTATTCAACCGTCCAAACGTTTGAGTGATCGCGGATTCTGGATTATAACCGATGCACCGATGATTCTAATCAATTCAGTTTTGAATTAACTTAAATTTTGGTGATGTTCGGTTTTTATAACCGAAGATATTCAATTTCTGATTTACGCCAACAATTGCTTCCTCTCTCGACTCAAAATCATTCGCATAACCTGCCATTTCACTTTCGCTACACATTCAGTTCGTCAGAAAAGCTTTTTGAACTCACCGGAAAATCTCTGCAAGTCACCGGAAAACCGAGACCTTCATTAATACGGTAAATACTTCGACTATTTCTGTTTCAATCCGTTGTTAGACTGTTACTAACTTCAAACCAACAATCAGAATCAATCCCAGATGACATAGCCGGAATATTCAGCTCTCACCGGAAAACTTCTGGAATTTCCAATCTCACGCGGTGAATCGGTATGAACATTCAAAACTTCTGTTAATCCTTGTTTAGTACCCCACTTTCATAACTAATCAATCAAAGTTGGTAATTGACCCGAACAGAGGAAGCTCATAAACAGAGCCGATGATCCTTGCCGGAGTTTTGAGAACGACGACCTGTTCTGGTACTTTCTTTCCCCAAACCCTCTCCGTTCATCACTTTTCAACTTGTTCATATTATTCGTTAACCAAATTAAACAAATAACAGTTAGATAACCGTTGTCTGTGTTATAAACGAAGAAGACGAAGTAGTGAATGTTATTAAGAATAATTAAAATGGATATTATCTCGGGTTAGACACACAGTCCAGCGGTGGACTGTGTGCACATACAAATCACACGCCGCGAGTTCGATCCTTGACACACGTATGCTCTGTAATAAAAATGTTCTGTTTTCTAACTGAACCGGATTAACTTACATTAGATGTTAAGTATAATAAAAATCTGTATATTAAACAAGTTAGACACACAGTCCAGCGGTGGACTGTGTGTAACGTTAAAGCACAGGTCCTGGGTTCGAGACCTGTTGGTGACACCGGTTCGATGATTTAAAATATTTTTGAAAATAAAAGAATTTTGAATAAACTGAGTTAGTATATAAGTATAACTAAAAACAGAATTATTTCAGGTTAGACACGTAGCTCAGTTGGTAGAGCTGCGTGCACGCGAACGGGAGGTCTCGGGTTCGAGCCTCACCCAGCGCATACAATAAAACCGGTCAACAAGTCAAACGGTCAACGGTCAACGGTCAATGCAAAAGTCAACAAATTTTTATATTTTTATTTATTTAATTTAATTTAAAAATCAATTAAAAATGCTTAAAAATAATGTTTTTAAAGTTAGGAAATAGCCTTAAACTCACAAAAATATATCTAAAAATCCTATTAAAATTATCAATAAAATCCACTCATTTACTATATTTTTCCGTTATTATTTAGGTTAGTTAATACTCGTTGTTCAATCCTTCCAACTCGTGCGCATCTCATCATCTCCAACCAAACGCACCCATGTGAGTGAATCTTTACAAATTCCCCGTTTTAATCACGTTTTTGGGGTGCATCATGTGTCTTGCCATTTATTATATTTAAATCATTGTGCATACATCATATCATGAACAATGTGTATTCAGCTTGTTTCAACTGTTTGTGTGGTTATTGTTAGATTTAATTTATTATTTTCAGTACATGCAAGTTCATAGGCCGCTACACAGCTTCCCCATTACATTATGAGCGTGAACCTGGCGAGCCAACATACGATCGGCTCCGTTTGATTGAGCCTTGATCGCACAGACATTTATCATTTTCAGTACATGCAATACGATCAGCTCCGTTTGATTGAGCCTTGATCGCACAGTTTCATTCATGTTATATATTTATGCAAGTTGATATGTTATGTATGTTATTGTATGTTATAGTTTGTGGTTGTTATTGCTACTGTTTGATTATTTACATTTGCTCACTTATGATTATTGCACAATTTTTCCTTGATAAAATAACAAGAAAATCAATAATAAATGTTTATCTAACAAGGTTCACTCGCCAACTTATGTTGACCCAAAAACCCCCATTTTTACACATGATACAGGTGAACCAGCTGCAGCAAGAAACACATAGGATTGGCCTCGAAGAATAAAATGATTTAGAGATTGGAATTGTTTAGTTGGTTATTTTTCTTTGTATTTGTATGGACATGTTTGGATTATTGAGAATGTAATTTTGACTTTAATAAATATGAAACATATTAGTAAATATCATGAGCTTTGGTGATAACCCAATTATGCCCCGACTCTTATTCCGCTGCGGGTCGGGGTGTGACAGATTGGTATCAGAGCCATGACTATAGGGATATAGGATAGGTTATTAGACCCTTAGAGCCTATACTATAGTTGATTAGAAATTTTTAAGATTTTTGTGTGTTACATGCAAAATTCATGATGTTTATATGTTTTATGTTTAATGTTACATTCAATGTTATGCAAGCATGTTCATAAGTACATATTAGTATATAATGCCTATCATGAATCATATTCTCATAACATATCATACCAATGAAAGCACACATCACATCATTATCATGATTGTTTTTACAACGATTTTTGTATTTTCAAATCACATCAAAGTGAGTTCTCATGATGGGCATGTAGTAACTGGAAGGGTACAAGTACCGGTAGTCGGAACATCCTGTCTAGGTTGGCATTCGTATAAATCCAAAATAAGGACCAGTTTGCCTACCTGGGGACTAACGATGAGAGTACGAAGTACCTATTAGGCCAAAGCATGCTATACCAAACGTCGTGTGAGCTAACCCCACTTTGAGTTGTCACTGTGTCTACACCTGGACACATTCCGACCATACATCTCGTAAACATATTTTGTGGTTTGCATTCGGGTGATGCGGGTGTTAAATCGCCAATACTAATGTGAATCCTACCAAGCCAATAGTCATGGGGGCCCACATGACTATACAGGTGAAGGTATGGGAGATATTTAAGGCCCAACATGAACAAACCCAAGACATCCTATGGATGTAGTTGCATTATTGATATTTATGTTATTTTCATTTTCTTTAAGACACATGACACCTAAAAAGACTCCATAAACTCACAATCTTCTTATGTATGTTCCTGTAGATGTCGGCTAGACAACAACGAGGGGGTAAAAGATCAGGAAGGCCTCACGAACGCTTGGCCGCACAAATCGCGAAACAAATGGCCGCGGTGCTCCCTGACATTGTGGTTCAAGTACAACAAGCTCTCGCCACAAATCCCACTAATCCTCCCCAACAAGATGACCAGAACATCGGCAACCCTCCTACCAGCAAGTGCTCATATAAACATTTCAAGTCTTGCGATCCTCCTAAATTTGAAGGGACCGAAGGTGTCACTGCTCTCCTCCACTGGTTTGAGGAAATGGAAAACACCTTCCTCAACTGCGATTGTCCAGAGGATCGCAAGGTACGATACGCAACCGGGAGACTATTTGGGGTAGCTCTCACCTGGTGGAATACTGAAAAGGGGAAGAGGGGAATTGATGATGCAATGGCCTTAACGTGGGAGGAGTTAAGGGAAATCATGACGAGGCGATTCTGTCCTAGAAGTGAGATTAAGAAGCTAGAGGACGAATTTCATTCTTTGAAGCAAAAGGAGGGAGATCATACTTCCTACAACAAGAGATTCTTAGAGTTGAACCAAATGGTCCCTAATTTGTTTACCCCAGTTTATCGCTTAATTGAGCATTATATTCGAGGTCTTCCCTCAAAAATTCAAGATTCAGTTCTCAGCACTTCACCAGCAACACTTGAAGCTGCTATGGAACTAGCGACTGAACTGACCGAGAATCGAATTTGCAACGGTAAGTTTAAAGAGGAAAAGAAGAAAGCCCCCGTTGAGGGCCAAACATCAAACCATTCCACCTCCTCCTCTAAATTTGCTAACAAGAGGAAGCGTAACACCAGAAACTTCGCTGTTACACAAACCAATTTCCCTATCCCTGCTGCACCCATTACCCAAGTTGCCCCTTCACCTGCACCATACAAAAGACCATACTCTGGCCCGTTACCAAAATGCAACCATTGCCAATACCACCATTTTCCTGATCATCCCTGCCAACATTGCACCGGCTGTGGTCGCGCAGGTCATACTGTTCAAACCTGTCGCATGCCTCAGCGAACGAACCGCCACCAGCCTTCAACCCAAACCCACCAACAAATGATGGGTCAAGCCCAACAACCCCTACTATACCACCTACCCAACATTTAGCCCAAACATACTACCAACCCAACTATCCCATGGTACAACCTATGCGGGCTTGCTACAATTGTGGAGACCCAAGCTATTTTAGAACACTTGTCCAAGGTTGGTGAACATTATTCATGCTCAAGCCCAAGCCAATCCGGTGAATCAAGCGAACCAAGCTCCTCCACCTGCAAGAGGAAGAGCTTTCAACATCAACACTAATCAGGCTAGAGCTGACGGCAATGTGGTTAACGGTACGTTCCTTATCAATGGTAAATATGCATCCATGTTGTTTGATACTGGCGCGGATAAAAGTTTTGTGTCCTTAGAGTTTGAACCCATCTTAAACCAAAATCGTGATAAGCTCATGGAATCCATAACAGTAGAAGTTGCTGACGGGAAACCAGTCTCATTGAACTCCATTATACGCAATTGTACTCTTACTCTAAACGATCACAATTTTCTAGTTGACCTCATTCCAATGAAGTTGGGAAGCTTTGACATTATAATTGGTATGGACTGGCTCAGTCAACATCAGGCAGAAGTTGTATGCCGCGAAAAGTTTATACGTATTCCTCTTCCAAACGGTCAGACTTTACGAATCTTTGGAGAAACCTCGTCGAAAGGACTCAGATAATGTCCTGTCTTCAAGCTCAAAAATATCTTCGCAAGAATTATGTCGCGTTTTTAGCTCATGTCGTCAAAAAGGGAACCATGGAGAAGAAACTTGAAGACATTCCAGTAGTAAAAGATTTCCCGCAAGTTTTTCCTGACGACATTTCAGGACTTCCTCCAGTAAGAGAAGTCGAATTCCGTATTGATCTCATACCTGGTGCTACACCAGTTGCAAAGTCTACTTATAGGTTAGCCCCCTCTGAAATGCAAGAGCTAGCCAGTCAATTGCAAGAGTTGACTGACAAAGGATTCATACGTCCTAGCTCCTCGCCTTGGGGTGCACCTGTCCTTTTTGTGAAGAAGAAAGATGGATCGTTTCGCATGTGCATCGACTACAGAGAACTCAACAAGTTAACAATCAAGAATCGCTATCCATTACCTCGCATTGATGATCTTCTTGACCAACTTCAAGGTGCCAACTGCTTTTCAAAAATCGACCTTCGATCTGGTTATCATCAACTTAGAGTACATGAAGAAGACGTCCCAAAGACCGCTTTCCGAACTCAATATGGTCATTATGAATTCATGGTCATGCCATTTGGTTTAACCAACGCTCCATCTGTCTTCATGGATCTAATGAACAGAGTCTGCAAACCCTATCTCGATCATTTTGTTATAGTCTTCATCGACGACATCCTCATTTATTCAAAGTCTAAGTCTGATCATGAGCGACATCTTCAACTCATCCTTACACTTCTAGAGAATGAAAAGCTTTACGCCAAATTCTCCAAATGCAAATTCTGGTTAAAAGAGGTACAATTCCTTGGACATGTAGTCAATGACAAGGGAATACATGTCGACCCCTCCAAGATCAAAGCGGTACAAGAATGGCAAGCGCCACGTACACCAACTGAAGTAAGATCTTTTCTTGGTTTGGCTGGTTATTATCGTCGTTTCATTTCAAACTTCTCTCGCATTGCTGTACCACTCACGGCTTTAACTCATAAGGGAAAACCATTCATATGGGGACCCAAACAAGAAGAAGCCTTCCAAACCCTTAAACAAAAACTCTGTGATGCACCAATCCTCACACTGCCTGAAGGTTGTGATGATTTCGTGGTTTATTGCGACGCGTCAGGGCAAGTTTAGGCTGTGTCCTAATGCAAAGAGGAAAGGTTATAGCTTATGCTTCAAGACAACTCAAGATTCATGAGAAGAACTACACTACCCATGACCTAGAACTTGGAGCCGTTGTGTTCACTCTTAAGATATGGAGAGATTATCTCTACGGTACTAAATGTGAAATATACACTGACCACAAGAGTCTTCAACATATCTTCAATCAAAAAGAGTTAAACATGAGGCAACGAAGATGGGTCGAACTTCTAAATGACTACGACTGTGAAATTCGGTACCACCCTGGCAAAGCAAATGTGGTGGCTGATGCACTCAGTCGAAAGGGTTATGCGAACTCCATTCGTCTTCTATGTTCACAAATCATAACTGACATTAAAGATCAAATTCGAGAAGCCCAACATGTTTCAGTAACGGAGGTTGATGTACGAAAGGAGCTGTCCTGTGGAGCTGAACTTAAAATTGAAACTAAATCTGACGGTATTCTGTACTATCTAGATCGCATATGGATTCCTGACCACAACAATCTTCGTGAAATTCTTATGAATGAGGCTCACAAAACACGATACTCTATACACCCAGGAGCTGATAAGATGTATCAAGACCTTCGATACACCTATTGGTGGCCTGGAATGAAAAAGGATATTGCTGTTTTTGTTTCTAAGTGCCTTACATGTTCCAAGGTGAAAGCTGAACACCAAAGACCCTCAGGACTTCTGGTCCAACCCGAAATACCTGTATGGAAGTGGGAAAACATAACCATGGACTTCATTACCGGGTTACCTCGCACTTCTGGTGGGTATGACACTATATGGGTAATCATTGACCGACTTACAAAATCAGCTCACTTTATTCCTATCCGTGAAGATTTCAAGAACGAAAAGCTAGCTCGTATTTATATCAGCGAAATCGTAAGCCGACATGGTGTACCGTTAAGCATTATTTCAGATCGTGATGGTCGTTTCACTTCACGAACATGGCAAGCAGTACAAGCCGCTTTGGGTACGCGATTAGATCTCAGTACCGCCTATCATCCTCAAACTGATGGACAATCTGAACGCACCATTCAAACTCTTGAAGATATGCTTCGAGCATTTGCATAGACTTCAAGGGAAATTGGGACGCTCATCTACCATTAGTTGAATTTTCGTACAACAACAGCTATCATTCAAGCATTGGCATGGCACCTTTTGAAGCTTTATATGGTCGTAAGTGCCGATCTCCAGTATGTTGGCACGAAATTGGGGAAGCTCAAATCACTGGTCCAGAATTGATTCAAGAAACCACGGACAAGATCCATCAAATTCGAAACAATCTTCTAGCGGCTCAAAGTCGTCAAAAGAGTTATGCAGAAAAACGACGGAAGCCTTTGGAGTTTAACATTGGTGATCATGTACTTTTAAAAGTATCATCGTGGAAGGGAGTAGTTCGTTTTGGTCAAAAAGGCAAGCTAGCACCACGCTACGTAGGACCTTTCAAGATACTCGAAAGAGTAGGACCTGTAGCATACAAGCTTGATCTACAAGAAGAACTCAACATGATTCATCCCACATTTCACGTATCAAACTTGAAGAAGTGCCTCGCTGATGAAAACCTCCACATTCCTCTGGAAGATATTCAGATTGATGAATCTATGCATTTTATTGAAAGACTTGTAGAGATCATGGATTTCGGAGAAAAACGTCTTCGACGAAGTCGCATTCCAATTGTTAGGGTACCTTGGGAGTCAAAACGGGGACCTGAGTTTACTTGGGAACGTGAAGACTCAATGCGCGAAAAATACCCGCATCTTTTTCCTACTACTACTTAAATTTCTGGACGAAATTCCTAAAAGTAGGGGATACTGTAACATTTGTCAAAAACGGGTTTTCCAAACCCGCTCCGTTTGTAATCGAATATCAAGTTAAAAATGTTTCGTTGCGTATTTATGTCTATTTTGATTTTTAATGAAACATAATTATTAAACAAACTAAACTATAAAAGTTATAATTGATAAAAAGTAAAAATAATATAATCAAAAAGAAAATGAGGCTGCCGGGATCGAACCCGGGTCAGCCGTGTTGAACCCCAAAGTCTTAACACACACACATTCCACCACTCTGCCACTTGATGTTTTTGTAAGTTTTAGGGAACAATTAAAACTTATGAACAACCATGAATCAACCTGTTGCGCCAAACTGAAACCATAATCGGCTATTCAACCGTCCAAACGTTTGAGTGATCGCGGATTCTGGATTATAACCGATGCACCGATGATTCTAATCAATTCAGTTTTGAATTAACTTAAATTTTGGTGATGTTCGGTTTTTATAACCGAAGATATTCAATTTCTGATTTACGCCAACAATTGCTTCCTCTCTCGACTCAAAATCATTCGCATAACCTGCCAGTTCACTTTCGCTACACATTCAGTTCGTCAGAAAAGCTTTTTGAACTCGCCGGAAAATCTCTGCAAGTCACCGGAAAACCGAGACCTTCATTAATACGGTAAATACTTCGACTATTTCTGTTTCAATCCGTTGTTAAACTGTTACTAACTTCAAACCAAGAATCAGAATCAATCCCAGATGACATAGCCGGAATATTCAGCTCTCGCTGGAAAACTTCTGGAATTTCCAATCTCACGCGGTGAATCGGTATGAACATTCAAAACTTCTGTTAATCCTTGTTTAGTACCCCACTTTCATAACTAATCAATCAAAGTTGGTAATTGACCCGAACAGAGGAAGCTCATAAACAGAGCCGACGATCCTTGCCGGAGTTTTGAGAACGACGACCTGTTCCGGTACTTCCTTTCCCCAAACCCTCTCCGTTCATCACTTTTCAACTTGTTCATATTATTCGTTAACCAAATTAAACAAATAACAGTTAGATAACCGTTGTCTGTGTTATAAACGAAGAAGACGAAGTAGTGAATGTTATTAAGAATAATTAAAATGGATATTATCTCGGGTTAGACACACAGTCCCGCGGTGGACTGTGTGCACATACAAATCACACGCCGCGAGTTCGATCCTTGACACACGTATGCTCTGTAATAAAAATGTTCTGTTTTCTAACTGAACCGGATTAACTTACATTAGATGTTAAGTATAATAAAAATCTGTATATTAAACAAGTTAGACACACAGTCCAGCGGTGGACTGTGTGTAACGTTAAAGCACAGGTCCCGGGTTCAAGACCTGTTGGTGACACCGGTTCGATGATTTAAAATATTTTTGAAAATAAAAGAATTTTGAATAAACTGAGTTAGTATATAAGTATAACTAAAAACAGAATTATTTCAGGTTAGACACGTAGCTCAGTTGGTAGAGCTGCGTGCACGCGAACGGGAGGTCTCGGGTTCGAGCCTCACCCGGCGCATACAATAAAACCGGTCAACAAGTCAAACGGTCAACGGTCAACGGTCAATGCAAAAGTCAACATATTTTTATATTTTTATTTATTTAATTTAATTTAAAAATCAATTAAAAATACTTAAAAATAATGTTTTTAAAGTTAGGAAATAGCCTTAAACTCACAAAAATATATCTAAAAATCCTATTAAAATTATCAATAAAATCCACTCATTTACCATATTTTTCCGTTATTATTTAGGTTAGTTAATACTCGTTGTTCAATCCTTCCAACTCGTGTGCATCTCATCATCTCCAACCAAACGCACCCAATGTGAGTGAATCTTTACAAATTCCCCGTTTTAATGACGTTTTTGGGGTGTATCATGTGTCTTGCCATTTATTATATTTAAATCATTGTGCATACATCATATCATGAACAAATGTGTATTCAGCTTGTTTCAACTGTTTGTGTGGTTATTGTTAGATTTAATTTATTATTTTCAGTACATGCAAGTTCATAGGCCGCCGCTCCCCATTACATTATGAGCGTTGAGAATGTTCCTCATTACATTATGAGCGTGAACCTGGCGTGCCAACATACGATCGGCTCCGTTTGATTGAGCCTTGATCGCACAGGCATTTATCATTTTCAGTACATGCAATACGATCGGCTCCGTTTGATTGAGCCTTGATCGCACAGTTTCATTCATGTTATATATTTATGCAAGTTGATATGTTATTGTATGTTATAGTTTGTGGTTGTTATTTCTACTGTTTGATTATTTACATTTGCTCAGTTATGATTATTGCACAATTTTTCCTTGATAAAATAACAAGAAAATCAATAATAAATGTTTATCTAACAAGGTTCACTCGCCAACTTATGTTGACCCAAAAACCCCCATTTTTACACATGATACAGGTGAACCAGCTGCAGCAAGAAACACATAGGATTGGCCTAGAAGAATAAAATGATTTAGAGCTTGGAATTGTTTAGTTGGTTATTTTTCTTTGTATTTGTATGGACATGTTTGGATTATTGAGAATGTAATTTTGACTTTAATAAATATGAAACATATTAGTAAATATCATGAGCTTTGGTGATAACCCAATTATGCCCCGACTCTTATTCCGCTGCGGGTCGGGGTGTGACATTTCCAAGCAAAGGTAGATTTTCTTCTTCTGTGGAAGGATATTAGATCATGTCCTACGTTCCCAAGGATCTCAGATCCTACAAACACCTTGATGTCAGGATCTAGAGATACTTCCTTAATGTCTTGTTCCCTTGCCCCCATGACATCTCTTGAAGATTTCTATAATTGCTATGCGGTCCTTGGCTTTGAAGCGGGTTTCATTGATGAAGTGTAGCAGTTATTAGCCTCTTGCTGACCAGTGTCTAATTTTACCACTCCCTAAGGGGTCAGTAGCTTCACACATTGATGATAGGTTGATAGAACAACCTTCATTTCATGTATCCAAGGCTTGCCAAGAATTACATTGCAACAAGATAAACTATCAATAACACAAATTTTTTGATAGAATTAACTCCCTCTATGTATATTGGAAGTTTGATGTCCCTAACGTGTTCTTTGTTTCACCACTGAATCCTACGAGGATTGAGGATCTTGGTAGAATATCGATCTCTGGGATGTTCATCTTCTTTAATACATCATGTTGAATAATGTTCACAGAGCTTCCTCCATCTATAAGGATCCTGCGAACAAAATGATTAACAACAAATAAGGGTAATAACCAAACCGTCATGATGAGGATCCTGGATGAGGACTTGGTCATCCTCATTGAAGGATATGATTTTCTGATCTGTCAAGGTGGAGGTTATGTCTTTGCTTTCTAACTTGGTCTCCTTAGTATGTCTTTTTGCTGCTGAGAAGGAAGTGAAACAGATATCCGATCCTCCAGAAACGAAGTTGATCACTTGAGCGTCTAATGGAGGTGGAGCAGCCCTTTTTGGTGTTTTCACAGGATCTTGGATCATTGACCTCTTTCTGTCGAGCAGTTCTTTTAAGCGACCTTTGCTAAGGAGGTAGCCTGTCTCCTTTCTTAATGCAATGCATTCATCAGTTAAGTGGCCGAAATCTTCATGGTAGGCACACCATTTGGATTTGTCTTTGAAAGAGGTTGGCTTGTCATTTTCCTCAGCCATCTTGCGTTTTCACTTAAATCTTGCATGGCAAGCATTAGTCCACCAGTGTCAACAAAAAAAACAATATTAAGATATCTTAGGATATTCTTCTTCATCCTCATCTTCTTCCATTGCATGGACATTTCGGTTTTCTGATCTCGAGTAAGGTTTGGATCTGTTGTTTCTGAACAAGGATCCTTGCTTCTTGTCATAATGTTCATGTTTTGTAGAAGCACTGACTCTGTCTTGGATCCTTTTATCATCTTCCAACCTGATGAACCTCAAAGCTCTATTCCTGACTTCATCTAAATTTCTGCATGGAGTCATCACAAGATCATCGTAAAATGGAGAATCCCTTTGTAACCCATCTTGAATACTTCTACAGCAGTTGCAATATCAAGGTTTGGGTAATTCTATATAAATCAATAGTTAACCTTTCAAAACTTCAACTACAAGAAAACAGATTATTGAAACGACTAACCAAGTGTGAGATGGAGTAAGGAGAAAACTTAGTAGACATTTAAGTGCAAATCCTGTAAGTGTGGATCTGAAACCCTTGCATAAGTAAGCTTCTTTGAGTCTATCAGAGATGGGGTTTATCCCCATCCTTTCTGTATTGGGCTACATGTTCCTCTGGATCGGTCGTGCCATCATATAGCTTCATGTTGGGGGTTTCAAAGTGTTTGGGTATCTCTGCATCACAAATTGGTGGAGCAAATCGAGATACTCCGTGGCTTCCATCTAGGATTTCAAGAATAGGTTTGACTACTCCCGGAACACTGGATATCATATCCTTAAGCTTTTGCAATTCCATTGCCATAGCTTGATTGATTCTCGTTCCTGCGTACAGCCATGGTTAGTACCTAAGGATACATTATTAAAAGCGTTACCTCCTTGTTGAGTTAGAGACGGTATCCCAGAAGAGAATCTTGAATAGGACATCTCAGCTGTTATGGTAGGGCCAAAGGAAGCAATGGTCTGCATGGGAATAAAGTCTCCCACATGCACTTCAGAAGTTCCCTGCTGTTGCCTTCCTAAGGATCCGAGACTCTGGAAGATGTTGGATCCAAAGAAAGTCCGCATCTAGGATCTTGCTTGATAATCTAAGGATCCTTAAGGTTGAGTGGATGATCTTTGCTGGTGTTGAATTGAGGATTATGGCCGAAACATTTCCATGTGTTGATACATAATGTCTATTGTCTAGGTCTTGGATCGAGTCTGTATGTTTAAAGCTTGAATTGTTAGATTTCATAATGTATTTATGTGCTAACATACAAGTTCGGCCGAAGTTATAGTCGGCTGATCAAGTTCGGCTGAACTTGATCTAGCCAAGACTATCTTCGAGCGAACTTCTAGGTCTATATATAGGAAGTCATGGGTCTCTCATTGTAAGAACTTTGCGACATTGACGGCGAAGCTCTGTCGGTTTGGAATTCAAGTTGTAATACTTTTGGACATTAATAAACCGACAATTAAACAGTAATTCTTGTGTATTTGGTTAACATGTCATATAATTTCCGCTTATATTGGACACTAGATACAAATTAGGTTCCCGAGCTGAGTAGGACGATCCTATCAACTGCTATCAGAGCCATGGATACCTAATTTGCTGAGATCTACACAAGAAACATTCTAATTCTACTCATATCTACCATTTTTCTTAACTTTTTCACATAATTGATGAATTCATGGATAAAAATGGCTAAAATTTGAATATGTCACATAAAATCACCTAAATACAAACCCCTGAAAGTTTCAGAATCAAATTTAAACGAATTCATGTCAAAATTGTAAAAAAAACCATGTTTTCAAACCAAACTTCGCTTGAACTTAACATACAAGTTCGCTCGAGCTTGATTAAAAATCATCAATTTTGTTGATTTTTATCATCTTTGCCCGAACTTGATTGATTTTTCAGTAAAATTTGACCAAGTTCGACAGAACTTGATCACTTTTGTTGAAATTTTCAATAAGTTCGCCCGAACTTGGAGAAAAACTTGGAAATTTTCAAAACTCATCACAAGTTCGTCCGAACTTGTTTAAAAGTGAAATTTTTGAAAATCTCATCACAAGTTCTCCCGAACTTGATTAAAATCTGAAAATTCGCCCGAACTTGTTTAAAAGTGAAATTTTGAAAATCTCATCACAAGTTCTCCCGAACTTGATTAAAATCTGAAAATTCTTGAAATTTCATACAGGTTTACCCGAACTTGTTGAATTTGAATTAGAAATCTGTTTTCTTCACAAGTTCGCCCGAACTTGTCAGTTACTAATCAATTTTCGAGTGTTTTAGAACTTGTTTTCAGTTAAATCGCCTGATTGTCAAGATGGATGATTTCCATAACGTATTCGCTTCAACAATGGCTTCTACATCTAATGCAAATGTGGTAAACCAGTTGAATCTGGATAACGAGATGGGAACTACTACAAAACCGCCAAAGTTAATGAGCATGGACGAGTTCGAAGGCTGGAAGGAAAAGTTCGTGAACTGGGTTCAAGAAAATCAGTTTCACAGTTGGGTTGCGATGCAAACCGGATACACATGGACAAAAGACGAACGTGGTCAAGATCTTGCTTTGGTCAAGTTCACACCACAACATAAAGATGTGTACGTGGCTGAAAAGAAAATGATCAGTTTGATACAGCAATCTGTGAAGGAAGACATCTTAATCTTATTACACGAATGTGAAACCTCACAGATGCTATGGGATGCTCTTTGTGCAAAATACCTGGGAAGTGACGAAATGATTAAGAGCAAGAAAGCGTTAATCAAGAAAGAGTTCGACATCTTCACGATGATCAAAGGCAAGACTATGAAGCAAATGATAGACAGATATTTTCATCTGATGGTTCAGATGCAAAGACACAATATTAAAAAGACTAATGAAGAGCAGATTGATAAGTTGGTTGATGCACTTCCTGAGGGGGAGTGGTGGACATACTTGATGGTTTTGAAGAACAGTCCAGGTTAGCAACATTTCAAATTATCATCTTTCATTGACAAGTTAGAGGGACACGAAATGGAGTTGTTAAAAATGGCCAAATCAAAGAATGCAAATGTACTGCAAGATGTTGGTGTGTACTACAAAGGAGGTGTTCAAGAGATTTCTAGTCCGAAAATGACGATACATTATCGGAAGATAGCCTAAGTGATGATCCTAACGTTGTTGTACAAAGTTAAGGACTCTGGTAGACTGTATTTCGATGATAGTTTTCTGATTTGAAATGTGAAAGAAGATCAAATCGACAAATTGTTCAAACTTGTGAAAGTATCATCGGATGATCTTGAGAAAAATGAAAGAAGTTTTATTCAAAACCAAAGAAAAATTATAACAACTACCGAAGGAATGGTGGTGATTTTCCTGAGAACAGGAGAGAGGGTTTGGGTTTGGAAATATAAGATGAACCGAAAAAGGAACAAATGTCACCATTTCACGAATATAAGAATAAAAACATGAAATTCGTGTTTGGGACAAACGCGGTTCAGGAAGAAGCTTGGATTGGAAAGCAATCGAACGATGAGTTTAAGAAGGAAAAAGAACTTCGGGACAAGGCTAAATCCACAAGTGGAGTAAAACCCACGAATGGACATTCTCTTGATACTCGGACTTGCTTCAAATGCAATGAAGTTGGTCACATTGCTCGCAAGTGTCCGAAATCAAAGCATGTGTATCACCAAAGAAAGACATCTTTAGATGATGAGAAACTTAAGCGCCCAGAGATTGTAAAACTAATCACCATCTTAAAACGAAACAATGAATCTAAAGTGAAAGTGAAACCTAAAACTGAATCAAGGTTTGTGAAATCCACTTTTGAAAAAAGTGAAATTTCTAAGGCGAATGAAAACAAAGATTCAAAATTCTACGTTAAGAAAGCTAGAACAAAATCACAATCATGGATCGCAAAGAAAACAACAACATCATCTGAAAATGCAAAGTCTGCATCAGCCAAGAATGAAAATGTCAATGACACAAAGATGATCAGAAAGCTCTGAATGTTGAGTTGAAAATTCCTACTTACGATATCCCAATTCCACCCAAGACCGGAAAGGCTTGGGTTTCCCATTTTAAATAGTTTCTTTGCATGTGTAGGGGCTCTAGAGATCCATCTTGTCGAAGTGGATTATGGATAGCGGAGCTTCACGTCACATGACTGGAATGCGTGCCTTACTCTTCGATATTAAAGCAATCAATGGAGGGTACGTAGGATTCGCGGGTATCAAGGAGGAAGAAACGTTGCAGAGGGAAAGCTATCGAATGGTGTCGTTTCATTTGATAAGGTCAACTATATCGCCGAGCTGGAGAACAATCTTCTCAGTATTTCTCAGATCTGTGATAAGCAGTTTACCACCCATTTCAACGACAAAGAGTGCATGATCATTAAACCGGGCTTTAAGATTCCAGAAGAGTGGATTCTCTTGCGCGCTCCTCATGAGAATGATCTTTATGTGCTGGATATGAGTGTCGCTACAACTACTTCAAAGTCGGCTCAATGTTTCGTAACGAAGGCCACAGAGAAGGAGTCAATTCTTTGGCACAGAAAATTGGGTCATATACACCTCAGAAAGATGAATCATCTGGTTCACAATGATTTGGTTGAAGGAGTGAATCTTAGAAGCTTTCACATGACTGATAGTTGTCTGGAATGCAAGAAAGGAAAGCAAGTTAAAAAGACACATCCAAAGAAGATTCTTAACTCCATCAAACTGCCGCTCGAAAGACTGCATATGGATCTCTTCGGTCCAGTGAATGTTCGTAGTATACTGGAGATCTTTATTGTCTTGTCGTCACTGATGATTATTCTAGATTCTCATGGGTCTTCTTCCAAGAGAGCAAAGACGAAATGTTTGATAATCTCATGATCCTCTTCAGGAAGATTGAAAATCTGTACCATCTCCCTATTAGAAGAATCCGAAGCGATAATGGTACAGAATTAAAAAACGCCCGAATGAAAGAATTTTGCAACGACAAAGGCATATTGCACGAATTCAGTGCTCCATACACTCCGCAAAAAATGGAGTTGCTGAGAGGAAGAACCGAACATTGATAGAAACGGCAAGGACTATGCTTGCTGATTCAAAACTTCCTGTCAGCTTCTGGAGTGAAGCAGTCGCAGCAGCATGCTATACATTGAACAGAGTCTTGACGGCCAAACCTACCAAGAAGCCTTGCTTCGAATTGCTAAACCGAAGGAAACCCAATCTGAAGTATCTAGAACCGTTTGGCGCACCTTGTACAGTTATTGATTCAGACGGAAAGTTTGGTGCCAAATCGATAGATGGTTTCTTTGTCGGTTACGCAAGTCCACTCAAGAGAGTATATCTTCCAAGTTTGAGAAGAGTGGTAGAAGCACAGCACGTCGATTGTTTTCGATATACAACTCCTATTCAAAGAGCAGGCGATGCGTGGTTGTTCAATTACAGTGAATTCTGGAAATCATTTGACTTGCCAGAAGAGCCTTCTGAAGAAGACATTGTAGTGTTATATTATCTACATCAGTCGGCTAATCAAGAGCAGATTACCAGACCAATAATGGTTAATCAACCAACTGTTGGATCATCTTCTTCTGGAGCAGGTCCTAGCACTAGTACTCAAAATGAAACGTCTTCTAGTGCTCCTACAGTGGAAGTGGTGGAAGATTAGAATATTACTAATCAGGAGAATGTTGTCGATGTTCCTAGTGAAGTGATGCCGAGATCTTATTCTTACCACCCATCAAATTCCATAATTGGTGAATTGCAAGTTGGTGTGCGAACAAGGAGTCAGATTAATAAAGCTTTGAGTTGTTTCTATACTCGAGTAGCTCCGATTCAAGATTATTGCTACTATTCATGTTTCATATCCCATATTGAGCTGAAGAATGTTTCTGAAGCTTTAGGAGATGAGAATTGGGTACCTGCAATACAATAAGAATTACTACAGTTCGAAAAGCTAGGGGTATGGAAGCTTGTTTACCTACCGGAGAATCAAAAAGCGATTGATACTAATGGGTCTTCAAGTGCAAGTGCGATGATCGTGGAGTGATAGTACGCAACAAAACTCGACTCGTTGTCAAGGGATTCCATCAACAACAAGGAATTGATTATACAAAAGTGTACGCACCAGTTGCTAGATTGGAGTCCATGTCACACCACGACCCGCAGCAGAATAAAAGTCGGGGCATGATTGGGTTATCACCAAAGCTCATGATATTACTAAGAAGTTTCATATTTATTAAAATCAAATTAAAATTTCAATATCCAACAAAAATTTCATACAAACACAATAAAAATCTAAATGTTTGTTCCAACGCAATAACTTGTTTATTCTTCTAGGCCATCCTAAGTGTTTCTTTCCTCAACTTGATCACCTGTATCATGTGTAAAACAGAGGAAATTTTGGGTCAACAAAAGTTGGCGAGTGAACCTTGATAAAACATTTAAATGATTGCATATTATGTTTATTAAAGAAAATTGTGCATAAATCACATGTGAGCAAATATAATTTGTAACCAATCACAAACCACATTGAATGAATATATGACATGAATGATGATGTATCTGAGATCAAGGCTCAATCAAACGGAGCCGATCTAATGAGGCACCTGATGCTCAACCCGTATCCCACGAGCAACTGATGGGCCTAATGAAATGAGTGTACTGAAATGAATAAATAAATCCACATATAAACCACACTATAAGCAATACACATTTGATCACGAAATGATATAAGCACAAGTGTTTAAATAAGATAGATAAATGATACGACACATGATACACCCCAAAACGTGATTAAAACGGGGAATTTATAGAGATTCACTCACCTTGGGTGCGTATTCTTGAGTTGTAATGAGAGCGCACGAGTTGGGAATTAAACCGATGAAGGAGTACTAACCTAAAAACAAACGATACCATATAAACAATTTATATTTGGACTCAATACTCCTTTTTTTATATATATAGGTTAATAGGTTATTTTGGTTGTGATTATATTAAATTCTTTAAAGTATAAAAGTATATAAGTTATTGGAAAAAATAGGAGTGTTTAAATAAATAGACAAGGAAAATAAATAATGAAATAAATAATTAAAATAAAAAAAGGCTGTCAGATCTGACGGTCAGATCTGACCGGTCGCATAGTGGCCAGGATTGCGTGTGAACAGATTCGAACCCGAGACCTCACGGTTGCGTGCACGCAGCTCTTCCAACTGAGCTACGTGTCTAACCCGAAAGAATCCTGATTTTAATTATATTAATACACATTTTAGGTTATTTCTATTTTAATTAATTTTACAAAAAGATTTTTAACAATCCGACCGGTGCGTGCCAGAGAACTCGAACCCGCGACCTTGGCGGTGTGATGCACCCAGCCCAACCAACTGGGCTGGGTGTCTAACCCGATAGAACTAGGTTTTTAATTAGATTTATCTACATACTGCCAACTGTTATATTTCAGTCAAAATAAAAACGGTTATGCGGTCATGAGCCGGATTCAAACCAGGGACGTGAAGGCCGTGTTTGCACACAGACCACCACTGGACTGTGTGTCTAACCCGGTTAAAACTTAGATTTTAATTACATATAACCCGTAACCCACTTCATCTTCTTCATTTTGAATTTAACCAAGTTTTATACCCGCCTGAATTATTTTGATTTATATTTATGAATCATCTGAACATTACGTTAATTAAACAAAACTCAAAAGAACAGAACAAAGGTTCTATCGTATCACGGAAATGGGTGGTGGCATGATTCCGGCGAGTGAATTCCTACAGTGGCGGCGGTTCTCCGGTGGAACAGGGGTGAAGGGTTTAGCACAGAGGGAGCTTGAGATTAGAGGAGAAATGTTGAGTGGGTTTGTTTGCGTGCTATTGATCGGTATTTATAGCCTTGGAAATAGGGTGTTCGATTTTCGGTTTTAGAAACCGAGTAAAATGATTGATTCTGATTTTTAGAAACAACACAGATTGATTCGCACAATTAAGATGGATTGCCACTGTTTTTGGAAAACTTTCACGCGGTTTGCCAGCTTGATTCCAGAAAGGGGCTAGACAGGCGGGTTCGCTGATTTGAAGTTGCAGGAAGTAAGCGGTTCGTACATATGTGTAAATGGTTTCCAAATTCTACCAAATGGTGTGTGTGGCTCAGCGGTGTTTGTGGTGTGTGTGCATTCGGGCGACCCGGGTTCGATTCCCGGTTCACCTATTTCCATTAATTAATTTTTTATTACCCTTTTTAATCATCTATTAAGGATAAATATTTATTATATAATTGATTATTTTAAACATTAATTATTATTATTTATATAAACAATAATGAAAATAACCGAACGACAAGAATAAATGCACTTGATTGATAATTTGGGGCGGGCTTTCGAAACCCGATTTATACAAATGTTACAGTATCCCCTACTTTTTGAAATTTCGTCCTGAAATTTAAGTAGTAGTTGTAACCAGAAAAAGATGCGGGTACTTTTCGCGCATTGAATCTTCACGTTCCCAAGTAAACTCGGGTCCTCGTTTTGACTCTAAACGCACCCTGACGATTGGCATACGACTTCGCCTCAAGCGCTTCTCACCGAAATCCATGATTTCTACTGGTCTTTCAACGAAGTGCATTGATTCATCGACTTGAATGTCTTCTAAAGGGATATGGAGGTTTTCGTCGGCGAGGCACTTTTTCAAGTTTGATATGTGGAACGTGGGATGAATTCTGTTAAGCTCTTCAGGTAGGTCAAGCTTGTATGCTACAGGACCTACTCTTTCGAGTATCTTGAAAGGTCCTACGTAGCGTGGTGCTAGCTTGCCCTTCTGGCCAAAACGAACCACTCCCTTCCACGGTGATATTTTTAAAAGTACTTGATCACCAACATCAAACTCCAAGGGCTTTCGTCGTTTGTCAGCATAACTCTTTTGACGACTTTGAGCCGCTAGAAGATTGTTTCGTATTTGAATGATTTTGTCGGTTGTTTCTTGAATCAATTCAGGTCCGGTGATTTGCGCTTCACCAATTTCGTGCCAACATACTGGAGATCGGCATTTATGACCATATAGAGCTTCGAAAGGAGCCATGCCGATACTTGAATGATAGCTATTGTTGTACGAAAACTCGACTAACAGTAGATGAGCGTCCCAGTTCCCTTTGAAGTCTATGACACATGCTCGAAGCATGTCTTCAAGGGTTTGGATGGTGCGTTCAGATTGACCATCAGTTTGAGGGTGAAAGGCGGTACTAAGGTCTAACCGTGTACCCAAAGCAGTTTGTACGGCTCGCCATGTTCGTGAAGTGAAACGACCATCACGGTCTGAAATAATGCTTAACGGTACACCATGACGGCTTACGATCTCGCTGATGTAGATAGGAGCTAACTTCTCGTTCTTGAAGTCCTCGCGAATCGGAATGAAGTGAGATGATTTTGTAAGACGATCGATTATTACCCATATGGTGTCATACCCACTAGAGGTGCGAGGTAACCCGGTAATGAAGTCCATGGTTATGTTTTCCCACTTCCATATAGGTATTTCGGGTTGGACTAGAAGTCCTGAAGGTCTTTGATGTTCAGCTTTCACTTTGGAACATGTAAGGCACTTGGAAACAAAAACATCGATATCCTTTTTCATGCCAGGCCACCAGTAGGTGTATCGTCGGTCTTGATACATCTTATCGGCTCCTGGGTGTACAGAGTATCGTGTTTTGTGTGCCTCATTCATGAGAAAATCACGAAGGTTGTCGCGATCGGGGATCCATATGCGGTTTAAATAATATAGAATACCGTCGGATTTGGTTTCAATTTTGAGTTCAGCTCCACATGACAGCTCATCGCGTACGTCATTTTCCGTTACAGAGATATGTTGAGCTGCCCGGATTCGATCCTTGATATCGGTTATGATTTGCGAACATAGAAGACGAATAGAGTTCGCATATCCCTTTCGACTGAGCGCATCGGCCACCACGTTTGCCTTGACAGGATGGTACCGAATCTCGCAGTCGTAATCGTTGAGAAGTTCGACCCATCTTCGTTGCCTCATATTCAACTCTTTTTGGTTGAAGATATGTTGGAGACTCTTGTGGTCAGTGTATATTTCACACTTGGTACCGTAAAGATAATGTCTCCATATCTTGAGAGCGAACACAACGGCTCCAAGTTCCAGGTCGTGGGTGGTGTAATTTTTCTCATGAACTTTGAGTTGCCTAGAGGCATAGGCTATCACCTTTCCTCTTTGCATCAATACACAGCCTACACCCTGCCCTGATGCGTCGCAATAAACCACAAAGTCATCGCAACCCTCAGGGAGTGTAAGGATAGGTGCGTCACAAAGCCTTTGCTTTAAAGTTTGGAAGGCCTCCTCCTGCTTAGGTCCCCAAATGAAGGGTTTTCCTTTGTGAGTCAGGGCCGTGAGCGGAACGGCGATACGAGAAAAATTGGCAATGAAGCGTCGGTAGTAGCCAGCCAAACCAAGAAATGACCTAACTTCGGTAGGGGTACATGGCGCTTGTCATTCCTGTACTGCCTTGATTTTTGAAGGATCGACATGAATCCCTTTGTCATTGACGACATGACCAAGGAATTGTACTTCTCCTAACCAGAATTCGCATTTTGAGAACTTAGCGTAAAGCTTTTCAGTCCTTAAGAGTGTAAGAATAAGTCGAAGGTGTCGCTCATGATCGGATTTTGACTTGGAGTAGATAAGAATGTCGTCGATGAAGACTATGATGAAACGGTCGAGGTAGGGTTTGCATACCCTATTCATTAAATCCATGAAGACAGCAGGGGCGTTGGTTAAACCGAAGGGCATAACCATGAACTCGTAATGACCATAACGAGTTCGGAAGGCAGTTTTTGGGATATCTTCTTCGCGCACTCTAAGCTGATGATAACCAGAACGAAGGTCAATTTTGGAAAAACAAGTGGCGCCTTGAAGTTGGTCTAGAAGGTCATCAATACGAGGCAGTGGATAGCGATTTTTAACTGTCAACTTGTTAAGTTCTCTATAATCAATGCACATGCGAAACGTTCCATCTTTCTTCTTCACAAAAAGAACAGGCGCACCACAAGGCGATGAGCTAGGACGTATGAATCCTTTGTCAGTCAACTCTTGCAGTTGACTAGCCAACTCTTGCATCTCGGATGGGGCTAACCTATAAGGAGATTTTGCGACCGGTGTAGCGCCAGGTACAAGGTCGATTCGAAATTCGACTTCTCTCACAGGAGGAAGTCCTGAAACGTCGTCGGGGAAAACTTGCGGGAATTCTTTCACAATTGGAATATCTTCGAGCTTCCTCTCCTTGCCTTCCTTCTTGACGACGTGAGCTAGAAATGCGACGTAGTTCTTGCGAAGATAACTTCGGGCTTGAAGGCAGGACATCAATTTGAGCCCTTCCAAAGGAGTTTCCCCAAAGATACGTAGTGTCTGACCGTCGGCGAGAGGAATACGAATGAACTTTTCATGGCACACCACTTCAGCGTGATGCTGGCTGAGCCAGTCCATGCCGATGATAACATCGAAACTTCCCAATTTCATAGGAATGAGATCAATTGAAAAATCGTGATCATTTAGAGTGAGAGTACAATCGCGTATAATAGAATTTAATGAAGTGGGTTTTCCGTCAGCAACTTCCACCGTCAGAGATTCAACGCGATTATTACGAGGTTGGTCGAGGATAGATTCGAATTCTAAAGACACAAAGCTCTTATCCGCACCAGTATCGAATAATATGGATGCATAACTAACATTGATGAGAAACGTACCGTTGACCACATTGTTGTCAGCCCTGGCTTGGTTGGCGTTGATATTGAAAGCTCTTCCTCTAGCAGGTGGAGGAGCTTGGTTAGCTTGGTTTACCGGGTTTGCTTGAGCTTGGGCATGGATGATATTCACTAGGCGTGGGTAAGTGTTCCTGAAGTGGTTTGGGTCCCCACAATTGAAACAGGCTCGCATGGGTTGCATCATGGGGTAGTTGTGTTGGTAGTAAGGTTGGGCTGCGAGTTGTGCAGGTGGTAGAAGTAAGGGTTGTTGGGCTTGGCCCACCATTTGATTTTGGGTTTGGGTTGGAGGTTGACTACGGTTCAATCGCTGAAGGGTACGGCAGGTTTGGATGGTGTGACCCGCACGGCCACAACTTGTGCAATGTTGGCAGGGGTTTTCAAGAGGGTGATGGTATTGACAACGGTTACACTTTGGGTGTGGGCCAGTGTATGGCCTTTTGCATGGTGCGGCTGGAAGGGCAACTTGGGTGATTGGAGCAGCAGTGATGGGAGGGTTGGTTTGGGTGACAGCAAAGTTCTTGCCATTTCGCTTCCTCTTACCAGCAAACTTCGAGGATGAACCTGAGTGGTTTGGAGTTGGGGTCTCACTGGGTGTTTTCTTCTTTTCATCATTAAATTTTCCATTTCGAATGCGATTTTCAGTGAGTTCCGTAGCTAACTCCATTGCGGCTTCGAGCGTTGCAGGCGAAGTGCTTAAAACCAAATCTTGGATTTTCGAGCGGAGGCCTCGAATGTAGTGTTCAATTAGGCGGTATAATGGGGTGAACAGATTGGGGACCATCTGGTTCAACTCGAGAAATCTCTTATTGTATGAAGTGTGGTCTCCTTCCTTTTGTTTCAATGCGTGAAACTCGTCTTCTAGCTTTTTGATTTGGCTTCTTGGACAGAAGCGTCTCGTCATGATTTCCCTTAAATCTTCCCATGTTAAGGCCATGGCATCTTCAACACCTCGCTTACCCTTTTCCGTGTTCCACCAGGTAAGGGCTACCCCAAACAATCTTCCAGTCGCGTAACGTACCTTACGGTCCTCGGGATAGTCGCAATTGAGAAAGGTGTTTTCCATCTCCTCAAACCAGTGAAGGAGAGCGGTGACACCTTCAGTCCCTTCATATTTTGGGGGATCGCAGGACTTGAAGTGTTTGTAGGTACATTTGGGGGTTTTGGGAGGAGGGTTGGTGACGCTTTGGTCTTCTTGGTTGGAAGGGTTGATGGGATTAGCAGTGAGGGCTTGCTGAACTTGTAGCACGATGTCAGGAAGCACTGTGGCCATTTGTTTAGCAATTTGCATGGCCAAGCATTCGTTTGACTTTCCTGGCCTTCTACCTCCACGTAATTGCCTAGCCGACATCTACAGGAATATAAGTAGGAAGATTGTGAGTTCAAGAATTTGCTAGGTGTCATGTGTCGTAAAATGAATGAAAACAACATAACTGAAAATAATTTAACTACATCCATAGGATGTCTTGGGTTTGCTCGTGTTTGGGCCTCCAAATGTCCCCCATACCATTGCCTGTGTAGTCATGTGGGCCCCCATGACTATTGGGCTTGGTAGGATTCACATTGGTATCGGCGGGTTAACACTCGCACCACCCGAATGAAAATCGTAAAACATGATTGCGAGATGTATGGTCGGAGGGTGTCCAGGTGTGGACACAATGACAGCTCAAAGTGGGGTTAGTTCACACGACGTTTGGTATAGCATGCTTTGGCCTAATAGGTCCTTCGTACTCTCATCGTTAGTCCCAAGGTAGGCAAACTGGTCATTTATTTTGGATTTATACGAATGCCAAGCCTAGACAGGACGTTCCGACTACCGGTACTCGTACCCTTTCAGTTACTACATGTCCGTCGTGAAAACTCACTTTGATGTGAATTGAAAAATATGAAAACATTGCAAAAATCTTCGAAAAGAAATAACAGAAATTGTGAAATTGTGAGGTGTGTGCTTTCATAGATATGATATGTTTTGAGGGTATGATCTATGAGGAGCATTGCATATTATGTACTTATGAGAATGTTTGCATAATGTTGTGTGAATATAAACATGAAACATATAAACATCATGAATTTTGCATGTAACACATAGACAATTTAAATCTAGTCAACTATAGTATATCCTCTAAAGGTCTAATAACCTATCCTATATCCCTATAGTCACAAGCTCTGATACCAATCTGTTACACCCCGACCCGCAGCTGAATAAAAGTCGGGGCATGATTGGGTTATCACCAAAGCTCATGATATTTACTAAGAAGTTTCATATTTATTAAAAGCAAATTAAAATTTCAATATCCAACAAAAATTTCATACAAACACAATAAAAATCTAAATGTTTGTTCCAACGCAATAACTTGCTTATTCTTCTAGGCCATCCTAAGTGTTTCTTTCCTCAACTTGATCACCTGTATCATGTGTAAAACAGAGGAAATTTTGGGTCAACAAAAGTTGGCGAGTGAACCTTAATAAAACATTTAAATGATTGCTTATTATGTTTATTAAAGAAAATTGTGCATAAATCACATGTGAGCAAATATATATTTGTAACCAATCACAAACCACATTGAATGAATATATGACATGAATGATGATGGATCTGAGATCAAGGCTCAAATAAACGGAGCCGATCTAATGAGGCACCTGATGCTCAACCCGTATCCCACAAGGAACTGATGGGCCTAATGAAATGAGTGTACTGAAATGAATAAATAAATCCACAGATAAACCACACTATAAGCAATACACATTTGATCACGAAATGATATAAGCACAAGTGTTTAAATAAGATAGATAAATGATACGACACATGATACACCCCAAAACGTGATTAAAACGGGGAATTTATAGAGATTCACTCACCTTGGGTGCGTATTCTTGAGTTGTAATGAGAGCGCACGAGTTGGGAATTAAACCGATGAAGGAGTACTAACCTAAAACAAACGATACCATATAAACAGATTTATATTTGGACTCAATACTCCTTTTTATATATATATAGGTTAATAGGTTATTTTGGTTGTGATTATATTAAATTCTTTAAAGTATAAAAGTATATAAGTTATTGGAAAAATAGGAGTGTTTAAATAAATAGACAAGGAAAATAAATAATGAAATAAATAATTAAAATAAAAAAAGGCTGTCAGATCTGATGACCGGTCGCATAGTGGACAGGATTGCGTGTGAACAGATTCGAACCCGAGACCTCACGGTTGCGTGCACGCAGCTCTTCCAACTGAGCTACGTGTCTAACCCGAAAGAATCCTGATTTTAATTATATTAATACACATTTTAGGTTATTTCTATTTTAATTAATTTTACAAAAAGATTTTTAACAATCCGACCGGTGCGTGCCAGAGAACTCGAACCCGCGACCTTGGCGGTGTGATGCACCCAGCCCAACCAACTGGGCTGGGTGTCTAACCCGATAGAACTAGGTTTTTAATTAGATTTATCTACATACTGCCAACTGTTATATTTCAGTCAAAATAAAAACGGTATGCGGTCATGAGCCGGATTCGAACCAGGGATGTGAAGGCCGTGTTTGCACACAGTCCACCGCTGGACTGTGTGTCTAACCCGGTTAAAACTTAGATTTTAATTACATATAACCCGTAACTCACTTCATCTTCTTCATTTTGAATTTAACCAAGTTTTATACCCGCCTGAATTATTTCGATTTATATTTATGAATCATCTGAACATTACGTTAATTAAACAAAACTCAAAAGAACAGAACAAAGGTTCTACCGTATCACGGAAATGGGTGGTGGCACGATTCGGTGAGTGAATTCCTACAGTGGCGGCGGTTCTCCGGTGGAACAGGGGTGAAGGGTTTAGCACAGAGGGAGCTTGAGTTTAGAGGAGAAATGTTGAGCGGGTTTGTTTGCGTGCTATTGATCGGTATTTATAGCCTTGGAAACTAGGGTGTTCAATTTTCGGTTTAGAAACCGAGTAAAATGATTGCTTCTGATTTTTAGAAACAACACAGATTGATTCGCACAATTAAGATGGATTGCCACTGTTTTTGGAAAACTTTCACGCGGTTTGCCAGCTTGATTCCAGAAAGGGGCTAGACAGGCGGGTTCGCTGATTTGAAGTTGCAGGAAGTAAGCGGTTCGTACATATGTGTAAATGGTTTCCAAATTCTACCAAATGGTGTGTGTGGCTCAGCGGTGTTTGTGGTGTGTGTGCATTCGGGCGACCCGGGTTCGATTCCCGGTTCACCTATTTCCATTAATTAATTTTTTATTACCCTTTTTAATCATCTATTAAGGATAAATATTTATTATATAATTGATTATTTTAAACATTAATTATTATTATTTATATAAACAATAATGAAAATAACCGAACGACAAGAATAAATGCACTTGATTGATAATTTGGGGCGGGCTTTCGAAACCCGATTTTGTTACAGTCCATTCGCATCTTCCTTGCATTCGCTGTTTGGAAAGGTTTGATAGTATATCAATTAGATGTGAAATCCGCTTTTCTATACAGTAAGCTACGGGAGCAAGTGTCCGTTGGACAACCACCAGGGTTTGTCGATCCGCTGAAAAAAAAGAAAGCTTATCTTCTGGATAAAGCACTATATAGTACGAGACGTTATCTCAACATCTCGTTGGAAACGGATTTATTAGAGGAACAGTGGATAGTACTTTATTTACCAGAGAAGTTGGAAATCATCTGATTATCGTACAAATCTATGTGGATGACATCATCTTTGGTTCGACAAATGACGATCTTTGCAAAGAGTTTGAAAAGATTATGAAGAAGAAATCCGAGATGTCTTCTATGGGCGAAATGAAATTCTTCCTCGGATTACAAGTTGATCAGTTGCCAGGCGGTATCTTTATCCACCAAACCAAATATGTTCATGATATCTTGAAGAAGTTTGAAATGGATAGCACGAAGCCGTTATCTACTCCTCTGGCACTCAGTCATGGGATTTGCATCGATGAAACCGGAACCAAAGTTGATGATACTCTTTACATGTCGATGATAGGATCTTTGATGTATCTGACGGTATCTCGCCCGGATATCATGTATCCTCCCTGCCTCTGCGCCAGATATCAGTCAAGTCCCAGAATTCACACATGCAGATCATGAAGCGAATTTTCAGATACTTGAAGGGATGTCCAAGCACCGCTTGTGGTACCCGAAGAACGATAACTTCGATCTGACGGGATACGCTGATTCAGATTTTGGTGTAGATAAATTGAATTCAAAATCAACTACAGTGGGCTGCCAGTTCTTGGAACACGCTTGGTAACCTGGCAGTGTAAGAAACAGACTACGATCGCTCTCTACTTGTCAAGCTGAGTATATCTCAGCCTCCAGCTGTTGTTCACAGATTTTGTGGATCCAACAGCAGATGAGAGACTATGGTCTACAATTTCTTGACACTCCGCTGTATGTTGATAATAAGGCAGTTATCGACATTACGAAAAATCTAGTTCATCACTCTCGAACAAAACATATCGAGATTCGATACCACTTCATTCGTGATTGCTACGAAAAGAAGTTGGTAGGAGTTGAGAAAATCCACACCGATGAACAAAAAGCTGATTTTTATACCAAACATTTTACTCTTTCACGATTTAATTACTTAGTGAGGCTTAATGGTATGAAAAATCTGTTGACAGGTGCGGATGCAGAGGTTGAATATGGATCAGACGACGAGTTCTCGTGATCCTCATTAGTTTGTTATATTTTTCAATTAGACTTTCTTAAAAACTAAATCCAAAAATATGTTTTTGATTTTAGGGGGAGAAATGAAAGCAGAAAATACAAAAACATATGAAAAACCAAAAAGTACAAAAACATTGAAAAAGACAAAAAGAATTTTGTGTCAAAAGGAAATGATAGTACATCAGTGGACTATCACAGTATGCTAAGGAATTGTAAAATTTAAAAAGTGATAAACAAGTCTTACTGTGGATGTGTCGATAGGCTTTACACGTTCAGTAGATTGTTTCCGGGATATAAACTAAATTTTACAACTGTTTAACTTGTGGATTAACATCTCTCGGATATATGGACTTAGTACTCCGAAATTTCGTTTAAGAGATTGCCTGATTCTGAGATACGAGGTCTTATAGATGATTGATATCTCGGGTATTATACAAGTTCTTCTGATTTTGCGGAAGCAATAGCCTAGAACTTCTATAATGCTTTTGCTAAAAACCCTAAACTGCAAGCAAACTTGAAAGAATCGAAAGATCTAATCAATTGCAGTGCTTAAAAGATTCTTTAATTGGAACACACCTTAAAGTCGAGCCTTCATCTCTTTATCGATACAGTGGTATTAACCTAAGCTCTCAAGGCTTCGCACAACCCAGATACAGATATCAATTACGCTATACTCACCTGTAAGATGAAATCTAGGGAATGTTGATACGGGAGTATATTCTGAGATGGGAACCATAGTTGAGTCAGGTTTCATAATTATAACTAAGATATCTTGGAACAATTGAGAAATGTGTCGAAGTTTAAGAGGACAAACATATCGACAATCTAGGTAAACAAGTTTAGGACTTAAAGTCATGAAAAGGTCAACGGTACTAGTGATACGTCTTAAACAACTGATATGATTCTTAGACACAAATTCACAAAAATATGTCTGTAAGTATGTTTGTACATAGCTTATTTGATTTCAGATTTAAACCCAAAAATATTTTCAGTGTGCTTTAGCATAAACTTTCGAAAATTCAAAAAGATTTTATTTCTACATTGTTTTCAACAGCCAATGATGGAAAGCGGATCTTCAGAGTTCGGAATGGTGCTAAGTTGTTGGAATCTTGATGACAACGGGTTGGGAGCTAATCTGTTAAAATCAAAATGCATGAAAACCGATGAAAAGTTCATTAATTTGAAACTTTAAAATTTGAAGAAAACTTCAGTTTGTTCATAACAGGTCAAACCGAGATCACTAACTTGGACTCAGCAAGACAAATCGGTTAACCGAGGTCATTAACTTGGACTTGGTCAACTGAGTGGAATTTTCATAACTGGTAAACTGTGAATGTTCAGGGCTAAAAATGAAAATTTTGATAAGTTTGAAATTCAGCTTAATCAAGTTCTGCCGAAGTTACCAAGAGAAAAATTGTTTCATTTTTTATAAACTTCGAGCAAGCTGATTGAGTGGTTTGATGATTGAAAGCCAAGTTGGCCCGAACTTGACTAGTTATAAAAGATCAAGTTCGCTCATTATCACAATTCATCTGTCTTAACCAAACTTCGAGCGAACCTAGGCGATTGTGAGAAATTAGTGAAATTGCTGAGTTTGTGTCGTTACTCTAGTCCGAATTGAGACTGTTAATAAGTGATTTCGTCTAAAACATCCATGAATTGAACTTGAATGAACTGTTTTGGACCGAACGTGTTAAACAGTTAGATCTAGGGTGTTAATGAACAAATTGATCGATGAAAAAGCTTAAAAATCATGTTGTCATGCTAAAGAAACCATAAATTTGAATGTTGATCATGTTGAGATATTGCAGGTTTATTTGGAGATGATGACAAGTTCGCCCGAACTTGTTGAAGTTGTTTTGAGACTACTTCGGGCGAAGTTGTCATCATAGTGTATGAAACTTGAAAATTTAAAAAAGTTCGCCCAAACTTGTTTAACAAAATTATAAACCTGTAATTGATACAAGTTCGACCGAACTTGCTGAAAAATGTTAAAAATTGTTTGGTATAACATATTCGGCCGAAGTTGTCTAATTGTTGTGTTTTGGCAATCAAGTTCGCTCGAACTTGATGTTAAAAGTTGAAAATTTGTCAAAATTTCTAAAATGTTTGATTCTTTTGTCCGCAGAATATCAAGCTTTCGTTTAACAAGTTTCATAATACTTATATTTCGCTTGACGAGAAGATCTATCCTACGCTGACGGCATTTTCAGAGATCTTAGAGTTTTGGGGGCAAATCCTTATTACAAAGGCGATCACAGATAAGCATGTTGTATATAGAGCGCACGTCTATTTCTTCTGCAACTCGGCATCCTACGATGAAGCTAACAAAGTTATAAAGTCTGCAGTTCGTGTCGAAAATGAAGATAAGGAATTTTTGATCACCGAAGCTGATATCCGAAGGGTTTTAGAGTTTAATGACGATGTTAATAATCTGATAAGCTTCGAGGAAAGAATGGTTAAGGGATGTTTCTTCCGTATGGGCTAGAAAGGTCACGCGAACGAGCCAACGATGAAAAAAGGTAGTGTTTCTCTACCTTACAAGCTTCTAATTCACGCCATCATTCACGCTTTCAGTCATAGGAAGCAGGGCTTGACGACATACAAGATTACATGGCATTGTATGGTTACTGCATTGGTACTGAACAAGAAATTTAACTTCTCAAGAGTTATATTCAATTTCATGTCAAAGAATATGGGAAAGGAAAGATTGGTGATGTATCCGAGGTTTGTACAAATGCTGATTGATGAAAAGTTTCAGAATATTGCGAAGGATCCAAATGATATTCTGTATCTGAACCATATGGATGAAACTACGTTGAAGAAGTTAAAGGCTTTTCAGAAACAAGATTCAGCTCCTATTGCAAAACCAGTTTGTGGAGCTATATCTGATAAAAACTATGTTGCACCACTAGAAAACAAATGGAGGAAAGATGGCAGCGGTGATGAAAATGAAAAAGCTGCTTTGTTAACAAATTTTAAAGAGAAAATAGGCGATTGGTACATCAAGGGCGTTGTTGTAGTTGAGAAACAAAAGCGAAAAAGGGCGTCGAAGAAAGTTGAGACTATGTTAATCGACGAACCTGACGAGAATGCTCAGAACGTAGAAGGTTCTAGCGCTGCAGCTAATGTTGAAAGTCAAGACAAAGACGATGATATTATATCTGCAACTTCAGATAAAGATGAAGAATCGTCTGAAGATTCTGCTGATGTTAGGCTAAAAGCAGCAGAGAAAGAAAAAGAAGAAGAAAGATTGAAAAAGCTTGGCGAAGATCTTTATGAACCAGGTTCTGATGAAGATCGTCCGAAAAAGAAGTCAAAGCGCTCAAAGTCAAAAGCTGGAGATACAAAGAAAACTACAGGTTCTCCGAGCACACGTGGAAGAAAGAAAACTCCAATTCGCAGATATCTAAGTCAGAAAACAAAGAAAGGAGTTACACAAGAACCTCCTGTTTCTAATCTGCAGGATATTCCAATCATAGAATCTGTTATTCCACCAACCACTAACAACTGAAGAGCCACCATCTGTTACTATCGAAGTGCCTGTTCAAAGTACGCCTGTTTCAAGTCCAAATGTTGCTGCAAAGGGTACTCCAAAAGCTAATCCTCCAAGGTCAAAGCAATCTACTCCTCAAAGTGCCAGAGCAAGAAGAGTTTAAAGATGCATTCGGTGATATTCCAGACAATGT
Source organism: Scalesia atractyloides (assembly GCA_947069175.1). Taxonomy (NCBI): domain Eukaryota; kingdom Viridiplantae; phylum Streptophyta; class Magnoliopsida; order Asterales; family Asteraceae; genus Scalesia; species Scalesia atractyloides. Next base: position 41,545,925 of record CAMTDV010000025.1, read on the forward strand.
TACACATCCTGTCACTACTGATGATCTTTCAAACTGGTTTGAAGACATTCCAATTGATAAGCTAGAGAAAAGACTCAAAGATTTGGAAGATAAAGCCAAATAGAACAAAGTCGATAAAGCAGCTCTTGAAAAGAAACTAAAGCAGAGTGATATTGAAAAGGAGATTCTGCAAGACAAAGTGAAATTTATTGAAGACGATAGAGGTTATATGAAAGCGATGGTTGAAAGTTTAAGTGTTGCAAACTCAAAGTTAGAGAAAGAGATAGCTGATTTGAGAGCTGAACGTGATATGAATAACAGAAGGTTTGCAAGGCTTCAGAAAGTTCTAACTAATAGCCTTGGCATTGACTTTAAAGCAGAGTATGATAGACTTGATGTTTAAGAGGCCAAAGAGAAAGCTGACAAAGAGTTGTTAGAACAGGGCAAAGGCAAAGAGGTGATTGATGGTGTCCCTAAAACAACAGAGGAGCCAGTGATAGAAAAAGTTGTTGAATCAGAGAAAGCTCCTGAATCAGAAGATTGTTACTGAAGATATCAATCAAAGCTTCTGAAGCATAACAGAAGGATGACGAAGAGGAAGAAGATGATAATGACGACGACCCTACAGGTGACGATTCCAAAGATGATACAGATCATGATGGTGATGATAATGATGATCAGGGGGCGTTGGTTTAAAAATTGATTCTGCGAAAGTACATTCAGAGTTTGATTTTAAATCCCTAATCAACGATGATGCTAACATGGAGGATGAACAAAGTAAGGGGGAGTCCACAGAGCAGACAGGGCCTCAAAATGTTGATAGTTGTTATGCCTGTTGCTGCTTTACATGAAAAGCCTTTGATGATAATGTTGGAACCGAGTATAGAGGAATGGGAGTTTGTGCATGATTATACAAAGGAAGAATTGGCCAGAATGTTTGAGGTTGATGCTGATTCGTTTGAGTTCGATTTCGAAGAAGAATTGGTGAATATCAAGACATTTGAACCAAAAGAGTATGTGTATAAGCGTGTGGCTGAAGCTGATGACTATGATCATGTTATCTTTGAAGATTCTGATGATGATGGAACAGAGAAGTATTTGAATCTGAATATTGACAAATTTCCAACGATTGAAGAGTTGATGAGCCAAATAGATGTGGGTTTGTTAAAACATAAAATAGACGAAGTGGTTAAAGAAGGCAACATTCCGAAACGTTATACGAAAGAGCAGATAGCCGAGGCTAAGAGGTCGTGGTTGAAAGAGATGCCAAAGGAAAGAAAGTTCAAGCGACCACTAGCGTTCTTTACACGTGACAAAGATGTTTCTCTGTGTGACATTTTGAGTTGGGGATGGATTCGAGAACTTGATGTGCATGCTATCAAAAGAGAATTTGGGGTTCAGTATTTCAGACATCTTGCAGACATAAAGACATTGCCGTTCTGGGATGTTGAAGAGTTGGTGCAAACGAGAAATATTAGTCTGCAGATGAAATTCAATAAACAAAGGCTCTAGAGGGTGATAAAGTTTGAAGCGTCAAGAGGATTCGAGTTGCGGAAACCGTTTATTCCTAAATGTAGAGTAAAGATTAACAAGAAAATGGGAGAAAAGGATGTTATGCTAGTTATGAAGCGTCCACGAGCTATGAAGAATATGCCACTGAAGCCCATCGAACAGGATTTTCATCCTTACTTCTTGTGGTGGCAAACGGATCCAGAAACATGTGAAGCAGTGATTGTTTTGCGTGCTGATGATATATGGGATATTACGAAAGAAAAGGATCCAGAACCTATTGAACAAATAAGGATTTGGGGGTTGTGGAGAACTATATGAATACTAGACCCGATGTGGCTAATTAACTGTTCAAAGGAAGATGTGAAATGCTTGTTCTTCAACAAGATATGTTTCGACAAACATGAAGAAGTCCAAGCGAAACAATACAAGGTGTGATTAATGTTGCTATGCACATGGTATTAATTCAGGTCATATGTGGGAATCCAGATGGAGAGAGTTGGAAAGAGAAGAGTTCTTAAAGGAAGAAAAGCGTCTTGAAAAGATACACGAAAGGGGTAGGGAGGCAAGGATCAGAAGATTCCAGTTTATGAAGTGGGCACCTCCTACTGACCAAACGCCTATTCCTAAGCAGGAATGTCGAAAAAAGCCATACAAGAACTTCTTCGGAAGGTGTTAAAGATTGAAGACTGATCAAGACACTGCGACAATATCCAAGGGGAGTTTGTTGTTGATACATAATGTCTATTGTCTAGGTTTTAGATCGAGTCTGTATGTTTAGAGCTTGAATTGTTAGATTTCATAATGTATTTATGTGTTAACATACAAGTTCGGCCGAAGTTATAGTCGGCTGATCAAGTTCGGCCAAACTTGATCTAGCCAAGACTATCTTCGAGCGAACTTCTAGGTCTATATATAGGAAGTCATGGGTCTTTCATTGTAAGAACTTTGTGACATTGACGGCGAAGCTCTGTCGGTTTGGAATTCACGTAGTAATACTTTTGGACATTAATAAACCGACAATTAAACAGTAATTCTTGTGTATTTGGTTAGCATATCATATAATTTCCGCTTATATTGGACCATTAGATACAAATTAGGTTCCCAAGCTGAGGAGGACGATCCTATCACCATGGATCCTTGGCGGAGGATCCTTGAGGTTGAAACATATCCATGGATCCTTGTGGACGCATAGAGGATCCTTGAAGCTGAGACATCCCTATGGATCCTTGTTAAAGGGTAAAGGATCCTTGCGGCGGAAACGAGGATCTTTGGATTGCTGAATTATTGATCCCAGGGCAGTGAAATCTAGCATCCTGGCTTCAGAGGGGATTGATCCTCCACTGATTTCTTTTGTTTCTTGATGTCTTTTATTTCACGAAGGATCTTTTGATTGGTCTTATTCTGCTGCTCCATGTAGCTCTTAATCTGCGAATACAAAACAAAAACATCATTGTCAGTATTTATAAAAAGGAATTAGCAGAGGATTTAGATCCTTGAAAAATAGCAGTTGGCTTCTTTTCAGCAATATCATTGCTTTTCTAGAACGGTGGGGGAATAGGAGGCAATGACATGAAGCTTTGGGACAAAGTTGATGATGGCATAGTGGTTGAAGCAGATTTTCCTTGAGATACCATATGGTTATGGTATTGGTAAAAAAGTTTGAAAATTGATGGGAATTCTTTAGGATTGAAGCACCACTTGCCCCACGTGGGCGCCAAATTGTTTTGATAAAAAATCGACTAAAGGATAATGTAACCAAATTTGTAATGCGAGGTAGAGTGCTTAGGTGATTGATTGCAAGGCTTAAAATGTAGATCAACACAAAGATTTATACGAGGAAAAACCTTGATCTCTAGAAGATCGCCGTCATAAAAACCTCGGGTGGTGAAAACTATCGACCACCGACTACAATTAAGCAAGAAAAATGTAATACAACTTCATAAATCGATCGAGCTTGTTACAACAGGTGTGTGTATTCCAGAGTTTGAATGATAGTGTAGTGCGTATTGTGTTTTTTTTTCTGTTGTTAATGTCGGAGGTTGGTTTTGGTGGATGTGGAGGTGATGGTGCTAGGGGGAGGGAGAGAGAGTGTGTAAAGATGGGAAAATCATATTTTTATAAAAAAACTATGAAAAATTATATTTTAATTGCTTATATATAAAAGTTAAAAAAAAGTGAAAAGAATACCAAATATTTAGTGAGCGATGAAAGAGTTTTTTTACGGAGTTAACAAAACGGACGACAATGACCAAAAATGAAAACGTTGAGGATCCCGAGAAGAAAAAACTATTTAGACTAAGGGGTTTTTTGTTTACCTCTTAATCAGGTTCTTAATGGTTCAGACCTCTTACTGATTCAGCACTTAATTGGTTCAGACTGTTTGTTTCGTGAGCAGATGTCTGAATGGTTCAGACATTTGCCTCTGAATGGTTAAGCATTATACTGAGTCTGAATGGTTAAGACCTTTAATCTTAATTGGTCAGTAATTTGCCTCTGAATGGTTAAGCATTATACTAGCTCTTAATAGTTTAGACCTCTTACTGGTTCAGCACTTAACAATTCAGACGTTACCAAACAGCCCCTAAAATAAGAATTTGATAAAAACTCTAATTTACTTTCTAATTTAGTTTCCGTGTAATTTGATTTATAAAGAGGGACTAGATTTGGTGGCTACTAATATTAGAATGGGCTAAGTTTGTAAGTTGATCCATACTCCTACTACCCAAGGAACAAGTTCATTCTGGGAGGCTTGAGCACAGGCTAGCTAGGGTTCTTTCTGTTTATGGCGTTCGAGGGTAAAAAGCTGATAAACAATCCTAATGGTACTTAGTATCTTCTTCAACTTGGATGTTAGCTCGGTCAATTTTGATCCCTTTCTGTCGTCTTTCTCTTGTTTTGAGTTCTGGTTATTTTAATTTAATTTCATTTTTAAAAGAAAATCAACCACTGTATGATAGAATCAAAATAAACCATGTGAAATGAAGCTTAAAAATGTTGAAATGCTGATGATTTGTAGTGAATTTCTATATGACTTTAAAGGCCTTCATGATTGTGTAGATTACCATAGGTGTCATCAAGTAAATAGTTGCTTAGTGCAGTAAACAATCTATTTATGAAGCAAGATCTATATGCTTTAGATGCTGGATATTCGTGAAAAGCTTATCTAGTTTAGCTTAAGGCTCATTAGTTTTGTCTCTTGGATTCTAGGGTTGATATTCTCGTGTATATCTTGCAGATGTGGTGACTGAGTTCATTGAGGGACTTGTAGAAACTTATCCCGGGTTGCAGTATTTGGATGGCTTTCCAGAGGTAGTTAGTTGTTTATAACAACTCCATTCTTTTATTACTCCTTATCATTTTTATCGATACAGGTCAAGGTCGTTTTACGGGCTGATATTTCACCTTCAACATATGACAAAGTTGCCGTTATATCAGGTACCGTCATTATCTATAGATAATGTGAAAGCAAAACCGTAACTACATTTGGTGTATCCTTATGATTTATCATCTCGTTCAGGAGGTGGGAGTGGGCATGAGCCTGCTCATGCTGGATTTGTAGGGGATGGGATGCTCACAGCGGCAATCTGTGGCGATGTTTTTGCCTCACCGCCTGTTGCTTCAATTCTTGCTGTAGGAAATCAAATCAACTAGCAATTGAATAGAATTCTGTTCAAGTTTTTCCTTTTCCGTTTAATAATATTTTCCAACTTCAGGGCATCGAGCTGTCACTGGGCCAATGGGATGCCTTCTAATTGTCAAGGTGATTCACCTCTCTAGTTAGCAGTTGTGAGTTTCATGACCACTGATTTTGGATCCACAGAACTATACCGGGGACCGCTTAAATTTTGGATTGGCAGCGGAGGAAGCTAAAGCTGAAGGTTACAAAGTAGAGGTCAGGGCATGCTATCACCCTTAAAATGGAGGCTCAGGCTCAAAACTTATTGTTTTGATACATTATTAATATGCGTTGTAGATGGTAATCGTTGGAGATGATTGTGCACTGCCATCCCCGCTAGGCATAGCTGGAAGAAGAGGCTTGGCTGGAACCATTCTTGTTCATAAGGTATATATCCTAAAATAATTTACTCTTCAACTAGTATGTTTGTGTAAATAGCATGTGTATAAATTTCTTGAGAAATTTAGATTGCAGGAGCAGCAGCTGCTTCTGGTCTTTCTCTTTCTGATGTTGCTTCTGAAGCAAGGCATGCATGTGGAATAGTTGGTACAATGGGTGTTGCACTCTCAGTTTGCACGCTTCCTGGTCAGCCAAAATCAGACCGTTTGGGGCCAGGAAAAATGGAGCTTGGTCTTGGAATTGTAAGCACCGTATCTGTAAGTAGGGTGTGTTTATTATACATATGATTTTGTCAATTAATGAATTTGCATTTGCTTAGCATGGAGAAGCAGGTGCTATTGTAGCAGACATCCAACCCGTGGATTTGGTGGTATCCCATGTGCTCAATCGTATACTCTCTGAAGTATGTTACTTAAAACTTAAAAGCAAAAACTGATTCAACGTTTTTACAGTACACGAGTATATTTATCTATATATATATATATATATATATATATATATTATATTATAAATAATTTTAAATTCTATTGATTAATCCGGAGGCAGGTACCCGACCACCCAACTAGCTATTGAACTTGAAATGTTTTTCTTATTAATCAAACATTCATTTGTAAATTTACTTAATTGCAATCGTTTGTTTATTTATTTTCTGAATTTTGACTTTGAAGTTAATACTACTTTTTTCCGTCTGTTCAGGAAACTAACTATGTTCCAATTAAACGTGGGAGTCGTGTGGTACTCATGATTAATGGGTATGGACTCTTACCATACATTTTACACAAGGGAACTCAGAAGCTATTTGAGAACATCTTAATTAGAGGCTACAAGTGTATCATACTTTATGGATACATCATAAAATCATTTTGTAACAAAACCATTCACCATGTTCGTACTAAAAAAATTGTGGATCACTCATGTATAAAAACTTTATCATCTTAAAGACGATAAATTGAAATCGGGATAAGAAATTAGTTTGTTAGTTACCTGAGTGTTAACACACTATAAAATTATTTGTTTCCTGAAATGTAGCATGCGTTCTGTTAGTAGATAAGTTTCATACATCTAGGTTTTGAGAAATGATTTGATATCTTCTTCAGATTAGGATCAACACCTGTAATGGAATTGATGATTGCTGCTGGAAAGGCAGTCCCTATTTTACAGCTTGAACATGGACTTGCTGTTGCCAGAGTATATACGGGCTCATTTATGACATCTCTAGATATGGCAGGTTTGTTGTTAACTTGTTTTTTATGAAAACAAAGTGCTTTTTTAATTCCCTGTATGTTTTCGTTCGCAGGGTTTTCAATATCCATAATGAAGGCAGAAGAAGCAATTTTAAAACGCCTAGATGCTGCAACTAAGGCTCCACATTGGCCTGTCGGAGTTGATGGTTTGTAATTCCATCTTCTTAGCTTGCTCCTAGTGTCGATAACTATCACATGCGTTGATACAAAAATACAATAGAATCATTTTTCCATTCAACTGGTGGTAGTTGTATTATTATTATTATTATAACTATATATAGAGAATCTTTATTATTATTATAACTATATATAGAGAATCTTTATATGTATACATAAAACTCAGTAGTTGTAGTTACTTGTAGGTGATCACCCGCCTGCCAAGATTCCAGTTCCAGTTCCAGTTCCACCTTCTCGTTCAACAAAGAGTGATGAGGTTGTTGTGCACAAATGCCTATTCATAACAAATCAGTCTCACCGTAGTTTATACCAATTTACCCGTTTAGTCTACTAGATTTTTTTTCTTTTAGTTTTGACATGTTGGCATGTGATTTTATTTGGTTTTTCAGCTATTGAGTAGGCCACAAGAGCTTAATGAGCAAGGTCGTGCGCTGGAGATAGCAATAGAAGCAGCAACACTTGCTATTATTAACCTTAAAGATAGTTTAAATGAGTGGGACAGCAAAGTGGGTGATGGTGACTGTGGATCAACAGTAAGTCACTTAAGATTAAATTTTGATATTATTAATGCCTAATTACATAATTATTGAGGGTACAGATGTGTAGAGGCGCAACAGCTATTCAAGAGGATCTAAAGAAGTAGTATGTTCTTTGTTGTTCAAGTACTTTTGAATATTTGAGTTATTGAGGCTGATCTTTTGTTTTGTAATAGCTATCCCCTGAATGATGCTGCTGAAACGATTAATGAGATAGGATCATCCATCAGAAGAGTGATGGGAGGAACAAGTGGAATCCTGTATGACATATTTTGCAAGGCAGCATATGCACGGTTGAAACCGAACAATCAATCAGAGATTACACCACTACAATGTGAGAAAGTTTTGTCTGTCCTTTGACGTGACGTCATGTTGCTTCTGTCTGTTATTGACTTGGCCCTTAAAGTATCTATCTATCTGTGCTGCAGGGGCTGATGCGTTTGAGGGGGCTATCGGTGCAGTTATGTTATATGGTGGGGCTGCTGCTGGTTATCGCACCATGTTGGATGCCCTTATTCCAGCTTCAACGCTTCTTAAACAGAGGTTAACAATTGGCGATGATCCTTTGGATGCTTTTCTTACCTCATCTAATGCTGCAATTGAAGGAGCAGAGTCCACTAAACACATGGAAGCTCAGGTATCTTTCACTGTCTTTTCTTTGAATTCTCACTATCCATCAGAGTTGAACACATAGCCCGAACTGACCGATAAATGGGTAAAAACGCCCTCTTACATGCCAGCCATATATATGATACAGGCGGGCCGCTCAACATATGTCTCAACAGATATCCTTAAATCAGTTCCGGATCCAGGGGCCATGGCTGCAGCTTCATGGTACCGTGCAGCAGCTCTTGCTTTGAAACAAGCCTCTTTATCCCCTTGATCACAAGTACTTGTGTTGTAGCTGGCCTGAGTATACTTTTTGTTAACCATTCCAAATCAACATACATACATATATACACAACTTTAAACTAATATGATTATTGGAAATTGCATGACTTTTAAATGTCAACGTCGTTTTAAGCTTCCGAGCCTTGGCAAAACGGACTAGTCGGACTGGGTTGAAATGGGTTTGTTTCAGTTAGGAACATGTAAATTACTAAATTATATGGCGGTGGTGGTTTCAATGGCCACTGGTTGGGGTGGTAAACAGTAGCGGTGCGGTGGTGATGTTTGTAACAATTCTAAGTTAACAAGTAAGTTCCATATTTCAATTTCAGATTCATTATGGTCGAAGTTAATGGCTGATTTTATTTGTGGTTGCATTGTATATAATTTTTCTTGTGATTATAAAGCAATGGAGGAAAGTACAAGAATTGTCCACTTTTTTTAAACAAAATTTTGGATTTAGTCCATGGTTTTTCAATAGTTTATTGATGGTCTGTGGTTTGCACCTTATAACGTATTTAGTCTCTAACTTTTGTCAAAAGTATACGGACGGTTCTTGTGGTTTGCATTTGCTAATGCATTTAGTCCCCAACGTTTACCGACTAAATGCGTTACAAAGGGCAAAACACAAGTATTATCTGTGTACTTTAAAAAGACTAGGAACTAATTTCAAAATTTTGGTTAACCACAAGGGTATCTTTGTAATTTATATGTAAATTTTATTATTAGAAGAAAGAAGAAACAAAGGAAATGTTGTATTTTATGGCAACGACCAAACATAAAAAGGTATTTATAGGTCAAATGTTAAAAGAATTATAATTTCTGCTATTTTGGATACTATATAAAGATAGATTTCACCATGAAAACGTTATTGGGTTGGGATGATTTTTTGGTGCTACATACATAATTACAAATAAAGAAATCGTGTATAACTGATAAATCAACGATTACGTCAAAATAGGATTCTAAGTGACGTGCAAGATTTCTCTAAAACAAGAAAATAAACAACCAGCTGCATTTCAACATAACTTTCAAGACCAAAATCTACCTATAAAAGTAAAACCATAAAAGTTATGTAAAAAGATAAACTTGGTGTATAATTTGTTAAAAAGGTGATAATATAACTGGACTTTTCTAAAAACGTGATACGAATTGAAAACCTATAGATTAGTGTTTGATGATCACTCAAGACGGAAGTTTTAAGGATAGAAACTCAATTCGATAGAATAATCATGATGAGAATGTACCGTCACTATAACGAAAGAGTTTACATCGTTATGCACCGGGAAATTTCAAGTGTGATCTTTCCTCTCACTCTCAAATTTTCAAACTTATGTTCAAACAAATGGCAACAACTTTGTATAAGCAATCCCAAACGACTGTTCAGTCGATGGAGACCATTGGCATGACATATTCAAGCGAATGTCTTATTCGATTGACCTTAGTCACTCGAATGCATCCAGTCAAACGAATCTCATTTGATGACCATGTTCATTAGTTTAAACACACTTACAACCACATATTCAGTACATACTCGATCTAGCTATTCGTATAGTAACGAACACATAAATATGCATCAACAAATTCCTCCTTGAACGTTGTTGTCGAATCTTGAACTTCGTTGCTGAATGTTGTGATGAATATACTGCAACTCTAGTCAAGTGTTTGTTTATGTAATCCCACATGTGTCAATCCTAACTGATGTTTCGGGTTTGCGGAAACTTTGACTCGATATGTGGACGGATCCTCATAGGAAAGAATTGAGCAAATGATTGGGGAGGCCAAAGGGTCGACCCGTTGGCCTCCCCAATCATTTGCTCTATTCTTTCCTTTGAGGATCCCTTCACATATGTTGTATCGAAAATTTTCTTTGTTCTCCCGTATTGTATGAAATATGGCATGCATTCCTGCATGTGCTAATGATTGACGCGTACAAAGCAAAAATGTAGAATATGTCATTTGTTCAGGTTGTGGGCTTGACATTGACCCTTTGGCCTCCCCCAATCATTTGCTCAATTTTTCCTTTTCACCCACAGCACACTCTTCATAACCCACTTTCTCTAATTACTGTAATCATTAGGAATTGTAAGAACAATCAGTAAGTAATAATCAATCGTGTGATGATTAATATAATATTTTCAAGTTTGATGAAAGCTATCCTTGAAGCCATGCTTGGCTAAGGTTCGTGTGGGTGTTTGGGGGAAGTAAACCCCCTTGATGGGGAGATAACTAAAACAAGTACTTAGTCTCATATTGAACATGAGTTTTCCAAATCCCTAAAAACAAACTAATAACCTTATGTTACCGCTAGCCCAAAGCATTCATGTTTTCTATGTCTATGTAGAGTCAAACATGTTTGCTTTAAAGAGAGGTTAGAGGTTTTGGTATTGGACTTTGGGTTTGGTAAAGTTTGCCAACTCATGGAGATAAGATCAAGGCACCGAAGACTTGGTTCGTATTATCAATTTATCGCCACTACTCTTGGGGAGATTACACCAAACCAAGAGGTCCATTGTGATGTGTCATATAAATTCCTTATGGTATTGTCTTACTTAATACTAAACCAAAACGGTAAATAGTTTCCTTGCTAATTCGTCAATATCGTTGTGAGTTAATTGTGGGGTGTTTCCTTGCTGATTCAAACTAACATGGTTGAGTGTGAGAGGGTTCCAAAAGAAGAACAAGGACGAATGAATCCCACGTCGGCCAATTCTTGAAGTTGGCTATCAAGTTCTTGTATTTTAGAGGGAGCAAGACGATAAGGGGATTTAGCGACGGGGGTAGCACCGGGTACAAGATCAATATGAAAACTCGACCGAATCAATAGGAGGAAGACCGGGTAGATCTTCGGGAAAGACTTCGAGAAAATCATGGATGGCGGGAATGTCCTTTGCACTATTCTTCTTTGTCTTGTTTTCCACAATATGTGCTAGAAAGGTCGTGTACTTCTTGCGTAAGTACTTTTGAGCTTGACATGAGCTTGAGCCCACTGGATGGCTTTTCGCGGTAGACTTGCAATACGTCACCGGATGGAAGAGGGATGCGAATGAACTTCTCGAAGCAAACAACTACGGCATGGTGTGGGCGAGCCAATCCATGCCTACTATGATGTCAAAGCTACCTAATTTCATAAGTATAAGGTCGATAGAAAGGGTATGCTTGTTAAGATTTAGAGTGCAATCGCGGATGATGGACTTAATGGAAATAGGTTTTTCGTCCGCAACTTCAACAATAAAGGGTTCTCTAAATTTGGCCGACCACGAGCAAGCATAGGTTCAAAATCTAAGGACACAAAACTTTAGTCTACACTCGTATCAAAGAGAATATATACAAAAAGATTATTAACCAAAAATGTACCATTCACCACGTCGTTGTTAGCTTGGGTTTCGACGACATTGATGATGAAATCACGACCTCATGCTGCTTGATTAGCATTGACAAGGCGAGGGCATTGAGAGCGAAGGTGGTTTGGATCACTACAATTGTAGCACGCACACCCATTAGTCTGGTCTTGCACAATGGCTTGAACCGGGTTGCCTTGAGGTTTCGCCACAGAATGGCAAGTGGGAGCAAGATGACCGAACCTTTCGCAAGAGGTGCAATGGCGGCATGGTATGTTGGTCGATAGAAAGGGTATGCTTGTTAAGATTTAGAGTGCAATCGCGGATGATGGACTCAACGTAAAAACGTTTTTCGTCCGCAACTTCGACAATAAAGGGGTTTTCTAAATTAGACCGGCCACGAGCAAGCATAGGTTCAAAATCTAAGGACACAAAACTTTAGTCTACACTCGTATCAAAGAGAATATATGCAAAAAGATTATTAATGAAAAACGTACCGTTCACCACGTCGTTGTTGGCTTGGGCTTCGACGGCATTGATGATGAAAGCACGACCTCATGCTGCTTGATTAGCATTGACAAGGCGAGGGCATTGAGAGCGAAGGTGGTTTGGATCACTACAATTGTAGCACGCACACCCATTAGTCTGGTCTTGCACAATGGCTTGAACCGGGTTGCCTTGAGGTTTTGCCGCAGAATGGCAAGTGGGAACAAGATGACCGAACCTTCCGCAAGAGGTGCAATGGCGGCATGGGATGTTAATCGGACGATGATAACGGCAAGTGTTGCATAACAGAATAGCCCCCCCCCCCCCCCATAAGTTTTCTTGGGGAGAGCTTGAACCATAAGGGCTTGGTTCACGGGTGTAACAATGGCGTAGTTATGGGTTTGGTGCTTTTCCGTTTCTTGCTCTTGTTGAAGTTTGAGTTCTTAACCTCAGAAGATGGCTCAAAAGTGGGTTGATCGGAGGGCTTCTTGGCCTTTTTCGTGGACCAAGTGCCCTCTCCAACGTGGTTATAGATTAGTTCGACCACGAGGAGGACGACGTCTTCCAAGGTCGTAGGCTTGCTACCTTGAACCACGTCACGAATTTCAAATAGGAGACCTCAAATGTATTTCGCCATCTTATGAGGTTAAAAGGCTGACGAGGTGAGTCACAAGCGCACTAAGATCATGGAATCGATTGGTGTAAGCCAAGTTATCACCATCAATTTGCTTTAGGTGCCAGAATTCGTCCTCGAGTTTTTGCATTCGTTTGGAGGGCAAAATCCATCAGTCATCATTTGCTTGAACTCATCCCATGGTAAAGCAAGAACGGAATCGATTCCACCGTTTTTCTTCTCATTGTTCCACCATGTCAAAGCTTGTGCTTGAAGAACGCTACTCGCACAACAAACACGAAGAAAGTCTTCACAATCACTATTGATGAAAGGCAACTTCATGTTTTCGAACCATTGGAGTAAACTCGTGGCTCCTTTGGAACCGGGAAACTTGTTTGGAGTGCAAGAGTTGAAATGTTTGAAAGTGAAATGCGTAGGTTTTGCACTTCCGTCCCCGCTATTCCCATTTCTAATGGAGTTGCTAAGTTGGTTAGCTAGAGTAGGGACGACTGCTGTCATTTGCTTGGCGATCATAGCATGATTCTTCGCTCGGAGTTGCGCTTGGCGTTGCGAGCTTGATGATGATGTGAAGACATCTACAAATTGGATCAATAAATGGAATGCTATGCATAAGTAATGTACAATAACTCTTGGAATTGTATAAATAAATCATAGATTAAGGGAATTAAAACTTAAGGTGTAGCAATTTAGATAGTGGGGGGTAAGAGATTAACATAGTGACATCAAAATAAAATTTATAACAAAGATATAAACATAAAGGGTAAACAAATTGAAAATAAATTTGGATTGTTCCCAGCTAGTTATAAACCCGATGGAAACTTTGACAAATCAAGATGTTTAATCTTACTAGTGATCAAAGAATACACGTGCTAACCTAATAGTTTACTCTCATCATTGGTCCCCCATGTAGGCAATGGGTCCCTCAATTGGGATTTATGTGTATGCCAGCCTAAACAGGACGTCCCGACTACCGGTAGTTAGGATACTTCGTGTTTTATCACACTCAGTAAGATTTAAGACGTTGATGAGAATCGAAAATCAATAAGGAGTGGATTTCACCATTGAGATGTGCATATCACTCCTAACTCAATGGTGAAGCTTCCGTTTGCATGAAGAGAATGAAACTAGTCATCAAGGTAAGGAAATCATTCCTAACTTGATAATAAAGATCCCTAGTCTTCTTGGATGTTGCATCGTAGTTCACGAGTAAAATGAGATTAGATAAAAGATGGGGGTAGAAACAATAAGGGAAGGATAATAGTTTAAGGGAAAAAGATAGGATAAGCAAGTAACACATAAGAATCGATATAGGCACTTAGCTATAGTCTAGGTCAAAGGCATGCTAGTAACCATATTCCCTATAGCCATAACTCTGATACCAATCTGTCACACCCCAATCGATGGCAAAAACATTGGAGTAAGACGAAGTAGATATCTCAAAGACATCATAGCACTAACGTTGAAATATATTAATCATTGAAATTTAAATTGTCACATAATACTTGAAGGGAAACACATTGTTCAACAAAAGAAACGACAACAAAAATTTGATTAAATTTAAAGTCAAAGTCGAAGTCCTACGTGATAGAGACCTTGTCAACATCATCTCATGCATTCCCTGAAAACATGTTAAAATAAAGATCAACAAAAGTTGGCGAGTATACCAGTTTTGATACATATATCATAAGTGTAAAAAGAGCATAATCCACATGTCAAAAGTACTAACATGGCAATATGTAACATGCATGTACAAAAAGCAATATTCAAACCTAAATTTAAGACATTGTGTGCACCATAGCATAAAAGGCTATGCCAAGAATGTAAACGTAATAAGGACCACGGTCCGTGAGGATCCATCTAGGCGGGTTCTCAATCCTATAGCGGTATACATGATAAGGGGGCTAGCAAGGTTAATGAATATGCATAGGAACAATTGTAAATAACTATGTAACACACAAGGCATATAGACTAATAAACATGTAAGTGGATATGTATTTTTATAACCATATGCAATTTGTAGTGTATTTAATATATGAACATGTTTTCGTCCTAAATAGTGTAAAAGTATGTACAGGTCACACCCCAATTCCCGGTGGGCCCGGATGGGTATAATCGTGAAGGTTGGATAACAGTTATCATAATATAATAATGTGCAGCAGAAGTAATGGAGTAAAAATATTAAATTCATTAAAGCTTGAATATATATAAAAGTATTACAAGCGTTCTGTACAAGCCCATATGCAGAATCTAATAGACAGAGCTTTAGACATCAGAGGCCTTAAGCATCAGGAGTTGCAAATTCCTTAGCCTTCATTCTAGCCGACCCGGATTCCCAACCTATAATAAGGTTCGGTACCTGCGGTTCAATCTTTTGAAAATAAGTCAGCTTTCGCTGGTAAATACAATTAAATGACTCATTTTGAAAATAGTTTTTCAAAAGAGTTTTATACATAGAGAAAACCCGTAGATGATCTTTTAAATATTTCTTGGGATTTATTCTTGTTACCAGATTTACATACTTGTCATACTGTCACACCCCGACCCGCAGCGGAAAAGGTGATCGGGGCATGATTGGGTTTTCATCAAAGCTCATGACATTTATTATAACGTTTCATATTTATTATTACAATTTAAAGGAAATCATACAATCATAATTACAACATGTTCTACACATCTTTCTAGACTTCATTATTTTCTTCTAAGGCATTTCCTATGTTTTCCTTGCTTCATCCTGTTCACCTGTATCATGTGTAAAAATGGTTTTTGGGTCAACAAAAAGTTGGCGAGTGAATCCTATGAAAAACATTTGAACAAGTTTATTGAATTGATTATAAAATAAAGTGCATAACCACATATGAGTAAATATAGATGTCAATTATTCACAAAACACTTAATATTAAATAATGCACACACATACAATAATAGATGTTTTGAGGCACGCGTTGCTCAACTCGTCTCCCACGAGGAACTGATGGGCCTAATGAATGAGTTTTGAGGCACGCGTTGTTCTACGAACTGATGGGCCTAATGAATGAGTTTTAAGGCACGCGTTGTTCAACTCGTCTCCCACGAGGAACTGATGGGCCTAACAAATAATTTGCATACAACTTGACAATATGTAATACATAACTACAAAAAATATTTACATTCTAAGTTTAGATCATAATATGGTATAGCACGAGTTTGAATTAACGAATTAGTTTAAGCGACACATGATACACCCCAAAATGTGTAATAAAAAGGGGAGTTGTAAGATTCACTCACATTGGGTGCGTTTCTTGGATTGATGATGAGTGCGCACGAAGTTGGATTTAACCACGAGTGAAACTAACCTAGATAATAACATAATGGTTCGGTAAATAAGCGGATTTTATTAATCACTTTTAGTAGGATTATTGGATATATTTTTGTGAGTTTAAGACTCTTTTCTAACTTTAAAAACGTTATTTTTAAGTATTTTTAATTGGTTTTTAAATAAAATAAATAAATAAAAATAAAAAAAATGTTGCCTTTTTGACCGTTGACTTGTTGACCGCTGACCGTTGACCGTTGACCGGTTCGGTCGTTCGTATGAGTGCGCTGGGTGAGACTCGAACCGTGACCTCCCGTACGCGTGCACGCAGCTCTACCAACTGAGCTACGTGTCTGACCCGAAATATTTCTGTTTTTAATTATATTTATACACTAATTAAGTTAATCCGAAAATCATTTATTTTAAAAAGGATTTAATTTCATCAACTCGGTGCTCGCCACAGGTCTCGAACCCGGGACCTGTGGTTTAGTTTGGCACACAGTCCACCGCTGGACTGTGTGTCTAACTTGTAAATATTTTGGTTTTTATTATACTTAACATCTTACTGTTGTGGATCCGGTTCAGTTTAAAAAAAAAAGACATTTTATTACAGCGAATGTGTGTGTGTCAAGGATCGAACTCGGGACGTATGCATATTGTTTGCACACAGTCCACCGCTGGACTGTGTGTCTAACCCGTTCATAATATTGATTTTAATTAATCTTATATCATACACGACTTCGTCTTCTTCGTTCAAAACATAGACAACGGTTAACTAACTGTTTCTTGTTTAATTCGGTTAACGAACATTATGAGCAATCGTAATGTATTTAACAGAAAGGGTTTGGGGGATTGATTGTACCGGGCAGATTGTCTTCTTCAGAAATCCGGCAAGGATCGTCGGCTCTGTTTTGTGAAGTCCCTCTATTCGGATTCAAAAATCAGATTGATTGATTAGATATGAGATTGAACTACTGAGCAACGATTATCAGTAGGTTTAAATGATCATACCGGCAAACAGCGAGATTCTGGAACTTTCAGAAGTTTTCCGGCGAAAACAGAAAATCCGGCAACGTCGTCTGGAATAGATTCTGGGTGAGGGATTGATGTTAGTAATAATCTAACAATGGGTTAAAACGGAAAAAATCGAGGTATTTACCGTGTAGATGAAAGTCTCGGTTTTCCGGCGACTTGCAGAGATTTTCCGGCGAGTGAAATTGCGTCGAGAATTGGTGTGATTGTGAGCGAAAAGTTTACCAGAGGCTAAGGTGTGCATTTATAGGGAAGAATATCGATGAATTGGGTCTGATTACCGTCTCGAGTCGTTGGTCAGCCGTTCTCCAGCGGTTACGACGGATGTCGCGGAACTGGACGTCGGTATAACCGATGGCGTCGTTAATTCATACGTTAAGTCAAAAGTAACCGACGATAATTGGCGAAATCGTCGGGTTTTTCGGCGTCAGCGGATTTGGGCGCGCTGTTGACTGGGTTTGATTTTCAGATTTATTTTATGTATTAATTGTTTCAATATGTAAACAAACAACACAAGTGGCGGAGTGGTGGATGGATGTGAGTTAAGGCTTTGGATGATTCTCGGCTGACCCGGGTTCGAAACCCGGCTTCAGCATTTAATTTTTATCACACTATTTTTAATAAATTTTCAAATATAAATTTATATTCTAATATACTTATTAATTATGTATCGTTTAAAATTAATTTGGGCATTAAATACGCAACAAAATTTTTAACTGGTTGTTCGGTTAATAAACGAAGCGGGTTTGGTTAACCCGGTTTTTTACGGATGTTACACATACAATCGGGAACCAAAGATCAGAGCTAGTCATTTAATATGATTAAGGTACTCACCAAAGTTGAATAAAACGTGTCTTACAGTCGGTATGCCTACCCATGCAAGCTATTCCGTATGGACATATCAGTATATGAGTCGGGACGTCCAGACATGGTACCGTTAACCCCCAATTGTTTCAGTTATCAAGTAAAACGGAATAAAGTGAATTCTTACATTTATGCACAACATAAACGGCCCATTTATGTAATACCCACCTCAAGTGGCATAATTGTCATCCCAAGTTTAAAAACTAAAATAAGTTAAGAGTATTTACCTTTTTGCTAGCTTCCAATCAATAAGATTATAATTTTAGCAAAAAGTCGCAAGTCTAAGTATTATTGACCCAAGTCTGATTATCTGGGGGTACTATAGTCTGGAATGAATAGATTTATTATCTGTTAGAATGTATACGGCTCAAAGGTTAGTCCCTTTAGATATGACCCTTTACTTATGAATATGTTCGTTAGATTAAGCGTAAATCGAATAGAATGTGGTTTATACCTATCCGAGTGCAATGACTCATTGGATAAAGGTTATTTAATCAAGGATTCTGATTTGGAAAGGTTTTGAAGTACCTAGACCCGTTACGCCTAGTCTATGCGAACTAGGTTCGCATAGCTAGTTATGCGCTTAATACGGGTTTTGAAGGTCGGATGGGCTTATGACAAGTATTAGTATCAAAACACATTTTTGGATGAAGTATCTACTGACTTAAGGTCATATTATAAGTCCGTTTTAATTTAAAATCATTCTTTTAACTCATTTGACCACATAGGGGCATTGTGGTCATTTTTAACAATATAATTGCGACCTGGCATAAAACTCATCAAACGGACTGACCATGTGGTATAACTTTAGTAGGTTATACTCAACAATAACATGGTCCTATAACTAACTTAAATCAGACCTAATCGTTGACCAAATGGGTCATAATCGAAAGTCAAAGCAAAAGTCAAACCGCTTGACTTTCGACATAGAATAAAGCTCTAAACAAGAAACGACGAGTTGGGCATGCTTAGACATGTCCTAACATGTTTAATAAACTGATATGATGATAAAACTTCGAGTTTTAATAGTTAGAAACTTGATTGATGTAATTTGCAAAGTTTATGTTTTTGACCTTTTTATTTAATAAAACATTGACTAGTCATTTCACCTACTTATGGTGATCTTCAGGAGGTGCCCTTTTAAGGGATTTACACCTACCTAATTACGATCACGTAGCCACGTTCGGATTGAACATTGGCTTGATCATAATGGTCATAACCGAAAGTCAAAGCAAAAGTCAATTTTGCTCGACTTTCGGCTAATTAAAGCATACAAACTAAAAGATGAAGGATGTAGCACTTACAAGTGGTCCAAGAGAATGATTTCAACTCAGATGGAAGCTCCTATAATGCCAGGAACTTCCAAAGAATGAGAAAGAAAGATTCGAAGAATAGCTGCACTTGAAAATGGAAGTTCAAGGTCCTATTTATACTTGAAGGACATGTATAGGATCATCACAAGTGTTTAGCAGGTGTTAGAGGATCACTACAAGTGTCCTTAGACGTGGCAAGACCGGCTAGAATGCCCATTGTTTCGAATAATGGTTTACTTGGAGGTCACACAAATTCTGCTGATGGTGACCTTTTACGGACCATATGGGGTGCCCCTTTATGGTCCCTAAGGCATGTGGCAGGGGCAGAAACTTTCAATGTTTGGCATTTTGGCCCCTGGACTTGTTTCGTCGCGTTTTGTCACTTTTAACCCCTTTTAACCTAATTTTTAGGCTCTATAAGGTGTTAAGGCATATGTAACTTGAATTTTGCCTAGGAATGTCATGGATGTTGGTTCGTTCGGTTGTACGTTTACGCGTTTTGCAAAATTGTGTAAAACGCTTTAACGAACACGAAAGATGATCGAAATTTCGCAACGATTGACATCCTTGCATTCTCATCAATAAAACACAAGATTTTATTGAATACAAATATTTTGGATTATTTTGTATATGGGGTCCGTATTCAAAAATACAAGAATTTGTCAAACTTTCACAATTTATCGGAAATAGTCCCTGAACTTGTAATAACATGTTTTTGTCATTCCTAACCCTTCAAAACTTATTTCTAAGTTATGTAAAGGGTATTTAGGGTATGTGTAGCCTATGTCCTTAGATTTTATATCTTTGGCCATTTGGCACTTCTAGTCCCTCTCCTTTCTCGTGTTGAGATTAGTCGGAGATCCAGGACGCGTTTTAGCTAACGCACGGTAAAAGTTTCTCTCCTTCCCAGAATCGGGATTATTCGGAGATACGAAACACGTTCCAATGATCGTGAATATATTCTCTTCCTTATTCCACAGTCGGGAATAAATTGGAGGATCTAATATGTATTGTTAAATAGTCGAATGATAAATTCCATTTCCTTAATTGGAAATTAGGGACACATGTCACCTCATAATTGGATGAAAATTGACGGGTGTTACAGTACACTCACTTTTTTGCGAAGTTAATCAAGAGGAAATCACGAACGAGCGAAATGATTTGGATAAGCGATGAAGTCTACCCTAAAAGGGGTAAAAGTGTAAATGTATAAGTGCATGGTTAAGTAAGAAATAAACGAAAAGTAACATAAAAGGAAATAAAAATACAAAGGCAAAATGAATGAACTCCATAAAAACGATTAATGAAAATGTTGATATATAGTGGTTTAAATAATCATATAAATTTATTATATGATTATATGCAAAACTACTATGTATTTAAATGATATATAATATTGGATAATATAAGGATACTAAGTATTAACGTGCTAAAAGTCTTTGTTTTATATAGTGTTAAAAATCTAGTTTAAGTTATTTAAATTTAGGTTTTAATATAAATAGATAAAGGAAAAGTAGATAAATAAATTACGGAAAATAAATAAATAAATTTAGAACATAAAGTTTTTTATACTTTTCATATCTTTTTATGCCCAAAATTATTTATTATATTATATTTTAATTGATTTTAAGGTGATAAAAATGTTTAAAATGGCAAAAACCTATATAAAATGATAAAAATTCTAGAAAAATCAATATAAAATAAGGAATAATCTTCTCATAAATCTCATATGAGTTTTACCATAACACGAAATCACCATCCATTTAGTTGGTGGGATGTCGGTCGGTTTTGGGAAAATATGCAAGAATGAAGAAATAACTATAACATGTTCATGCAAGTAGGTAGTGTTTTGGTCAAGAATTACCGAAGCAATATAGTGATCAAATTAGTTTTGTGAGGTAGTGTGCTAGCAGTGTTAATGAAGCTTGTATCGATTTGCTAGTTTGTAAAAACACTTTTCAGGATACAGCTCAGGATATTGAGCTATATCAACAATCAAACAATGAGCAAAAATGTAAAGGTTGACACGAGATGTACGAGGAAAGCCCTTGATCAAATCTCCGGCATAAAACCTCAGGAGCTGACAATCGCCGCTGCCTTGTTCTTCTTATTGCTTAGAAATCAGGATACAGTGCAGGATAATTCCCAGATCATTGCTAAGTGTTACAAGAATTGCTAGTGTTGAGTGTTTGTGCGTAATTGTGAAAGTAAATGACAGAATTTGAGAGTAGTGAGTGAATGTGTTTTGACCTATCGATCTGTTTATCCGATATTTATAGTTACAAAGAAAAACAAACTCTCCTAAAATGGTGGGATCCCTTGGAATATTCGCCAGTGAACGTTGTTGACCATGTATTGCGGCTTCAACGTCTTTCTTTCAACCATTTAGACCGAGTCTTCAGGTGAACAAGTCTCCATGAATGTTGTGATCCTGCAGCTACGTCCTGTATGCAAATAATTAGTAATCACCAGGATACTGCCTAAGGATGTTACCAATATCCTGGTCTGGTATCCTGATCGTTGACAGCTATGATTAAGTCAAGATATAATTCAGGATATGGGCTCTGAATTTCACCCATAACAATTGTCCCCAAAAATATAGATGTTGGGTTCCTGATCCTAACGGATATATTTTTACGTTTACTGAGGCAATTTAAGAGATAAGACCCCTGACATGATATGATGTAACCGTCCAAGCTATTTCCACTCATTGTCTCCCTATATCTTCTCATCCTTATCCCTATCTAACCTTGATCAAGGAAGTAAAAAGGTAAAAGTTCCACCCATCTTCTTCTTTCCTTTTCTTGTTTTCCGACGAGACATGACAAGACAAACTCGATCCAGCTCCGGCGACTCAGCCCCTGTCTTCGTACCATAAAACCTTCTCCAATACCCGGAATAGGAAGTCTGTTCTTTCGCAATGCGCATTTATCGGCGTTTCAATCTTCCGGCATCTTCCCGGAAACTATGGTGTTCAGGCTATACGATGGGAACTCTAATCGGACATGGTGTCCAGCAAATGGCTCTGTTTTAATGCCTTTCCTTTTACCTTAGGTCTTAGGTTTCCATTTCCCGATTTCATCACCGACTTCTTTACAACCACCGGCCCTAGTTTTTGTCAAGCCATGCCCATGCTTTGGCGTGTTTTGATCATTCTTGATCGAATCAAGAATACCCACACTCCTAAGCTATGTGTCAATGATCTTCCATTAGCATACCTATTGAGATCCCATGGGTCATGTAGATTTTTGTTCTACTCCACCTCCAGTGATCTTCTGATCCTCCGAGCCACCAGGAACGAAGAGGAATGGAAATCCAAGTTCTTCTTTGTAAAAAGGAGTTCAATACCTGGTGGAGCGGATTATCCGGTGAAGTGGCTCCCTAAGGGTAGGAGTTAGGGTCTTAGGATATCCTTATATATATCTTGTTCAACATCCTACTTTATATCCTGCTCTGATATCTTCATTTTTTGTTCTTCAGCGGATTTCAGGAAGCTAGCACCTCCCCTTGTTGATTCAGAGACCAGGATTAAAGCCATCTACCAACTGCCGGAGACTGAAAGAAGCTTCATTCTAAACCGAACACGATCCAACCAACATTCAAGTTCCAACATGTTTGGTAAGTCCTCACTTTTTGTTTAAATTCTTGTATCAGTTTAGTTAGAAGAAACATTAAATAATTAAGTTTGAAATTACTTCCTGTTTGCAGCACCAGCCAAGATTCCAGATTCTTCGATCTCGATGGGTTGGATAGCTACTCTGGAGCTGCACCAGTGAAGACAGAGCCCAAATCCAAGCCTCCAGCCACCTCGAAGCCTTCTTCCAGCTCCAAGCCTATTGCTGTTCCCAAGTCTTCTTCAGCTTCTAAGCCTCGGGCCTCTAGTTCTCGAAAGAGAAAAGATACCGATTCCCCCGCCACTTCTGCCAAGATCTCTTCTTTCGAGAGTCTTGGGTTTGCTGAATCAAGCAGCCTTATGACTTCTTTTCTCAACCAGGTAGATACCTTTACCTTATATCCTGCGAGTATATGCTAGACTGATATCCTGATTAGCTATAATGATACTCATACCTTGCACTGTAGGGCCTGAACCGTCTATTGATCGCATATGAAGAAGCTTGTGGAACTGCGGTCTTCCATGAGGTTAGAGCAAAGAAGGCAGAGGCACTCATCGAAACAGCTGCTACCAGGACCCGATACTAAGAGGATAAACTAAAGGAGGCCGCCGGGAATGCGAAAGTCGCTTTGGAGAAGGCTGTCTCAGACGCTCAGGTCAAATTGGATGTTGCGCATGCCCAACACGAGCAGGATGTGGTCTCTTACCGCGATAACCTTAAAGGATCTATGGTAATTTCCCTCCTTCAAGCTAGATTGAAGATGGCTTATGAGGCCAAGGTTGCGGGCTTTGAATGCCCTTCTTGGAATATCAGCGCTTGGGAGGCGAAGTTGAAGGATCTTGGTGGTAATCCTGTGGAGCATCCTGCCAAGCCAGCGGTTGCAGAGTCTTCCAAGGTGGTTGAAGTAGCGGTTGAGGTGTCGGTTGAGGCTGAAAAGAATCCTGGAGCTGATGCTAGAGCGGATGCTGCTGATGGAGCTGGTGGCGAAGGTGTGGTGGAGAAGGTTGGTGAAGATGCTACTCTGTGAGAGCATCGAAGTGGGTAATGATGGATATTATTGCTTAGGCCGGAGCCCACTTTTTAAGATTCGAATGGTCTGTACCCCCTTTAAACACTTTACTTTTCCTGCACTCAAACAATTTACTTTTTCTGCACAATATGATGGCCAAAGATGGAGGGATCCTGGGTTCCAGGACGAAGCCCTTGGTCATCAATGTTCATATGCTTTAGAACTTATCATACTCTTGGTGGATGGGTCTTGGCTTAAGACGAAACCAAGAGTGTGACATTTTGGGATGTTCATAATAAACTAACCGTTTAGCCTTATCCGATGTTATGTTATTATTCTGAAAAACCTATTTTGGGTATCCTGATCGAATATTCTGGTCAGGATACTAATAAAATGTTCAGCATTTTTGTTACCTTTAATCAAAATGTTAGACAGAAACTTGGTTGAATAAAATCTGGATTATTGAGACAAGGCTTTCAAGATTTGAAAAATAAAAACCATACCAGAAACACTTGTGCAATGACTTTAAACTCCAACCTTGGAATCCTTTGCAATGTCCCCAGCATGGATGTCCCCTGTCTGTGCAGGATATTGCATCAATGTATGACATACTTGAGTATTTCTTCACTTAGTGACTAAGCTTTGTAGCTTTTTCTCCACACAAGAATGTGTATGAACACAATCATAATCTGCTATATCTTTAGAGTCTGTTAACAACTTTAGTTTCACTAGGGATAAACCCTTAATATCCTAGGGTTAAACCCTTAGTATCCTGGGGACAAACCCTTAGCATCCTGGGGATAAACCCTTGTTTTCGTGCGCTACATCCGAGAGTGTATAAAATCCAAGACTTAGAAAGGTGAAAACCTTTAAACCTTAGAGAGTATGAAAATACCCTTTCGCGAGAGAGGGTGATCAATCCTCATATACCTTAAGGATCCAGGATATAGCAAACATTAACGAAATTTTCAGCCACTGTTACATGAACTGGTCCCGCTATCTTGAACTATTCCTGGATACTTGCGCTCCAGGCGGGGTTTTTAAACCCAACTCGGAAGAAAGGTGAATACCTTTAAACCTGTGAAGGGATCTGAATCCCTTAAACATGAGAGAGGGGGCCAATGCTCTAGTCTTTCGATCCGTCTTGAGTACATATCTTGGAGTAATATCCTGAAAAGTATCCTACAAAACACCTTTAAACTAAGGTGGGTGTTAGCTTGGCTAACACCCCTCCAATGCTTAAGTCAGTATTGGGTTTCAAAGAATATTAAATTAAACATATTTAAAAGAGATAGAATTCATACCATCCTGAATCAGAAAGTAAATCCTAAACTCACTTGAAATAAGCTTTAAGATGTATAGCATTCCAGGATCTTAGTATCATATCCCCCTCCACAGTTTTGAGTCGGTATTCTCCTTTTCCTGACTATGATTCAATTTCATATGGTCCTTCCCATTTTGGGGCTAACTTGCCGTCGGCAGGATTGGTTATGTTTTGAAAAGCTTTTCTCAATACCCAGTCTCCAACTTGGAATCTTATGGTTCTTAAATTTTTGTTGTATGACTTAGCTATCCTTTGTTGATATGCTGCCATCCTTAGCTTTGTTGCATCCCTGGTTTCATCTATGGTGTCTAATTCCTGATATAAGACTTCAGGATTCGCTTCAGGATCCCGAAGGCTCGACCTAGCTGTGGGTATCACCATGTCTGTTGGAATCACTGCTTCTGCCCCAAATACCAAAGAAAATGGAGTTTGCCCAGTAGCATTCTTCACAGTTGTTCTATCTGCCCGCAATACAAATTGTAGTTCTTCAGCCCATTGTCCTTTCTTGGCACCTAACCTTTTCTTCAAGTTATTGACAATTATCTTGTTGGAGGATTATGCTTGTCCATTAGCCTGAGGATGCACCGGTGTTAACGTGATCATCTTGATTCCCCAACTTTTACAAAAATCAGTCGTCCTCTTGCTGATGAATTGGGAACCATTGTTGCAAATTATCTCCGCCGGTATCCCGAACCTTGTCAGGATATTCCTCTTGATGAAAGATACCACTTCTTGATCCCTAACTTGGACAAACGCTTCTGCTTCAACCCACTTGGAGAAATAATCCGTCATTGCTAGCATGAAGACTTTTCCTCCCGGAGCTTTTGGGAGTTTTCCTACTATATCCATCCCCCACTTCATAAATGGCCAATGAGATATGATAGGATATAATGGTTCTCAGGCTGATGTAGTATATTGTTGTGTCTTTGGCATGCATCACATTTTCGAGCATACTCTGCAGCATCCTTCCTCATGGTCGGCCAGTAATATCCTGTTCTCAATACTTTTGAGAATAAAGATCTGCCCCCAGTATGGTTGCCATAATCTCCTTCGTGTATATCCTGAAGTACTTCCTTAGTTTCAGGATCTTCCAAGCACCTTAGGCATGGACCTGCAAGGGATTTCTTATACAAAACATCATTTATAATTGTAAAATGAGATACCTTCATTCTGAAAGCCTTGGGGTTTTCATCCTTCGGGACATCTCCTTTTTCAAGATACTTGACGATTGCATCATCTAGGATTCAGGATCCTTATCAGGATATGCTTTACCAGGATCCTGAACACTTGTTACCTCCTTATCCTGAGACTTCAAAAGTTCCGTCACAGGGCACAGGATATGTAATATTGGTATTTGAGTTCCTTCCGGTATCCTGACAGTAGATCCTAGATTTGCTAGAGCATCTACTTTAGCATTCTCTTCTCTTGGTACCTGCTCAAGTGTAAAATTTTCAAAATATCCTGCTAATTTTTTTTAACAATTACAAGGTATTCAACTAACTTTTCACCCTTGACTGCATTAGATCCATTGAAATGGTTAGTAATCAACAGGGAATCAACATACACTTGTAAAATTTTAACATTCAATTTCTTAGCTAATTCTAATCCTGCTATTAGAGCTTCAAACTCGCTTCATTATTAGTAGCAGAAAATTCATATCAAATAGCCTGGGGTAATATGTCACCCTGTGGCAATTTTAGTAGTATACCTAACCCTACACCTCTTATGTTAGATGCACCATCAGTATACAATATCCAAGATTCTAAATTCTCACCTAATTGTTATACTTCTAGGTCAGCCTCATTTTGAATATCACTACTAAAATCAGCCACAAAGTCTGCTAACGCCTCAGACTTTATAGCATTTCTAGGTTCATATACTAAATCATATGCACTTAGTTTTACAGACCACTTAGCCATTCTCCCAGACATTTCGGGTTTCCTAAGCACATTTTTAACAGGATAATTGGTTTTAACATGTATTCTATGTGTTTCAAAGTAATGTCTAAGCTTAGTTGACGCCATAACTAGAGCTAATATCAATTTTTCTAAGTGTGAGTATCTAGTTTCAGCATCTAACAAACTTTTACTAACATAATAAACAGGATACTGCTGACCTTCATGATCCTTTACCAAAACAGCACTTACTGCATTCCCTGATACTGCAAGATATAGGTATAAGGGTTCACCATCCTCAGGCTTCATCAGCAGGGGTGCACTTGAAAGATATTGCTTCAACTCTTGTAGGGCAGCTTCATGTCTTGCACGCCATTCAAACCTTTTGTTTTTCTTTAGGATATCATAGAATTCCTTGCATTTTTCTGAGGATCTTGATATGAACCTGTTTAATGCCGCTACTCTTCCCGTTAACCTTTGAACATCCTTCATATTGGATGGTGATTTAAGATTCAGGATAGCTTTAATTTGTTCCGGACTTGCTTCTATCCCCCTCTTGGTCACCAGGTATCCTAAAAACTTTCCTGCCCCCACTCCAAAATGGCATTTAGCAGGATTCGGTTTCATATTATATTGGTCCAGGATATTGAAGGCATACTCTAAATCCTGGAGATGATCCTCCGCTTTCTTGGATTTCACCACCATATCATCAACATATACCTCCATGGTGTCCCCCAGTTTGTCTTTAAACATCATATTAACCAGCCTCTGGTACGTTGCACCTGCATTTTTTAAACTAAATGGCATGGCAGTATAACAGTATATACCAGTGGGTGTCATGAATGTTGTATCCTCTTGGTCGGCAGGTTCCATTTGGATTTGTTGAAATCATGAGGATGCATCCATGAAAGTCAGCATTTCATGTCCATCAGTTGCATCCACCATGGAATCTATATGGGGCAGTGGTAATGGATCTTTTGGACAAGCTTTGTTGAGGTCTGTGTAATCTACACAAACTCTCCACTTCCCATTCTTCTTTTGGACCACCACCACGTTTGCTAGCCACCTAGGAAACTTGACTTCCCTAATCATCTTGGACTTCAGCAATCTTTCAACTTCCTCTTGTATAATTGTATTTCTTTCAGGAGCAAATTTCTTTCTTTTTTGTTGAACGGGCCTGAAAGATTTATCAATTCCAAGTTTATGAGTTATAATATCCTTTGATATACCTATCATGTCTTCGTGTTTCCAAGCAAACGTAGACATCCTGCATTTCAAAAGGTTAGTAAGTTGACTCTCAATATCCTAAGGGATATTGGTCCCTACAAGCACCGAGATATCTGGATTATCCTAATCTAGGATAACTTTCTTAACATCCTGCTCAGAGGCTTCCACGACATCCTGGGCTTGCATCTTTGATTGCTATCCTGCCCTGGATTTTGTTGATGCCTTCATCGAAGAGGAGTAGCATTCATTTGCCTCCTGTTGGTCGCTTTCCACTTTGACTACCCCCCAAGGAGTAGGGATCTTGACACATTGATGATAAGTGGAAGGCACAGCTTTCATATCATGAATCCATGGCCTGCCTAATATAATATTATAGCAGGATAACGAGTCCATGACACAAAATCGTTGCATCAAATTTACTCCTTCAACGTATACAGGCAGCTTATTTCTCCAACCATGTTCTTCGCTTCTCCGCTGAACCCTACTAGCACAGTGGACTTCGCGGTAATCTCCATTTCTAGGATGTTCATCCTCTTTAGGGTCTCTAGTTGAATGATGTTGACCGAGCTACCATTATCCACCAATATCCTGCGCACAAAATGGTTAGAAATATACAAAGTGATTACCAAACCATCATGATGAGGATCCTGGATGTTATCCCGGTCGTCACTATCGAATGTTATGACTTTGTCATTCGTAAGCATCGTCATCCTCGTTGGCTTATCCCCTTTTTTGCCTTTGCCTCTTTGGCATGCCTTTTGGCGGCAGAATAAGAGGTCCCACATATATCAGATCCTCCAGATATGAAATTGATTATCTTGGCATCTGGGGAGGTGATGATGCTCGTGCAGGATCCTTGTCAGTATCCTGACCCTTATTCTTCTTCTTCCTGCCAATAAGATCTTTCAAGTAGCCTTTGCTTAGCAGGTAGCTTATCTCCTTTCTTAGGGCTATGTAATATTCCATTATATGTCCGAAATCTTCATGAAAGGCACACCACTTGGATTTATCCTTCCAATCAGCCTTTTGTTGGCTTTTCCTAGGCCACCTTTCTTTATCTCCTAAACCCTGCATGGCATATATTAGTTCACGAGTATTAACAGAAAAACAGTATTCAGATAACTCAGGATACTCCTCAGGCTCTTCGTCCTCAACAACATTCGCTTTTTTGCTATCATTCCTGCCATATGGCTTAGAGCGTTATGGCTTGTATGAAGATTCTGACTTCCTGTTAGTTGATTCAAATGTTGAGGATGAATTCATCCTCTCTTGCATTTTCTTGTCGTCCTCAAGCCTAATATATCTTAGAGCCTTGTTTCGAGCTTCGTCCAGTTTCCTGCAAGGGTTCATTACAAGATCTTGATAAAAGGGAGAATCCTTTTGTAATCCCATCTTGAATGCCTGTACAGCTGTAGCAACATCAAGATGTGGGATATCTAAGGATTCTCTACTAAATTTATTCACATAATCCCTAAGGGATTATTGAGGCCCCTATGTTATCCTGTAAAGGTCACTTGTTAGTTTTTCAAAGCTTCTACTACAAGAAAATAGACTGTTAAACAAATTAACCAAATGAGAAAATGATGTAATTGAATGAGGTGGAACGCTTAAGAGCCATTTCAAGGCTGATCCTGTCAGAGTAGAGCCGAAGCCCTTGCAAAGACATGCTTCTTTAAGATCCGGTGGAATAGGATTCACTTCCATCCTCTCCCTATACTGGGCAATATGCTCTTCAGGATCCGTCATTCCATCATAAAGCTTCATGTTGGGGGTTTGGAATCTCTTTGGGATTTCAGCGTCACAAATGTGGCGAGCAAAACGAGATATGTTGTGACTATCCTGGGATACTTCCGGTATGGGCTGCACTACCCCAGGTACACTCGATATCATATCCTTCAGTTTCTGAAGCTCTCTGGAGAGTGCTGAGGTTACACTTGTATCCTGCGAAGATCCAACATTGTTAGTAGCAAGAGTATTGACATTATTAGATAGGTTACCAGCCTGTTGATTCTGGCCATATCCTGGAGCGTATCATGGGCCCCTTACAATCGATATCCTGGCTGATGAGGGCATCTCAGGAACATTGCTCTGGGGACGGCTTGGTACGACATTGCCCTGATTATCCTCAGTATACACCGCTGAACTAAAGTTCAGATTCCTGGGCTGCAAAGGAGTGACAACATCCTCAGCAGGTCTCTTGGAGTTGGACTTCAAGAGTTGTATTTCTCTCATTATCGTTTGCTTAGTTTCCTGCTGTTGCTTCATCTGATCCTGTATGTTATCAAACAAAGCTAAAATTTCATCATTAGAAGCCATAATAGGAGTTCTCCCTGGAACACCAGATCTGTAGACATTCTGAGTAGGCAGAGTGTCCCGGGATGGAGGTGGTGGAAGCACTGAACCAGTTGTAGCAGAGGTTGTAGCGGGCGTGGAGGAAGAGCTCATGTTTGATTTCGAAGCCATTGAAAACAGTTGTGAAAAAAGTTTGGAAAACAAAAGGCTAAGTAATGATTTTAACAAAGCTTTTAGTAGAAATAGCACCACTTGCCCCACGGTGGGCGCCAAATTGTTTTGGGAAAAAATTACCGAAGCAATTTAGTGATCAAATTAGTTTTGTGATGTAGTGTGCTAGCAGTGTTAATGAAGCTTGTATCGGTTTGCTAGTTTGTAAAAACACTTTTTAGGAGACAGCTCAGGATATTGAGCTATATCAACAATCAAACAATGAGCAAAAATGTAAAGGTTGACACGAGATGTATGAGGAAAGCCCTTGATCAATATAGATCTCCGCATAAAACCTCGGGAGCTGACAATCACCGCTGCCTTTTCTCCTTATTGCTTAGAAATCAGGATACAGTGCAGGATAATTCCCAGATCGTTGCTAAGTGTTACAAGAATTGCTAGTGTTGAGTGTTTGTGAGTAATTGTGAAAGTAAATGACAGAATTCGAGAGTAGTGAGTGAATGTGTTGTGACCTATCAATCTGTTTATCCGATATTTATAGTTACAAAGAAAAACAAACTCTCCTAAAATGGTGGGATCCCTTGGAATATTCACCAGTGAACGTTGTTGACCATGTATTGCGGCTTCAACGTCTTTCTTTCAACCATTTAGACTGAGTCTTCAGGTGAACAAGTCTCCATGAACGTTGTGATCCTGCAGCTACGTCCTGTATGCAAATAATTAGTAATCACCAGGATACTGCCTCAGGATGTTACCAATATCCTGGTCTGGTATCCTGATCGTTGACAGCTATGATTAAGCAAGATATAATTCAGGACATGGGCTCAGAATTTCACCCGTAACAGGTAGATGATGGGATTTTCATACTAACCACTATAACACAAGAAATCTAGACATTAGGATAGTTTGGTGTCTAGGTTTGGTTTTTGGCGAAATAGCCCTAAACATGTCAAACCAATGCATGAACACGAATAAAGGGAAATGAACATGAATGCAAGATGTTAGGTCATGTATGCACTTCTACAAGTCCCATCCTTAACACAAGAACACTCAAACATGGTGTTTTGGTTTGGTAAATGGCTGGAAGTCAAGCTAGAGTTAGTGGGTATAATGGTCAAGAACATGTATGAAATGTGAAGAATCCGGAAAAGAAGCCTTAACCATTCTTGTTTATGGATTAGACAGAAGGTTTAAGGTCTTGGATTCATGATAAAAACAAATGCAAATAACAACTAAACTGAAAACTAAAAGAAAGAAGTAGTAATATGATAGTCAAAGCTTTCAGTTTTGACTTTGGAAGTTCTTCAAAAATGCACAAGTTTGGGGAGATTTGAGAGTGAATTTAGAACGTGTAAAGTGAAACGAGGTGGGATATGTGATGTATTTATAGTGCAAAAACCGGGTTAGGTCGAATGAAATGGGAAAAGTGGTTGGAAGTTAGAATTAGGTGGAAACATTAAAATCTGCAGCTAGGCGAATTCTGCTACAAATATGCCTCTCCCGTGCGTCACGGAGAGCAACCAAGGTTCCTCCGCGTGGCGCGAAGAGACAAAAGTCAATAGGTCAAACAACAACCCCCTCGCGTCGCGGGAGTGAGCAGATGCTCCTCAGCGTGGTAAGGGAGGCAAAGTTTCTAAAAGTTTCATTTTCGACCCCGGGGTTGGTTTGGTGGTGAAAAATTCAAAGTTAAGCACGTTTAAGTATGTGTACGTATATGTAATAATGTAGACAATAAATGTAAGCATGTGTAAGTTTGTAAAATGTTTAAAACAATGTATGTAAACATTCCAAATGATATCTGTTGATCCGATCGTCAACGTTTACAAGATTTGAAAATGGAAGTATAAGATTACAATGAAAGGAAAAGTACGGATATTACATCAGTGAAGTGGAGATGAAGTTGGTAGGTATAAAGACCTAAATACCCGTTAATTTAACAACAAAATTGGATGGAGTTAGCAAATTGGATGAAAATAGCAAAATTTCAAACCTTGTGGATCCAGATGCGGAAAAAACAAACTTCTGGATGAAAGTTGTAAGCGTTACCAAATATTCGGGAAGAAAATAACATTTAACTATCATAAAAAGGTATAGAATGATATTTTTTCTTCTAAATACAATTAGGAATTCTTAATATTATTTATTTTGTATAAGATTATAGTTAACTGATATCTTTTAATAATACATTCAATACTTGTCGATAGTCATTTGACCAATTTTACAACGTATTAAACTCGTTCCAAAACCCAACATAATAATTCGATATTTATTATGTTAGGGTTACGGAAATTCGAGGTATTACAGTACTACTTGGGAATCCCCCTCACAAAGTGGCCACTATGACAGGGAAACCACATTGAGATAATGGCATCCTTGTACATTAATTATTACCTTTGTTTGACTTATGTTTTAGAAGGACATATGTTTATTTGACCCATTACACTAACGAGCATGTGTTGGGGATTTTGTGGTTTAGATGGGTGTGTTGATGCGAGGTTTAATTGTAAACTTGTTAAATGCAACATACTTTACATAATGTTTCTACAAATCGTTGTGTAAACCCTTGAACTCACAAGCTTTTTATTTAACATATTATTTTAAGCATGTATCGTGGAACCCATTTTTGCAAGACTTGGAATTAACAACTTATTCACGAGCTTAGTTAGATATGGATATTTTCTCTAAAATACCTATGCTGAATCATAAACTACAATATCCGATGAAGCAAAGAGGTTATAAGAATCAACCACTATTGTTAATGTCACAGATATTTAGACTTGTGGATATCTTTAAATTAGGATTTTAACTTTAATCAAGTGTAGACTACTGATGATGGTTATTTATTTCACTTTTTTCCATTATGTAAGTTTTGTATCAATCGGTCACAACATCCAACCCCTGATTGGGGTATAATAATATATATGTAATGATTCATTTCGTATTTTAATTTACTTAATTATAGATAATTGACATTAAACATGTTGTATATGTTAAAATCGAGTTTAAATGCTTACTTCAAATAATTGCTTACTTAGATTATAACCTTTTGGGATGATATGTTAATGACAATGTTATCGTATGTTTGTATTGGATATATAGATCCAAGAATATATCATTCCAAAGATAAATCATTATAACTAGATCCTATTGAGATATGGGGTACATTCTTATGATTTGACAATAAGAAAAGTTAATTATAGTTAAGGTGTATGTGACATCCGACATTTTCAGGTTAATACCGTTAACACAAACTCTATTATCTCAAACATTGCCTCAAACATTCATTTATGCATGCGCTTGATTAGGGTTAATTAAGTGTGTCAGTTATTACACCACGAACACTCACGTAAAGGTAATTCGGACAATTACCGAATCACATACGAGTTCGTCCCCGAACGTTGGTGAATACGAATAATATTCCTAAACAATTAGATAAATATAGATTATGTGAATTTATATGTTATTTGACCTTTACTTGCATTATGTGAACTTTCGTGCATGAATTTAAAACCCTAGATTCATAGTAGTTCATACCATACTAAAAGTAGAAACTTTATTGTTGAAGAATTTTGTGTAGTGAATTCTAGACATGCATGATGGACTGTGATGTTAGTAATTATGAATATATGTTAATTCAAGTACATTAACATGTTAAAAAGATTAGATTTAGTAACCAAACATGGTGTTTCTAACTTACTAATTATAAAAACTTTGTTGACACTAGTACATGTAGGATTGCATGCTAGACGTATTTGATGATCAATGTTGTTTTTAATGTGCTAGATAGGTTGTATGAAAGTGCTGGTATGATTTAATTACATGAACAATGCTTGATTACCTAGGGTCTCTAAAAAGGGAAACTTTATTGAAATTACAATTTGTAACTTAAGTTTTATACATGCATGACTATGTAGGATGATGTCAGTGTGTTACATGGAATGTGCAAACGTGTTTTGATGTGTGAAAAAATGTGAACTCGCATGCTAGATCATAGCTTTCCAAAAGTAGAAATTTCGTTATCATAGATGTGTAGAATTGGTGATTTGGACGTGCATGATGATGTGTATAATGATAATATGTTAATTAGGATGTATTCACATGATTAGAAGTGTCGGTTTATTGGAATCTTAGGAATTAGAGTTCCATGAACAACTTACTAAACAGGGAAAATGTATTGGTAGTAAAGTTTAGATATGAATCATACGTGCAATGTGATGTACTTTATGGGTTTATTATGATTGTGCGATCACGGACAAACAATAATACATTTAAAAAGTCACCAATGGTAGGGCCGGTCCCGAGGATTCAAGTGCCATATACGAGTGAAAAAAGGCCCCTAAGTTACGAGGTTTAATTTTTTAGATAGAGAGCCCAATAAGTTTTGAAATTTTAATGTTTTATATAGACGGTTTAGTTCATTTTTATTGTAATGTGAAAATTACTAATTTATAAGCTAATAATAATTACTCTAATTGTACCATTTGTATATTAACATATATATATATATATATATCTAATAGGGTACAACAATAATTTTATTATTGATGCACAACAAATAAATAAAATAATTAACTAATGCACGTAAAATAAAAAAAACAAATAACTATAAAGACCAATTCTTTTAAGCAGTTAAATAAGTAATAGACTAAAAACACAACAATGTAAAAAAGAAATAAAAAAATTGTCATTATTCGGAGTAAAACTAGAACTAAAAAAAACTTGTGTAAAAGTTTCAAGGTGATAGCACCTACAAGTTTTAAGAAAAGTGAGATAAATTATTATTTTACTTATTCTTTAATTTATTTTTCCACTTCATTTCTTGCTTTCTTCTTCTCCAACTTTTCATCATGATCCACCCTCATGTTTAAGTGTCATCGGAAAATTTTCAGATCAAGAATTTATTCACTCCTCTCTTGTCATTTTACCTATATTACCTTCGTTTTTTATTACATTTTTTAAAAGTATACTACAAAATATATATATAAAAATTTAAAACTTTCTTTTTTGCTTCCGCATTGCTTTAAAACTTCAAACAGCGTTTTCTCATTGATGAGCAAATGGTATCTTAGAAATATCTTATAGTGGTCATTTAGTGTTAACTAATGACAATGATCCTTGTTTGTCACATGTCTCGTGGTAAAACCCCGCATGTGGAATTTGAGGATGTGACAGTTTACATCATAACAATTGGCTCAATTGTAAATTATCTTTAGTGATTCAACGGGGTTAACGATAATGTTTTAAATCCGACAACCCACTAGTTGGTAAGAGACTGAGTTGTTGAATGTGACTAAAGCCAAAAAAAAGGGAATATGAAGGAAACCTAACATAGCTGATTATAAGTCTCTTGTTTTTGGTTCAGTTGAACAACTTACTCATATATCATAAGGGTGGTCGTTGTGGAGTGTACCTAATATATAAAATAATATATATGTTGATACATATCCCCTAAATTGTAAAAAGAGTTAAAACATTTCCTAGTATATTTCTATAACAATAAGTGATAACACTGAGGCTAACCACATGAACTTTAATTCCTAAAGACAATGCACGAGAGAAGTGAGGCCACTTTGATTGGAATTACAGGATGCACAATTCAACTAAGAATATGAGAGAGGCGAGCAATCCATTTTCCAGCAATGAATAGAGTAGAACTCACCTGACTCATTCATCCATATCAATGCTTTCTACTATTTTCCATTGTCACAACCTTGACCCCACCTTGGGCGGGAGTCGTGAGCAGATACATCAGTGGTACCGGTGTTTATTAAATTCACAGCGGAAAATTTCATCAGGGTCATAGTTAGGAAAATATTAGAGTTATAAAACACCAAGTTTTGTATATTAAACAGTTGGGATAAAACCCACATTACATATAAAGGTTTTCATAGGGATAAACCCTAGTTTTACAAAACACATTTCCTTTATTTTATTCTGGTGACATAGCCACTTTATTTAAGCTACTGACTCTTCATAGCAATTTCATTTCTTTCACAATAAGTCACCTGAAGCGCGTTTAAAAACATTTTATCAACGAAAAATACTGGTGAGATCATTCATTTTGTATAACACATTGTTATGATATTACAATATTAAGGGTTTTTACATTTGTTTATATCTTTCAATTACTCAAATCAGTATTTGTCACTTGGCAGTCCCTGTGACTGTGGTGATATCACTAGTGGCCCTCAATTGTCCAACAGGAAAGCTTACCAAGTAGTGTATACAAAACCCCACATATTGGCAGTAATTTATAATACAAAGACTTAATCCCCTGTAATTATAAGTAAAACTGGAAAACGTTTAGGGTTTTGAAAACATTTAAGTATCACATAATGTGAAGAAAAAAGAATGTCTCACAATGTTGTGAGAAGAAGAGAATGACCCACTTTGCAGAATTAGGTTTTGATTTTATAGCCTCCTGGTATTAAGCCAGGATTCCTAGTTAAACATACAATGCAACACGTATTAGTGTAAGAAACCCAATTCAACATTAACGATAATCACGAGATCAAAACTTGAACGTAGTGAACAAGGCATAGCCTTATTCAGACAACACTTTGGCATCTGTTGATAAGTTTTACGATCAATCAAATAGGGTATCGTACCAGTGAGGAGGGTTTAATACACTTCCTACGAGGAGATTTCGAGTTTCAGGGGCTCGGGTATTAGAACGACAGATCAAGAGAGAAAAAAGTATCGATTTTCGATCGAAACTGGGTGAACTAAACTCGTCCCACTCCTGCCCTTTATATAGCCCACCCAGCTTCCTAGGCGCGTTGCCGCGCGATGCAGGGGTCTCCCCCGCGTGGGGCTTAAGTTGCCCGCTAGGGCTAGGTCAGCTCCGTTAATGGTATAGGCTTGCCACTTGTTGCGCTCTGGTTACACGTGTCCTGTTTACCTCCCGAGCGTCGTGGGAGATGCATGGATATCCCCCGCGGGGCGCCTGAGATACCTCGTTTCAAATTTTTCGTTTATAATGCTGGGTTTCGTCGTGCATGTCCGAGGTTTCGATTATGGTTCTTCATAGGATCTTTTGAGAGTTGTTACATCCACAAATACTAAAACACTAAGTAGCCCGATGTTATCTCATACACATGAGCAAACTCACTAATTCAGTTGTTGCATCATGCAAGTCATACAAGTTATCTTAGTGGAGACTCAAAATATATTTAAAGGGGTCCGTGTTAAGTACAAAGCCTCAATTGCTATTTAATTTTCTTAGCCAGTTTGTTATTGCCACCAAAGATGCATCTTCTGAAGGTATTAAACTGAATCAATTTTGTTTAGAAAAAAATGCACTTTTCGTCCTTTATATTTCAAAGTTTCTACAGACACTGTCATTTAACTTTAAAAATTACAGTGGATGTCCTTTATGTTTGCATATGCTTACAAGCAGTGTCTTTTTTATCTAACCCAGTTAAATTTTAGAGTTAGGTTTTGATCATGTACATTGCACATGAGGGCAAGTTGGTCTTTAAACCATTTAACCGATTTCTATTAACATTAATATTAAAATTTAAAAAATATTTTACTTAAAAACCCACTCTCTCTATTCTTCCATCTTCTTCATCTCTACTCTCTTTTTTTTTATATTTGTATTTAGCCAAAAAAACACAAAATAAAAAAATACCATATTTGTAAACGTGACCTCCGTCGTAGGTGCCTTCCCCGACGCCAACATCACCACATGCTGACAACAATTCACCGCCATCCATCAGCACATGTCAACGTCCGACCATTCCTGCTTCCCCCTCTACTCGCAGAAACCCAGGTTTGATTTGTAACGAAAAGTGATGACGGTGGTGGTTCGGGGTTATACCTGCTGTGATACAAGAGAGAAAGATTTGAATTTGGGTTACTTGTTGCGATACGAGTGATAAAGACTTGAATGTATTAAATAAAAAGGGATAGGGTAGAGAGGGAGGGTTAAATGGTAAAAAAACCAACTTGCTCTCATGTGCAATATACATGATCAAACCTAACTCTAAAATTTAATTGGGTTGGGTCAGAATGACACCGCCTGTAATTATGTGCAAACGTAAAGGACAACCTTTGTAATTTTTCAAGTTAAAGGACAACGCCTTTAGAAACTTTAAAACATAAAGAAAGAAAAGTGCAATTTTCTCTCTGTTTATAAGACTCCTAACTAAACATCAATGTATCAAGTTGATTAAAAAAGTTATTATGAATATCATATAATGATATAATGATGGAAGAAGATTTTTAGCGTACTAACTAAAATCGTATAGAAACTGACCCTTCGTACCCGTATTCAGAATTATACCTCCGCGGATCTCCCCTCCTTTTCCGAAAGCTTGACGAATCAAACAGGGCTATTCCCTACTTGAACTTCATAATCTGGTACTTCACCTTGGGTTAGGCTTTTCAACTGGGCCAAGGGGAGAATGAAAACTTTCACTTCGAAAGGAGGAATGGCAAGTAGAGTTCCCACTTTCTAAGCTCAATAAGCAGATAAGGCATCAGGTCTTG
Organism: Scalesia atractyloides; assembly: GCA_947069175.1. Classification (NCBI taxonomy): domain Eukaryota; kingdom Viridiplantae; phylum Streptophyta; class Magnoliopsida; order Asterales; family Asteraceae; genus Scalesia; species Scalesia atractyloides. The sequence goes on from CAMTDV010000025.1 coordinate 41,585,323, forward strand.
GGGAAGAAGAAGACCCTAGTAAACTGCTAAACCATATTCGTAATTGCTCGCCTATTATGAACTTTACTTGTGCTGTAAAGCTGTCTTTTTGAGGAAAACTTGAGATAACATTTTCTTGAGATAACCTTTTATGGCAGCAGTTCTTCGCTCGCTCTGTCTGCTTAATGCCTTCTATTGAATCGATTGGCTTGAATCTCTTTAGAGGTCAACTAAATATCTCAACTACTTTTATTAATAGGGATTAAATCATAAAATTGTATAGAAACTTTATTTAAAATCTCTCAACTACTTTTATTTATTAATATTAATAATTAATTAATTAACTAGAATTAAGTTCTCCACATTGCGGCGGGGGCGTAAAATTATGCCAAATAGCACTAATGTTACACCATCGCCAACGACTACTAACACTGAGTCAATCTAGGACTCGCGCGTTGCGACAAACTTATCAACCGAAAAAAAATAAATGTAAAAATATTGAATCACACAATATGTGTTGCGTCGTGTTAACTCATAGAATTTTGAGCGAAAAAACGTTGAACAATACACGCACGTTGCGTCGTGTCAACTCGCAAAATTTAGAATGAAACGTAAAACGAAAATTTACGAAAGATGAAAAGTATAGGAGACTAAAGTCGAAGGTAAAATGTTATGAGATTAAATTGAAAATAATGAAAAGGTTTGAGTTAAAAGTGGAAAAAAACTTATGTGGGTTAAAATTACAAAACATAAAAGGGTTAAAGTTATAAAATCAAGTTTTTTTTGAAACACTCCCAAAGCATAAGGTATAACACCTTATGCACAAAATTGTTGCTTATTTATGATTTTATAATTTATAATTTATAATATAATATAATATAATATAAATATAATTATGGTTTTATAATATGGATTAAATCAAAGTTTTTATTTTTTTCTTCTTCACAAAAAGTAGTTGTAGATTACTAGAAGATGAAAAGGGGATAAAATAGCATGACCATTCCTTGAAAAGGGTGCTCTATCAATTTGCACCGGGTGGTTCCGTAGCTGCCAAAAACACCGATCCAATCCAACCCAACAACCCAAATATAAACACACAAAAATCTCACTTTTCTTTCTTTCTTCTTTCGTAATCCCCCAACCCCGATCAGAACCCCACGCTCTTGATGCTTCCACTTCCAATTCTGCATCTCATCCCTTCTCCTATTATTAATTAGTTAGTTAGTACGATTGATCATACTGAATATGTAATTGATTTTGATTTACTTGGAACCCTGACAATAAGTTGCTTTTCAGGTGCTGATTGAACAGCAGCTATAGCTATGACTTCCCTTCAGTTATTACAGTTGACGGAGCGCGGTCGTAGCCTTTTTTCCTCCGGTCGTAGGTTTATTATTGCTTCTCTTATCATTTTCCAGTTATTTGACTTCTTCGATCACTTATGATACTCTTATCTGTATGCTAAAGATATATATGCTATATATATAATTTACTAGTTATACTGTTCTTCCAACTTTGCTTGGGCTTTGCAAATTTTTATGATTAAGAAAAAGTGATGCCCATCTCACTTATTTATTGTGGATGTTGATCTTTAAGTAGTTATTTATTTCGGTACATGTGTTCGGCTTCTGTGAATAATTAGCTTTCTTTAAGGCATCTAATGTTGGAACAAAGTCGATTCGCTTTTTTTTTGTTATCTGTTTAGCAATAGATTTCTTTGCAACTGCTACAGATGCAAACTGCAGACATAACATATGAGTATTGTTACTATCCTAGTTGTCAATAGCGAGCGTAGCGATTGCTATAGTGCGCTACGTAGCCTATAGGTCTAGGCTTGCTATTAGGGTTGTAGCGATAGATAGCGATAATAGCGACTGCTTATTTTTTTAATATAAATAGCAAATAAATGTGACAATAAAATAGTTGGATTTTAGGTTTTGTTGAATATACATGTAAAATAGCATACACACTAGGGTATTTTAATATAATATACGTATAATTTTTTTTTCTAGTGTATCACTATTTATAAAATAGCCGCCTGCTATTAATCACTATTCGCTATGTAGCATATAGGTACCTTATCGCAATTTGTCGCTATTCGCCATTAACAACTATGGTTACTATGGTGAAAGCTTGTGTTTTTTGTATTTACTACATTTGCATTATAGCTTTGTTTTTATTTTCTCGAAACGCTTCAAATTGGCAATTCAGTTAAGAGGTGGCAAGGTTGGTAGGTTGACATGCTAACACTTTTCATATGTATTTTAACAACTTTAATAGATGATTAGTGCTGGTTACAGAAACAGTGTGTATAAATCAATGATTAGTAAAAAGATTTACGAGGTTGTAGCTGTTCATGAGCCGAGCCGAGCCAGGCCAAGCTCGGCTGCTCGATTTACGAGCTGCTCGGTCGGATTTGAAACCGAGCTGAAAATCTAAGCTCAGGCTCGGCTTGGTTTTAAACCGAGCTAGCTCGGCTCGGCTTGGTTTGGCTCGATTTTATAAAGAAAAATTAATACATACCTCTTAAAATTCAGTAACCTAAAATATTATTCAATACTTTAAAGAATATTTTCAAAATAAGTTCAACCTAATATATTACAAACCAAAACCAAGTTCAACAATTCCAAATAAGTTTTAATTTTAATGAAATATAATATTAGTTCATTAGTATGGCAATCAACCTTCAAAATGTCATAGATATCAAATTACAAATCTATATATATATATATATATAAATATTAATCAGTTTTTGGTAATATATTATAATGTATATAAAATTAAAATTTATTATAAGTATAATAATCCGAGCTAAACCGAGCCGAGCTACAAAGCGAGCCAAACCGAGCCAACTCGGCTCGTTACGAGCCGAGCCGAGCTAGCTCACTTTTAAACCGAGCCGAGCCGGCACGGCTCACTTTTAAACCGAGCCATTTCGAGCGAGCTTTTTCCGAGCTAAATCCGAGCGAGCTTCGAGCGAGCTTCGAGCCGCGAGCTTTTTGAACAGCCCTAAGGCATTGACATTCGGCACATTTATGTGTGACCTCTTCCACTTTTAGCTAAATTTATGACACGCTTGATAACCCAAATGACCAGTTTATTAGTAAATGGGTAAGTAATGTATCTTTCTTAGCGGGTAATTTGAATGTATTATCATACCTTAGTCTTGAATTTCTGTATATAAGTGGTTGTTTGTACATGGTTGTAGGAAAGCCCTATTGGTGGCAAGTGGCATTATAGTTGCTGGTGGGACTGCTGCATATATGCAATCTCGGAGCAGAGTAAGAAGGCCCAATGGAATTGACAAGGAGTTGGATGGCGGGAAGAAGAATAATAATAATAACGTTATTAAAAAAAGGAGGCAAAAGAAAGGACTAAAGTCACTCCAGGTCTTGGCTGCAATTCTATTATCCCATATGGGCAGGATGGGTGCAAGGGACCTTTTAGCTCTTGTCGCCACTGTGGTAAGCTTTTTTCTTCAATGGGATATATTTTATTTTCTTTGGTTGTGTTTGCTTTCTTGTTTTTTTAACGTGCCTTACTAGTAAGATGAGGAAATTTCGCCCCTTGTACATGGATTGAAGCTTGGTTTTAATAGGCGTAGTATAGTTATTAAAGGCGACTTTCATAAACTATTTATTATATTTTCAAGAGAGAAATATGTAAATGAAATTCCTTTCCTGTTTAATTTCTACCAAAAATTAGGTTTCTGTGAATAGCAGTATATGACTTGTAGTAGATTAATATCACTGCATCTGTTGCTCTCTTTACTAATTTGTTAAGGTTTTAATTTTATTCAGGTCTTACGAACTGCTGTGAGCAATAGATTAGCAAAAGTTCAAGGGTTCCTATTTCGTGCTGCTTTTCTTCGACGAGTGCCGGCTTTTGTTCAGTTGATTGTCGAAAATATTATCTTATGTTTTGTTCAATCTGCTTTGTATTCTACATCCAAGTATATAACAGGGACCTTAAGCTTGAGGTTCAGAAAGATATTGACGAAGCTTATTCATGCACAATATTTTCAGGTTTGTTGTTACTACTACTATTATTATTATGTGATGATTTTGAATTTAAAATTGTTTGTTTGGATTCCAGAATATGATATACTACAAAATGTCCCATGTTGATGGGCGGATAACTAATCCTGAGCAAAGAATTGCGAGTGATGTACCAAGGTTCTGCTCAGAATTGAGTGATCTTGTACAAGAAGATCTCATTGCAGTTACTGATGGCCTTCTCTATTCTTGGCGCTTGTGTTCTTATGCAAGTCCCAAGTATATAGTTTGGATTTTGGTAAGTCTCCGTTTAACTAACACATGCTTAAATTGTCAACACACACACACACACACACACACACATATATATATAATCTAAGTTATTAATGGTACCTTGACTTTCAGGCTTATGTGGTAGGGGCAGGAGCCACTATCAGAAACTTCTCTCCTGCATTTGGTAAATTGATGTCTGAAGAGCAACAACTTGAAGGTGAGTATAGACAACTTCACTCAAGGTTAAGGACTCATGCCGAAAGTATAGCCTTTTATGGTGGTGAAACTCGAGAAGAATCCCATATCCAGCAAAAGTTTAAATCACTTATTCGTCATTTGAAAAAAGTCCAACATGACCATTGGTGGTTTGGCATGGTTCAAGATTTCTTGTTAAAGTATCTTGGAGCAACTGTTGCTGTCATTTTAATTATAGAGCCTTTCTTTTCTGGCACTTTGAGGCCTGACACCTCAACATTAGGAAGGGCCGAAATGTTAAGCAATTTGAGATACCATACCAGTGTTATAATATCATTGTTTCAGTCCTTGGGAACTCTCTCCATAAGTTCTAGACGCCTTAATCGTCTAAGGTACCTTTCTAGTTTTTATATAAGCTTACTTGATTATTCCATGTTTAATATGCAATGTACATGCAAAAAAGCAATATCCACTTTATGTATTTGATTTTAAGTGTATGAAAAGTGTAACTTTAAAAATACCCACTTGTTGATTGTCTTGTATGTGATGTTTGACATCTGTCTTTTGACTGAAGCTTGCCGCTGGCAGTTTCTTTCAGATATTTTCTTCCTCTCAATTTACTATTTTTTTTTTTGAAAATCAATGCTGTAGTTTGAATCCTGTATGTTTTCCTTTTTAAGTTTTTCTTTGCATCTAATGTTACTCCATCATGATTCTATATCTTGTCAAAGTAGGTGAGGTGACTTTGCATATGGTTTTTATGGTTATGTACATTACTGATTTTATAAAAAATCCTGCTGCGTTCTTGTTCTCCCTCAAAGATTGATCTGCCACATTTGACAAATTAATTTATGTCATTCATAAAAATATTATGATGTCAATGCTATCATTTTACAATGCTTATTTGATTTATAATAAAACAGAGGGTTAGAACAGTGATTTATCCGTTTAGAACGCTTATCAAAAAGTCAATTTCTTATTTTGAACCAGGTCCAGATAGAGCCTTTTATTAATGTATGCCTAGGTATTACAACATGCCCTAAAATGCGGACCTATTTTCTAAAATCTAGGAAGAGAGAGATTGTGATTATGATTATCGAGGATCATGTTTGTTCCTCATAATGTAATTGTGGTGACTTGATGCTATCTATATATGTTGTATGTTGAGGGGTAGCCTGACCTTGCTAAGGATGAAGCATATTGTTGTATAAACTGTTTTTATTACCTTTTGAAGGAAAGGTATAACATGCTAAAGGAAATCTTCAATGTGCAGCGGCTATGCAGATCGTATTCATGAACTTATGGCTGTATCTAGAGAGTTAAGTCCAAAAGATGTACCCTCTTTACAAAAAAGAGGGAGTAAGAATTATATAACTCAAGCAGACTACATAGAGTTTGATGGAGTCAAGGTACCTCAAATCTACTTTCTCTTATGTTTAGATTATATTATATATATATATATATTGTGTGTGTGTGTGTGTGTGTGTGTGTGTGATATAAACATATATATGTGTATATTACATACATATATACACACACTAGGTTAGAAACCCGTGTATTACACATGGTTGGATCAATGAAATGTTAAATAGTTATTAATAAGCGGAAAAAAATAAAGGAAATAGTTTAGAAAACAAATATTAAATAACTAAGAGAGAAGCGGGGAATTATGATTTAGTATTATTATTTAATAGGCGAGAGGTGGGAAAATAAGGGTGAGGAGGCACCAGAAAGTAACATGTGTCCCTAAAGATTTTTATTTATTATATATATATATGTGATGTGATATGTGAAGTAACATGTGTCCCTAAAGATTTTTATTTATTATATATATGTGATATGTGATGTGATATGCCTTTGAAACTGAATTATTTTTCAGGTGGTTACTCCAAGTGGTAATGTCTTGGTGGAAGACTTAACTTTAAAAGTTGAATCAGGGTCTAATCTTTTAATCACAGGTATATAATTTACTTATTCTTTCTTGATAATCAGTTTCATTAATCATTTTTTTACTGAATGAATTAGGTCGTCTTATGATGCATTAACTCTTTAATAACTGACTTTTTATCATTTGTTTCCCTACTATCGTTATTGTTTTGGGTTTCTAGTATCTTCTCTTATGGTTCTGTTTTATAAGTTATGGGTGTCTAGTATCTTCTATTAAAAGTATAGCACATGTTTATGTTATTCTTCATTTTTAGTTGTTTGCATACAAGACAGTGAAGACGCAAGAGGACGTTGTTTTCTTACAGTTTCAGGGCCTTAATTATCCTCTTAAAAATTGTTTTATGCAGGACCAAATGGTAGTGGGAAAAGCTCACTGTTCAGAGTATTGGGAGGGTTGTGGCCTTTGGTGTCTGGACATATTGTAAAACCCGGGGTTGGTTCGGATCTCAATAAGGAGATTTTTTATGTCCCCCAAAGACCCTATACAGCTGTTGGAACACTTCGTGACCAGTTGATATATCCTCTTACCTCAGATCAACAAGTTGAACCCCTCACTAACAATGAAATGCTTGAGCTATTAAAAAATGTAACAATTTTTGTCCGATGCTGTTTCTTTCACTGAGTAACATGATCTACTATGGATCTTGAGTGTTTTTTTTTTCCATTTTTGAACAGGTTGACCTTGAGTATTTATTGAATCGTTACCCACCTGAAAAAGAGATAAACTGGGGGGAAGAGTTGTCCCTTGGGGAACAACAAAGACTAGGAATGGCTCGGCTTTTCTATCACAAACCAAGGTTTGCAATTCTTGACGAATGCACAAGTGCTGTTACAACTGATATGGAAGAACGCTTCTGTGCTAAAGTCAGAGCTATGGGAACATCCTGCATCACTATATCTCATCGACCCGCTCTTGTTGCATTTCATGATGTTGTACTCTCTTTGGATGGGGAAGGGGGTTGGAGAGTTAATTACAAAAGGTTCATTTATTTTCATGCACTTATGTGTATATATATATTTTTGTGTGCTTTTAACAGGAAAACATTTTTTGACAGGGAAGATTCCAGGGCTCATAGTGGCACTGACACTGACTTCCCTAAATTAAAGTCATCGGAAACAGAACGTCAAAGTGATGCAATGGCAGTTCAACGTGCATTTGAGAATACAAGAAATGTGTGTAAAGTTTGACTTCCTTTCTATTTTGTATTTAGTTATATAAAAGAAGGTGGTAATTTCGATCCATTTACTTACGCATGTGTAGTGCTCCATCTCAATCAGGTCAAACTGGTCCTGTAAAAAATGCTAAAATGAAAACTGGTCAAATGGGCTGGGTTGCCACTTGACAGTCATCTAAACTCTTTTTTTTAATAAAAAATTAATGTATGGATATTGTATTTGTAATCATAATTAATGTATTAATTATTTATAAAAAAAGAAAAATATGGATGGACAAGTATTTTTTGGTCAACACATTTCAGCCCAAACCTGTTTTGATTGGCTAACCAACCCGTTCGTCCTTTGACCTGGAAGATCTACTGTAACATGATTAAAGAATTGTGACCTGCAGCAGGAGTCTAGTTCCAAGTCTACTCAGTCATATTTTTCAGAGTTAATAGCTGCATCCCCATCTGAGGAGATTACTAGCCCTGTGCCTGATGTCCCACAACTGCGTAATGATCCTCGGGTGCTGCCCTTAAGAATAGCTGCCATGTTCAAAGTACTGGTAAGTTTAATCTATCTTTAAAGCTTTTTGTTTGACTTCATTATTCTCTCTTAGAATAAAGTGTTAGGATCGCTAGGATTGAACACACACGAAACTGAACACACACACACGAAAGCAATAAATGACACGAAGATTTAAAGTGGTTCGGTCAGCTGACCTACGTCCACTGTGCTGCAACTTGGGTTTCTTTATTATTCAGGTGCTCCAGGAATTACAAGTACAATGATATCAATATATAGAGACTAATCTAGGGTTAGGAAACTTGTTCCCCAAGTTAGGCCCAAGCCCACATAGAGATAACTAGGGCCGGCTAAATTAAAACCTTAATTTAACTGCCAAATAAAAAACGTGTGGGCCGACTCAAAGCTAGGGTCGGCCGCCCTCCCTTGATCGGGCCTCCACACCAATTAGCCCAACAATCTCCCATTGGAGGCTCGAACAACACCCAATAGTCTTCAACATCTGTACATCTTGTAATCTTCCTTTACCACCTAGTTGCAGCAGCCTTCTCAACAATTTAACCTGAAGGCACGTTGAAGCTCCCACTGAGCCTCAACTCATCAGTCACAACTTGTGACTCATTCTCTATCCCTGTCGGCTCCCACTTAAACGAACTGCCAAATCCTGAGGAATCCTGAGAACACACACTCTCCAATACTAGCAAGAGATTCTCTGGAGCCCTTTTCCATTTGGAATTCTGGTCTTTTTAACCCACTGTCGCCCTGAAACTGTAACTGAAACACGCCTTGCGCTCCCACTGTCACGATGTCCCTCGACTGGTTTGACCTTCCAAACTTGTTCATCCTGAATCTTCCCTGTGACTCTAGGTTTCTCTCTTGCAAAGGAAACCCTCTTCTGTCCCCGAGATTCTGTGAACTCGTCTTTGTTTTTCTCCAGAACTGGAACGTCACTTCCTTCTGATGGTATACTGACCATGTATAATGAGCCTCTTTTCTTTCCACGAGCCATGACCATATTCCCTTTGACAACCTTCCACTGTCCATTCCCGAACTTAACTTCATGTCCCTGATCATCCAACTGGTCAACCGAAATCAACAACCTCTTCAGACCTGGAATAACCCTGACATCTCTTAAAGTCCACGAACCAATTGAAGTCTTCAAAACAATGTCACCCATGCCCGTAACATCAAGTACCTCATCATTCGCCAGTTTTACCTTTCCAAAGTCACCTTCTTTCAGATTTTGCAGTGCTTCACTGCTGTGGGTAGCGTGAAATGAAGCACCAGAATACATGACCCAGGAATCCACACTGCTCTCCACACTACAGACTAACACATCATCATCATCATCATCACTGTAGTCTCCTGCAGAGTTTATTTCTTTCTTCTGTTTCGAACACTGATTCCTAAAGTGTCCTACTTCATTGCAATTCCAACATACCACATCCTTCTGAACCTTAGACACACTCCTCCTCTTGCTCTGAAGACTTTCACGCTGATTCTTTCTTCCCCTGGCCTCTGTACTCAACAAAGAACTCGAAGACTCACCTGAACCACGACGTCGAGCATCCTCTCCCAAAATAAGATCCCGCATCTTCGCAAATGTGAATTTACTCGATTCCGAAGTGCTAGTAATAGCAGTTACGGTTCCGGACCAACTATCTAGCAATGAGGATAATAACAGTAGGGCTTGAACCTCATCATCAAACTTAATATCGACAGACACTAAGCGAGACAAGATTGAGTTTAGGTTATTGATGTGATTTGTTACCGAGTCACCCTCCTTCATCCTGGTATTCACAAGCTCTCGAATAAGATAAACCTTATTTGCTGCAGAAGGCTTCTCATACATGTTAGATAATGCTTCCATCATACCTTTAGCTGAGGTCTCCTTCTGGATGTTACAGGCAACATTCTCTGACAGAGAAAGCGTTATCACTGCTCTGGCTTTCTTATCCAACTTCACCCAATCTGCTTGTGGCACATCTTTTGGCTTCTCACCCTCAAGCACTACATCTAAGTCTTTCTGACAAAGTAGTGCCTCAATCTGCATCTTCCACCAACCAAACTTATTCCCATCAAACTTCTCTATTATAACCTTTCCGTCTACAGCCATGGCAATGACTAAACGAAACACTAGTTATGGATAAACAGAGATAAACGCAGCAAATCAATCTATTTAACACGCAGCGGAATAACGAACTTGATAATCAAAACTGAAACTTTAACTGAAACGATAAAACCTGACAAACACGGTTGACTCAGGTTCTAGGTTTTTGTAGTCGGTCTCTTTGATTCAGCAAGACTGTTCTTCTGCAAAATAGATCTCTGATTTCGGCTCATTCGGGATAAGTTGTTAAAGCTTTCGAAAAAAACGGAACCTAAACCTTCTTCTGCGACGACGGCGAAAACCCTAACGGCGGCGGCGAAACCCTAGTAGCGCTGGGGTGACGGCGGCGGTTGACTGGGTGGCTGACAACGAAAGAACTGAAGGTGGCGGTTCTGGTGTTCTCGTGTGATCCCGATCAAGAGCCAAAGCTCCAGTTGTTAGGATCGCTAGGATTGAACACACACGAAACTGAACACACACACGAAAGCAATAAATGACACGAAGATTTAAAGTGGTTCGGTCAGCTGACCTACGTCCACTGTGCTGCAACTAGGTTTCTTTATTATTCAGGTGCTCCAGGAATTACAAGTACAATGATATCAATATATAGAGACTAATCTAGGGTTAGGAAACTTGTTCCCCAAGTTAGGCCCAAGCCCACATAGAGATAACTAGTGCCGGCTAAATTAAAACCCTAATTTAACTGCCAAATAAAAACCGTGTGGGCCGACTCAAAGCTAGGGTCGGCCGCCCTCCCTTGATCGGGCCTCCACACCAATTAGCCCAACATAAAGTTTGTTGTTACTAATCAGACACCCGTTGAACAGCTGATTTAAAATGGCAGAACATAATAGCTATATAAAATATGAGTTTATACATCTCAGAATCAACCAACACCCTTAGCTCTCTTCTGTGATTGAATGATATTTGAAATATCCAAATGAATTACCTTTTCTTGTAAATCCATAGGATCTGCTTGACCTTTGTAATTTTAAATTTAGGTGCCCACAGTACTGGATAAGCAAGGAGCACAACTTCTTGCTGTTGCTCTTCTTGTAGTCTCAAGAACTTGGATATCGGATCGTATAGCTTCTTTAAATGGTATCAGTATTACTTTTCAATTTGTATTTTCATTTTTTGTATTTCATGATCACTTATTCTCAAGGTGTTCGACTTATCAGGAACCACTGTGAAGTATGTTTTAGAGCAAGATAAAGCAGCCTTTATACGCTTGATTGGTGTTAGTGTCCTTCAGAGTGCTGCTTCTTCTTTTGTTGCACCTTCTTTGAGGTATTCATCATCACAATTGAAGTGCATTTAACATAAATTTTTAAGCAGATTATGTGAGTCAATCATGGAAGAAGAAACTATAATTGTTGACTCACGTGATCCGTTTGTGTACAACTGACGATAATTGGGTTAACAACGGTTCAGGTCAAAACAGGTAGCTCATTGGTCCGGTTCGGGTTGGGTTGACCCGAAATAGTTTTCCCCCTGTTCTGTAATCACATAAGTGTCAACTATGATTGCAAAACTATATATTTTATTAATAGTTTTAGATAAAATGATAAATATTTAAAATGGTTTAGTAGGTTATATGCACTAAAAACATTTTGACTAGCTTCTTTTTATGCTATTTTTATTATACCATTTGTACCCGTTAGAGACAACATAATCCACATTGACCCTCTGATACGTAAATTTGTCGAAATTGCAATCTTTACTTGGCAATATGTCGTGGAAGTACGCTGAAGGTTAGATTTTCAATTTGTAGCCCTACTTAGCTAGTAGGCTGGTCCATAATTTGACAATAATATCAAGAACTCTTTAACACACTCCAAGCACAGGACTTAAAATTTTGTACAAAATTGATGACGTACATATGACTTTCCTCTTTCATGGTTGAATAGCTTTGAACCTGTAGTATCCATGATAATAGTTAGTAGAAGTGACAATATGTGAGACATGCCAGAATGCACAACTTTTTGGTAGGGGTCAAGCTGCTCTGAATTGAAACGTATAATTGTAATTAGGTTTTCTTATTGAATAATGAAGAATACAAGGCCCTATATATAGATAAACTAATTACAACTTGGTACCCTTAATAATAATAAACTTGTCTAATTTAAATAACTTAGTCTAACATCCCCCCGCAAGTTGAGGGCGGGGAACGACCTGCAACTTGGACCGTAGAAACTCAAACCTTTGTGAAGGTAGAGCCTTTGTAAACACATCAGCAATTTGATCATTAGTGGAGATGAACTTGACATTCAGCTTCCCTTGAGTAACTTGTTCACGAACAAAGTGATAGTCTATTTCAACATGTTTTGTACGAGCATGAAACACTGGATTAGCAGAGAGATAGGTTGCACCAAGATTATCACACCAAAGCGTTGGTGCCTTGCTAACCAGACCGAGCTCATGAAGAAGAGATTTCAGCCAAATCAGTTCTGCTACAGTATCAGCAATAGCCTTATATTCAGATTCTGTTGAAGATCGAGAGACAGTTCGTTGTTTTCGAGCAGACCACGAAATAAGATTAGAACCCAGATAGACAGCATATCCCCCGTGGAACGACGATCGATAGGGCAACCAGCCCAATCAGAATCCGAGAACGCCCGAAGACTAGTGGCCCAATGAGAGTCAGAAAAGGCTTGTAGCGTAGACCCCGTGTTGTGACGAAATAAGAGACCCAAATCAGCGTGCCCTTCAAGTAACGCAGAATACGTTTCACACCAGCCCAATGATTCTCGGTAGGAGCATGCATGAATTGACAAACCTTATTAACTGTAAAAGCAATGTCCGGACGAGTTAAAGTTGCATATTGAAGAGCACCGACCGTTTGCCTGTATCTAGAAGGATCATCAAGTAACGGACTATCATCAGGTAAGAAAATCTGAGAAGTACTCATAGGGGACGACACGGGTTTGCAGTCTGCAAGACCTGCACGATGAAGAATATCAAGAATGTATTTTCGTTGAGATAGGACCAGATCCGAACCATGATGCACCACTTCAATGCCCAAAAAATAATGTAATGGACCCAGATCTTTAATTGCAAACATAGAGCTCAAGCGGTCAATAGACAGCAGTAACAGCCCCAGAGTGATTACCTGTGATGATAATATCATCTACATAGACAAGAAGGTAAACCAAAGTACCATTGTTGTTAAGAATAAACAGGGACGGGTCAGTTTTGGACCCGTGAAAACCCAATTGGTAAAGAGCCGTTGATAATTTTGTAAACCAAGCACGAGGAGCTTGCTTGAGACCATACAAAGATTTGTGTAATAAGCACACATGATCTGGCCTAGTTGGGTCAACAAAACCAGGAGGTTGTCTCATATAAACTGTCTCCTAAGATCACCATGCAGAAAGGCATTCTGAACATCTAATTGTCTGAGAATTCACTTGTTGGTGACAGCTAGGGATAAAATAGTCCGAACCGTAGCAGGTTTGATTACTGGGCTGAAAGTCTCATGATAGTCAACTCCATGTTGCTGGTGAAAACCTTTAGCAACAAGTCGTGCCTTGTACATGCTGATGTTCCCATTTGCATCTGTTTTTAACCTGTAAACCCACTTGCAATCAACCAAGTTAGTATGAGGGGCAGGGGGAACTAACGTCCATGTCCCATTCCTATGTAGCGCATCCAACTCTTCAGCCATGGCTTGGCGCCATTCTAAAGACTTATTAGCAACGGTAAAGGAGGTGGGCTCAGCGGGTAAGGTAGGGGTAGTGGTGGCAGTATAGGCAGCGGGATTATAACGAGTGGGTGGCTTGGGGTTTGGACGAAGGTTGGATGGGCGAGGTCTAGGTGCTTGGGTGGGTTGGACCGTGGGAACTGTGGGTTCGGTGGAGGGTTCGGGTGGGTCTGATTGGGTAGGTTCGGGAGGTGCAGGAGTGGGAGGTATAGGAGGTAGTTGTAGTGGGTTGATTGGGTAGTACGGGAGTGCAGGAGTGGGAGGTATAGGAGATAGGTGGTGTGGTGCAGCTGGAAAACCGGGTGGTGGGTCAGGAAATATTGAGACGTAGGGTGGGGAAGGTTGTGGTGGTGTTTGGGTAGGTACAGGTTTGTTATATGGAAAGACATGTTCATTAAAGCGAACATGTCGGGCAATGTATATTCGTTCGGTGGATGGGTCCAGGCATCGATAGCCATGATGAACAGGGCTGTAGCCAAGAAAGACGCAAGGAGTGGATCGAAATTCAATTTTGTGACGGTTATATGGACGAAGATAAGGAAAGCATTGGCATCCAAAAACACGAAGAAAAGAGTAGTCGGGTTTTCGTTGAAATACATGTTCATATGGAGATTTGTTAGAGGAGACACGAGAGGGAAGTCGGTTGATTAAGTAAACGGCTGTCTCAAAAGCAAATTGCCAGAAACGTTGGGGAAGACTGGATTGTGCAAGAAGTGTAAGTCCGGTTTCCACAACGTGCCGATGACGACGCTCGACCATCCCATTTTGCTCACTTGTGTGAGGACAAGAGTGGCGATGAATGATACCGTGACTGGTGCAAAAGGATGTAATCGTACGAAACTCTCCCCCCCAATCAGATTGAATGCATTTAAGTTTGGTGTTAAATTGTCTTCTACTAGTTTAATAAAGTTGGTTAGCACATTGTAAACATCTGATTTTTGAGCTAGGGGATAAAACCACATGTATCTAGAGTAGTGATCCACACATAACAAAAAGAAACGATAACCATCAACAGACAAATCGGGCGACGGCCCCCAAACATCACAATAAACAAGATCTAACAAATTTTTGCTACGAAAAGATGAGTCTGATAAAGATAATTTTGACGACTTGCCTAGTTGACAAGAAGTACATAATGTATTTGAAAACTTGTCAGTAATAGGTAAAGAACAATGAGAGATAATTGAACGAAAAACTTGAGCATGAGGATGTCCTAAACGTTGATGCCAAATGCTAGAAGAAGCTTTGACAGCCGTGAAAGCGACTTTAGGGATAGACTGGAGTTGAGGAAGACGAATGGAGTACAAACCCTGTTCACTGGGACCCGTTAGGAGGATTGTGCGTGTAGACTCGTCCTTCACAACAAAATAAGACGAGTGAAATTCAAAGAAAACATCATTATCCACACAAAATTTTTGAATGGACAAAAGGTTTTGTTTAAGGTCAGGAACGTGAAGTATATTAGATAATTTAAAGGTTTTGTTAGGCGAGTAAATAGTTGAGGAGCCAATATGAAAGATAGGTAGTGGGTTATCGTCACCAATAAGTAAAGAATCATTACCAAAGTAGGCCTCCGAGTTGTCAATGCTAGATAAGTCTGGAGTGGCATGTCCATTGCATCCGGTGTCAGGCTTCCAAGTGAATCCTGATTGGGAGGCAACATCAGAGTGAGCACAAAGTTGGCTTGTGGTGCTGCACGAGATTGGTTCGGTTGATTTGGACATTGAGATGGGAGATGACCAATGACACAACGGTTACAGTGGCCATAGACTGTGTTCTGTGTTGACGCCCAAGAGAATTGACGAGTGCTAGTGTTGTCCTGATTGCGGTTATTTTGGCCACCACGAGAGTTACCACGGGAAGAACCACGAGAGCCACGGTTGCCTCTGTTGTTGTTAAAGGAGCGAGACCCAAAGTAAGCTTGTGGTTGTGAAGAAGATGCAGGATGAAGTTGATATCCCAACTGAGAAGCCATGAGTTGAAGATTGTGAAGTTGTTGCCGTAGGGAATCAATATTTGGCTGTGGAGGAGTTGGGACAGCAGCTGTAAGAGGCTGTTGTGAAGTTGTGGCAGCCGCAAATAAGGCGTGTGGCGCCTGCTGATGGGTGGCCAAGATCTTTGTGATCATGTAGTCATGATCACTTAGTAACCCGTGTAGTTCAGTAAAAGTAACAGGAGGGGAACGAGCCAATAAGTTGGCTTTGAGGCCATTATATTCGTCACGAAGGCCGGTAACAGTTAACATGACCAGATCTTTTTCCTTCATCGGTTCTCCTATGTTGGCAAGGGCAGTAGCATACTCTTGAGCCCGGGCCAAATAGTTAGCCGGTTTTTCATCACCCTTCATGGTGATTCGCAGCAGTTGGCTTTTGAGAGTAAATTCATGAGAGGAAGAAACGGGTGCATAAGCGCGTTCAAGTGATAACCATACCTCACGAGAAGTGTGTCCTTGAACATGCTGAAAAGATTCATCAGAAACTGTGTTGACAATAAGCATACGGACATGAGCATCATTGGCAAGCCATGGAGCGTAACTCGGGTTGACAGTGGTGGTTGTTCCAGTTGTAACATCCTTTAATGGGCAAGGGATGGTACCATTCACATAACCGAGTAGGTTATGAGAGGCAAGGAAAGGTTCGACTATTTGTTTCCAATAGCCATAGTTTGTAGGTTTTAGGTTGAAAGCAAACTTGTGAGAGTTATGGATAGCTTTTTCCTGATTTGTAAAGGTTGTTATGGCAGCCATAATAATCGGCTGTTAGGGTTGATAGCTGCAGCAGGATAGCACAGTATTGGTAATCGGCTGTTGGTTTGGTGATCGGCTGTGGCGGCTGTTAGGTTTAGTAATCGGCTGTTTGCGGCTGTTAGGGTTGATAGCTGCAGCAGGATGGCACAGGATTGATAATCGGCTGTTGGTTTGGTGATCGACTGTGGATGTTAGAATCCACAGGATTGGTGATTGGCTGTTTGCGGCAGATTTAGGGTAGAAGGAGGCTGCGGCAGATTTAGGGTAGAAGAAGGCTGCGGCTGCTTTAGGGTTTAGGGAATCCCAGAGCGTATAAGCTCTGATACCAAATTGAAACGTATAATTGTAATTAGGTTTTCTTATTGAATAATGAAGAATACAAGGCCCTATATATAGATAAACTAATTACAACTTGGTACCCTTAATAATAATAAACTTGTCTAATTTAAATAACTTAGTCTAACACTCTGACTCGGCATGTTTTATATTTATTAAATGTAGTGCAGGTGTCAACTAGAATAACGATAATACATACATAATTAAATAAGTCGAATGACAATCAAATTAACCGTAGGCTGACTTTCGACTTTGTTGACCAGTTTCTTTTTCAGCTGTACTTTCTGATTTTACCCATTATAGATAAAACATAATCTAAATGGGTCGAAATTGCACCTGTAGTAGCTAGGCTTTCTTTGTTGTGATGGAGCTTATACGTGCTCCATGTCTCACTTGTTTGCAGTAGGCAACTTGTAATGAATTGTGGGGAAGGATATTTAATAGTTTATTTGTATTTGTGTGAAGACACTTGACTGCGAGGCTTGCACTCGGATGGAGGATTAAGTTGACTTCTCACTTGCTTAAGAATTACTTGAGGAAAAATGCATATTACAAGGTAACTTAAACTTTTGATTTGCTATCTGGAAATACTTCTCATTTTGATATACTTTTTAAAAGTATTTCTTGTGTAAGGTCAAATTGATCCAGCATTAACTAAACAGCTTATGTTCAAAACAAAAGCTGGTTCATCCTGAATGTTACGAGTTATGGCAGTACTGTGATGCTGTCAATCTTTGATGTAGAAGAGGTTATATTAATAAGCATTTCTGTTTTCAGGTATTTCAGATGTCAGGAGTTAACATTGATGCAGATCAGAGAATAACACAAGATCTCGAAAAGTTAACAACAGATTTGTCTGGGCTCGTAACAGGAATGGTAAAGCCAACTGTTGATATTTTATGGTGAGTCCATGTGGCAGTTTAATTCATTCTTTTCTTGACGTTGGTGACGAAATGGGCGGGTTGGTTATCAAATCGACTTGAAGGTTATGCGTTAAAAAACGGTTTTGTCCCATTTCTTCAACTAAATTACTTGGCTCATTTGACCAAACATAACTCGAGCCAACCCATTTATGAGGAAATGAGAAGTGCCACTTACGCTCAAAACTTAAATAAGAAAACCTTGTCAGGGAAAAGGTCTCGTAGTTGTATTTTTCCCATCTGCAATTCTTTCTGATTCTTACAGGTTCACCTGGAGAATGAAGATGTTAACTGGTCGACGAGGTGTTGCTATTCTATATGCATATATGTTGCTAGGTTTAGGCTTTTTAAGGAGCGTGACGCCAGATTTTGGTGACCTCGGAAATCGGGAACAAGAATTCGAAGGAAGCTTTAGGTTGTTTTTGTGTCTCACTTTGTGTAAAGCAATGGAGCTTGAAGGATATTTCTGACACAAAATACTTTTGTTCAACTCAGGTTCATGCACGAGAGGCTGCGTACCCATGCTGAATCTGTTGCTTTCTTTGGAGGTGGTGCTAGAGAAAAAGCGGTAATTCTTTATTTTGTGGCTATCAGCAGGTCAGGTGGGTTGGGTAACAGGTTCGGGTCGTCTTTAAGAACCATTCAAATAGGTTGGGTTGTTCCGAAAACACTCTTTTCTTTCTCTTAAGGTGTTCTTTGTGAATATAGAAATACATCAATACAGTTATTATCTACTTTTTTTAATTAAAATTGATTTATGAAACTGATTATCATGAATCATTTTTAATTACAACCTATATCATTTATGGTAAACGGGTGTCATGGGCTTTAAAGAAGCATAAGAACTGGGCTGTCATTTGTTTTTATCTTCTTTCTTTGTTTTGGATGTTCTCACTTTTAAAAAGTTAAAAAGTTGTATGACAAAACATGCCAGCCACACGAGTGTATTCTTTTTTCACTCGCTTTTCTGTTTTGTCTTAAATGTTAATGTTAATAATTATGAAGAAGTTCCATGAGCTTGGTTCCATCAAGCTTCCATGCCTTTTCATTTTAGAAGATGTTACAACATAGATGATATTGTACCGTGTTCATTATATTTAATGCATGCATAAATATGTGGTTTACCATTGGCAGATGATTGAGTCAAGATTTAATGAGGTTCTTGTTCATGCGAAAACACTTCTAAAGAAGAAATGGCTATTTGGTGTGCTGGATGACTTTGTAACTAAACAATTACCTCACAATGTGACCTGGGGACTGAGCTTGTTATATGCTATGGAGCACAAAGCTGACCGTTCATTGACTTCCACTCAAGGTAATATTAGATTTAGTTGTTGTATTCTGATCTGATTTGTTTATGATCAATCGTCTTGTATTTTGCAGGCGAGTTGGCACATGCGTTGAGATTTTTGGCATCTGTTGTATCACAAAGCTTTTTGGCCTTTGGGGACATTTTGGAGCTTCATAGAAAGTTCATCGAACTATCTGGTGGTGTTAACCGGATTTTTGAGCTCGAAGAGTATCTTGATGCTGCACAATCTGGTGAGTGCTATAGAACACTATTTACGATTTACAAGTGTCAGTTTTGACCCCATACGCTTATAAACGAGTTGCATTTTATTCATGTTAGATGTAACTGTGGGTACTTCATCACAGTCTGATGGGGGGGATGGTATCTCATTTTTGGAGGTTGACATCATTACACCAGCACAGAAGTTATTAGCCAGAAGGCTGACATGTGATATTTTACCAGGGAAAAGCCTTCTTCTTACTGGTCAGTCAGAATATATATATATATATATATTATATATATATATATATATATATATATATATATATATATATATATATAGGGGAGGGTTTAAATGAGAACGCTAAATATCGCGAGAACCGTGAGAACAAATGAAAAACCGCGAAAACTTGGTCAAAAACATTTTAAATTCAAAATTTCTTTTTACACTTATCATTATTATTCGAATACAATGCTAGAAATTTAATTTACATGTTTAAATTTACGTGAATTCGTAAATAAAAAAAATTTTACACATGCGTACGTTTGCCATTTACACATGTGTAAAAAATCTCAGGAATGATTTTGAGAGGATAAATGAATTATTTGATGTTGTGAATTCTTTTTTTGATGTTGTATTTTAATTACAATGAGGTTTGTATTAAAAAAATTGGGTTAGATTGGTTTTTTCATTCGTTCTTACGGTTCTCGCAATATTTAGCGTTCTCAAGATAACCCTCCCCTATATATATATATATAGGGAGAGGATCATGAGAAAACTAGAAAACTAACTAAAAAAGCCAAAAAAAAGCATAAAAAACATACACTTTTTTTTTACAATTTTTTTTTATAAAAAATCGCTGCTTTTATGTATAAAAAAAACTTTTTTTCAAAAAAAAAAGAAAAAAAAACTTGTACTGTACATGTGCACTATATATGTACTACACATGTGCATTATATGCTTTTTTTAAAATTTTTTTTAAAAAAGTTTTTTTTTATATAATATATATAGCGATTTTTTATAAAAAAATCAAAAAAAAATTGATATGTTTTTTGGCTTTTTTAGTAGTTTTTTGGTTTTCTCGTTTAAACTAGTTTTCTCATGACCCATCCAAATATTATATATATATATATATATATATATATATATATAATATATTTAACTTTCTTCTTGCTGGTCAGTGAATATATCTGACTGTTTTTACTCTGATTGATGAAGGTCCGAATGGGAGTGGTAAAAGCTCGGTGTTCAGGGCTTTAAGAGGCCTTTGGCCAATAGTAGACGGACGACTCGTTAAACCATCACCCAGCTCTGAGTGTGGTATATTTTATATTCCTCAAAAGCCGTATACTTGTTTAGGAAGCTTACGGGATCAAATTATCTATCCTCTCTCCTATCAGCAAGCACAAAACCGGGCATTGAGTTTGTATCAACAAGGTGAAGTGGAAAATCCATCCAAATGAAAATCTAGTGATATGTATTGATCATACCAATATTTTTTAATTTTTTTTCAGGTGAAATAGACACAGATATTCTGGATACACATCTGAAAAGGATTCTAGAGAATGTGAAATTATCATACCTGTTTGAAAGGGAAGGCTCCAGCTGGGATGCTAGTCACAACTGGGAAGACATCCTTTCTCTTGGTGAACAACAGAGATTAGGCATGGTGAGACAGACACTGCAAATCCATTTTTGTATTTTATATATATATATATATATATATATATATATATATATATTAATTTTGTAATATCTTCCTTCCTGTTTCAAGGCTCGTTTATTCTTTCACAAGCCTCGGTTTGGCATCCTTGATGAATGCACCAAGTAAGCACATCACAATAACAATCATATGATTAGTTTTGCTAGATTATCCATTTTTTATATCCTCTCTTTCTAGTGCTACAAGTGTCGATGTTGAAGAGCATCTTTATAGGCTTGCACGTGACATGGGCATCACCGTCATTACATCATCCCAGGTAAAATAAACTCAGTTTTTTTTTCTTTTCGGATTTTAAACTTTGTTAATTGGTGAGTAAATGTTGGTGTTTTCTTGTCTCTCAGCGTCCTGCTTTAATACTGTTCCACTCTATGGAATTACGATTGATTGACGGTGAAGGCAAGTGGGAGCTCAGGTCAATCAAGCAATGAGTTGAAAAGTTTCTTCCTGCAAAATATATTCTAAAATAAAGGGACCAGCTGATTGATTATTTCATGTAATATAAGAAACATATGTATATTTGTTCTGTTTTGTTTTCTTGTAAACAACACTAGGAGTTATAGTCATTTTGATTAACATAGGATGAAGGAATTTAAGAAACCCAGGTGTGTTGTTGGTCAATCAAATCTTTCCTAGAGTTTTACTGGTATGACTCAGTAACTCCTAGTGCACCCCCATGCTACATTACATTTGTTAAGACTGGGACTGTTTGAAGATGTCGTGCCCTTGAATAAAATGAATGAAAACCTGTTGTGAAAATTAACAGCCGAGATGATGATGTTTCGATGAAGAATTACCATGGTAACTAAATCTGCAAGTAGATCATTAATATCGAGTTGCAAGGAAGTTTAAGGGACAACTGTGGTGGCTTTGATTTCAAAATGGATCAAAAAATGAAAAAGAAACAGAAAATAAAAAATAAAAACCAGGCCACTTGGTTAACTTTACTTGGAGCATTATTACATCCCTTCCACCATTTATCTTTCATTTTTAAAATTGAATAAATTACAAGTTTTGTCTTTTAAGTATGTTCAAAATTACAGGTGGTGTTTTTTACCTTCAAAATTGATGAGTTTTGTACTTAATGTTGTAATTTCTTGCATGTTATGTCCTTTAGGCCAAACCCAATTAGATTTTTTGGACATACTTAAAGGACAAAACTTGTAATTTACTCTTTAAAATTTAAATATTTGACTAAAACATCATCACATCTTATTCATTATCTTTGTTTCTACCTTCTAAAATTTAACAAAAACTCAGTCTCCTCAAATATAAATAGTTACTATTCATCTTTATATCGTCTCTCACACACACCTATATATATATATATATATATATATATATAAATGTTAAGTGATCTGATTGGAACATTTTTGAAACTTGAGTGAGCTAATTGGAACATTTTTAAAACTTGGTTACTATTCTACAAAATAAAAATAAAAAATTAATAAAAAAAAATATAGATACAAGTATGGTGGATAGGATATGGGAGGCTTTTAAAATAGGAGATAAATATTAGAAACTATCTATATATTATATAAACAAATAAAATTCGAGACACTTATTTTTTGACGGAAAAATGGTGGACATTTGTTATTTTTTATGGATCCCGTGTGCTGTACCCATACCCGTTTTTTACCCGGGTATAAAACCATCTAATTAGCCTAAATCTCTCAAATGCATCATTCTTCTCATTCACGCTTTCATTCAAGCTTACAAACCCTAATTTTGTTCATCGCTGACAAGCAAATGCACCACTATCTCTTTCGATTTCATTAGCATCTGGTAAGTCAATCAATCTATTCTTATTTTCTTATGATTTCTTATATCTTTCATCGATGATTTCGTTCAGTTTCTTATGATTCTTCTATCCTTCATCAATGATTCGTTCGGTCACATCTAACTTACATATGATATAGGTTTTTCGATTTCATCCGCTACTATTTAAGATCTGCGTTTTTTTTCTCTGTGGTTTATCGTATTTAGGTCATTCTCAAGTATATGCCTGATGAGTCTCGGTTTTTGAAGGCATACGGTGAGTTGCCGGAGAATACTAGGTTGAATGAAGGTATTGATAAAATCTAGGGTTTGCGATTAATTATGTTAAATATATATTTTTTATCGTTAATGTTGGTAGATAGTTGTTTAATCGATTGATGTTTGGATTTGTGCAGTTTTGGAACCTATATGTTTCTTTGGTTCTGTTATTATCGACTACGTACATTAAGCGAGTTCGGATTAAAGGTAAAGTTTAGGGTTTTTAAAAGATAATATATCTTTGAATATGGTCTGGTTTAAGACTAAAGTATAAAGATCATTATGTGTATGTTGTTCTGGTAAGTGAGGCGACATGTAGCTAAGTGTGTGGTGGTCTTCGTAATAACACTGTCGATCAGAGAAGATTTACTTGGCAAAATCAACCTAATAAGTGATTTGTGTCAGACGTAAGGTATGGGCCCCACATGTGATTTTTTTGTTTATTTATTAATTTTTGAACTCTCAATAATTTATTTAGTTTGTGCTTAAAAACTATTTTGTTGTTGATAGTGAGGATCGAAGGGCTATAGGCAATGGATTACTTTGACAACCTTAGAAAAGAGAGCGGTTTACATAATAAGATGCTAATACTTTTGAATCAGAGATAAACCTTTTTACTTCTTGTGTCTTTTATAATGTTATTAAATTCTTTTATGTTTAATTTAATTGTAAGAAATACTATAGAAAGGATTGATTGGTTGTTTCCAATCCATGGTGTTTACCTTTTATGAGATTTATGATTGATGTTATTTTCATTTTCATTTGCGTTATCAGTCATTTCTTAGTGAAGAGGCTTTAAAAGGTCATAAAATAATTACCCAAAACTGCTCATCGTATTCCTGTTATGATGAAATCAAGCATCAGTACAAGTGGTTGTGGACCAGCGAGTTGCATTATGTTGGCACCCTTAGTTTTTCCACAGAAGTTTGAAGGCTCGCCCATTTTTTGCACATGGTTGTTCCACTATGTAGGTAAGTACAGTATGATAGCGAGTGGTTATATCTTTCCATGCTTTTGGTAGTGATAGGGATGGTAGAGGAGCCAATTATGGTTCTTTGCCTCTTTGATGTTGCCGGTGTCTGGAAACGGTGACGGCGATTCGAGTTACTGGCTTATGATGACGAAAATCACAACACCATTGTTGATTGCAGGTTAGTACGTACACATATCGTAGAATTAAATATATTATGTTAAATGCCATACTTTGATTATCATGTTTTGAAGGGTTTTTCTTCATGGTGGGGTATAGATGGTACTTTATTGGTCCTTATGATGTGAATACCAAGACCGTAGGTCCTTTTGGTACCATTAGATACAAGGCTAATCTGATTTATGGTGTTGACAATAACCTTGATCATTGTTGTAAGTATACTAGAGCCTGTTTAGGAACAGCTTCTCAGGATCTTCTAAGATGCTAAATTTTATCAGGTAACTTGGAATTTTGTGCAACTACTTATAGTTCGGATTAACTATTTTATGCCAATAGGCTTAATTTTTTTGTAGTAGTTGGCTGGTGGTGTTGCTGTCAAAGTTGTCAGTCTTGATGTTCCCTTCTAACCATGAAGGGAGGTTATTTTTTTTACTTCGTTTTACTAATGGTCTTTTTTACTTTGATTGATTCCCATAATGATCTGAATTACTTTATGTTAATAGATGGGTTGAATGAAGAGTGTTCACTGTTCAGGGGTATTCAGAGATTTTACCATCTAACATGTGGTAGCCTCCTCACACTCCACCGCTTTCTGTTTATTCATAAAGTTTTTATCTTAAATTTTAAATATTTAGGCATGTGAAGTGGCAGTATATGGTCTTGGATGAAGCTCAGGCTATTAAAATGTCAAGCAGGTTAGAAGTTTCACCCTTCTTTGCCTAAACTAATGAATATACCCTGTGTATGTTTCTCATTGTTTTTTTTGTTGGAAACCACCGACACTATCCAGGTAACAGTCGGCTTTCGTCTTTCTCAGTTTAATTTAAAATAACTATGCTCATCGTTTGTCTGTTTACAGATATAGGGTTTGCGTTCAAGCTTCTATATCTGATTTCTATCATTTAAGCTTCTATCAAGGTGTGTGTTTCTGATTTTTTGGTTTACTAATTAGTTGAACAACTGTCGTCTTTACATAGGTTTATTGTGAGAAACATAAGATTGATGTAAGATCTCTACTTTCTGTTTGTCGATCAAAAGCATGTCCTTTCACTTCGGGTCTGTTCGAGTGACTTAAATGGTATTTTGTTGGTCTGTGTCTAGCTAAGTTGGGGCTGTATTATCATCTTTGTAGGTTCCTTCCGCGTCTTTGTATATTCATAAAAGAATTATTATAGTGTTTGTGCTCCACTTGAATCTGATGGAAGGATTATGAGACCCATAGAGATGAAAGTTGTTGCTGATGATTTCGTAACAAGCAATGTTTTTAGTTTTTACTAATCACAGACATGCGGACATGTTTTTTTTCTTTTATTTTTGTAGTACTTTTAGCCTGTTTACCTATAAGTGGTAGTGGTCTTTCGATATGAAGACTCAAGTCGATATGATGACACGAACTGGTGATGACCGTGATGTTTGAAGTTGCTAAAGGGACTATGAGACAGAATTGGAGATGACGGGTTCAGAGTCGAGGGACTTCGAGACAAAATAGGAGATGGTGAGTTTCGGCCGACTCAGGTAAGTTTGGTGATTGAATATTAAATATTAATTTTTTATTAAAACTTCTTTATTCAAACGAATGATGATTTGCTATTAACTTTCGTTATAGACTAGAGCGTATGGATTTCTTCATCAGGTCAACTTTTTATATATGCAACGATGCATGCATATTATTTATTTAAAAACACCCTTTTATACGTAGTTCCTGTCCTGTTTGCATTGTTCTCTAGGGACAACTTGTTTCCGATGACTTAGTTGTGGGAACAATCAGAAGCACCGAAGAAGCTTTCATGTCAAAAAGGCTTCATTCTTGATGGATTTCCAAGAACGGTTGTCTAGAAAGAAAAGGTATTTGCGTTTTTAAACATCATGATTATAATTTAATTTGGAGTAAAATGCCATTTTCGTCCCTGACGTTTGGCCAGTTTTGCGACTTTTGTCCAAAGCTTTGTTTTTCCGAATCTGGTCTAAAAGGGTTGAAATCTTGCCATTTTCATCCGGGCTGTTAACTTCATCCATTGTCTCTGTTAAATCAAGGATTATTTCCGTCTTATTTGTTGACCTGAAGGGCAAATCGGTCTTTTCACTTTATGTCAAAAGAACGAATACATCTGAAAAAGATATTGCCCTTTAAGTTAACAAAAAGGACAGAAATACCCTTGACTTAACAGAGAAAAATGGATGAAGTTACCTAGCTGGATGAAAATAGCAAGATTTTAAGCCTTTTGAATCCAGATGCGGAAAAACACCTTTGGACGAAGTCGCAAAACCGGCCAAACCTCAGGGACGAAAATGGTAATTTTCTATTTCAAATCTTTTTATGTTGATTTTTTATTTATATGATTGTATGATTATGATGAGATGCTTGCAAGGAGAGGGGTAAAAGTTGACAAAGTGCTTAACTTTGCAATAGATGATGCAATCTTGGAGGAAAGGCTTACTGGTCGTTGGATCCATCCTTCTAGCGGTCGAAGTTACCACTCTAAATTTGCATCCCCTAAAGTTCCCGGCAAAGATGATGTAAGAACACTAATACTATCATGTTTTTCATTATGGAAATTTATGCTAGACCGTTATAACGAGATTATATTTTAAGAAGAAAGTATTATATCCTTAAAATTAAGTCAGTCACAATTTTTATGATGATGACTTATTTTTCTGCTGTTTGACCTGTCAAATTTTAGTGTGTTTATTTACTTTGAAAACTATACGTTTTTCATCTGACCGTATGTAGCTGTTAAGTGAGTTTTACTAAAGTTTTCCTATGATCTAATGACTTGTATAAAAATGAAGGTTACCGGAGAGCCGTTGATTCAATGTAATGATGAAACTGCAGTTGTTCTCAAGTCACGACTGGAAGCATTCCATAAACAAACTGAGCCGGTTTGTCTTCTTTTCGAATTTATTATTACTAATACATCTAACATTGCTGCCCTTTACTTATCTATGTGCACAATGTAGGTTATTGATTACTATAGCAAGAAGAATATCTTTGCAAATCTTCATGCAGAAAAACCACCACAAAACCGAGGTCCAAAAGGTGCTCGCTTGAGACCCGTTATCAGTTTAGTGTTGGCAGCCGGATCAAATGTTTGCAGATTTGAGTCTTTTCCTGTTTTGCCCTTTGGTTCTTATTTATTTCGAACTCATATATGTTGTATCATGAGATCAACGACATGTAGGATTTAGCGTCGTCATCGGTTTTACTCCTTGTTTGATTGAGTCCACGAATAAAAGACGAAGGCATCTTAGATGCAAAATTGCTTGCTGCAGAAACTGCTCTTATTGTTCATTTTTCCAGTAATGTTTTAAGAATACATTTTGAGGATGGTAATTTCCCATCTTTTGTTTACATCATAGGTTACCCTTTCTTCCTGAATATATAATCTATACTCTCTATAAAAGGGGATTAGCCGCTAACCTCGATTTGCTTACGTGTCAACCTCTGAGATATGCCACGTAGTCCACGCTGATGTCTTAATTTGAATATAAAATATATTTTATAAAATATATTGGGCGGCCAAATCTTTTTTTGTTGCATTCAAATTTTGAAATTTCACTCTTGGTCTTTTGGTTATTCATATAAACATAGGAGAGAAAAGACAAACTGAGAGAGAAAGAGAGTGACTGTAGCTGCTGCCATCGTCTCCGGCTGATTGTAGCCAGCTATGTCCTTCGGTCGACCGTTCTAACAGCGCTGCTGATCAACGACGGCGGCTAGGTTGCCGGAATGTCTACAGGAGGCGAAGGTATCAGAGCACTGGTTATAGGGAATTAGGTTATTAGTAATACTTTGACCTAGACTATAACCTTCCTAGGACCCTAACGTGAGTTTTCTTGTGTTTAGATTTAAAACACAATACAATCACCTATCCTTAGGTGATTACCAAAACAAGTTCACAAATACAAACTCGTTTTGAAAATCAATCATAAACTCGTTTTGAAAATCAATCATTTATCCTTAGATGATTTGTTTTTGGCTTTAAGCCTTCGAAGTTTTCAAAATCTCGTCAAAGTTTGGGTTTTAATAATGTGAACATGTGCAATCTGGAAGGGTGGGTGCCTGTACCCTGAGTTTTCTGTCTAAGGCTAGAGTGTTCGTACAAATCCATTTAATCGGACCAGTCACTCTTACCTGGGAACTCTTGGGAATGCCTCCTCGACGTGATACAACTCAATGCCGAAATGGCAGCCATGATCGCTCAACAAATTGTTGTTGTACTCCCGAACCTAGTAACTCAAATGAATCAAGCGAACAACAATAACAACAATAATAACAATGCACCAGCTCCATGCAACTACAAACAATTTTGTTCGGCTAAACCACTTCAGTTCACTGGGTCTGAGGGAGCTACCGGACTTCTGCAATGGTTTGAGAGTCTCGAAAGCGCGTTCCGATTTGTTCAATATCCAAATGAGCGAAAGGTCGAGTTTGCGTCTAGTGTGTTCAAGAAAAGAGCCTTGACATGGTGGAATGGTATTATGAGAGATAGAGGTGCCGAAGTGGCCTTAGCTCAAACCTGGGAAGAGCTTCGAGCTCTTATGATGAAGGAGTTATGTCCTCGCCATGAGCAACGGGCACTGGAAAATGAATTTCACGATCTCAAGCAAGACAGTGGTGAGAGTCGTGATTACACCGACCGATTCTAGGAGTTGAGTTTACTTTGTCCTTCGATGGTGACGCCTTTGGATAAGGCGATCGAGAAGTATATCGATGGTTTACCTGATCCTGTGCAAGATATCGTCACTGGTAGCAACCCTACCACCGTTCGACAAGCTATTGAATTAGCTGCAACCTTAACCGATTCACAAGTCAGGAAAGGTAATCTTCATCGCAAGGGTGATAAGAAATCCTCTGCTAAGTCAACTCAAGAGAAACCGAAGGGAAACAAAGCTGAGCCTTCCAAACAATCGAAGAAGCATAAGGCTTCTCAAAACTTTGTTGTTACTGCTCAACCTGCACAACCCGCTCCAACTGCTCCCCAAAACCAACCAGCTCAACCTCTGGCAAAGAAACCTTATGCGGTTGCAACCGTTGTAATGGCCATCATCAGGTTCATATACCATGTCGACAGTGTATTGCCTATGGAAAACTTGGTCACCTGGCAAATATTTGTCGCTTTAACCCAAACCCAGCTGCACAGAACCCAGTTCAACCACAAGCAAATCCCGCTCGACCTCACTTTCCACCTGGTTCATGTTACAATTGTGGTGAAATGGGTCACTACAAGAACAATTGCCCGAGACTAGCCAATGCAAACCCAGCCCGTGGGCGTGCCTTTAACATCAACGCCAATGAAGCTCTTGCTGATAACGAAATCATTAATGGTACGTTCTTTGTTAACAACCATCCTGCTACTGTTCTTTTCGATTCGGGTGCTGATAGAAGTTTTGTGTCACTTGCCTTTGAGCCTTTGCTTTCGATGCCTAGAACTAAACTAGGAAAGCCCTTGTCAGTCGAGATAGCCAATGGTGAACCTCTTGTACTTGATTCCTCATTCGTAACTGCCAGTTGAACCTCAATAACCATCTTTTCCCTATTAACCTTACACCAATGCAACTTGGAAGTTTCGATGTTATTATAAGAATGGATTGGTTAACCAAGCACCATGCCGAAGTTATTTGCTTTGACAAGATAGTTAGAATACCTATTCCTTCTAGTGAAACCTTGGAAATTCATGGAGAGAAACCCACTAGTAACATAAAACTCATGACATGTACACAAGCCCAAAAGTACTTACGAAAGAATTATGTGGCGTTCTTGGCACATATCGTAGAGGAGAAAGTAAAGAACAAGAGTATTCAAGATATTCCTATTATCCGAGACTATCCTGAGTTTTTCCCGAAGTTCTACCTGGCTTACCCCGGGCACGTCAAGTTGAATTCCGTATTGATCTCGTACCTGGTGCTAACCCGATAGCCAAATCTACTTACCGACTTGCACCGTCTGACAACTTCAAGAGTTATTGACAACTTCAAGAGTTATCTTACAAAGGTTTCATTCGTCCGAGCTTTTCTTCGTGGGGTGCTCGTGTCTTATTTGTGAAAAAGAAGGATGGATCCTTTCGTATGTGTATCGATTATCGTGAGCTCAACAAACTCACGATCAAGAATCGATATCCCCTACCTCGCATTGATGATTTTTTTGATCAATTGCAAGGTGCTACATGTTTTTTGAAGATCGACCTACGTTCTGGATATCATCAGCTTCGTGTTCACGAGGAGGATATTCCTAAGACTGCTTTCCGCACTCGATACGGCCATTATGAGTTCACAGTTATGCCTTTCGGTTGACAAATGCTCCAATTGTATTCATGGACTTAATGAATCGGGTTTGTAAACCTTATTTGGATAAGTTCATCATTGTTTTCATCGACAATATCCTTATTTACTCTAAGTCTTGAGCCGAGCAGGAGCAACATCTTCGTTTGACATTGGAACTTCTAAAGAAAGAACAACTATATGCCAAATTCTGCAAGTGCGAATTTTGGTTGAGAGAAGTTCAGTTTTTGGGTCACATTGTCAATGAGCAAGGTATTCATGTGGATCCTTCCAAAATCGCTGCGATTAAGGATTGGAAAACACCCGCTACACCCACAGAAGTTCGCTCATTCCTTGGTCTTGCTGGATACTATTGACGATTCATTGCGAACTTTTCAAAGATCGTTGTTCCCCTCACTGCTTTGACTCAAAAGAATAAGCCTTTTGAGTGGGGACCCAAACAAGAGGAAGCTTTTCAAACTCTGAAACAGAAACTCTGTGATGCTCCTATTTTGTCCTTACCCGATGGCAATGATGATTTCGTGGTTTATTGTGACGCATCGAATTTAGGCCTTGGTTGTGTCCTAATGCAACGGGATAAAGTCATGGCATATGCGTCAAGACAATTGAAAGTCCACGAGAAGAATTATACAACTCATGAACTTGAGTTAGGAGCTGTTGTCTTTGCTCTCAAAATTTGGAGGCACTATCTTTATGGAACTAAGTGTGTGGTTTTCACGGACCACAAAAGTCTCCAACACATATTCAATCAGAAGGAGCTGAACATGAGGCAACGACGCTGGGTCGAACTCCTAAATGATTACGACTGCGAAATTCACTACTATCCTGGTAAGGCGAATGTTGTGGCTGACGTGCTTAGTCGTAAAGAACGTGTCAAGCTTCATTGTGTTCGAGTTCGATCCGATATCCAAACACATATTCTTGCAGCCCAACGCACTTGTGTAACCCAAGGTTTGTTGAAAGACGAACTACCTCATCAACTCGAACTTCAACTCGAAACGAAAGACGATGGATTACTCTATTACATGAACTGTTTGTGGGTTCCGAATCAACATAATCTCGGTGCTCTATTGATGGACGAAGCTCACAAATCTCGTTACTCGATTCATCCTGGTGCTACAAAAATGTACAAGGATTTTCGTACCCAGTATTGGTGGCCCAGTATGAAGAATGACATTGCCTTGTATGTGTCTAAATGCCTTACTTGTCTCAAAGTCAAGGCCGAACATCAACATCCATCTGGTTTATTGGAACAACCGGAAATACCGGTATGGAAGTGGGAGAACAGTGCGATGGATCTCATTACTAAGCTACCACGCACATCTAGAGGTCATGATGCCATTTGGGTGATCATTGATCGTCTAACAAAGTCAGCACACTTTATAGCAATCCGTGAGGATTTCTCTGCTGACAAACTTGCCAAGATCTATGTTGATGAGATTGTGTCTCGTCATGGTGTTCCTTTGAATATCATATCTGATCGAGATGCTCGGTTCTCATCTCATTTCTGGAAGACTATGCAATCTGCAATGGGAACCAAACTCAGTCTGAGCACTGCTTATCATCCTCAAACGGATGGACAATCTGAGAGGACGATTCAAACTCTGGAAATATGCTCCGAGCTTGCGTGATCGATTTTGGTGGTAGTTGGGACTCGCATCTACTATTGGTCGAATTCTCCTATAACAATAGTTATCACGCCAGCATCAACATGGCGCCTTTCGAAGCTCTATACGGTCGAAAATGTCGTTCACCTGTCTGCTGGAATGAGATCGGTGAGACACAGCTCACTGGGCCTGAACTCATCCACGACACAATCGAGAAAGTCAAGAAAATACGCGATAACCTTCTGACAGCTAGAAGCCGTTAAAAGAGTTATGCGGACAAGCGACGCAAGCCCTTAGAATTTCAAGTTGGTGACTACGTCCTACTCAAGGTATCCCCTTGGAAAGGAGTAGTGAGATTTGGAAAGAAAGGAAAACTTGCTCCACGATACGTTGGACCATTCAAGATCGTTGAAAGAATCGGAAAGGTGGCCTACCGACTTGAGCTGCCTCCTAAACTCGGGAATATTCACCCAACATTTCACGTGTCCAACTTGAAGAAATGTTTAGCCGATACAAATCTCCATATTCCACTAGACGAGATTCAGGTTGATGACACTATGCACTTTGTCGAGAAACCGGTGGAGATAATGGACTGTGAAGTCAAGAAACTTAAACGAAGATGAATCCCGATAGTCAAAGTTCGCTGGGAATCCAAACATGGCTCAGAATTTACTTTGGAACGTGAGGATCAAATGAAAGTGAAGTACCCACACTTATTCTCACGAGTTTCCTCTAACTAAATTTGGGGACGAAATTTCCTGAAGTAGGGGAGACTGATATATGTGACGATCCGAACATGTAACAATGACGAACAAGATTATCAATGAATGAAATTTATGTTTTATTTGTGAATTTTGTATATTTATTATGTTATTTGCACACAATCAATTCTTGCACGATTTTGAACTCTTGAATCACTTCTATAAGCGAAACCGTAAACCGATATGCAAACGAAACCAATTTAATACAACGTATGTTCCGGAATAGTTACATAAGCTAAACATGCCTTAGATAACCTTTACATAACTTAGAAATAAGTTTTGGAAGGTTTGGTATGTCAAAAACAAGTTTATTTGATCACAGGGACTAATTACGACAAACTGCGAACGTCTGCCGATTCTCGTAGCGACGTACACTCCAGAACATTTACAGAAGTTTAACATACCTTAAATACCCTTTACATAGCTTAGAAATAAATTTTGAGGGCTTCGGTATGGCAAAATCACACTTTTACAACTTCAGGGGCTATTTTGCAAATTCTGCGAAACTATGCCTTTTTGCGTATTTCGCTTTCCGAAACATGTACAGACATCTAAAAATTTTTGTAACCATTAAAATATTATATTTTGATGATTGGAATGCAAAAATATCATTCATTACGCTTTTACGGTCGCGCACGCGTTGGTTACGCTTTTCGTCGTAATTAACCGAAAACCGCAACCGTACGACCAAACGAACCGACACCCGGAACATTTTTGAACATTTTTCAAGTTCCCTATGCTTATTCTACTTTATGGAGCTTAAAAATGAGGTTAACGAGTATTAGAAGTGCCAAAACGCGACGAAACGATGCAGGGGCCTGTTCTGCCAATTTTGGAAACTTGCTGCCAGACCACATGCTTACGGACCGTAAGCATTGACCCACGGTCCGTAAGTGTGCTCCAGCTCACCCGAAACTTGGCAGCAGCTTGTTTATTCATTCATTAACTCATCTAACGACCTTGCCACCCTTGTTTCTGCATTTGACACATATGGGACACTAATCTAACTTGTGGGTGAGTCATGGGACACTTGTTAAGCACCTACAACATCAAGAATTCTGTAAATACCAAGGTGTTCTTGCATTTTGAACTTTTGCAACCATCTCTTTTGTCCCATTCTGCTTCAATCCGAATTTGGCAACCATCTTGGAGCTTTCTCTGGTGTTCTTGATCAATCTTTGGTGTTTGTAAGTGTTCTCTTTCATGCTTGATTCAATTTTTGTAGTTTAATTGGATTAAAAGCCATAAAGTTTGACTTTTATTTGACTTCTAGAATTGATCAATTTAAAATCCAATTGAACGTTGTATTATGATGGTAATCAAGATGGTTATGATTCCTATTGATCACACCTACTGATTTCTATCTTTTCTAGTCATTTTGACAAGTCAAAGTTTCGGTCAAAATGCGATAAATGCGCATTTCACGCCGAGACTAATTTCGGGTGTCAAAACAGTTTGTTTTGGTACCAAAACTCTTTTATAAACTTAATTAGAAATGTCAAAACATGTCTAAATCGTCACTCTTATTTTTAGTGCTTGTTTAGAGTCGTTAGTTGAACGGTTTGACCACCGCTTTGACTTCCGAATCTGACCCGTTTGGTGGATCTTTGGACCCAACCAAATACATATTTGAGACCATAATTATAAAGGGAGTAACTCTCTGAGGTTATACCTTATGGTCATGTCTTTCGGTTAGTGTTATGATAATTAGTTATTATGTTCTTCAATAATGACTAAAATGCCCTTTTCGCAAATAAATCAACTTTAAGTATATGGAACATAAAATTTGACAAGTATTCTGATCAAATAACATTTTCAAACATGTTTAAGCATTAAAGACTATCATAATACATATCTAACCATCCGAATGCGTAGTTACGCAAATGACGCGTTAAAGTGGCTTAAACTACCTTAACGAGTCATAACGGGTCAAAAGCACACAAAAATCTTTCCAACTCAGAATGTTAACTTATTAAACCATGTCATATGAGCTCCAATACTCATTTGGTTTATAAGGTCTCATTCTATCCGATCCGCCGATTAAACTCCCGATATTTACACAATTATCCGATTTTAGGACACGCTTGATTTCTCGGATCATTGACCTTTGGTTTTCTTTTGATTCAAGATTTCTTTGCAATCCCAAGTGAGTACATAGTTCCCCTCTTTTATGTTTTTCAACTGTTTTGGGGTGATTCATATGTGCAAGTTATTTTCAAGCTTTCAAATTACAAATGCTATGGTTTATATTTAACACGACGATTTCAATAATGTGAACGAACTTGTTGGTGCGTTATATTCATAACAAGAATGACATTCATTAACAATGGCCAAGTCGACCAGTAGTAAGTTACGGCGCCTAGGACTGACAATCCCGTTACCAAAATTCCCGGGGTTTGTGGGGAAATTTGGGAAGCGACTGAACTATAATTGTAACATACCATTTGGTGGTTTGTTATACGATTAAGGGACCCTTGGGTGGTCTCAAACAAGTCAACAAAGGTTTGAATGTATTCACGAAACGACCAAAAGTTTTCATAACTAAAACAAGGAACGATGAACGATTGGTTTATAACAAGGAACAATGAACGATTGGTTTATGACAAGGAACGATGGACAATGGATGATTGGTTATGATAAGTGATTTAGATAACGTGATGGGTGTAATGTGATAAAAGCATGGTGGATACGCCGCCGGTACTTCCTATATATAAGTGCTTTTATCGTATTACATTCGCGGTGATATTTGCATCACTTGGACAAATGTTTTCAAAGATGACACGCAACGATTTCAATTAAAGATATAAACCATACAAGTTATTTCAAGACGATTTACTACTCAAATTTACAAAACAAATGTTTTGGTCAAGATTTATGGCTATAAGACTTTTATAAACTATAATTAACTTGTTTTAGATTGGTTAGTTAACATCGCAATATCAAATACTTCTCGATAACAAGATTTTCAATTAACGACTCTAGTAGTCTGACAAGGTATTGCAATACATATTCAAAGCCATAAACTTGACACACACACAAAACCTATGTACTCGCAGGCATATAATTTTTGCTGACTCGTTTTCACATATGTTTCAGGGAACGATGCTAGATGATACTGATGCGTGCTCACGTAGGAATGGACTTGGACCTAGTGCCTTAATAACAAGAAAGACAATAATTATGCATGCTTGTTGTTTCGTTTAAAAACTTCTAAGACAATTATGACAATATAACATATGTTTAATATCTAATTAAAACAAAACTTCAAATACCATGTGTTGTTGAAACAATCTGTTTATGTGACTCCCCAAGTGTTTCCGCCGCGTGTTGTTTTACGCGATTTGGGGTGTTACATGAGGTGTTATCAGAGGGGATTTGGTTCAACACGACAGCGGCGACGGTGGAGTTTAGGGTTCCGATAACCCTTTTGGTACTCCGACGAGAAGCTCTAGGCTTGATGTCAGTTTCTCAGCTAGAACGGAGACAACCGGTGCGAGTTTAGGCGACATGCAACCTCCGATGAAGATCCGTCGAAGTTCGGGTAAGCCCTCTTTACCTGCATGTTCTATTTTTACAAAAATAATTGCTTAGGGAATTGAATTTTAAGGTTGGAATTTCTTCAACATTGACCAATAACATCAGGCTGTTCGTAAGAATGCTGACATTAAGAACAAAAATCAGTCCTTTTGAATTATATGTGTACGATGGTAACCTCGGAGTTCCTGCGTCTGCAAGGAACAAAAGATGAAACTGGTAAGTATCAAGTTAACCTCCGGTGAGTGTAAATACAATAACCAGAATAATTAATTTACACTTTATTTCATGGTATCTGGTTAGTACTTGAATTGTTTTCGTGTGGATATATGCTCTTTGATTGAATTATAAATTGTGATTTGTTACCACAACTTTCTCCTGTTTCTAATCCATGGAGTTGTTTTGTTAATATGTAGTTCTTGCCAAAGAAAACAGGGACATCAAAGAAAAGTGTGAATGTGTTCACTGCGCCAAACAGTAAAGAGATCAGCCCAGTGTTTAAAGTGTAAACTAGAAGTGGCACGAAAAGTATATTTTTCATACAACTCTGTTATGTCTTTCTTTGTCATTGTTAATATTTGTTTGTTAGATTTTCTGTATTCTTATTCGTTGCCTTTAAATTTGTTTTTGCTACTAGGACTTCATATTAACTAGATCAAAAAATGCTTTCTGGTGGACAATTGTGGTCATCAGCCATTGATGTATTTGGTTCGGGGCTTGTGGACACATACCATCTGAGCAATGAGTTAGATCCTTATCTTAAAGACAAAAAATGTAAGGACATAGTTTCATATCAGATTTCTCAAATCTGTATTCGTCATAGATTAGAGATAGCTATTGGCTTGAATTTTGTGGTCATCAGCCATTGTTTGTTTGTATAGATAGCTATCGGCTTGAATTTTGTTGAACTTAAGGCCCCTCGGTGATGCGTTCGGTTATTATGTATCTTTACTTTATTACACCTATTTGATCTAAAAAATACATAAACAATACTGTTCTGTAGCTCTAGGGGGTAAAGAGATTAAAGAAAGTAGCTCCAAATTGGATATTTTGTTGAGGGGGGTTTTATGTCTGAAAATTGCAACAGCGTTTAAGCTGGTTAGGCTTTTCAAATTTTATAATCCTCTTCATCTGAGTTAAGTTTACTACCTATCTAAGTTAACCCAAAAGATTTTCTTTTGACATTTGAACAAGGTTTGTTTTGATCATATCATGGTTATCAAGTTCAATTATGCGCCTTCTTTTTAAATATCATTTTTAAGTGAATTAGGATCTGATGAGAATGCTTAAAATTATAGCTATATAGTAGCCATTATAGCTAATTTCAAGGCAAAAAATACCATCTCATTGTTTGAAACAAAAAAAAAATTGTTGGGAACCACATCGTGTAATTCTTATTACCAGTAATATGTATATGTGTGTGTGTATATATTTTTTTGAATGGCAAATTTCTCTTAATCGCTGTCGTCTATTGAATTGAACCCAAGACCTCCCAAGGTGTTTAAAGAAGCTCTGTCGAAACTCCTAGGGTTCGACCATATGTCCGGAAGGGTTAAAGCTTGCTTTTCCGATTATTAAGGTAAAACTTATCTACTTTCCGATTATACAAGTAAGAAATCCGCCATATTTGTGATATATAATGTCTTGCTTTACCAGCCTTTTAAGGCAATATCGATTGTGAAACGCTATCCTTTAGTTGTTGTTTTCACTAAAGTTTGAAATGGTATTGTTTAGTGTTACTCTTTTCGATTTTGACTCTTGAATGTGGAATCGTGATTGGTATTTAGGGCTTTGGTGATCAAAGAAAGCTATGTTATTTTTGGTAATTTCATTGAGTTTATGGGTTTGTTTCTGTACTGCATCTGTTTCTTGTAATCATAGAGCAATCTCCATTAATGGCAGAAGAAGGATTCTTATTTCTAGATCCATTCATTACCCAAGAAGCACACCCGAGGTACAGTAGTACATTACAACTACCCGTGTGTTCAGATGT
Organism: Scalesia atractyloides; assembly: GCA_947069175.1. Classification (NCBI taxonomy): domain Eukaryota; kingdom Viridiplantae; phylum Streptophyta; class Magnoliopsida; order Asterales; family Asteraceae; genus Scalesia; species Scalesia atractyloides. The sequence continues at coordinate 41,623,802 of CAMTDV010000025.1, forward strand.
GGCCAGATCTCATTCAGAAGGCTAAAGAAGGAGGTCTGGATGTTATTCAGACTTATGTTTTCTGGAATGGGCATGAATCTCAACCTGGTAAAGGAAGTATTTTTTTTAATTGTGTTTCTTTAAGGGTAAGTAATTATTTTTTTATATTAATTTTCATGTTTTTTTCGGTATTATTTTGAAGACATATATAATCTTGTTAAGTTTTTTTTATTGAGATTTTGTCATTTTTATTTTTGGCACTTAAATGGTTAACCTTCCCATCATGTTGGGCATAATTACAGGCTTGCCTACTCAATGAGGAAGATGAAGGCTGACAAAGCATTCGTACGTCGATAATTCTTCATCAAAATCTTTCGAGCATTGACTTGTGTTTTTTACTTCGTTTCGTTTGTTGGGATTGTGCAAATGCAGGTTAGGAGGCTATCCAGTTCGGAAATTGTTTCCTAATCAGCGAATTACGTGACTATGGACAAACCTGGGACCTTGACATTGAATTTGGCAGTATGTTGCTTTATGTTGAGACAATTTATTTGTTCTAGCTGATTTTGTTTTCTTTCTCTTATTGCTTGAATATATTTCTCCATGATTTTGCTTACTTATTGCATGTTTTTGTCTTTTGCAGATGACTGTGGTTGAGGTTTATGTGTGGAAGAAAAATCATCCACATAAACAACACGTCAGAATTATCATCAGGGGTTACATCTCTTCTCATTGAAAGTGTAGCTCAGAATACAACTGGAAGTGTATTTGTGCCTAATGTTATTAATGTTTTTTTTTTATATATTTGTCAAGTAATCCATGGTTAGCATTTCAATAGGTGTAGTAGCGGTCTTCAACTTAATTTGAAAATGGAAAATTATCTGTTATTTTTTGTGTTTAATAGGATGGTAAAGATGTTGAGGTTTCTAGATCACCAACTGAGAAGACCATTCTTCAATGGGGCGTTAATGCAGCTTGGAATGAATTTCGAAGATGTCAGGTTAGAGTCTTCAGTTATTCATGCATTTCCATTCAACTCTGAGAAAAAAAAACAAGGTGGTGTTGCGGTCAAACGGGTAATTATACATCCTTTTCATGATTTAAATTACTTTCTTGTAACTTAAAACAAGCATTAATCAAATTATTGTTATGCTTGATCCATGTTATAATTGGAGCTTCATCCAAGGGCATATTCTCAAGGTATGAACCGACATTTTGCAAAATTTCTTCATGTTCATAATTCAAACCGAATATTTGATTTTGCAGCTTGAAGTATTGAGCAAGATACGGCATCCGCATTTGCTTATTCCTATCCGCACGTGTGTGGATCATGGCTGCTTAGTACACGAGTACATGGTAAACGGGAGCTTGGAAGAAAGACTATTTCGCAAAAACAACACGCCACCAATCCCATGGTTCGATCAATTCCGTATCACGTGGGAAGTAGCCATGATACCCACAACCCATTAAAAACCTTGAATTTTGAAACAGTCTCTCTTCCAAAATTTTATTCGAAACAACCATGATACCATACCCACCACTCTAAACACCACCTGTAGTCCAATCATGTTTTGGAAGCTTTTGGTAAAGCGGAAACCATGAGAAACAACTTAAGGTTCGAATAAAATCATAAATTTATTTGCTATTACTTGGAATGTATTGCATTTTTTGTACATTTATTGTTGACGCATCTTTTTTTTGCTATTGCTTTAGTTGTTTTAGCAAGTTTGTCGAGATTCGGTTTGACCAGAAGGGAAGAATCTCAAGGGCAGCTGATTTGGGGGTTTTTTGACTGACAGAAAGTGGTTAGTTTAGTTATATCAGCAAGTTGGATGAGCTTTTGTAACATAAGTCAACAACTACTGCTTTGGAGGTTGTTGAGGAGGCTTTGTCAATAAGTTGCTATTCAGAGAAACTACTTGAAATGAAAGGGGAGGCTCTCTTAACGGTATTTACTTTCACAATTTAACCCCGAGTTTATATTAATAAAGTGACTTAGGTTATGATACTTTGAGACATTGTCATTTTCATCGTTTGCTTTATCTTATGTGGAATGTAATAGCTGCATAAGCATGAAGAGGTGATTCAAATGTGTGAGCAAACACTTACTTCTGCTGAAAAGAATTGTGTGACCATTGATTATATTGATCACATGCCAAATGAGGATCAAGTCCGACCATCGAAGCTTTGGAGATGGAGCTTGATGGCTACGTCCAACTTTCACATGGCTAAGTTTGACTTGGCCCTTTCTATCCTTGAGAAATATGAGCAACTAGCACCTTTTGAAACCAAGTAATAATTATCTACACGAACACACACACACACATAAGTGTTGTTTAAAACGAATGAAGTAATAATTATCTACATGAACACACACACACACACAAGTCTTTCACTGCTATCTGCTTATGCAATCACGCTGCTGCCCGCCAAGCATTGGGTGAAGTAACTGATGCCATTGCGGATTTTATTATTGCCATAGCTCTTGATGGAGATTACATGAAGGTTTGTTTTAACTTTTTTGTTTTGTTTTTAGAAAACTAACGGTCTTCATGTTTATTATTAAACCTACCCGTGTGTTCACACGGGTCTTACTACTAGTTTATATTTTATATATGCAATATCCTAAATAGGAGTGTGCACTGAATTAACCAACCCATAAAGGAATTAACCAATGAAATCAAATCGATATGACCGAGCCTAATCCACATCGATTGCTTGATTTAGAGTGTTTTTTTAACTAAAAAGTAGCGTGTAAGTTATGGTTAGTGATGCTTCCATCCCTAGCAACGTTTATTAATGCTTCCATCCGTATCAACGATTAACTAAACTGACTTTAATTTAACTGACCAAACTGTTAACTGTATTTAATTAATTAGTTATCTAACTTATTTACTTCTATATGAATCAAAAAGTATTTTCTAAAAGCACATTATTTCTTTTAGTTTATTGAATTTTCAATTTAGCCTTCCATGTTATTATTAAGTTGTATATTTTAGTAAAGTATAGAGAAAAACACTTTGACTTTAATATGCAGCTTTTTTCTTTGTAATGGTTCATGACTTTATATTTTAAGAGTAAGGTTTTCGTACAAATAAATTTACCGTACTAAACGTACGAAAAGCATGAAAAAGCTAAAAAAACGTGGTGCCTTTTTTCGTAATTATTTGTTCGTAGGGTAATTAGAAAACATTCTTATATTAAGATCTCATTATCAGTTCAAAATGAATTAGCTTTACATAAAAATTTTGAATACATACGAAGGTAAAGTTAGGATACTTATTAAACCGAACTAAAAATTTGTGGTAGAGAAGGGAAAGACGATACTTAAGAGGTTCAAAGTGTTATTTATGTACTTTGTAAATTAAATTTTCTTAGCCCGGGAAGTTTCCGGGTGATAGCCTAGTATTTTTTTAAAGTACAAGGTAGAAGATGGTGGAGAGGAAACGCTCTGAAAACACTTAAAAAGATATTTGGCTTTGCTGATTCATTTAAACCGTCGTTACTTCAATGACACACCTATATTGATTAGATATTAAAATTAAACACCTATATTGATTAGATATTAGTATTAGAATTAAATGTCCATAAACCATGAGTACAAAATGATAAGCGGGTCCTTTCCCCTTTTGTCGCCGCCTGTTTTTTATAATTGAAATAACCGGGTTACGACGAACTTGCGTGACGCTTGAGTGCGCTTGGATAAGACAAACCCACTTGCACCCTAGCCACCATGGATGAAAAGACTCCCCAACTACTCAAATTTATATAACACCCTAACTAAATATCTAATTGTCATTTTCTACCTTTTATAATACTTGATGTTCATACAAAGCACTAAAATTGGTACACCATAAATCATATATGTTCATTAGAAATCTCAATAAATGAAAAAAAATGTTTTACAAATTGTAAAAAAAATAAATAATTTTTGCATATATAATATTTCGAACAACAAATGTAATTTCTACTTACTTACATCAATACATCTAACTACTTCCTTGTTCAGGTTTATACCTTGAACCTCTCCTCTAAAAATTTATGCATTTTTGTATATAAACAAAAATATGTTAGTGATGATAATTTCTAACACATAGGAGCCGGGTCATTTTTTTCGGTTGTAATGTTGAACCCACCCGTTGAATAGTTAAAGTGATTTAAACTTAAATAGAATTAAGTATAAATGATATAAATAGTCAATGGAATAAAAAATAGAGCAATGAAATAAATGGTTCTTTTAAAATGAAAATGTATTTTCGTCATTATACGAAGAAAATTAACTAACTTTGATGTTAGTACCTAAATGTATTATAAAATTGAAACCATAAAACTTAAACTTGTTGTAAAAAGTTAGTACTTAAAGACGAAACTAACTATAAACCACATAGTCTATGTATTTAATTAACTCTAGAATAAAAGATAACTTTAACATTATCATGTCACATTTAAAAATATCAATAATGTGAACATTAAAAACTTAAGGAAGGAATGTGAGTTGCATGATAGTTCAGGATAAGAATTGAGACAGCTACTCCACTTGGAGTTCACATTTAATAAACCAAATGTCATAAATCACAAAAAAAAAAAAAAGATAAACAAAAGAAATGAACTTAAAGACAAAAGTCCACATTATACGTGCAGATGAATCTGTAAATGTTTGGGTCCCACGTGTGCCTCCGCATGCCTTCCTCCGTCTCTGTATAATTTTAAAATTCAAAACCACGTGCTTTTCACGGTCACTTATATATTCCCGACACTTTGGCTTAACATCCACTCCATTTCAGAAAAAATAATAATAAATAAATAAATGGCACTTGTTCGAGATCGTGGGCAGTTAAAACTGGGCCTCAGGTTACCCGAACGCCGGCCCCGGTTCCCTCTCTCTCCCCCTACCACCGCCACCACAACCGAATACGAGACGGTTCAAGTTCTCGGACGCGGAAACGGCGGCACCGTCTACAAAGTGGTTCACAAGAACACCTCCAATGTTTTCGCGCTCAAGGTTGTCCACGCCGACAGCGATCCAATGATGCGCCGCCAGATCTTTAGAGAGATGGAGATTCTCCGGCGAGCAGATTCCCCCTTCGTGGTTAAATGTCATGAGATATTTGAAAAGCCTGATGGGGATATTGCCATATTGATGGAATACATGGACGCCGGAACCCTAGACTCCTTTTCTAAAAACGGTGGGGTCGTCTTTACGGAGCACACACTCGCCAACGTGGCGCGTCAGATTCTCAACGGGCTTAACTATCTGCATGCGCATAACATCATTCATAGGGACATCAAACCGGCAAATCTTCTCGTGAATAAAAACATGGAGGTGAAAATCGCTGATTTCGGAGTGAGTAAGATCATGTGTCGGACGCTGGACGCCTGCAATTCGTACGTGGGAACGTGCGCCTACATGAGTCCCGAACGCTTTGATCCGGATAGCTACGGTGCGAATTATAACGGTTACTCGGGTGATATCTGGAGTTTAGGGTTAACGATACTGGAGCTGTATATGGGTCATTTCCCGTTGCTGCCAAGTGGTCAGAAACCGGACTGGGCGACGCTCATGTGTGCGATATGTTTCGGTGAACCACCGAGTTTGCCGGAAGGGGTTTCTGATGAGTTTCGAAGCTTTATTGAGTGTTGTTTGGATAAAGATTCCGGGAAGAGATGGACAGCTTCCCAGTTACTTTTGCATCCTTTCTGTATTAGACAATAACGAGTTAACAACTACTCTTTGTATATTCAAAGTTTTTGGAATTTACTGTATATTCTTAATTTTTCTTGTGGAAATCAATTTCAAAACTAAAATTAAGATGATAAATTGATGATGATAATCCATTAGCGAGATAAAGTGAAAGGCGATAAATACAACTTTCTTTCAATAATGCTATTCTGACGACTCTAAATTGTTTTCTTGATGACGAAAAATGTAGATAAGATATGCATCTCACAAGTTATAAAAAAAAAACAGGTAAACAATATAATTATGGGACGGGCTAAAAGTAGGAATATTTGGTTTGAACAAATAAACATTGCTTTTAGGTGACCTTGGATTATCAAAGTGTTAATAGGTAAATCGTTGATTCAAACAGCAATAATCATAAATTCTGCAAAAGCTGATCACTTTATACCTTATGTTGTTTTGTCTCTTAAACTCGCTCTTTGCATCAAATATGTTAAGGAGTGTTGTGGTTTCAAACAACTTTAAGGGACAAAACATCATAAGGCATAAAGTGGTCAGCTTTTGCAGAATTTGTGATTGTTGTTTGAATCAACGATTTACCTATTAACACTTTGATAATCCAAGGTCACCTAAAAGCAATGTTTATTTGTTCAAACACCTATTTCGGCAAAAACTTCCTAAAAGGAGCCCCTTGTTACTTGTTATACATCCTTCTAAAATAACATTTTAAAAGTTGTCAAATTCTCCATTTTAAAATCTTTTTTTTTGTAAAGGGTCGTTTGGTTCGCATAATATTTTTAATGAAATTAGAATTGTTAAAAGAATTGAAATTTGAAGGAATTGCCGAATCCGAATAAATTCCATTCATGCGTTTGGTTAAAATATTGCAATAGAATCTTTTTGTATAGTCCTGTTTGGTTTGCAAAAACATAAGAGGAATTGAAATATAATTTTGTCAAATGACTTAATTACTCTTTACCGATAATTTATAAGTTTATATTTATTTTATAATTATACTCTTAAAATAAGAATTAATACTTGTAAAAACTTTATAAGTATTTCAATAATTGCTATTATTAATTATTATAAATTTACTTATAAATTTACAAATCGTACCAGTAACCGATAAGGAACAAGTCAAAACCCTAAGGGTCTGTTTGGTATGGGGTAATGGAATGGAGTGGATAGATGGAAGGTAATGGAATTGAATGGGTAATGGAATTGATCATTACCATTCCATGTCTTGTTTGGTTACCATGTGATAATGAAATGAACCATTACTTTTAGTTGTTTGGTATGCGAGAAAAGACGAGGGAATAAAATCGGATGGTGGTGGTCAATGATGGGCGGTGATGGTGGATGGTGATAAGTGGCAGTTGTAGCGGCAGCAGTGGTGGGTGTAGACTACGGTGGGTGACGGCGGAGGTGATGGCAGCGAAGGTGGCGCCGGTGGTCGGAAGTGGTAGCGGCGGCGACGGTGGTCGCAGGGGGTAGCGGAGGTGACGGTTGATAGGGGTGGCGGAGGTGGGTGGCAACGGCAGAGGTGATCGGAGGTGGCAACGGCGATGGTGGTGGAGGTGATCAGAGGTGGGTAGCAACGCCGACGGTGGGTGGCAGTGACGGTGGCGCGGGGACGGAGGTGGGTGGTGGCGGGGACCGAGGTGTGTGGCGAATTGTAGGTAGTGGCAACGGTGGTGGCGAGTGGCGACAATGGCAGTGGCGGGTGGCGGCAGAGGTCGGTTACGGCGGAGGATGACGGTGGTGGTGGGTGGTGGCAATGGTGGTGGGTAGTGGAAATGGTGGTGGGTTGTGGTGTTGTTAATGAAGGTTGAAGAGAGAATGAAATGGAAAAAAACAGGGGGAGCGGATGGAATGATTTTGAGGGAATTGAATGCATTTTGGAATGGGCGATTCCATTCCATCGACCAACCAAACACTCTTTTCTTCATTCCCTCACAATGGTCCTAAATTTTGGCACATTACCCGTACTCACTTAAGGGCATGGACCGTACCCTGGTCACGAAAACCCTAAAGTTGCATATAAATAAGTCGTGACAACTAGAAAAGAAAGAGGACGAACTAGAGGCTATTGTAGACGATTGAAAGAGCTTATCTAAGGCAAAACGAATGGCTAAAACACAAGGAAACATCACAGATTTAAGATCTAATCTTACGGATTCTATCTTTATCAGTTAAGAGTTTCTTTGTTATCAAATTATTTTTTCTATTCATGTTTGGTTTGTTTTGTTCATCGTCTATGGCTAAACTGTTAGTAGTTGTCTAGATGTGATGATTCTTAGGATGATTTGCTATATGGATGCTTGATTTGTTTACGTAATGTGATTTTAGTAAAGTTATGTGATGTTCGTTTATATGATGTGTATGATTGCATGCCGGATATTGATTATGAAGTTGAGTTGTATGGTTAAATCGACCCTTCAATTAGGTATGCTAGTTAGGTTTGATTTATTCTATCTTAGGATTATATTGACGTCCGTTAATCTAGGGCTTGAAACCTTAATCGGTAATAGACAACTTGGTAACATAATTGGTAAAGTGTGTGAGCTTCCTACGAGAAGGATCTGGAAACAAGTTAGAGTTTCCTAAATGGTTGATATTTATTAGTTCGCAAGTCGTGGTGTTCGTTGTTCAATCTTGAACCCAACCTAGAAACCCTAAATCGTATAAATTCGTCACACTAGCTTGCTTTATTAAAATAGGTTTTGAGGCGTGTCTATAGCTTTTGTTTAACTTTCAATAGGATTAACCTTACTCCGATCTAACTCATCTTAGCACTTCACATGTTGTGTTTGAGTTAGTTCTCAATACGATTCCATAAACATAATCGTGTATTCGTAGTCAGTCTCCTTGATGATTTTATTCTTGATAGTTACCTTTTCTCATTCTGATTGTCTTTTGTTCTTTAGGAATTTGATCTTTAATATATATTTTTCTTTTCGACATCATATTCCATAAATTACATACCGATGGATAACAATGTATCAAGAGTTTGCTGTTTACGTGTGTAGTTTAGTCTTATAGGTATTGTACTACTTCTGAAACTAGTCTGTGTATTGTGATAAATTTGTGGTACTATCTGCACACTCAATTCTCGGTGTTGTTGGATAAAGTTTATGCTTTGGAATTCTTTAAAGGCTTTGATACTCCTCATGTTGGCCTAGTATCTCTCACCTATGCTGTGCGGACAACGCATTAATTGTTGGTGAATGGTCAAGTATGTTAAATAATGTGAATAAATAAGTGTCATAGTTGTCCCTTCTAGAAGCCCACTTGTTATCATCAGGAGATAACTCCTTATCTCCTCCAAGTTGCTTGTTTAGTTTCTCTCTCTTTCTTTCTTTCTATAAATAGCAAGCAATGTCTCCTCCAAGTTGCTTGTTTAGTTTCTCTCTTTCTTTCTATAAATAGCAAGCAGTTTATCAATTCATATTTGAGAAATATACAAATATTCTCCTTTGATTTTGGAGTTGTTCTTTGAGTGTTTACATCAGATTTCTTTTAGTTTTCAGTTTGTTTCATGGTATCAAAGCCATATTAACTAATCTGTGAGAGCCATTTGAAATTTCTGTTTTAAGAAGTTGTACCCTTTTTTCAGGAAGTTGTACCCACTTGATACCAACACAGAAAACCCATTTTCGAGTCACCACTTCATCTCACCTTCATCACCATTGAACTCAGTTTCTGGTTTCAATCAGCTGGTAACAATTCTACATCAGATTCTTGTAACAGTTTGCATCAGTCTCCAGTTTCAAACAACTTCAATCCTGCATCAGATTTCTATTCTGGTTAATCGTTCTACACCAGAATTGTTTTCTGATTAACAATTCTGCGTCAAATTTTGGTTCGGCTCATCAGATTCACATTAGATTTGCATCATATTCACATCAGATTCACATCACATTTGGACCAGATTTTTTCGTATCAGATTTTCAGATCAGAATTTCGCATCAAATTTTCCGCATCAGAATTTCGGATCAAATTTGTAGACCAGATTTTTCATCAGATTTTTTGGTTTGTCTTCTTTTAACCCTTTCCGAATCTATCATCAGATTTCTGGGCTCTTTACACTTTAATTTCTGATCATCAAATTTCTAGTTGGTATCTCCGATTTCTGGTCTAACATTAACTTCTGACTTTGACTTCACTTCTGGTCAAAATTCCAGAATTCTGACTTTTGATATCTGACGTTGACTTTATTTCTGGTCAAATTTCCAGATTTCTAACTTTGACTTTTGATTCTGGTCAACCTTTCCAGATTATTTGTTGCTCTAATCTCCGATTCATTACATCATTTCTATTACTTTCATTTGTTTAAATTCAGAAGGATAAAATGACTGAAACCAAAGATTCATCAAGTGTTGTCAACAAAGGTGAACCGAACTTTGCTACCAACTCTACTGAAGTCCTTCCTGTAGTAACTCGACTCACCGACAACAAACTTGACGGCACAAATTACTTTGAATGGAGCAAGACTGTTCGTATCCATTTACGAAGCATCGGAAAGGCTTCGCATCTCACATCTGATCCTCCCACTGACGAAACCATAGATCAATGGTTTCAAAATGATGCCAGGTTGTTCCTACAAATTAGGAACTCCATTGATACCTCTGTCATCTCACTAATTAATCACTGTGAGCATGTCAAGAATTGATGGACTATTTGGATTTTCTGTATTCTGGACAAAGTAACGTGTCTCGGATATACAGTGTGTGCAAGTCCTTTCATCGAGGGGAGCAACTTGATCGATCGATAATCGCATATGTCATGGAATTCAAGAAAACGTATGAAGAATTGAACGCTCTTTTACCCATCAGTACGGATGTGCGGTTATGTAGACCCAACATGAACATATTGCTGTATTAAGTTTTCTGACTGGTCTACGACCAGAATTTGATGCCATCCGATCTCAGTTCTTGAATGAAACAACTATTCCTTCTCTACAAGAGACGTTTGCTCGTATTCTTCATCATGAACCCACTATTTCGTCACCACCTCCTTCGGTTCTTCTAACAAGTACTAGTGCCCTCGTCAGCTGGGCAGGATTTAGAGGTGGCTTTCGAGGAGGATCACGAGGTGGTTATCGAGGTGGCCTACGATGTGGCTCTCGTGGTAATTATGGAGATCGAACTTCTACTACTACGACAGAACCAGGACAAGTTGAATATTCCTATTGTCATGAACTCGGGCATACCAGATACAATTGCAAGAAACTTTTGGCTCGTCAATCCAGAGGGACTGCTCACATAGCTACTACGTCTGATAACATCAACACTGTCCCAGCTGAGGAAAATTCTCATCCCACTATTACTCCAGTTGCTACCTTTGTTGAGACATGTAAATTTGCTAAAAGTCTTGTATCTATTGCACCTAAATGGGTTATTGATTCTGGAGCATCCGAACACATGACTGGTAATCCTCAACTCCTTTCAGATTTTCAAAAACATGCACCATCATCCATTGCTGATGGGTCGACCCCGAAGGTGCTTGGCTCTGGTAGTGCCAGCGTTACCCGTCAATCCATTTATCCTCTGTTTTGAATCTACCCAATTTTCCGTTTAATTTACTATCTGTTAATAATATTACTCGTGGTCTAAATTGTAGTGTCCTTATTCCTTCCCGACTCTTGTGTTTTTCAGGATTTGTCAACAAAGAGGATTATTGGTAAAGGATGAGAATCTGGTGGCCTATATATATACTTGAAACTCAAACACCTTTCTCCTTAGCCTGCTTGAGTTCATCACGACTTGAAGCACATTGTCGATTAGGTCATCCTTCTCTCCAGATTCTCAAGAAATTGTGTCCAGAATATTCTCATTTGTCAACTTTGCAGTGCGAGTCATGTCAGTTTGCAAAACACAAACGTGTTTACCTAAGTCCTAGAGTCAATACGCGAGCTACGTCTCCTTTTGAACTAGTCCATTAAGATGTTTGGGGTCGGTGTCTTGTTCCATCTAAACTTGGTTTTGAGTATTTCGTTTCGTTTGTTGGTGACTATTCTCGTGTAACTTGGCTTTATTTTATGAAAAATCGTTCTGAAGTATTTTCTCATTTTTGCTCTTTACATGGTGAAGTAAAAACACATTTCAATGTTTCTATCCAACCTTGCGAAGTGACAATGCAAAAGAATACTTTTCAGAATCTTTTCAATCTTACTGTTTGCAAAATGGGATAGTTCATGAGTCATCATGTATCCATACCTCAGCCTAGAATGGAGTTTTTGAGCGTAAAAACAGACATCTTCCTGAAGTAGCAAGAGCACTCTTGTTTCAAATGGTTGTTCCAAAACCATTTTGGGCTGATGCAATATCCACAACTTGTTTTCTTATTAATCGGATTCCATCAGTTGTTTTAAATGGTGATATCCCATTTTTGGTTTTGTGTCCTGAGAAACCTTTATATCCAATTCCTCCCAAGATTTTCGGAAATACTTGTTTTGTCCATGATACACATTCTCATCTTACTAAGTTAGATCCAAAGTCTGTTAAATGTGTATTTGTTGGTTATTGTCGTGTCCAAAAGGGTTATCGATGTTTTTCTCCGACTCTTCAACGATACTTTGTTTCTCGGGATGTTAACTTCCATGAAGACGTCCCTTTCTTCCCTGTATCAGATCCATATCCAATAAGGGAAAATGGCGAGTTCCTTGAATATCCTCATATTATAACCCCACAAACACAACCATCTGAAACTTCCGATTCACCAGCACCTGATCAAGCCCCTGAATCTGAATAACCTATTGCCTCTCAAGAAACTCCAGGTGATCCTCAACAACCTCCAGTTTCCAATAAACCTCCCGTTCTTCAAGTATATCAAAGGCGACATTGCTCAGATCCTGTTCCTGAACCGTCCTCTTTGAAGACAGATTCATCCAGTGACTCTTCTGATAATGACTTGCCCATTGCTCTCGAAAAGGTAAACGAACACGTACCTATCCTATTGCTTCCTTTGTTTCATATGAAAAATTATCTACAGCTTCTCGTTCATTTGTTGCCACTGTCAATTCAATTCCTATTCCTAAGACAATAAGTGAAGCTTTAGACCACCTTGGATGGCGTGATGCCATGGTTGAGGAAATGAAAACCCTAGAGCAGAATCATACATGGACTTTAGTAGATTTACCTGTCGGCAAAAAGGCAATTGGATGAAAACCCTCAAGCAGAATCATACATGGACTATTAAGGTGAATCCAGACGGCTCTCTTGCTCGGTTAAAGGCTCGTCTAGTTGCAAAAGGTTATGCTCAGACCTACGGGATGGATTATTCTAAGACATTTTCTCCAGTTGCTAAGTTAGCATCCATTTGTATATTTATCTCATTAGCTGCCATGTACAACTGGGGTTTGTATCAACTTGATATCAAAAATGCATTTTTACATGGAGATTTGAATGAAGTGGTTTATATTGAGCAACCACCCGGGTTTGTTGCTCAGGGAGAGTCGAGTAAAGTATGCAGGTTAAAGAAATCTTTGTATGGTCTTAAGCAATCCCCGTGTGCTTGGTTTGGGAAGTTCAGTACTGTGGTTACTGAATTTGGTTTGAAAAGAAGTTCGCATGATCATTCGGTGTTCTTCACTTCGTCAAAAGTGGGATGCATTCTTCTAGTTGTATACGTGGATGATATTGTAATTACATGGAGCGATGAAGTTGGCATCAAGAAATTAAAGGGTTTTCTTAGAGCTCGTTTTCAGACTAAAGATTTAGGAACATTAAAGTATTTCCTTGGGATCGAAGTATCTCGGTGTAGAAAAGGGATTTGTTTAAATCAACGGAAATATTGTTTGGACGTTCTAAAAGATTCTGGAATGATTGAAGCTAAGAATTGTGATGCACCAATGATACCGAACATGAAATTGAAAGTAGAAGATGGTGACCTTCTTGAAGATCCAGAAAAATATAGAAGAACAATCGGTAAGTTAAACATGACCATTACTAGACCAGATATTTCTTTTCCAGTTAGTGTGGTTAGTCAGTTTATGCCATCCCCTAGAACTGCACACTGGGATGCTGTTTGTCACATCCTCAAGTACCTAAAGGGTGCTCCGGGTCGTGGTATCTCGTATTAGAATCATGGTCATCATATAATAGAAGGGTTTACAGATGCTGATTATAACGGGGACCCGACAAATAGATGTGCTACTACTGGGTATTGTGTTTTTGTTGGAGGGAACCTTGTGTCATGGAAAAGCAAGAAGCAAAGTGTTGTATCTCGTTCAAGTGCAGAATCAGAGTATAGGGTCATGACACAAACCACTTGTGAGCTAGTATGAGTTCGAAACCTACTTGATGAAATCGGTTTTAGGCAAACAAAATCTATGAATCTATGGTGTGATAACACCGCAACTATTCATATTGCAAACAACCCAGTGTTTCATGAAAGAACCAAACATATAGAAGTTGATTGTCACTTCACTCGGGAGAAGCTCGAAGATGGAACAATTACAACGCCAGATGTTTTTACCAAAGCCTTGCCCGGAAACAAAAGCTTCTCTATTTGCTACAAGCTGGGCATGATCAACATATATGCTCCAGCTTGAGGGCGAGTGTTAAATAATGTGAATAAATAAGTGTCCTATCATCAGGAGATAAGTTTCCTTATCTCCTCCAAGTTGCTAGTTTAGTTTCTCTCTCTTTCTATAAATAGCAAGTAGTGTATCAATTCCTATTGAGAAATATACAAGTATTCTCCTTTGATTTTTGAGTTGTTCTTTGAGTGTTTACATCATATTTCTTTTAGTTTTCAGTTTGTTTCAAAGTATTAATGCCCGATACTTAGCTAGATTTCACGAATGTTCCAATCTTTTCTTGGGATTGAAAATTAACTTCCACATTATATGGTATTGGGGTCCCGGATTCTGAAGTGAAGGAGATGGCGGCAGGGTTGCGTTGCAATTATGGTTCGGTGCCTCTTCATGTTTTTGATAAGAGGCTTTCTTCTTGGAAAGCCAATTCTCTATCGATGGGAGGTAGACTCATACTTGTCAAATCAGTGCTTGAATGCATCTCCGGTTATTATTTCTCTCTCTGGTAAAGATTATTTAAGCTTTGGAAGCAAAGAGACAACATTTCTTTCGGAGAGGCAATAGTGAGAAATCAAAGTTGGCTTGGTAGCATGGAATCGTATCACTATTGACAAAGAAGATGGTGGTTTGGGTATTTGTCCTCTCAAAGGTTCCAATATTTCGCTTTGGTCTAGTTGGTGGTTGAGGTATAAGAACGAGGAAGTTTGTGGAGAAGATTCATTGCGGCTATACACTACACTCCTAAATCGTTACCACCTTTACCCTTCAATAAAGCTATCAACGGACAACGCACTTGGGGAACGATAGCTAGAATTCATAATCATTTGGCTCTTTCTAATGTGAAGTTGGCCCGAGCTATTAAAGGAGAGGTTGGGGTGGTTCTAGGATCCGGTTCTGGTTAGACACATGGATCCTAGATAAGCCGCTGAGATTTGTTGTACCAAATTTGTTTTCGAAGGAGTCTAAAAAAGATTGTGTTGTGGCTGAGCACAGTGAGTACTCTAGTGGGCAACTTAGTTTTGAATAGAGCTGGAAATATGGGATTGAGGCTAATGAGCTCCTAAATATTATAATCATTCTTAGCAACATCAGCTTCTATGAGTCGCGAGATCGGTGGTAGTGGACCAGAGACGACTCGGGAACCTTCTTTGTTGCTTCAGTTAAGAGGACCATTTAAAAAGCAGCTCAAGTGTGTCCGGTTAAATCTATCGAGTGGAACTCTTGGGTCCCCAAAAAAGTTACGTTTTTGGGTGGATGGCTAGCTTATATTGTCTTCCGACAATGGATGAGCTTATTAAAAGGAAGATTCCTGCGGGTCCGGATGTGTGCAGCTTATGTTTTTCAGCAGCTGAGTCCATGAACACGTGTTGGTGTGGAGGACTTGTTTAGTATGCACAAATTCATTTCAGGCAGCGAGATAAAAAAGAGGCGGTTCAAGGTATCATCTCAGTTGCTTGTTGGAGCATTTGGCGTGCGAGGAACAATCATATCTTCTCTAAGTCATTATACGTATTCGTATCATATACTGAATATGAGGTGATCTCGTAAATAATTAAACATATTCGTATCATAGATTGCTTATTTAGCTTTAAACTTGCCAAAATAGAGGTTGTTAGCTTAGATAGATGATATCATAGAATTGAATTGTTCGAGGCAAAGATTGTGAAAGTTAATGTTTGAGCCTTGGTTGATAAGTATGTTCATATTTAGACTTCATACCAGCATTGACTAGTGAACTTTGATGTTCCTCGAACAAACTCTAAAACATAATTCACATAATATTAGAGACGGTGTCAAGTTATTTGAGTTGTCGCGTAACGATTCATGTCACGTATGTTATTTATACGGATCATCTCCATCGCAAACAACCCACTTTACGCTTATGAAGCTTTTCAGTCAGATTTATTACCTAATCAAAATTTGTGTGATAATATATAAAGTAACTGAATGAATCTCAATGTGTGTTCACTATTTGTCATTGGTTGTACTTCTTTATGATCAAGTTGTGTCATTTCTGATTTTGGTTAACAAAATTTACATTTAACTCCATATTTTGTGTGCTTAATTGATCGAGTATTCAACAATCCTTTTGATAAACTCTTTGCTCTTATGATTTACTATCTTGAACCATCATCTCTAGGCTTAATCTTTGAAATACTAAGGCAACACTCCTTTCTTGTTAAGCTCAACAAGTGTGCCTAGAGAGTGTGGAGAATGAGATATACCTTGTCTATATTCTATGTTTTGTCTATTGAGAGTGTTGCAAGAGTGAGGCTAGGCTAGGCTATATGCAACATTGGTGAAGAAACGACTAGGCTTCTTTTTTGTTACTGTTATATGGCGTCCTGTGTTTGTCACTATGTCGGAATTTGATGCAAGGTGTCTCCTTTTGCTACGACGTCGGTTTGAGAATTATTGGAGCTTCACAAGTCGGTTGGCCTCGCAAGGGGTGCGATGGAAGCTTTCGATTGCATCATAAAGGTCGGGTGTTGGATGATCTGGAATGCTAGAAACAAGCTTATTTTTTAGAACAAGCAACCGAGGGTGGAAGAGATTAATTATAAAGGATATAAAGGCTACTAGTTTTCTTTGGTATAGTAATAGATTGAAAAATAGATCCATGTCTTGGGATGATTGGTGTAACTTTGTAATTATGTCTTGGGATGATTGGTATAAAATGACCAAAATAGACATTAAAAAGTTGGTACATTAAAAAAGTTTATTATCTTTAGAGGTTAAAATGGTCATTTTTTCCCTAAAAGCTTGTAGCTCCTTCTAAACGCTACTAGTAGGAGCGTTTAATCAAAAGCTTTAAGCTTCTAACCTAAAAGCTTCAAGCTCCTTCAACCAAACAAGATTTTTTATTGATTAGAAGCTTTTTCTTAAAAGCTTAAAGCTAGAAGCTCCTTGCCAAACATACCCAATAAGTTGAACATCATATATGTCTTCTATCATCATTGGCAGCAAAAGCATTTAATTTTGTTTGTTTGTGACAATCTAGTCTTGGAAATCATACATGAAACTCCCAATTGGTATTAGAATTAATTCCGCTAAAAAAACGTGTTTGGTTTGTGGAAGAGAAGTAAATTGGTAGAATTAGTTCCTGCCAAATTTCATGATCGTTACACATGATCATTTTCAACGTGTTAAGATTATTATTAACAGTTCATAAAATTTGGACCAACATGCAAATTCATTTTAATAGTTTGTTCAATAAAGAAAACTATCAAATTAATATTCCACTATTGGTAAATGGTCGTTTGAATTCAGTTCATAAGAAATATGATCTTTGAAACTATTTATTGTGATATAATAAATAATAACAAATTCCAAGACACGAGTTTAAACCCAAGTATATAACTAATCAACAATAAAACAATACCATAACTAGGACACTATTTTCCTAACCTCCAAAACATCATCACCAGAAAATATGTTAGTATCGCCTCGCCTCGCCGCCTCGCCTTTCCTGTCATGGCAGTTTGAATTCCGTCTATTGGTGCAGGCATGTATGTTTTTCCTTTTGCACCTCTTCAACAATGGAAAATTTGGGGCGGCAGTTCCTAACATGACACAAAAGTAATCAGATTTTGGTTTTGGTTAATATAAACCAGTATAAATTCGGGGCGGCAGCAGTTCCTAACACGACACAAAAGTAATCAGATTTTGGTTTTGGTTAATATAACCCAGTGTAAATTTGATAGTTTAAATTAGGGGCGCCAGTTCCTAACACAACACGAAAGTAATCAGATTATTCATTTGGTTTGGTTAATATAATCTGGTTAAAATAAATAAATAAATAAGGTTAACCCGTTTAAAATTAAGAGTTAATAAATAAAAGACTTTGTGCATATACCTGGTTTTAGTGAACTCGGCTCTTCTTTTTGTTTTTCTTTAGTAATGTTGAGACATGGTTGATTGCCTTTTGTGAAGATCGGGTCTCAGCCGTTAACCACTCAAGAGCCTGAGATGCGGCACTTTTTTCTGCAAGTTTTTTACTACCCACATGGTTCCCCAACAAAATCCAAACCGTTGAAAATCACAGTGGATCTAAACTTATTGTTCTTTAACTGTGTTGTCTTGTAGGAAAGCGGTTGATGACCTGCTCTTAGAAGTAACGTTTGCAAGTGATTCTTGGAATTTTCATTCTCGGCTTCAGTGCCACAAGTGGCTGCTGATTTTTTAACAGATTGTTTCCCACTATTTTTGGAAACTGGCGTTAATTTACGGTCATACACAAATCTACCCTCACAGCGATCCCCAGATATCAATAGTTTTAGAGACTCCAGGAATTCGTTGTTCTGGCCTATGTCCATTTTGGGATTCAGAAGCTGCAAGAGGAAAAAAAAAGAGCATGTAAATTCTTGGTAGGGTTGTAAACGAGCGGAACTTAAACATGCTTGAGCCTGTGCTCAGCCTAAATTGAAGCTGATACAATAAATGAGTTCGAGCCCGAGCATCAATAAGCGAGTTTGACTAGCCTCGTGAGCCTAAACAAGTCTACTACTTATACAAAAATAATAATTATAATTTTATATAAGAAATATATAATTATTTACTTAATGTTATATATAAAGACAGGATAAAATCAACTGAATATCTATATATTTTTTATCACATATAGAATGTATGTATATATAATATAAATAATTATGTATATGATAAAAACTAATACATATTTAAAAAATAAATGACGAGTCGAGACCGAGCTAAGCTCAAGCTTAAAAATGTATCCTTCTCGACTCGACTTGTTAAGTTTCTAATAGGGATCAATTCGAGTCAGGTGCAGCGGTCAACATGTTTAAAAAACTAAATTTACATATTATTGTTATTATTAATGTATTAAATATGATTACAAAACTACTCTATTAAACTATAGTTACTTGTAACTAAATCAAATTTGAGATTTTAATAAACACCTTGGGAAACTTTGAAGCATTTTCACACTCACACATGTTTAACCAATTTCAGTTTAGTTAAGTTTCCAAATCCGACCCATTCTGCTGGTTAGAGACTATCGAATTAAAGTTGACCAAATTTGAAGTCAACGCTTTGAAGATAGAAAAAAGATACAGTAGAGATCAAGTGGCAATTTCAACTGAATTCCCTTTAAATTTTATCACTAAGGATCTAGTGGGTAAACGGATCAAGAGAGTAAACAATTTACAAAAGTGCTTCATAAACAATGTCGCAATTTCTAGGTAACAGATTAAAACAAACCCATTTACCTTCAACTGAATGAGTTCATTGAGCTCTCTCTTTAAGGCAAGATAAGTGGCTGCCAAGCCAGGCTTCATGAAAAATTCCAAGTAACCCCCCAGCATTTTCAAGTGTCCATCCTATTTCCCAACATTTATATAAAAATAACTAAATGAATAAATAAATAAATAAAAATTGGACTACTAATGAAGAAGAAACTTAATAATTACCAGACCGCCTCTTGTAACACTTCCTCCAAACAAAAGAAGAACAGAATCTGACACAGCTGTTGAATCTCGTAGAAAAACAGAATTCACTTTCACTTTTTCGTTGAATACCAGCCATGGATATGGGATTCTTGATTCCTGCCCGTTAACTGAACTCTATATGCAATACAATTCAAATTACACAAAGACTTAATTGCCCCCAAAAATCAAAGCAGAAATATAAACTTACTGAATAGAGTAATACAGGACCATCTTCCATTGTTTTCAGAGATATTGATTTCTCTTTGTTCTGCAAAAAACAAATTCATCTCCATATGTATATAAAAGATATTCCAATACACTGATGTAAAAATAACTGTTCACTAATAGAGCCTTCGTTTTAAAAAGCGTGATTGATCTACGAACAACTAAATAAGCTTTATGTGCAGCCAGAAGTTGCATCTCTTTTACATATCAACATTTTTATCAAGTTGCGTCTCCTTTACATATAAACCTCCTATGGATCCTTACTTTGACCAATTTTGACCCTGAGGTGTACTCCAGATCGCCTCAGATGCACTTTTCAAACCAATAATAGAGCATGGCTAACATAAATAGCATATAGATGTACTGTCACTATAGAGAAACGAGGTGCTCTCGTATAACAGACAGCTGTTGGATACAGTCACTGTGATTACAGGCGTATAAAAACTTTTCAGCTGGAGTTTAACAAAATAATGATTACAGGCATAACCCACAATTTAGGATAATGATTATTAACAAAATAAATATAAGCTTTATAGATAGAAAATAAATAAAGCAATGAAGTAGAACACAGACGGCACAACCAGAGGTTTGAAAGCTAGTTGCAGATCGAAAAAAGAATCAGAATTCTTGGGATTAACTGAAAAATCATAAGAAAACTTAATATAAACAGTAAAAAAAACAAGATTGTGCTTTTGTAATTTCCCATGATGAGGGAGATCATATCTACAATCACCAAAAGAAAGTTTTTTTGTTTAATTATCTTTAAAACTTTACCACCCCAAATAGATATTGAATATTCCTTGTCCAACTGTAACTTCGAAAATGGCCATTCATACCACCAAACTTGTAAGTTGTACTTGATGCTTTTGATATTGTACAAATCAAAATGGGAGGGTGCACAAATCACCACGGTTTAGATGTCCATTAAACTAAGAAGCTATTGGACAAGTATAAAAAGGTGTTAACCCGTCTGTAGACCAAGCTATTATTGCAAAAATATACTAGTATGACTCTTTTATGTATAGAAGAAAAGAAAATGTCTTGCTCCTCACTTAGGAAGCAAACCAGAAATGAAAATCAACAAAAAGGAAAGATTACAAATATAAACCTAAATAAAAGGAAGTAATCAAGAAAAAAGGAAAACATAACAACCTATCAACAAAGACTTCATGACTGAATAGGTCCAGCAGGTTAAAAGTTTCCTAAAGTGTATTTTAATGCTAAATATTTATGGTTTAGATTAACAATGGTAATCACACTTAAGCATGAAATAAAGAAATGCTACATAAAACTGATGCTAGTCAGCACAAACCCAATCCAGACCGACTAAAAATTACCCGTTTTAGCTCGTCATCTGACCCACCAGTTGTCTAGCTCTAGGAAAAGAAAAGGAGTACTAACCACAACGGAACAAATTCCAGGGAACAACCCTGAGCATATGATGGCTCGGATAAGATGTTGATCATGACTCCATGTGTTGCATTTCTCCAGATTATCAACCATACCACTCTCTCTAAGCAAATAATAGAATTGCTTCCTAAGAGAATCAATAGCTCTTAGGGTTTGTGAAGAAAGGAAGTTTCTCCAACAATACTCTTGACCTGACTGTTGTCTTTCAGCAGCTTTCCAGCCATCATAAGCACGCAGAAGAGCAAAATGGTCACTGTTATCAACTCCAGAAAACTGGGCTTTTGCTGACTCAGCAAGCTAGGGGGAGAGAAACAAATCAAACTTAAAAGTTAGAACAATGTAGTCAAGCTGAAATATGGTGGAATGTGGCACACTCACCCAATTTATAGGTAAATGGGTCAATTTAGTTTATAAATTTCTCTATCAGATCAAACAAATTCAATATAAATTTGCTAAAATCAAAACAGGTGAAAAAAGGTTCAACTGGATCAAAAGTCGCTCAGGTTGTATGATCTCCTAATAAACCACTTTATTTATAAATTAAAAAAAACAGATTATTATCGTGTTATATGCCTTTTGTGACAATTTGTAACACCTAATTTATATGTCGTATTTATACATATACATTGGGGAGGGATCATGAGAAAACTCCTCTTTGTGAGCAGTGGCGAAGCTTGGATGGGTGGACGGGGGGGGGGGGGGGTCGAAAACGTATATACCCAAAAATTCCTGTACGAAAACTACATATATAACACTACTGAGTGAAAAATTCGGGGGGTCGGGCGCCCCCTCCGGCCCCTTCAATACTCCGCCCCTGTTTGTGAGAAAACTTTATCCAATCATTACTAAATCCTAACCCATAAAGCCGAAGAAAGATATCCTAAACCCTAAAAACTACACCTCATAAAAAATTCAACACAGATATCAACTGTTTGATAAGAGATTTCTCATGATCCTCTCCCTATACGTACATACATATATTATATGTGTGTGTATTCATAAATGCGTGTATATACATAGATCAAACATTTTGCCCCATCAGTTTTGATCAGCGCTAAAAAAGTTTCCACCCTGACCCTCCCATATTACCACCATTAGAAATAATACACATGTCACAATAGCAAACAAGTTACACCTTACTTTCATAAAAGGGAGGGGGGGATTTGACTTCTGAGGTCAATCAATGAAAACTAGATTACTGAAGAGAAGACAGGAATTTGCATAAAAAGTCAATGGATTTTATAAACAGAACGAGTCCCACTTCACAAATTATAGAGAAGATTGAGCGGCAGTTAAGGTGCAGGCAGTCAACAGTTTTCACCGAAGTTGCTATGTAAATTAAGAGCTAAAATAATAAAAATCTTGATCCACCATGTTGGTTTTCAAGCAATCTAGATTTCTAAAAATTAGACACTGACAACCAAACGGAGAACGGTACTTACATCCTTCTTGTCAAACGGCATCAAAAATGGATCTCGAACACTTAAACCAGCAACAACGGTCATTATTGGATCGAGGCAGTTGAAAATAGCCCCTAATATTAGCATTTTACCAAGTTTGGGCTCAACTGGAAGTACTGACAACTTACGTCCTGCGGAAAAAGCAACTATGATTAGGTATGTGAAGTCTAATTTTATATCTATAAGTAAAGAAAGCTTGTTATTAGTGATGGCAATATGAACAGGTCAGTTGAAACAGTTGAGGTCTGATTGGGTAAGGGTTGACCCCAAACCTTTAATTATCGACAACTACTTTTCTAATAATAACTTGTGGGTATTTCAATAATAAACCAACTTTCTCAGTGAAACAATTTGAGGTTTTGTGAATTAGAAAAGGAATTTGGGCAACTTTAATTCCAAACAATCCATCTGACTTGTTTCTTTTAGCTAATACTTCCCATATCTAAAAGAAAATGGGTCAAAATTGCCATCTCTAGTTTCAGTGAGCATATTATAAGGAAGTTTCAATATATGGAAACAATAAGGATACGAGTGATTATTACCTAACACTGTAAGATTTTCATTGTCATCTAGAGCCCCAATTATTTTCAAGTATTCAATAGCGTTTTGAACCTGTATTTTGCCATTTTACTATTGTGTTAGGAATAATAAGCAGAAACATAAATAAGCAGGACAGTTAACAGTTGTGGAATAACTTACTGATAAAGGTTCAGGTGGCTGCAGGGCCCTTGATAAGAAGTCTGAAATACTACCAAGCTGTAAACTTTTAATTTGGAGGCATAAAGACTGTAAGGGTGTCCTCAACAGTTCTGGCAGTTGATATTCAGCAAAAGAATCGTATACAAATTTGGGATACAGGTGGTAGCATTCACCTGGCTGAACACGGCCTGCTCTTCCTCTCCTCTACAACAGATGAAAAACTTCATGAGCTCCCATAATATTAACAAATGTACAACTGAAAACTGTGTCAAGTACTTATACATTTTTTGAATCAGGTTATGTTTCATCTCTAACGGGTTGAATGAGAATCGATCAGGTAGAGAGTCATCCAAAAATATTAAACAAGTTTAGTCAACTATTGTAACAGCACAGCTTCTTCTACTGGTTGGTTACACAACCCCCCTAACTCGCCCATTTAACCAGCCCTAGTATGAAGCTACTTAAAGCCAAGAATCCTACTACTCCCTCTCCTCTTTAATAAGTGACCATGAAAGTCAACCCTTCAAGTTCCATATAAATCCTAAAACGTTGGTTAAGACAGTTTCATTTTCCATAAGCAGTAGACCCAGTCATCAGTATTTACCAAAAGTTAAAAGAGATCAGATCACACAAGCGGGACATCGTGCTAGAAAAAATAGAGATTAGAGATTTCATATGAACGGACGATCCGGATTTAGTTGTATATCTAAAGAGTTTCGTTTAGAAAAGCATGCCTTATGATTGATTTCACCTAAGGCGGATGCTTCAAACGCTTCTGGTATAGGTGGGGTAGTCGTCGGTATGAGGGAGGGAGGGAGGGAGGGAGACAGCAATGAGCAAAAAAACCGCCGATTTATTTTTTTCTTTTACCGTTGATTGTTGCTGATAATGGAAATCTTGCTTTCACTTCTGGTCCGGTAAGTTTATATTTATAACTAAGAACAAAGAAAGGATAAAAGAAACAGAGACAGAGAACGAGAGATGGTTTAGAGTGTGATGTGAAAAGAGACTTGAAACAATAAAAAAATACAGAAATATTTTTTTTCTTTCCTAATATAATGTTTAGTTTCCTAAGCTTTTTTAGCTGTACATACAGACACTAATAGAGCAAGCCATGCTTTTTATATTATTAAACTGTTTGTATGTCTTTTACTATTTTATTTTTGGATGTGTAAGGATTAACAAGAAAGATAATGTTACATAGAACTAATTTACAAAATCTTGTACGAATATCAAGCCTTTTAAAACAAAGCTAGTGAGGGGGAGAACTAGCTGAAAAGGGAAAGCTCAAATGATTCAAACAGCTCAGAAGCTGCCATAGTGTATTTTTTTACACATAAAACCATCTAAATTACTCTTAAAACAGTAGACATGTTAAAATAAAATTTATTGTAATCACAAGAGGGAATACTTAGTTCTCAATAAAACTTACCTGGCGAGCAGAAGCCTTTGAGATCCAGGATGGAAGCAAACATGGAGTGTTATTGAGTGCATCATAGGACGTTTCTTTTGCTTTTCCGCAGTCGACAACAAAAACTACATCATTAATGGTGATGCTTGTCTCAGCCATGTTGGTCGCTAGAACAATTTTCCTGATACCATCTTCAGGCTTATTAAATATCAATTTCTGTTCACAACAAAGGCATCAGACAACTCTAGCTAGCCATTCTAATATAATATCACTACTAGTATTAAGAATTTAATGGACCTAATGAAAGAATAGTTTACAAGGAGGCTGGTCAAAGCCACCAAGAGTGTATTTATAATCAGAACCTCCTGAATCATTTTATTCATCCATTTACATAATTAATGGAATAACAAAGTTTTTGACATGAAAAGAATCCGAAAACTTAAAGCAAAACAGAAAAAAATGTTGGAATGAAGATCCGCATTAATGTTAACCATAGAGTTATTAATTTCTTGAAGTTGGTATAATTTCTTAAATGTCTACAAACATCAACCATTGTTGAGGCAAGTGGATTTTGAAAAAAAAAAAGATTCACAAAAGAAATGTTAGAAAGAAAATTATGCATCACGGGCATCGGCGCATCCATATGAAGAAAGTAAGCAGCAAAAATATAATTAACAAATGCTATTCAACAACATGATATATTACATTATCTTAACTGTGGTATACAACTTTTTTATATACAACTGACAGTTTTAAGGGGGTCCAGCAGCTTAAAACAGTAACTTTTTTTTACGGGTGAGTCAAGTTGTGTTGACCAAAGACAATTTTTGTCATACAAACATTAAATTTTAACAGTGTGTCAACCTTGATCATAAAAACTAAATAATTTCAATCATAATCACATAAAACTGAAACAGTTTGGGAGGTTTAATGCATTAAAAAATACACGTCACGTACCCATTAGGCCATTTCTTTTCAGCTATTTTATACCCATTAAAAAACTACGGCCCCAATTAATCCATGTATATGCAAATGTATCAAAATTGTCATCTCTGGCTCATCTCATCTAACCATCAAATACTTGTAATAATCCATACAAAGTTGTTTAACGATCAGAAGATGTTTTACATTGGTACTTTTGCTCATAATGTGAAAAAAGAGATCATCTGCGATGTTGTTACCTGTTCTGAGCTGTCCATAGAGCCATGACATGCAAGAAGTAAAACTTTGGATGGATCTCCCAATAACGGATGAGACAAGAGTTGATCCTTGAGTGAATTAATATCATCCCAACCAGTCATAAAAACCAAAACAGCACCTGCCCTTTCTTTTCTACATATATGACAGAGAACATTTTCAATAAGATTAAACCCAATCGAATCCGGGTTCCAACAAGACAAAGAATCCCTAGTCCGAGGATTCAAATCTCTTAAATCAGCAGATTCAAGCGCATCCTGTTCCAATCCACAAACAATGTTTCATGTTATACAAAAAACAATCAATGCAGGGGAAAATAGACAATACTCTCAGCGATACATACCTCTGCGGCTGAAGCAATTTGGCTCTTTCTTTTACGCAAAGTTTGCTTCTGCATTTTCCAACTTTTCTCTTGACCATAATTATCAATTTGATTATATGCTGACAACCTATATCCAGTCATTTCTAGAATATTCTCCAGAAAATAGCTCCGAACTGGATAAGTGAAACCCTGAAAAAAAAAAAGAAACACCAAAGAGGTATACAAATAACCATAAAATACTAACATAGACACAAACCATGATTGAAAGGATCATATAATTCTCAAACCCAAATATAATGTAACTAGGAGGAGCGGAAACAGACGTGCCACTTGTGATGCAAATGGCAAATTCATAATCTTAGTCTTAGGGGTATTTAAAAGTGGTTATGTGAAATTTAAATAACCAGAATCAGATAATCAGCTACAATACTATAGGAATACTCTTGTCGTTTAAAGTTGCATATTCAGATACAGTTGTTGAGTATGTTGATTATTTAAGAAAATAACACGTAAAATGACCATAAACAACATTTGTCTGTAAAGGATATACAGCTTGTGATATGGAAGTAAAAGTACCTAAAATTTGGTTAAAAGAACTTTACACTTGAACAAATATTTTTACTCATATTTTAAATCTAAAGTCAAAAGGCAGATTCTTGTTACCAAAACATGAAAACTGACTATTTTGAAATAATTATGAAATCCATTTTAAAAACACGAAAGCATATACCACCTTTACCTAACAAGAGTAACTTACAGGAATGTGAATCATTGGAGCCCCTCCAAAGTAAGAGGAGAAAAGCTCAGCATTTAGGGTTGCACTCATCAAAATTAACTTCAGTTCTGGTCGGTGAAGAAGGAGCTCCTTTAAAACAATAAGTAGAAAATCTGACACAAAATGAATATTTATCAGGCAAAAGGTTTACGATATAGATAGCCATTTCCGCTCATGAAACCTTTAAATTCGGTAGTAAACCATCTCAAACTGGTAAAACCAAAAAAAATAGCTAAAAGCGGAGTAGATCAAAATTGGTCAAACAGGTTGAAAGTTGCCAAGAGCCGATGTCAAAGACTTGCATAGCCGTAACAATATTGTACATGATAACCATACTTAAATTTGTAAAAATAATTTCATCAAAATTAGAAAAAAAAAGTGTTTTAAAGGTCAACTGGACCTGACCAGACCCATAATAGAAATGACCGGACCCATTTTGACATATTCCATCTTGACACCAACTTTTAGATTTACCTTCATTCATCCCTCGTTCATGGATCTCATCAACAATAACATGAGTTACACCTTGCAAGCTCCTGTCTAGAAGTAATCTTCTAAGCAAAATGCCAGTAGTGCAAAATAGAAGACGGGTATCCCTTCCTTTGATTCCTTCAAGCCGAACTTTATATCCAACCTTTGTAAAATAAAAGCATGTTACCATCTATTACAATAAATATTATTCAAAGCTGCAGATTAGAAAAGTTACAGAATCTCCAAGCTTCTCCCCTCGCTCTGCTGCAACCCTCTCAGCAACTGACATGGCAGATATTCGTCTGGGCTGGGTACAGATAATACTGCATTCAGCTCCACGAGCACCTTCAATTTCAGACTCCAGGATGTATTGAGGTAACTGTGTCGTTTTACCACAACCTGTTTCTCCAGACACCACAATTACCTGCCAAAAGTATTATACAATCAATTATTTTAGGCTCAAGTTAACTTGTACATAAAGGTTATATGTATTCTGTTTAGATAATAAAAAAATTATCATAACTTCATATATATAGGACACCACAGGTTTATCATTTATAATTATCCTATTCTACAACATTGGTACCATACAGCACTATACATACTTGAGGAGGGAAGATGGAGATGGTTTGGGCATGTGAAGAGAAGGCAGACGATAGAGCCAGTTAGAGTGGTTGAAACTCTCAAGGTGGAGGGGAGGAGTAGAGGCAGGCCCAAAATTACTGGGGATGAGCGGATTAGGCAAGATTTACAAGGATTGCACCTCTCTGAGAACATGGTCCATTATAGGAATTCATGGAGATGTAGGATTAAGGTTAAGGATTTCTAGGGGAGGGTACAATTGAGATTTACATGTTAGGTGGAATTTACATATGTTTCTCATCTTGTATCTATGTGTATAGGTTGTTTGTGGTGTTATGTTTGTCTTGTTTACCATGTACTATTTCACCAATCAAGTTCTATTTATTTATTGGGTGTTTTGGGAGCCGAGGGTCTCACTGCAACATAGTTGTTAATAGCATTCGTAGCGAGTACTATAGCGAATAGCGTAGCACTCATGTGTCGCTATTTGATTTTGGCGACTCCATAGCGGGCCAATAGCGGGATTTTAGGTTTTTTGTTTTTAATCTACTTCAATGTAAATAGCGGGATTTTATAGGTGTAAAATGGCAGGATTTTCAGTTGTTTGTTAAGCATACATACAAAACAGCTTATTTGGATATAATATACATATAAATTTCTAAAACTTTCTCATAGTGTGTCGCTAAACATAAATAGCGCCCGTTATTTCATCGCTATCGCTACATAGCGTATAGGTAGCTTGTCGCTACCGTCCGCTATTCACGATTACTACCTGCACTGGAAGCAGCCTCTCTATCACGATAGATTGTTTGAGGTGTGCCTACATCCCACCCTTCCCAGACCCTACCAATAGCTTCGCTATTTGTGGGATTTTACTGGGCATGGTTGTTGTTGTTTAAAATGAAGACATGAGTGCAAAACCCACCTGATTTCTGGAGATAGCATTTAACAATGCTTCCTTTTGTTTATACGCAGGTAAACTTCTCCTTAATTCTTGCATTTTTTGGCCTTCAGCAGATTCCTACAGAAAGATAAAAAGATGTCAATATGATCTGACAAGCTCTAAAAATAACATCAGCATCTACCAGTACTAATATATTAAGGGCTTGTTTGGCTAAGCTTTTAAAACAACTCATTGACTTTTTGAAAAGTTAAAAGGTGTTTGATTTAGCTTATTATGTGAGAGGAATAAGTCAATAAGTCACTCCATTCTGACTTATTTACTTTTCCAAAAAGTCAATAAGTCAATAAGTTGTTTTAAAAAGCTTAGCCAAACATGCCCTAAGAATATACATGTACAATCCCTAAGTCATTGTGGAGTAGCAAAACCATAGTTATCAAAGTCGAGTGCTTTGAGCGCCTAGGCGATATTTTAGGGCGATGCGCATTTAATGCGCTTGTTGTTCCGAGGTAATTAAAGCGCAGGAAAAGCATGGGCAGTTGCTATTAATTAGGGTTTTTTTCTTCTTTTTTTTTAATTTAATAATAATAAATCAACATTATCTCCTATTCATAAGGCCTCAACAAATTATCTCCTATTTATAAGGCCTCAACAAGCCACGATTCTAGCAACAGTAAGAATTCTCATCGAATTCACCATATCAGGTTAGTAAAATTATACATATATATTGTTCTGATTTAATAATTACTCAGTAAAATTATATAAATTATTCTGATACAAACTTTTCCATATCCAGGTTAATTTTTTTCTTCAGTAAAATCATTTAGAAATATTTATTCTGATCGAATTAAAGAGTAAAATTCCTGTTTATTTTTACTTTCTCAATATTCCATATCCAGGTTATTTAATTTGACCGGTGAAAATATACAGAAGTATTTTATTCTGATCCAGTTTTATTTTATTTTATTTTTTAAATTACATTCAAGTTTTGCTTAATTTATTAGAAGAAACTATTATTTCCAATACCTAATATATTTTATTTTATTTTTTATTTATGTGCGCTTTTTTTTTTCGGGCCCACGCTTTATTTGAGCCTATCGCCTAGGCCCTAAGCGGTGCCTATGCGCCTAGAGTGCGCTTCGCGCCTTGATAACTATGAGCAAAACAGGGCCTTCAAGAAAGCATTACATACACCTTGGGTAGAGATGTCAATATAGAACCATTTACCTATTAATAGGTCAATCATAGTTGTACTTAATATCTAACAGGTTAAGCTAAAGTATTTGAATGAAACAAGTCAAATGTATTGAAATTCAACCAACTTGTAATCCAATGCATTAAAAATTCCTAAACTTCTTTAATAAAGAAAGTTCAACTGATTTCGCAATATTTAGTTTCTGTAATCTTATTTAGCGCATGTGTTATTTCAAAAATTCAAAAAACTAAATAGAAAGTTTTTCCATTTTTCCACCCCTAACCACTGGATTGTCATATAAACTTGGTGATGCATGAAGTTGCAGAAGATTATAAGGCACGAAATAAACCTGCCAATCTTGTTGAATATTGCGAAGCTGAATACTCTTACGCCTGAGAATTCCCTCTGCAACAGGACTTCTTCTATGAGGCTCGTCATGCTCATGATCAGTTTTAAGACCAGAGGATGTAGTCATAGTGTTATTTGGATAACCATCTCTGGCAACAGACTTTCGTGAAAGGTGCGCTTTAAGATGATAATCAACCCGACTGTGTAGTTCTGAAGAAACAACCACCTAGACATATTTAAACAATCCTCTTAACCAGATATTTTCAACTAAGAATAGAGTTCAGGATATTTTATGAACTTAGTATATCCCAGCCATGTCTAGTCAAATTGGTATCATAACATGCATGAATTTATGTCCTTAAGAATCTTGTATGTCTAATAAGTTATCAAGTATGCATGTATCACTTTCAGTTTGACACTAAAACATTAAAAATTCTCTCTTTCAGTCTCCTTTGTAGCATGAATGACGTTGCAAAAATTACATAAGAAGGAACTTCATATAAATCTACCTCTCTTTGTGGGCGTTTTTGATCCAGGTCTGGTCTGTAATTTGGCAATGGAACTTTACTAAAGACAACTACTTTTGAATATTGCCGGCTGCAAAGATTATAAGTATAAGTAGACAAAGAAACAAAAAAAAGAGTTAAAACAAAGACATGATACCAGTGTAATCCCATGCGAGTAGCGAGTGCAGAAAGTTGGTCAAAATCTCTTCTATCTTTTCTTTCACGTGAAACTAGCTCTTGCTCATCTTTTTTCCTAATGAGTGTAGTCAGCTTCCATTTCCACTCGTCAATGTTGTCAAGAGTTGAAGCCCCCTAGTATACAAGTTCAAATATATCTTTGTTGAAATCACAATCAAAACCTACTTTATAAAAAGCTATGCAGTCAATAGCGTGCTATAGCGCTTAGCGGACATACGAATCCATAGTGGTCCAAATAGCGGTTCCACTATTAGCGGTGCTAAATCCCGCTATTGGACCACTATTTTGAAACCCATACAGCGGTTTTCTTATTTCAGCCCTAAAGTAAGGTAAAGCCCACATTAATCAACTTTTTGTTTATAGATAAACCCAAAAGTAAAGGCCCAAACCCAATATTAAACCTGAATCGAGACCAAAAGTCTTCATTTGCTGGTTCTTCATCAGCTCATCATTCAACAAATTTAAACCTAAATCTCTAAATCGCTGGACTTCCTCAGTTCATGTTTTGGATTTTGAAATTACTACTAATATTTTGCATGATAATATGATATTATTATAATTTTGGTTATTATTAATATTTTACAATATATATATATATATATATATATATATAATATATATATATATATATATATATATATAAATAAATACATAAAATATTGCATGATATAAAAATAACCGCTATAACCTATATGTCATATAGCGCCGCTATAACTGCATAGATAAAAAGTGAAACCTTGAATGCTAACTGATCAAAATTGGCTACATGGCTTGCTCAAAGATAAAGCATATATATAAACACTGCAGCTGGTGGCTAAATTGTGTGGCGAAAGTGAGTTTGTGAATGATTAACAGTTGCGAAATATACGAAATTGATATGATTTTAAAGAATAAGACTAACCAGAGTTTGAGAGGAGTGTAGAGGTTCAAGGTCAGAGTCATCTTCGGAAGCATATTCGTCGTAAGCGTAGCGGCCGTAGGGCAAACGCTGCTGGTAGAAGTGGGGTAACGAGTAGGAGGAATCCCTTCTCTTAATCAGGCGACTGGAAGAAGAAGAAGAAGAAGAAGAAGAGCAAACCAACAGTCGCTGGTGCGATGACGATGATGATGACGGATGAAAAAGAGGGCTGATGATGAATCTAGGGCTCAAATGGAAGCGCCGGCAACTAGTCCTCAGTGGATTCAGAGATACTCTCATAAACATTATTGCAGGGTAAGGCATCCTCAATTTTCTAAAACTTCATTCAGATTTTCTTCAGGGAGGGAGGGTTTTAGATGGGGTTATTAACCCCCGTCCTGTCGTATTTTCAAAGCCTGCGTGGAACAGGGGATGCCAAATGACTATTTATTTTTATTTTTTTTAACGATGAATTTCACGTGTAGTATAAGGTCATCATATTTTTTTTTTTAAATTGAAGAGTTCCGTATTAATTCACTTTGATCAAACCATATTCTATTAACCGGGTCTATGTTAGCTTTAAAGTTTGGCTTTTTTTGGACGTTTCCTGGGAAACCATATCGACGGTTGTCACTTGAGAGTCGTTGTGCCACCACAAGAACAGAACTATCTGACGTAACACACGGTGGGACGAAAACCTGGTTGGGCTTCGGAATCAGACTGACAACTTCACAGAAGGCCTAGTCCAAATCATTCATTGCATATATTCATCCCAATATGACACAAGTAAAAGTTGAACGAGTCTACATTGAAAAACCCAAGCCTTCTACCACTAGGCCACAAGTGGGGGACCAGATGATTATTACTTAATAACTAAATAAAACTAACTCGTAGGAATAGAAGGTGATTCTGATTGAATAAAAGAAGGCCTGGTCTATTCACACACGCACAAATATATTTACACACATCAAAGCGCCCCGCTATGGGCAAAACGGGGCGTTTCAATGTAAAGTCAACAGACAAGGACTGAGCCTGTCAGTCTTTGTCTGTTGACCCTGGTGTGAAACGCCCCGCTATGATCAAAGCGGGGCGCTTTGGGCTGCCAGACTTAATTTGGTGGAATGGGTTAGGTTTTGGTGAAAAAATTGTTGTTGGTTGATTGTTTTTGTTGTATTTGGTTGTGTTATTTTTTTGAAAAGTTGTATATTTTTGTTTTATGTTTACAAAACATTTATATTACAAAGTTGTTTTATTTCTTACAAACATATATTATTTAAAGTTGTTTTTATAAATGTTATCCCATTTTATTTTGATAAATTACCCGAATATATTTAATTAAAACACCGTACGATATTGTCACGAACAAGACGTATGAAATAAGCGCAATCAATCGTTTTATTTCTTACAAACGTATATAATTTAAAGTTTGTTTGTTTAAATGTTATCCGATTTAATTTTTAATGAATTACACGCGCGTGTTTAATTAAAACACCGTACGATATGTCGCGAAAGAGACGTATGAAATAATCGCAAACATTCCACACAAGCATACATAAAAGATCAACTGCATATATACATAAAAAGTCGGTTTGTAAATACAAAACAAAACAAAATGTCTAATACAGGAAAAAACAATACAAAGTAACTCTACTGATCCTCCGACGGTGGAGATGGTGGCAGTGGAATCTCCGACAGTCCAAAATGTGTGCTGATAGCCGTGAGCGTCTGGATAATCCATGCCTGTTGTCGCTCAGACCGCCAGAGGTGCCAATCGAAGTCCCTCGCCACGGCCTGCGCAATAGGAGGGAGGTCGGCAATGACGTGTTGTGGGTACTCGGCGGGTGTGGAGGCGGTGGTGGCGGGTCACCCTGAGGCTGATGCTCCTGATCGTGAGGCGGTGGCGGGTCACCCTGAGGCTGATGCTCCTGATCGTGAGGCGGTGGCGGCGGCGGTGGCTGGTCATCCTGAGGCGGTGGCAGACCTAGAGCTGCAAGTTGAGCCTGGTAAGCCGCCGCCTGAACATCCGGAGGCGCAAGTCTGCCCTCGCTGATCTCGATAACGACTGGGCTCATCTCTGGCAACGGCGGCTCCGGCGCCCAAATAACCCATTGCGGCCCCGAAACCGGTAGCCAACGTCAAACTGGTGTAGTATGCCCATGGACGACGCTGACGCCCGACCTAATAAAGTCGACGGAATGGGCGGGGTCAGAAGCGGATCACTCTCGGGCACGAGCCCTAAAGATCGGGCGATGACGGTAATGTCGCAGCCGCCAAAAAGCCTGTCGCGCTCTTGCTTATGATAACCAGAAGCATAATACTCCGCCAAGCGGTGAGCCAGGGCGCACGGATGAGGCCGCAGCAGGCAGTACAAGAAAAAAAGGTCCCCCTTGTTGACCTTGTCCCGGCTGTGAAACCGGGGCACGATCGAGGACACAATAATGCGATGCAGGTATCTATACAGGGGGTCTCTGATGGTAGAGGCCTTTTGCGAGGATTTCCCAAAGGGAGTCCTCGCAATAAGCCTCTAGAAACTAATAAGGGTCTGCCTGTCCAAGGCTCTAACCCCCTGTGTATATAAATATGTGACAAGCTCAGGATCGGTGTACAAACCTGCATGGACGGCGAATTGCCTAAGACTCATCCCAAACTCCTGGTGGCCAGGCAGAAGCTAATCTCGTGCTGAGGATGGGCCGGGTCCTCCACGTAATCCGCTGGGTGCGGCCGGAATACGAATGATGCTATAAACAAATCAATTAATAAAAATAACTATTATTAAACTAATATTAATAACAAATCAATTAATAAAAATAACTATTACTAAACTATTATTAATTATTAATAACAATAATTAACTTTTATTAAACAAATTAATTTAAAAAAACAGGCAAAGCGGGGCACTTTGGGCTATGCGCCGCGCTTTGCCTCTGTCTTTTTTATCACAGCGGCGGCACATCGCCGGAAGCCCCCAAATCGAACCCAAACAATGCTCAAATCAACAATTTAATGGAATAAATGAGTAGGGGCCAAGGATCTTACCTAATGAGAGTCGAATCGCCGGAATTGGACATCAAACAAGCTCAAACGAGGCTACTGTGTGTAAATCGCACCTTTAGTATGTGTGTTTTGAAACTTTGTGAGTGTGGGGGTGAAGCAGGCGTTTTTGGGTTAAAACGTGGGTCCAAAGCGCCCTGCTTAGACCAAAGCGAGGCGTTTTGGTTTAAAATTTTTCACTTTTAACCCAAACGCCTGCGTTTTTGGTTAAAACTGAATTTTTTTTGGCAATAAACGTCCCGCTTAGGCCTAAGCGGGGCGCTTTGGCCTTTTTTAATTTGATTTTAATTCAAAAACGCACCTCTGCATGTCGTAACGTGACGTAATTTGCCATTTTATGTCTTTTTGGGGAGTTTATAGTCTATACCTCAAATTCCGGATAAGTTCGGTCAGCTCGGGTGCTGTATTCACGATTTCGTGTGTTTCTCTTTTGATTTCACTTGTAGTCCGACGTGCAGTATTGCATGTATGCGCGCCATACCGGATCAATGTGTATCGTATTTTGTCGTTAAAAGTTGTATTATAACGTTTACTATCTGTATTATTATGACGATTACGTTCGCTATTGTACAAAAGCGCATATAATTAGCAAACCCATACACACACTTGGATCGTAAATGAATTAACATGATTATTATTACACACATTTAACCTACATCTTGAACATATGGCGTTACATTAAGGTCCGGGGGTTTTTACGTTAACATTTCGTACGCGCTGATCTGATCCGTATATAATGTATGCCAAGCAATTGCGCTCTCTGATCTGTTCGCTGTCCATTGGGGGTTTGTGGGTGGCATTGGATACCATCCTCCAAGCTCTACAAGGATGAAATGCCCATTGTCGATGAACACAACTGCAACCACCTGGTGAGGTTGCTCGGATTCGTCTGGCCCGCCCAATAGAGGGAAAATTGTATCGCTCCCACGAATGTCGAAGGTGTGAACAATCACACCGTATCGTTGGGCAATAAGAAACCCCGTCTCAGGCATTGTCATGTAATTTTCGATGCCTGCTCGTCCCACCCCCTCGAATTCGATCATAATGTCCTATGTTTTCCGGATCGAAAACCTGCCTCCAAAGCGATTCATTCATACGTAACTCCATTATAAGTTGTTTCCGGATAGTCCAATACTTTGATTGTTTCATTCCTAACCCAACAGCTACTGATGGAAACCCGCAATGACCTTATGGTCTCACGTCCTTTATTCTCACGATGTATGGATGGAACACTTCAGTAATCTGAGACGCGTAGTTGCGGATCACTATATCCGTCTTAAGACCAAGCTTGATCATCGGGAAATCAGGGTGTTTGTTGAGCAGTTGGGTTTTCTTTTGTCTTCAAGAGTCTTAGGATGATACGTACGAGCTGTGATGAGGGAGATCGTCTGAGGCTTCGAGCCAAGTTTCTTCCGACGGAATATACGATCTTTTTCTGGCCGCTTCAACCTTTCTTTGTTCCTGCGTTTTTAATGTTGGGCGACCGCGAGTTTTCTTCAAAACAACATGAGGTTTTTTATTATTGTTGTCTGGATTGAGGATTTGTTGAAACTTTTCAAAGAAGCTCCTTTTCAGTTGAGGGGGTGTTGGATCGATATGTTGTTCAATTTTTCGAATTCTGCCTCTACATCAATATCCTCTATCTTATTCCTTGCCGATTTGAAGTCAAGCTTCTTCCAGAACACGTCTATCGAATTGATACGGATTTGATGACCTGTGGACGGAAACAAAAATTAGATGGCAAAATCATAACGGCAAAGGTCAAAATAATTAATTACCGTTATTTTCCAACTTTTCCAAGCGACAGGCACATGGCAAACCACAACTGGTAAAAAGTTGGCAACCACAGCTTGAACCGTAGGCTCTCAACCCGTCTTCCTTACGTTTTAGCTCCATATTTAAAAGCTCAATCGCAAATATTGAAACCTTTCTGAGAATATTTTCAAGCATGGGATGATCCTTGTGGTGGTTCATCACTTTTCGGAGGCTTGTTTCAAAGCTAGTTCTAATCTCGGCGTATTGTATGTTAACAACATGATCCACATACAATACAAATTTATCCAGTGTGTTGCGATGACTTGGAAAGAGACTTTTTAGTCTTGGATGCATGCCCTCAACCCTGTTGGTCGTAGTTTGGTGAAAGTTAATAGTTTTGTTAGTCCAGCAAGATACAAACTTTTCACGGTATGGATCTAACCAGGATTTCCTCAACTAATCAAAAACCTCTTAAATTAAAAAAACGTAAATAGTGAGTTTTTGTTATTATATAAAAACGTCAATAGTCAGTTGAACATAATTATGTAAGAAATACTCATGTTCACGGCCATCTTCTTTCAGCTGTGCTTCAAGGTTTTCCAAGTTATACCTGTATATTTCCTCAGTCGTAGATTCGCACAATGTCCAAAATGAACGTACGAATTCTTTCCACTGCTTGTCAGAGAATTTCTTCTTGCTATTCTTGTTAATATTTTGTTGAATATGGAACCGACAAAGATACTTCTGCGCTTTTGGGAAAACTTGTTCACACGCGTTAATTAGCGCAAACTCCCTATCTGTTAAAATCACGCGCGGCTCCATACAGCCTGCCAACATATACTTGATCCTCTGCAGCACCCATTGGTAATTCTCTAACTTCTAAGCGGAAATTACCGCACCAGCAGCCGTAAACGATTTGTTTGTCGACGTCATTCCTACGACCTGAACAAACGGCAGGTTGTACATGTTCGTTTTGTAGGTGGCGTCAATCATTAGCACATGCGGGAAGGCACACCACATAGTGAATGATTTTTTGTGAACAAAGAAGACATCTTCAACTAGTTTGATATCTCATTCGTGCACATGTAATAAGTGTAATCTTTTTCACGAAGAATGTTTTCAAGTTTTTGCATCGGAGACTTACCGACATTTTTTCTGACATTGATCTTCTAAACAACATTATGTATATCTTTCGGAATAGCTTTCTATCTGGTTTGTTTTTTGTCAGCGTTCGCCAGATACTGCGGTTGGGAATATCTTGCTCTGCCAGATGCTCAACCATTAATTTATCATCCGAAGAAAGCCTCCTCGCATACGTATGACCTTCTAGGTTTTCGATAGGAGTGTGGTTGTGCTTCGCCTTCGTCACCTCGATCTTCCAAACCTTACCGTTTGATTTCGAAAACCCGATCATCTCGAATGGGCAGCCTATTTTCTTGCTACCCGTTTTCCTCTATGTAGCTATACTCTTATGCTCCCCACCAAGAGTGCATTGAAACCAAACCTTGTAATTCTCTCCTCTTTTATTCGACCTCTTGATCACAATGAGGTAACGCATTGTCTTTTGCTGTGTCTTGTACCCAACGCACAAACTCTTTACGTGACGAAAACTTCTGCGTTGTATCAAACGAAAACGTAACCAGGTAACAACCTTCCTCGTCAATTGACACATCCTCCTGCTCTCCATCGTCACCGAGTTCCGAATAGACTTGATGTTCAAAGCTCTGCTCACAACCGTGACCAAAGTCGGGATAGTTTGGAAGACTGTACGAATATTCAGCCTGAGGATACGCTTTGCCTCCGTATCCGTAATTCGAATAACCTTGTTGTGCGTACGGGTCCTCCACAGGGATATTCAAATCCAGCTCCACCGTGTTATCCCGATAACGAATGCCAGATACAACCTCCTCCTCCTCCCTCAAGTTGGACAAGACTAGGTTTCTCATACGTGTCGGAAATGGCGGTCCCATCGTAAGAGTCAGGAACAACTGACACGTTAGAATATTCACTGAAAAGATAGTTACTTAACCACGACATCGTAACCGTGCGTTATTTTGATGAAACACAAGTAACACAGAAAAACCCCACGTATGTCTAGAAACAAATATAATGAGTTTGTATCGAATGCGTTAACTCTTCTCCCGGGCAAGCTTTAAAGGCAAATATTTGGGGTCGAAGCGCCCCGCTTTGGCCAAAGCACGACGCTTAGGGGTCACGGGACAACATCGTACCTGGTCAAACCTCGTATCACCTTTATGTCACTCAGACATCAGTCACTTCATCTTTTGTTTGGTAAAGTAACCCTAAACGCCCTGCTTTGCCCAAAACGGGGCGCTTTGGGGTGTGAAAATAAGTTTGTCCGTGTGTGACTAGCAAGGTCCTAAAAGAAATGTGTTTTGGTTATGATGTGATAATGGAATGGAACATTTCAAAGAAATGTAACTCTTTTCAAATATAACAATTTCATTACTTGGTAAGGGGTGCTTTTTTTCATTTCTTCTAGAATTGGATATAAAATATAAATTATTATTATATGTATATCTATACTAATACTAATTCTTACATATTTACTATTCTTTTTTACGTATACCAAACCATTTGGGGGAGTATTGCCAGGCAGCTCCCTGAAACTCCCCTAATGTTCCAATCAATTTACTATTTTTTTCTAATTTTAAATTATGATTTCGTCCTCAGTTCAAAAATACATTTATGCCCCCGACTCAAAATAAAATTACGCTTTTACCCGCATCTAAAACTTACGATTTTCCCCTCGTTCAAAATTACGATTTTATCCCCAGTTTAAAATCACAATTTTGCCCCCGCTCAAAATAAAATTATAGTTTTGCCCCAGCTAAAAATTACTATTTTACCCTCGGTTCACAATTATAATTTTGCCTCTAGTTAAAAAAATATGGTTTTGCCCCAGCTTAAAATTACGATTTTGCACTTAGTTCAAAATATGATTTTGCCTCTATTTCAAAAATTAAGAATTTGCCCTCAGCTAAAAATTACGTTTTTGCCCAAGTTCAAAATAAAATTACACTTTTGCCCCCAACTCAAAATAACGATTTTGCCCTTAATTCAAAATTTTGATTTTGCCCATTAAAAATAAAATTATGTTTTTGCCCCAGCTTAAATTTATGATTTTGCCCTTAGTTCAAATTTGTATTATGATTTTGCTCCAAGTTGAAAATTACGAATTTGCCCCTGCGCACATTTACGGTTTTGCCCCTACTTCAAATTTACAGTTTTGCCATCACTTTAGCTTTTGGCAAATTACGAATTTACCCCAATAAAAAATTACAGTATTACCATCATTTTAGTTTTTTTTCTTTTGCAAAACTATAAAAGTGATTTGTTTTAATTGGTTCATTCGATTTAACTTTTCTCCGTGTCAAGGAACTGCCTAACACTTGCTCATTAGTCCTGACAAAATATAGTTTTGCCCTGAGCTCAAAATTACGGTCTTGTCATGCTATAGTTTTTTTTCTAGCAAAATTTAGTAGTGTTTTTTTTAATTGGTTGAAAATTATTCAGCCATCGCCCCGCAACGCAGGCGGGCATCAACTAGTATATTAGTATATTTCAAAAAATTATTATTAAATTTTTACCATTAAATATATTATTATTGTTGTTGTTGTTAGGGAACTAATAATCACATATGGTGTATATACTGATCGGGCTGTATAACCTTATACGGCCCTTATACACCGTGTGAGAGTAAGATTTCAGGGTGGTCGTATATAATGTATACGATGACTTTATATGGGTCGTATAAAGTTATATGGCTTGTATACTTCGAATTTCAATTTTTTTGTTTTTTACTGTTTGACACAACGTATTATTCCTCGATACGCGTGCGACTAGACGTAATATTCTTCGATTCGATGTTACATTCCTCGATTCTCGTGCAAGTTATGTGATTAGACGTTAGATTCCTTGATATTAGTGCAAGTTATTTGATTCGACATTAGTTTCCTCGATTCGCATGTTAATCATTCGAAACGATGTAATATTCCATAAAAACCTCTATATAAATGACACTAATCTTATTCATTTTCTTTTAACTATATTCGTTTCTTCTATATTTCTCTGTATTCAAATTATTTTAAGCTATCAATGTCGTTTTAGGGTAACTTTTTTCGGTAGTGACTCGAGTCGAATTAGAGGAGTTATGATAACAATCAAAATAACAATCGGTTTGTTTGATCTAAATGCTCCGTTTGATCTCAATCTTGCGTCTGATGCAAGTCGTGATCCTTGGGGTTTGGATGCCTTTTAGGCTAATTATGCTGGTTAGTATCCATCCCCCCCCCCCCCCGTTAGTTTTGAATCCCCTCCTGGTAGTGGTGGATCGCTTGCTGATAGTTTTCAATCTCCTCCCGATGGTGGACCGTCCGAGGGTCCAAAGGGTGACCTGGAACCTAGGGAGTTTGAAACCGATCAGGTATAACATTTAATTATACATTTATTTATCGTACATTTAATATTTACTATTTATACGTTTGATGTCGATTTCATTATCATCTTAGTTCATCCAAAAACTACACATAACATCTTATTCAATAAAATTATTCATTAATTTACACATATAAGTGTTTTTGTTAGAAATTCGATAGCATGGATGAATTGGTGGAGTGGTGTAGAGAAGTCAGGCGCCAAAATGGGTACGTCATTATCACCAAACGCACGATCTACGAGAAACCCCAAGCGGCCAGCCGTTAAAAATTTAGCTTACTTACGATTGTGCCGGCCAGCACAAGTCAATAGCCACGATAAGATGTAGCAGGACCAGGAAAACCGGTTGTGAGTTCTAACGGATCGGGACATACAAAAAGAGGTCATGTTTTTTGGGATCTAAGGGTTGACAAAACTAAGCATAACCATGAACCGTTTCTGTATCCAGAGGGACTCCATCCCTAATGAGGCTGACTCCAGCAGAAGTGAGGACGTTGGAGCAACTGACATATCAGAACATGTAACCACACGACATTCTTACTACCATTAAAGAACAGAACCCCGAAAACTTCTTAACAAGAAGTACCATATACAACACGTGGGCTACATTGGGTCGACTGGAGCAAGTCAGCGAGACTACAATGCATGTACTTTTCCAGCGGTTGAACAAAGTTGGGTTTGTTTTCTTCCACGGGACATCTGAAAATGACGAAAGGGTACAAGATGTTTTCTTTATCCACCCAAAGTCGAACAGGTTGTGGCGCGCCTTCCCGCATGTGTTGCTTATAGACTCCACCTACAAGAAGCACCGGTACAATATGCCGCTAGTTCAGATTACCGATGTCACATCCACGTACTTATCGTTTTGCGTTGCACATGCGTTCATAACTAACGAGAAAGAGGAAAACTTCACGTGGGTGCTACAGAGGTTGAAAGGCTCATTGGACAGTGTTATGGAGCCCCGTGTAATAGTAACAGACAAAGATCTTGCCCTAATGAACGCATGTGCAAGCGTGTTTCTAAACGCTAAACATTCACTGTGTAGGTGGCACATATAACAAAGCATCGCCAAATATTGCAAGCTAAGCTTTAAAAAGAAAGAAGCCTGGGAAAAGTTTGTATACAAGTGGGGCATGCTGATTAACTCAACGACAGATGTTGACTACACCTACTTGTACGAGCGAATACGAACAAAACTGCCAAGCAAAAAACGCAATGGTAACTTTCCTAGTAATTTTCTTATTAATCGAACTTCTCTGACTTGTCTTGACTGCACTTCACTTTGTTTTCAGAGATTATGGATTACTTGTTTTCAAACTGGTTAGAACCATTTAGAGACCGGTTTTTGTCTTTCTGGAGTGACCAACATCTGCACTTTGGACAACGTACAACAAACAGGGTAGAGAGTCTACATGCCCTTTTGAAGAAATACCTCGATGAACCCAAGAACACACTGGATAAAGTTGTACCGCTTATCGATCAGCTCATAAGAAACCAGGTGACAGAAATAAAAGGCAACATTGAAGCAAGTAGGAGGCGAACAATGGATCACCATAACAAATCAGTATTTGATCTCATATGAAAGAAGGTTTCACATGCATGCCTGGACCTGTTATCCAAAGAAGTAAAAGTTATAGAAATCTTAAAAGAATCTAACGGTACATGCGCGTGCCATTTGTTTACAAGTTGTGGGTTGCCATGCCCGTGCCGGTTGCTACCGTATATACGGAAACATATACATTCTTCGACCAACCACGTCTTATAATAAAAGCATTTCATGACGCAATGATTTTCACATTTTCTGTTGTTTCCGTTGGAGTCGATAGATCCCTTTTGGCAAAAGCTAGATTTGAAATCTCTAAACAAAGGGTGCGAGGAGGAGTATTTCGATGTAGACAACGAACTAGCGAATCTAAGACAACGCATAATGGGGCAGCCAAGAGAAATAAAGATAAACTTGTTTCAAAAGATAAAGGAGTTGGTTCATCCCAATCAGACAAAGGTCAAACAGCCAGTCGTGCAGAAAAACCCACGGGGTCGTCCAACTTTAAAGGCTCAGCAACAAAGGATGGTTGATTCGTTAGTGGAGCCTTCTAGACACAGTTTTATTTCATTGGCAGACGCGTATGGTGATTCACTAGGCATTGCAACACAAGAGTCATACAACGAACCTGCAAGGCACAACTCATTTGTCGAGTGACAAAGTTATCATCGTGAAGCACCGACGTTCATCGACGAGATTGCAAAGGGCACAAGTCAAAGGAAATTGAAAAATAAGGTGGAAAAATCAATGGAACATGCATTGACCTTACCTTTACAACCTGCAGTACAACTTAGCCTATTCAATCACTACAAACAGTTCATTCCACCTTGCTTCCATCCATACCTAAATCACATACAAGATGTTCAGGGCGATGGTAATTGTGGGTTCCGAGCTATAGCGGTCGGCTTGTCGCGTCATGGGATGGAGTGGCCGATAATACGGCAGGAGCTTCTAGGTGAGTGCAACTGGTACTACGACATGTGGAATACAATCAATTCATATGAGTTTCAGTTAGTTCGAAACTTCTTAGATTGGGACGGTATAGATATTGCATCGAGTCATAAGTGGCTGATGATGCCTTTCACGGGGGCCATGATAGCTAAGCGGTGGAATGTCATTTGTCACTTATTAAGCGATGTCGGTTGTGCTACGTTTTTCCCATGTTGACAACAGCCGAACATAGTATTCCTCATCAAACCCTTTCGCTCATGCATGTTAACAATAACCATTTTATTCACGTCAGATTAGAAAGGGAATATCTAATGCCTATCCCGTCAGGATACTGGCGACAACCGACACGGCGTACACCAGTAGTGAGTTGGGAAAACTTTTACAAGGAACACATAATTCAATATCAGAAGATTGTTGATGAATACACGACGAGTGAATTCGTGGATTTAGGTGCTCTATGAATTGGAATGTTATTTCATGTTTTGACAATTTGTAATGATGTGAGTGAATTAAATGCATCTATGGACATATTCGCTCTAAACACATACCG
Organism: Scalesia atractyloides; assembly: GCA_947069175.1. Classification (NCBI taxonomy): domain Eukaryota; kingdom Viridiplantae; phylum Streptophyta; class Magnoliopsida; order Asterales; family Asteraceae; genus Scalesia; species Scalesia atractyloides. The sequence goes on from CAMTDV010000025.1 coordinate 41,668,353, forward strand.
ACTGCGTTTTCATCCATTCCACATACCGGTAGTTCGTTAGGACTCAAACAAACGACCAGTTGATAAACATAAAGCAAAATGCATGATAGATGTCAATCAAAGTTGTAATGATGTTAACGAATAAATGTAGTTGTTTCCAACACCGGTAGGTAATAATAGATTGCGTTTAATGCTGAGATTTATAAGATATATTAAATGGATGTATCGACATACAATCTCAGAACACATATTGCCTGCGTTTTCGTCAATCACACATACAGTAAAAAAAATTGTTAACCGTATACGTCCCGTATACAAAACAAAAAACAGTGCTCGTATATTGTGTATACGAGAGAAAAAAAAATATTAATTATTGTATACGGCCCGTATAACGTTATACGACCCACATACAATTAGAAAAAGATCGTATAATATACTGTACGCCACATATCCACCATACGACCTCAATTTCACTAAAATTCTCTCGGTTGTCTTTTGGATCGTTCTTCGGCGTTCGTTATGTTTTCTTTTATTACGGTACGTTTGTTAGGCTCGTTCATAGAATAGACTTTCAGATTCGTAACTTGTTAGATTATGGTATCGTATAGCATAACGAATAACGTAGATTAGCGTATGAAATTTATTGTTTGATTGAATTTGAATAAAAATAAACTGAATTTGAAAAAAAACTAAAAATTCAAGCGTATACGGCCGTATACGTTGTATACGATCATATACAACTTGAATATTCAAAATGTATACGATCGAGGTCGGGAACGCGGACGGGGACGAGGAGGTTGTAGTCGATTTTACTAAGATGACGCAGTTTGTTTGTGATATCCCCCGAGGTACGATTGCCTATAGGTTTTTGGGCAGATTACGCGAGATGGAGCTGGATGCACTCCAGACCATTGATATTAGTTTTTTTGACCAAGAGTGGATCGATCGGCCGGGAGTTCTTGCCAGCTGACTCCACGTGGGTTCGTTTAGTTGAGGCCGCCCGAGAGCAGGCCCACAGAGAGATTACTTTAATGTTTTTATGTACTTTTGCTTTAACGGACACCTGGGGTGGGGGTTTACAACATTTTTTGGATACCACCACAGTTTATTTTACTCTTTGCGGGGTGAGTTGCCGGATGACACTCCTAGAGTTCGTTGTTGCCTTGGGTCTGTACTCATAGGAGGACTCAGTATCCCGATATTTTTGGATGTACCGACCACCATGTCCACAGAAGTGTTGTGGGCATTATTGGGACTGGGGACTTCGCGACACCGCGTTCGCGGTCCCTGAAGGCGCGGGTGTCGTGCGTTTACGACCCGTTACATCGATACCTACATCGGTGTATCGCCGTGACGATCGTGGGTCGTCACGATAGCAGGGAGTGGGTCACCCAAAGTGACCTGTTCTTCTTGCACAACTTATTTACCGGTGGGGGGGGGGGATTTGGCGTACAAGTTGGCCACATTCTTCGTCGAGTACTGACGTGTGTCGAGTGTTGTTAATTTTTATGTATATTTTAGGCACTTTTTTTCTAAAGAATCAAGCTTTAGTAAGAAGAATGACCACATTCTTCGTCGAGTACTGACGTGTGCCAGCTGCAGTAAGAGGCACGACCCCGTGTTGAGCCTGCACGACCCGTGCTGTAGCGTGCAGAAAATGCAAAAACAAACGAGAAACATCCTAAAAATTAAAAAGAAAAGATAAAAAATGATTAGGCCGTCTATTTTAAGCTTTCTTAAAATCCTTGTGTCCCTGGCAACGGCGCCAAAAATGTAACATTTGTCAAAAACGGGTTTCCAAAACCCGCTCCGTTTTGTAACCGAATATCAAGTTATAAATGTCACGTTGTGTATTTATGGTTATTTTGATTTTTAATGATACATAATTAATAAACAAACTAAACTATAAAAATTATTTTTGATAAAAAGTGAAAACAAAATAAATAAAAATAAAATGTTGCTGCCGGGGCTCGAACCCGGGTCAGTCGGAATTGAAATCCAAAGACTTAACGCTCACACACATCACCGCTCCGCCACTTGTTGTTTTCTGTCAACTCTAGGAAACAAATAACTCTTATACACAAACCTAGTTAAACCGGTTGCGCCAACTGAAAACCGAAATCGGCAATTCAACCGTCTAAACGTTTGATTAATCGCAAATTCAGGTTTATAACCATGCACCGACAAATCCTAATCAATTCGGATTTGAATGAACTTCAATTTTGATTATGATCGGTTTTTATAACCGAAAATGATCAATGTCTGATTTACTTCAATCAATACCCTTCTCGCGACTCAGAAACATCATACAAACCTTCCATTTCACTTTCGTCATATATTCAGTCCATCAGAAAGCTTAAATCAACTCGCCGGAAATTTCTGCAAGTTCGCCGGAAAACCGTATTCAACATCAAAACGGTAAGTCTTTCAATACCGTCGTAGTCTAACAATTGTCAAGCTATTTCTAACTCAAACCATTCGCTTGAAATCGAATTCAGACGCTACTATCAAATATACCAGTTCGCCGGAAAAGTTCTGGAAATTTTTATTTCCGTCTGTGAAACGGTAAGGACCTTCAAACACACTGTTAACGTTTGTTTATCACTTCAATTCCACGATTGGCTAATCAAAACGGTTAATTGTTTTGTTCAGTTGAGGTGCACAAAAACAGAGCGACGCATTGCCGGAAATTCTGTGATAAATCATTCCTATGGTATGTTTGCATCCAACACCGTCTCTGCTATTACATTTTTTAGTCTTATGAATGATTGATAATCGTAAAATCAAGAAACGGATTAGTAACACAGTCGACTGTAAATTGAGTGAAGAAGACGAAGATAGTTAAGTTATAAGTTTATTTAAAATCAGTAATATGAAGGGTTAGACACACAGTCCAGTGGTGGACTGTGTGCAAATAATACGCGCATGTCACGAGTTCGATCCCTGATACACGCACTCTTTATGTAATAAAATGCCTTTTTGTTTAAAACTGAACCGGGTTAATCTTTGTTAGTTGTTAAGTATAATAAAAACCGAAATATTAACCAGGTTAGACACACAGTCTAGCGGTGGACTATGTGCAACACTAACTCGCACGTCACGCGTTCGAGTCTGGTTAACAGCACCGGTTCGATGATTTAAAATCTTTTTAAAAACAAATGAATTTTGAATAAATCGAATTAGTATATAAATATAATTAAAAACAAGATTATTTCGGGTTAGACACGTAGCTCAGCTGGTAGAGCTGCGTGCACGCGTAGGGAGGTCTCGGGTTCGAGTCTCACCCAGCGCATACTTGCACACTGACCGAACCGGTCAACAGGTCAACAAGTCAACGGTCAACGCAAAAATAAACAATTTTTTTATATTTTTATTTATTTAATTTAATTTAAAATCAATTAAAAATACTTAAAAATAATATTTTTAAAGATAGAAAATAGCCTTAAACTCACAAAAGTATATCTAAAAATTCCATTAAAATCCTTAATAAAATCCATTCATTTACTATATTTTCCGTTATTATTTAGGTTAGTTATTTCTCGTTGTTCCGCTCTTCCAATTCGTGCGCATCTCACCATCTCCAATCCAACGCACCCAATGTGAGTGAATCTTTACAAATTACCCGTTTTAATCACGTTTTGGGTGTATCATGTGTCTTGCTATATATTATATTTAATCATTGTGCATACATCATATCATGAACATGTGTATTCAGTTTGTTTCAACTGTTGTGTGGTTACTGTTAGATGCAATTTGTTATTTTCAGTACATGCAATTTCATAGGCCGCCGCTCCCCATTACATTATGAGCGTTGAGCATGTTCCCCATTACATTATGAGCGTGAACCTGGCGTGCCCACATACGATCGGCTCCGTTTGATTGAGCCTTGATCGCACAGACATTTTTCATTTTCAGTACATGCAATACGATCGGCTCCGTTTGATTGAGCCTTGATCGCACAGTTTCATTCATGTTATTTATTGTATGATGTTGGTATGTTAATATATGCTATCATATGTTATTGTATGTTATAGTTGTGATTGCAAATTGCTACTGCCTGATTATTTACATTTGCTCATTTATGATTATGCACAATTTTTCATTGATAAACTAACAAGTAAATCAATAATAAATGTTTATCTAACAAGGTTCACTCGCCAACTTATGTTGACCCAAAAACCCCCATTTTTACACATGATACAGGTGAACCAGCTGCAGCCAGAAACACTTAGGATTGGATTAGAAGAATAAAATGATTTAGAGTTTGGAACTATTTTGTTTGGTTATTTTCTTTGTAATGTATGGACATGTTTGGATTATTTGGAATGTAACTTTGACTTTAATAAATATGAAACATATTAGTAAATATCATGAGCTTTGGTGATAACCCAATTATGCCCCGATTCTTATTCCGCTGCGGGTCGGGGTGTGACAGATTGGTATCAGAGCCATGACTATAGGGATATAGGATAGGTTATTAGACCCTTAGAGCCTATACTATAGTGATTAGAAATTTTTAAGATTTTTGTGTGTTACATGCCAAATTTCATGATGTTTATATGTTTTATGTTAAATGTTACATTCAATGTTATGCAAGCATGTTCATAAGTATATACTATCATATAATGCCTATCATAAATCATATTCTCATAACATATCACATCCATGAAAGCACACACCACATCATGATTGCTTTTACAATGATTTTTGTGTTTTCAAATCTCATCAAAGTGAGTTTTCATGACGGGCATGTAGTAACTGGAAGGGTACCAGTACCGGTAGTCGGAACGTCCTGTCTAGGCTGGCATTCGTATAAATCCAAAATAAAGGACCAGTTTGCCTACCTGGGGACTAACGATGAGAGTACGAAGTACCTATTAGGCCAAAGCATGCTATACCAAACGTCGTGTGAGCTAACCCCACTTTGAGTTGTCATTGTGCCTACACCTGGACACATTCCGACCATACATCTCGTAAACATATTTTGTGGTTTGCATTCGGGTGATGCAAGTGTTAAAGCCAATACTAATGTGAATCCTACCAAGCCAATAGCCATGGGGGCCCACATGACTATATAGGTGAAGGTGGGGGACATTTGAGGCCCAACATGAGCAAACCCAAGACATCCTATGGATGTAGTTGCATTATTGATATTTATGTTATTTTCGTTTTTCTTAAAGACACATGACACCTAAAAAGACTCCATAAACTCACAATCTTCTTATGTATGTTCCTGTAGATGTCGTCCAGACAACAACGAAGGGGTAAAAGATCAGGAAGGTCTCAGGAACGCTTGGCCACACAAATCGTGAAACAAATGGCCACGATACTGCCTGACATTGTGGTCCAAGTACAACAAGCACTCGCTACAAATCCTACTAATCCTCCCCAACAACATGACCAGAACATCGACAACCCTCCTACCAGCAAGTGCTCATATAAACATTTCAAGTCTTGTGATCCTCCTAAATTTGAAGGGACCGAAGGTGTCACTGCTCTCCTCCACTGGTTTGAGGATATGGAAAACACTTTTCTCAACTGCGATTGTCCTGAGGATCGCAAGGTTCGATACGCCACCGGAAGACTATTTGGGGTAGCTCTTACCTGGTGGAATACTGAAAAAGGGAAGAGGGGAATTGATGATGCAATGGCCTTAACTTGGGAGGAATTAAGGGAAATCATGACTAGGCGTTTCTGTCCTAGCAGTGAAATTAAAAAGTTGGAGGACGAATTTCATTCTTTAAAGCAGAAGGAGGGAGACCACACCACCTATAACAAGAGTTCTTAGAGTTGAACCAAATGGTTCCAAATTTGTTCACCCCAACTTATCGTCTGATCGAGCATTATATTCGAGGACTTCCCTCGAAAATTCAGGATTCAGTCCTCAGCATTTCACTGGTAACACTTGAAGCTGCTATGGAGCTAGCAACTGAACTGATCGAGAATCGAATTCGCAACGGGAAGTTTAAAGAAGAGAAAAAGAAAGCCCCTGTTGAGGGTCAAACTTCAAACCATCCCATCTCTTCCTCTAAGTTTGCTAACAAGAGGAAGCGCAACACCAGAAACTTCGCTGTTACACAAACCAACTCCCCTATTCCTGCTGCACCCATTACTCAAGTTGCCCCTTCACCCGCACCATACAAAAGACCTTACACTGGCCCGTTACCAAAATGCAACCGTTGCCAATATCACCATTCTCCTGATCATCCTTGCCAATATTGCACCGGCTGTGGTCGCGCAGGTCATACTGTTGAAACCTGCCGCATGCCTCAGCGAACGAACCGCCACCAGCCTTCAACCCAAACCCACCAACAAATAATGGGTCAAGCCCAACAACCCCTACTATTACCACCCACCCAACATTTAGCCCAAACATATTACCAACCCAATTATCCTATGGGTCAACCAATGCGGGCTTGCTACAATTGCGGAGACCCAAGCCATTTCAGAAACACTTGTCTAAGGTTGGTAAACATTATTCATGCTCAGGCCCAAGCCAACCCGGTGAATCAAGCGAACCAAGCTCCTCCACCTGCAAGAGGAAGAGCTTTCAATATCAACGCTAATCAGGCTAGGGCTGACGGCAATGTGGTTAACGGTACGTTCCTTATAAATGGTAGATATGCATCTATGTTATTTGATACTGGTGCGGATAGAAGTTTTGTGTCCTTAGAATTTGAACCTATCTTAAACCAAAATCGGGATAAGCTCATGGAATCCATAACGGTAGAAGTTGCTGACGGGAAACCAGTTTCATTAAACTCTATTATACGCAACTGTACACTCACCTTAAACGACCACGATTTCTCAGTCGACCTTATTCCTATGAAGTGGGAAGTTTCGATATCATAATTGGTATGGACTGGCTCAGTCAACATCAGGCAGAAATTGTATGTCGCGAAAAGTTTATACGTATTCCTCTTTCAAACGGTCAGACTCTTCGAATCTTTGGAGAAACCTCGTCGAAAGGGCTCAGCTTAATGTCTTGTCTCCAAGCTCAAAAATATCTTCGCAAAAATTATGTCGCGTTTTTAGCTCATATCATCAAAAAGGGAACCATGGAGAAGAAACTTGAAGACATCCCTGTAGTAAAAGATTTCCCGCAAGTTTTTCCTGACGACATTTCAGGACTCCTCCAGTTAGAGAAGTCGAATTCCGTATTGATCTTATACCTGGTGCTACACCAGTTGCAAAGTCTCCTTATAGGTTAGCCCCCTCTGAAATGCAAGAGCTAGCCAGTCAATTACAAGAGTTGACTGACAAGGGATTCATACGTCCCAGCTCATCGCCTTGGGGTGCACATGTCCTTTTTGTAAAGAAGAAAGATGGATCGTTTCGTATGTGCATCGACTACAGAGAGCTCAACAAATTAACAATCAAGAATCACTATCCTTTACCTCGCATTGATGATCTTCTTGACCAACTTCAAGGTGCCAGCTACTTTTCCAAAATCGACCTTCGATCTGGTTATCATCAACTTAGGGTGCATGAAGAAGACGTCCCAAAGACCGCATTTCGAACTCGTTATGGCCATTATGAATTCATGGTCATGCCATTTGGTTTAACCAACGCTCCAGCAGTCTTCATGGACCTAATGAACAGAGTCTGCAAACCTTATCTTGATCGATTTGTTATAGTTTTCATCGACGACATTCTTTTTTATTCGAAGTCTAAATCTGATCATGAGCGTCATCTTCGACTTATCCTTACACTTCTGGAGAATGAAAAGCTTTACGCCAAATTCTCCAAATGCGAATTCTGGTTAAAAGAGGTGCAATTCCTCGGACATGTAGTCAATGACAAGGGAATACATATCGACCCCTCAAAGATCAAAGTGGTACAAGAATGGCAAGCTCCACGTACACCAACTGAAGTAAGATCTTTTCTTGGTCTAGTTGGCTATTATCGTCGTTTCATTTCAAACTTCTTTCGCATTGCTGTACCACTCACGGCTTTAACTCATAAGGGAAAACCTTTCATATGGGGACCCAAGCAATAAGAAGCCTTCCAAACCCTTAAACAAAAACTTTGTGATGCACCAATCCTCACTCTTCCTGAAGGTTGTGATGATTTCGTGGTCTATTGCGACGCGTCAGGGCAAGGATTAGGCTGCGTTCTAATGCAAAGAGGAAAAATTATAGCTTATGCTTCGAGACAACTCAAGACGCATGAGAAGAACTACACCACCCATGACCTAGAACTTGGAGCCGTTGTGTTCGCTCTTAAGATATGGAGACATTATCTCTATGGTACTAAGTGTGAAATATACACTGACCACAAGAGTCTTCAACATATCTTCAACCAAAAGGAGTTAAACATGAGGCAACGAAGATGGGTCGAACTTCTAAATGACTATGACTGTGAAATTCGGTACCACCCTGGCAAAGCAAATGTGGTGGCTGATGCACTCAGTCGAAAGGGTTATGCGAACTCCATTCGTCTTCTATGTTCGCAAATCATATCTGACATTAAAGATCAAATTCGAGAAGCCCAACATGTTTCAGTAACGGAAGATGATGTACGAAAGGAGATGTCCTGTGGAGCTGAACTTAAAATTGAAACTAAATCTGACGGTATTCTGTACTACCTAGATCGTATCTGGATTCCTGACCACAATAATCTTCGTGAAATTCTTATGAATGAAGCTCACAAAACGCGATACTCTATACACCCAGGAGCCGATAAGATGTATCAAGAACTACGATATACCTATTGGTGGCCTGGAATGAAGAAGGATATTGCTGTTTTTGTTTCTAAGTGCCTTACATGTTCCAAGGTGAAAGCTGAACACCAAAGACCCTCAGGACTTCTGGTCCAACCTGAAATACCTGTATGGAAGTGGGAAAATATAACCATGGACTTCATTACCGGGTTACCTCGCACTTCTGGTGGGTATGACACTATATGGGTAATAATTGACCGACTTACAAAATCAGCTCACTTTATTCCTATCCGCGAAGATTTCAAGAACGAAAAGCTTGCTCGTATTTATATCAGCGAAATCGTAAGCCGACATGGGGTACCGTTAAGCATTATTTCTGATCGTGATGGTCGTTTCACTTCACGAACATGGCAAGCAGTACAAGTCGCTATGGGTACGCGATTAGATCTCAGTACCGCCTATCACCCTCAAACTGATGGTCAATTTGAACGCACCATTCAAACTCTTGAAGATATGCTTCGAGCATGTGTTATAGACTTCAAGGGAAATTGGGACGCTCATCTACCATTAGTTGAATTTTCGTACAACAACAGCTATCATTCAAGTATCGGCATGGCACCTTTTGAAGCCTTATATGGTCGTAAGTGCCGATCTCCAGTATGTTGGCACGAAATTGGGGAAGCTCAAATCACTGGTCCAGAATTGATCCAAGAAACCACAGACAAGATCCATCAAATCCGAAACAATCTTCTAGTGGCTCAAAGTCGTCAAAAGAGTTATGCAGATAAACGACGGAAGCCTTTAGAGTTTAACATTGGTGATCATGTACTTCTAAAAGTATCACCGTGGAAGGGAGTAGTTCGTTTTGCTCAAAAAGGCCAGCTAGCACCACGCTACGTTGGACCTTTCAAGATACTCGAAAGAGTAGGACCTGTAGCATACAAGCTTGGTCTACCAGAAGAACTCAACAGGATTCATCCCACATTCCACGTGTCGAACTTGAAGAAGTGCCTCGCTGATGAAAACCTCCACATTCCTCTGGAAGATATTCAGATTGACGAATCTGTGCATTTTATTGAAAGACCTGTAGAGATCATGGATTTCGGAGAAAAACGTTTACGGCGAAGTCGCATTCCAATTGTTAGGGTACGCTGGGAGTCGAAACGGGGACCTGAGTTTACTTGGGAACGTGAAGACTCAATGCGCGAAAAATACCCACATATTTTTCCTACTACTTCTTAAAATTTCGGGACGAAATTCCTAAAAGTAGGGGATACAGTAACATTTGTCAAAAACGGGTTTCCAAAACCCGCTCTGTTTTGTAATCGAATATCAAGTTATAAATGTCACGTTGTGTATTTATGGTTATTTTGATTTTTAATGATACATAATTAATAAACAAACTAAACTATAAAAATTATTTTTGATAAAAAGTGAAAACAAAATAAATAAAAATAAAATGTTGCTGCCGGGGCTCGAACCCGGGTCAGCCGGAATTGAAATCCAAAGACTTAACGCTCACACACATCACCGCTCCGCCACTTGTTGTTTTCTGTCAACTCTAGGAAACAAATAACTCTTATACACAAACCTAGTTAAACCGGTTGCGCCAACTGAAAACCGAAATCGGCAATTCAACCGTCTAAACATTTGATTAACCGCAAATTCAGGTTTATAACCGATGCACCGACAAATCCTAATCAATTCGGATTTGAATGAACTTCAATTTTGATTATGATCGGTTTTTATAACCGAAAATGATCAATGTCTGATTTACTTCAATCAAGACCCTTCTCGCGACTCAGAAACATCATACAAACCTTCCATTTCACTTTCGTCATACATTCAGTCCATCAGAAAGCTTAAATCAACTCGCCGGAAATTTCTGCAAGTTCGTCGGAAAACCGTATTCATCATCAAACGGTAAGTCTTTCAATACCTTCGTAGTCTAACAATTGTCAAGCTATTTCTAACTCAAACCATTCGCTTGAAATCGAATTCAGACGCTACTATCAAATAATACCAGTTCGCCGGAAAAGTTCTGGAAATTTTTATTTCCGTCTGTGAAACGGTAAGGACCTTCAAACACACTGTTAACGTTTGTTTATCACTTCAATTCCACAATTGGCTAATCAAAACGGTTAATTGTTTTGTTCAGTTGAGGTGCACAAAAACAGATGCCGGAAATTCTGTGATAAATCATTCCTACTGGTATGTTTGCTTCAACATCGTCTCTGCTATTACATTTTTTAGTCTTATGAATGATTGATAATCGTAAAAGCAAGAAACGGATTAGTAACACAGTCGACTGTAAATTGAGTGAAGAAGACGAAGATAGTTAAGTTATAAGTTTATTTAAAATCAGTAATATGAACGGGTTAGACACATAGTCCAGCGGTGGACTGTGTGCAAATAATACGCGCATGTCACGAGTTCGATCCCTGATACACGCACTCTCTATGTAATAAAATGCCTTTTTGTTTAAAACTGAACCGGGTTAATCTTTGTTAGTTGTTAAGTATAATAAAAACCGAAATATTAACCAGGTTAGACACACAGTCCAGCGGTGGACTGTGTGCAACACTAACTCGCACGTCACGCGTTCGAGTCTGGTTAACAGCACCGGTTCGATGATTTAAAATCTTTTTAAAAACAAATGAATTTTGAATAAATCGAATTAGTATATAAATATAATTAAAAACAAGATTATTTCGGGTTAGACACGTAGCTCAGCTGGTAGAGCTGCGTGCACGCGTAAGGGAGGTCTCGGGTTCGAGTCTCACCCAGCGCATACTTGCACACTGACCGAACCGGTCAACAGGTCAACAAGTCAACGTCAACGGTCAACGCAAAAATAAACAATTTTTTTATATTTTTATTTATTTAATTTAATTTAAAAATCAATTAAAAATACTTAAAAATAATATTTTTAAAGATAGAAAATAGCCTTAACTCACAAAAATATATCTAAAAATTCCATTAAAATCCTTAACAAAATCCATTCATTTACTATATTTTCCGTTATTATTTAGGTTAGTTATTTCTCGTTGTTCCGCTCTTCCAATTCGTGCGCATCTAACCATCTCCAATCCAATGCACCCAATGTGAGTGAATCTTTACAAATTCCCCGTTTTAATCACGTTTTGGGGTGTATCATGTGTCTTGCTATATATTATATTTAAATCATTGTGCATACATCATATCATGAACATGTGTATTCAGTTTGTTTCAACTGTTGTGTGGTTACTGTTAGATGCAATTTGTTATTTTCAGTACATGCAATTTCATAGGCCGCCGCTCCCCATTACATTATGAGCGTTGAGCATGTTCCCCATTACATTATGAGCGTGAACCTGGCGTGCCCACATACGATCGGCTCCGTTTGATTGAGCCTTGATCGCACAGACATTTTTCATTTTCAGTACATGCAATACGATCGGCTCCGTTTGATTGAGCCTTGATCGCACAGTTTCATTCATGTTATTTATTGTATGATGTTGGTATGTTAATATATGCTATCATATGTTATTGTATGTTATAGTTGTGATTGCAAATTGCTACTGCCTGATTATTTACATTTGCTCATTTATGATTATGCACAATTTTTCATTGATAAACTAACAAGTAAATCAATAATAAATGTTTATCTAACAAGGTTCACTCGCCAACTTATGTTGACCCAAAAACCCCCATTTTTACACATGATACAGGTGAACCAGCTGCAGCCAGAAACACTTAGGATTGGATTAGAAGAATAAAATGATTTAGAGTTTGGAACTATTTTGTTTGGTTATTTTCTTTGTAATGTATGGACATGTTTGGATTATTTGGAATGTAACTTTGACTTTAATAAATATGAAACATATTAGTAAATATCATGAGCTTTGGTGATAACCCAATTATGCCCGATTCTTATTCCGCTGCGGGTCGGGGTGTGACAAAAAACTTGACGTGTGTCGAGTGTGGTTAATTTTTATGTATATTTTAGGCACTTTTTACTCGTGAATCAATCTTTACATTTATAAAACACGATACAATACTACCACTCTACGCACATTAGGGCAAGTGCACCCATCGTGGACATAGTATAGTGATGGTAAAATACCAAGGTCGTCCAAGGACATAAGAGCATTTAGTACCGGCTTATTGTCAACGTCTAATCTAATCAAGTTTTGAGAAAAGTATTTTTTTGAAAGAAAAATAAAGATAAACACGTAAATAAAAATAGAAAACAAATAGACAAGAAAGAATCACCTGGTACTAACTCCTCTTTTATGTTTCCTTTGATGATTTCCACACTTTGGGCTTTTTAAGAGATTATCTTAGTTATAGTAGTAGGCCCCTTCCAGGTAGCGTTACCCTCAACCTATTGGTCTGACTCAGCAGGGATACAGTCCCGCAAGGTCTGAATATTGAAAGATAATTAAGTAAGTTATTAATGCAAAATATGGTAGGCCCCCTTCCAAGTAGCGTTACCCCCGGCCATATTGGTCTGAGTCAGCAGGGATACAGTCCCACAAGGCCGGATAAAGTTTTAATAGAAGTTTATTTATAAGGTATTCAAACCGTTCTTACTTCTCCCGAGGCGATTAAGACCTACCTCTCGTGAAGTCCTACTAAGCTTGAACCAAGTTCTCGCATGATCTATTCACTAAATGAGACAAGAATTAACCCAAACACCCTTCTAACCCTCTTCCAGGCAGTTAACGCGCTTTATATAGGCTGCAAAGACACGAATGAATGAATCAACAAGACATGAAGAGATGTTTACCTAAAATTCACTTTCAATATAAGAAACTAGTTATTAAAGTCATTAATACATACCCAAATAAAAAGTTGCCAAAGATTGGAAATCAAAAGTAAAACATAAAAGATTTTGTCTTACCAAGTGATGTAAGAGACTTAGCCAAGCATGACCTTTGTTGGACAACTCTTACAATTAATATTGGATCCCGAGACTACTATGTAACACCCAAAAAACGTAGCAGCAGAAATACAAACGTAATGGTGACGTAAGTTAGTGCCCATAAATATCTTGTCAAAGGATGCATTGTTAATGTTGGACATTTAACTAATTAAAACATAATTTTGTAAAACATAAGGTTTAAAGTACGTCACAACCACATCACAGTTTAAGTGTTTTGATCCTTATGGATCTTATTACATAGGTCCCAAAGTTTTAAAAGTTCGTCCAAACATTTTCAAAACAACCTCGCATCAACAACCACAAGATACGCCAAAATTCCCGAAGCCATGCTCAAGTACCTGAAGAACACATTAAAATCAAGTGTCAACACAAAGGAGGGTGAGTTCACGTTTTCAATTTTAAATAATTTGATCCAAGGAAAACTTTCATATTATGTGTTTATAAATAAAATATCCATATAAATTTTAGAAAGTCTATTTAATTTCCTTTATAAAAATCCAAGGGTCAGTCATCACCAGCGTTTCCTAAACCATAGCGATATCCCCGAATTGTTCCAAAGGTTTACACATATTAAATTAATAACATCAAGTGTTCAGACTCGTATGATTGCAAGACAAAACGAACTACATATTGACAATAAGTACATAATCAACGCTAGACAATCACAGAATTTAAAATTCCTCGTTTGATTTGACACGGAGCTACCGGTCATGACGGGGTGGTCAACCCGATAGATCTATCAACAATTCCACGCATACCCATATTAATGATTAAATGGCTAAGTTCGTGCTAAGTGCCCGCAATGGATCACACAATGTGCCAACCTTATGAACAATATATATATCTTACTAAAATGATAAATTTAATATAACATGTACGAATCCCCGACGTCCCCACAGAAACGTAAGCCTAAAACGATACTTACTCCCTTGAGACCGAGCCAATTCGTTACAACTTTAGATTTAAACATTTTAAATCTACACGGTCGTTCTATCCCATAACACCGTAATAACACCTGTTTCTCCCCGAAACATATATTCACATTTATCCAAAATCCGTTTCTCCCCGAAACATATTTATGTCAAAACCATATATTTTCCATGAATATATATCCATAGTTTAGTCAAAGGTATATTTTATACAAAAGTGTATACTTATCCTTTTTAAAGTGTGTTCTTCCCCCAAAAAAATTATAAAAAAAGTAAAAAGAGGGGTTTAGTGACACTCACCTTCGGGTGCGTAATTGAATTAGCGCGATCCATTATTTGATTCTACATGTCCTAATATACGTAAGAACGATTTATCAAACAATACATCACAATATTTCTAGGTTTCTCCAAATCTTGGAATCTTCGCATAACTTTGAGATTTTCTCAAAAAGTCATTATTTATTATTATGTTAATCTAAAAGAGTTTCGTAAAAATATCTTAAAAAGGCGATTTTTATCGTTTTTACCGCATAGTTTTGCGTCAAACGTTACCATAACCATCCCAAATCGAAACGACTTGATATTTTAAAAAAACACATGTTATTTACTTATTAAAATGATGGTTATATTCAGATTAGTGCAGTTTTTGTGTAAGTCACATAAATCATACGATTTCACACATTTTACTACACTTTAAGCACAATGTACTACATGCAAAGCTAGTAAACTTTATGACAAGTTTCATGCCACTTTAACACATGAAATAACCTTATTTTTAAGGTTTATAATCTGATCTAAAACTATTTTTATCATAACATAATTTATTCATCATTTTATGTTCATACATCATCATGCATGCTTAGGTACAAGCATCTAATGCATCCATAACACATCATTTTCAACTTGCATGACTTAAATGCATCCAGACATACATTTATTTCATGTTCATATAATCCAAGAACATCATAATCTTCATATCATCATCATCAATCATTTCTCATAAATGCAAGACATGTACACATATTCTTACATATCTAAATTTATTAACATCAAAGATTTACATGCATGCATATATACATATATATATATACAGACTACATATATACATACATATGTACACTTCCAAAAATTTACTTTTTTATGCATTCATCTTTTCAAATCACATGACTTCATATGGCAACCTTTAAACATGTGTGCATTCAACTTCCATGAATCATATCAACAAGGTTTTATCAAAAATAAAAAAAACTCATCTCTACATATACACACACATACATACGGTCCTGTATACATACATACACTCATCCATTTTATTTTCTTTCAAAATCCATTTGTTTTTAGTTCAATGTTTATGTTTAAATCCAAGAACAAGAGAAACTTTCACTATCATCTTCATCACCGTGAATCATGAACAAGATTTGAAAGTTAAAATATTATACCTTCAATATTCTTAGTGAGTTTTAATAGAAGTGACGATATGAAGCCTTGTTTTTGCTTGAACCTCCTTGAAATCACCTTTAAACCTTCAAAAGTACTTGAAAACACCTTCAAATGCCCTTGAATCTTCAAGCAATGGATTGAAATTTGAAATGTAGGTGTGTGAGGGGGGTGTTCGGCCGAGATTATTGAGGGAGAGAAAGTGAAGATGTTTGGTGATCTTGTCTTGGATTATGGGGATTTTAGAAGTATTTACAAAAAGGTAATCATCACTTATGTTTCCAAGGTGCAACACTTGGCAAGGATGTGTTTTAAATCCCCCCCAGCCGCCACCTATATCATATACACACACCACACGCATACATACATACATACATATATATATATATATATATATATATGGTTTGTAGGCCAAAAACTGGTATTTTACTGGATACCGGGCGTTTTATCTAGCGTTTTAATCACGTTTTAACGCGTTTTAAATTATTTTTAACGCTCTATAAAATGAACTTACTAAAATATTACTGATCAATATTTTATTTGCCTGGACCGGCTGCGTTGTCCGTATTTGGCAGCATGCGCGTTGTGCTGCGCAGTACGCACTTAATTTCGCAAAATAGGGATTTTAAGCGTTTTATTTTTTTTATCATTCTATAAAAATAAACTTGTCAAATTATTACCATAATAATTATCAGTTGCCATAACTGGCTGTGTTGACAGTATTTTGTCAGATACGCGCAGTATCGCGCAGTACGCGCTTAAACTCGAAAAATAGAGTTTCTTAGCGTTTTAAATTATTTTTCCTCAAGAATATGATAAAATATATTATTTTAATCATAATAGACTATTTTTTCGGATTTTAACATTAATCGGGCGGTCATCGTTCGTTTCGCATTTTAACAGTTACGCAATAAGCGTTTATCTTAACCTTGCCAACATAATTTTTATCAAACTTTGGATTTACCTGTAACACCCCAATCGCGTAATACAACAAGACGCGACGGAAATATCAGGGAGTCACGTTACAAATTGCTCGCAACTACTGGTACTAAATTATTTCATTATTGTTAACATTGTTTTATAATGCAAAGAATACAAGAAATTGTCTTTTGATTTAAGGAAGTCTAAAGCCCGGATGCATTCCTATGTGCAGCATGCTTGAATAATCGAAACCTGAAACATATGTGGAAAAGAGACATCAACAAACAATGTTGGCGAGTACATAGTTTTGTTGGCCAAGTAAATGGCAAAAAAAAAAAATTTAGTGTTGCAATACTTCGACAACTACGAGAGTTATCTATTGAAAATGGACTCTTTGAAGCCAAGGAATGGCAAAAAGATTTAGTATTGCAATATATTAACTTGATTATGAAACTTGTGACAAAATAGTTTTGTATATGGCAACATGATTAATACTAAGAAATTTTATGCCATTGAAAATTGTACTTTGTTCATCGTAATCGCCTTGAATTTAGTCATAAAATTTGTGAGTATGTTATTAGGAATCCAATCAAGGATTAATAATAACAATATTGAAATTTGTCATAACTCGCGTGAGTATTATTAGAAATCAAAACAATGATTTAAAATAATACTTTGGTTATACTTCTGAGAATCTAACATATAAAAATATGTAAGAGTTCTATAAAGATTTGGACATTTACTTTGAATCAATCGAACACAAAATCCTAATGTTATTCGGATAACGCTACAAGAGTAATACAATAAGAACACTTATATATAGGAAGTACCAGCGGCGTATCCACCATGTTCTTATGGTATTACACTCGTTTCGTTATCTAAATCACAACTAATCACAATAGCCACATAATCATCGTCAACTTGTCACATTGTCTTGTCACATACGCATTAATGTACACAGAATCCAATAAAGGACTACCAATGAGTACATTAAACATCCCACGAGTATCTGACTATAAAGATAGATAGATGCATTAGGGATTTAGTTTAGTCACTTGTCTTATCTCATTGTATCACAAAATCCTAAATTCTAATGGTGATTCGTACAAGGCTACGAAGGGTAATACAATAAGCACACTTATATATAGGAAGTACCAGCGGCGTATCCACCATGTCCTTATTATATTACTCTAGTTTTCGTTATCTAAATCACCAACAATCTCTACACATAAACAATAACCATCGTCATCAGCGTGTAAAGCACTTCTTAGAAATCTTACTATAAAGATAGAAGATTTAAGACTGTACTTCAAGTATCCTACTAGAATCAATCTATAAAGATAGAAAGATACTACAAGGATTTGTTTCGTGTCCCCAATTGTCATGTCTTGCATAAAAGGAATATTACACAAAAATGCACTTAGTAAACACATAATTGCCATACATTGTGAAAATTTGATTTACACATATGAATCACCCCAAAAACATTTGAAAAACGTAAAAGAGGGGAGCTAAGTACTCGCCTGGGATTGCGTATAGATCTTGTTCAAATGATATAACAAAGCTCAAAGGATCAAGAGTTCAAGTGTCGAAGTGGTTCCTAGTGTATCGGATAACTACATGTTAGTGTGTCGAACTTGAAAACGAGAGATTGGATAGAATGAGGTATATAAACCAAACAAGAGTTGGATTTTGTATATTATGGTTTATAATATCAAACATTCTGAATTGGAAGCATTTCAAAGTGTTTTGACTCGCTACGGCTTGCTAAAGTGGTTTACGCCACTTTAACGGGTCATAAACGTAACTAAGGGTTCGGGTGGTTAATATGTTCTATGACAAGTCTAATATGCCAAAATTAGTTTATATAAGTTGTATAATCAGTTTAGATGTCAAAACAATGCTCTTATATGTTCAAAACTTATTTAAGTGCAAAAAGGTATCTTGGCATTATAAGGAATACATATTCGACTTGTTATTTTACTAACCAAACGGTATGACCTTAAGGTATAACCTCTGAGGGTTATTCCCTATAATACTATGGTTATAATAATGGGCTTGGTCGGATCCTAAAGTTGACCAAGCGGGTAGGATTCGAAAGTCAAAGCGGTAGTCAAGACCGCTCGACTTACGACCCTAACAAGTACTAAACTAAAAGTGACGAGTTAGACATGTTAAACATGTCTAACAAGGTTTATAAAACTGATTGGTATCAAAACAAAGGGTTTTGATACCGGAAAATAGTTCCATTGTATAATGCGCATTTTATGCATTATTGACCGAAACTTTGACTCGTCACTACAACTAGTAAACGTGGAAATCAGTAGGCACGATCGCTAAGGATCATAACCATCGTGATTACGATCACGTTGCAAAGTCCAATTGGACTTTGTCTTGACCACTTAATGGTCAAAGCTGAAAGTCAAACACGGTTTGACTTTTAGCTTGAAATAGCTAAAAGAATGAACAAGACTATGGAAGAGTACTTACTTGTGTTTGAGAAACACTTAAGAACTCAGAGAGGAGGTCTCCAATTGCTGGAAACAACTGGGAGGAAGAAAGAATGGAATGAGCAAAGAGAAATGGTGAAGATCAAGCCTATTTATACTAATTTTGGAGCTCCCAAATCATGCCAAGTGTTGATCCAGGTGTTAAGGCATGGATTAGTGTCCCTCCAGGTGTCTAATGCAGGTTAAAGGTGGCATAGATCGCGACTTGGTGGCCAAGGAAGTTAACAAGAAGCTGCCAGCTTGAATTTAGGAAGCTTCTGAGCTGGGACCCCTTACGGACCGTATGGGGTTTTGCCTTACGGTCCGTAAGGCCCTTGCAGGGACAGAAGTTTCAAAAATTGACAGAAATGGCCCCTAAACTTGTTTTTGTTGCGTTTTGGCACTTTTAACACCCGCTAACCCATTTTTAAGCTCCATAAGGATGAATAAACATATGGAAATTGAAATATGTTCAAAAATGTCCGGGTTGTAGGTTCGTTCGGTCGTACGGTTGCGGTTTTCGGTTAATTACGACGAAAATCGTAACGAACGCGCAAAGACGGTATACGCTTAACGAATGATATTTTTGCATTCCAATGATTAAAATACTATATTTTAATGATTACAAAATTTTTTGGATGTGCGTATATGTTCCGGATAACCATATACGCGAATCGGCATAGTTTCACAGAATTTGCAAAATAGCCCCTGGAGTTAAAATAGAGTGTTTTTGCCATACCGAAGCCCTCAAAACTTATATCTAAGTTATGTAGAGGGTATTTAGGGTATGTTAAGATTATGTCATTGTTCCAGAGTGTGCATCGCTACGAGGATCGACAGACTTTCGTAGTTTGTTATAAATAGTCTATGTGATCGAATAGGCTTGTTTTTGACATACCAAACCTTTCAAAACTTATTTCTAAGTTATATAAAGGATATTTAGGGTATGTTTAGCTTATGTCCTCATCCCGGTGCGTATGTTACGTTAAACGAGTTACGTTTAAGTATCAGGTATCAGAAAGCCTTCAAAAAATGTTTTTGAAAGTCCGAAATTTTGGCACAAGGGTTACATTACCAGCACATCAAATACCATATATAAACATCATAAATAATCAAATACGACCTTTTATTCATTCATGACACGTGTTAAATTTGTACGGTACAACCTAGATTATCGGGTGTCACAGTCTCCCTCTGTTTAAGGAATTTCGTCCCTGAAATTCTTACACTACAGGTTTCGTTTTCGCACTAGACTTAAAGAGATGCTGATATTTCCGTTGCATCTGGTCCTTTCGTTCCCATGTGAACTCGGGTCCACGTTTGGAATTCCAGCGAACTTTGACCAACTTAATCCGACTTCTCCTAAGCTTCTGAATCTTCTCATCAAGAACTTCTACCGGTTCCTCGATAAATCTCAGTTTATCGTCTACTTGAACCTCGTCAAGGGGTATGATTAGTGTTCATCCGACAGACACTTTCTCAGGTTGGAAACATGAAACACATCATGAACTCCATTCAATTCCTGTGGCAGCTTAAGCATATACACGACTGATCTAACTCGAGAGAGGACTTCGAAAGGACGTATATAACGCGGGCTAAGCTTTCACCCTTTCCGAAACCTAACAACACCTTTCCAAGGTGACACCTTCAGTATCGGTTGTCTGCATAACTCTTTTGTCGATCGGTGGCAGCTTTCAACTTTTCCTTGATCTGGACAACCTTATCGGTGGTTTCCTGGATAAGCTCAGGTCCGGTTAGTTGCCTTTCGGCAACTTCAGCCCAACACAGGGTGATCGACATTTCCTTCCATACAAAGCTTCAAACGGAGCGGCTTAGATACTAGCGTGATAACTGTTGTTTATAGGAAAACTCAGCTAATGGTAGGTGAGTATCCCAACTTCCACCAAAATCAATCACACACGCTCTCAACATATCCTCTAACGTCTGAATGGTTCTCTCACTTTGACCATCCGTTTGAGGATGATACACAGTACTCATGTCCAAACGAGAACCCAACGACTCTTGAAGAGGTCGCTAAAACCTGGAGTCAAATCGTCCATCTCCATCGGAGATAATTGACACAGGCAGTCCATGTCGGGCTACAATCTCGTTGAGGTATAACTGCAATATCTTTTCCGTCTTGTCTGTTTCTTAATGGGCAAGAAATGAGCAGACTTCGTCAATCGATCCACAATTACCCATATGGTGTCATGTCCACGTGATGTACGGGGTAATTTGGTGATAAAGTCCATAGCAAGATGCTCCCACTTCCATTTAGGAATCTCTGGTTGCTGCAGAAGCCTAGACGGCTTCTGATGCTCAGCCTTAACCTTCAAGCATGTCAGATATTTACTCACATACACCGCAATATCTTTCTTCATATTCGGCCCAATACAATTCCTTAATGTCCTAATACATCTTGGTAGAACCTGGGTGAATAGAATATCTGGATTTATGAGCTTCGTTCATAACCAGTTCACGTAGGGTACCTTTGAGCGGAACCCAAATCCAGTTCATGAAGTACATCACTTCATCCGCTTTTGGTATCAGTTCACATTCTAAACCTCTCAAACCTTCTCCACTCAAATTCTCATCTTTCAAAGCTTCTCGCTGTGCACTGCGAATTCGATCGGTCAAATTCGTCTGTATGGTTAAACCCAAAGCACGAACGCGCAGAGGCTTTTCTCGCTCTTTCCTACTGAGCGCATCAGCAACAACATTGGCTTTCCCTGGGTGATAGCGAATATCACACTCATAATCATTGAGTAATTCTACCCATCGCCGTTGCCTCATGTTGAGTTCCTTCTGATCAAAGATATGCTGGAGACTCTTATGGTCTGTGTAAATCGTACACTTCGTGCCATACAAATAATGTCTCCAAATCTTCAAGGCAAACACAACAACTCCTAACTCCAAATCATGAGTTATGTAGTTCTTCTCATGCACTTTCAGTTGTCAGGATGCATAGGCTATCACTTTGTCCTTCTACATAACCACCCAACCAAGGCCCAAACGTGACGCATCGCAGTATACAACAAAACTGTCATTTCCCTCAGGCAGGGAAAGAATAGGTGCACTATACAACTTTTCCTTCAACAACCGAAAAGCTTTCTCCTGCTTCTCTGTCCAATCAAACTTCTTGTCCTTCTGGGTCAATAGCGTTAATGGCTGCGCTATTCTGGAAAAATTCTCAATGAATCTTCTGTAATCCCAACACGTCCTAAGAATTGTCGTACCTCTGACGGAGTCCTTGGCGCTTCCCAGTTCTTAATCGCCTCTATCTTCGACGGATCCACATGTATACCTTTCTCATTTATGACGTGACCGAGGAAATGAACCTCTCGAATCCAAAACTCACATTTAGAGAACTTAGCATACAGCTTCTCTTCTTCAGCAGCTCCAAAACAATCTTCAGATGTTGCTCATGATCTTCTTTGGTTCGTGAATAGATAAGTATATCGTCAATGAATGCTATCACGAATTTATCCAAATTGGGTTTGCATACCCTGTTCATGAGATCATGAACACTGCAGGCGCATTAGTTAAGCCAAATGGCATGACTAAGAACTCATAATGGCCATAACGTGTTCTGAAAGCAGTTTTTGGAACATCTTCATCAGCAATCTTCAATTGATGATATCCCGAACGCAAATCAATCTTCGAGTAGTTGCTGGATCCTTGCAACTGGTCAAACAGGTCATCTATTCTTGGTAACGGGTACCGATTCTTGATACTCAGCTTGTTCAGCTCCCGATAGTCTATGCACATCCTAAAGGAACCATCCTTCTTCTTCACAAATAAAACAGGTGCTCCTCAAGACGAAAAGCTTGGGCGAATGAAACCTTTGTCTAAAAGCTCTTGAAGCTGATTCGACAACTCTTTCATTCCCGAAGGCGCTAATCTATAAGGAGATTTCACAATCGGTGCAGCACCAGGAACAAGATCAATTCTAAACTCGATCTGTCTCGCAGGGGGCAATCCAGGTAAGTCTTCGGGAAAAACTTCCGGATAATCACGAACTATAGGAATCTCTTCGATCTTCCTACCTTCAATCTTCGTATCAACTACGTTAACTAAGAACGCAGGATAACCCTTACGCAACATCTTGTGCATCTTCATAACACTAACGATTCTCGATTTCTGACCTAATCGATCTCCATGAATTACTAACGCTTCACCACCAGGACGGGTATTCGCACTAATTTCTCTGAACAAACAATCTCAGCTCCGTTCTTGGATAGCCAATCCATCCCAACAACTACATCGAAACTACCGAGTTCCACTGGTAATAAATCGATACTAAAACTATGATCGCATAATCGAATACTACAACCACGAATGACTTCTCTAGTTTCTATTAGTTTACCATTCGCTAGTTCGATTGAATACTTTTTGTCTAGCTTACTTGCTTGAGAACACAGAAATGGTTCAAAGTTTTTCGAAACAAAACTCAAGTCAGCACTAGTATTAGATAGTACGAACGCAGAACGGTTATTGATTAAGAACGAACCTGTACCACTGAAGGATCATCACACGCTTTCCCAGCATTCAGCTCAAAAGCTCTGCCCCTAGCACTCTGATTCTTCAACGATGGACAATTTCGCTTGATATGTCCTTGCTCTCCACATTCGAAGCAACCTTCAAGCTTGACTCCATCTATGGTGATTTTAGTATAGCACTCACGCATCATGTGTCTAGATCGACCGCACCTGGTACATTTTCTCTGCTAATCTCATGAGTCCTCTTCACTGAACCACTGTTGTCATCCCTGGCATTATCCTTTCCTGAACCATTAGTGTTAGCCACAAATGCTTTACCAGAACTGCGCTTCCTATCACGCCTATCATCGGAATCCTTCCTTAAACTCTCAGACTTTCACTTCCGCGCACCTTCTGACCTACGCTTGGAGCGTTCATGTCGATCGGATTTCCTGTCTGCAACATCCTTCACTGATGATTTCCCGGTCTCATCCTTCTTGTTAAGATTACTCCTACGAACGACATCATCGGTCAGTGATTTTCCAAAGAAGTAGCTTCCAGATAGGTAGTGGTTTCGCTGATGTGACCATACTGCGGATCTGTGGCGCTAAACCCCAAATGTACCTCCCTATCTTAACATACTCAGGAGTGACCATCCGAGGAACCAACCTAGCTAAATCATTGTACCGAGACGTATAAGCTCTGACATTCAAGCCTTCCATGGTTAGGTTCCAGAAATCTGTCTAAATTTTCTGCAGCTCACTATGCGGGCAATATTCCTTAAGAAGCATCTCTTTCAGTTCGTTCCAGGTAAGACCGTAAGCAACGTCTTCTCCCAAAATCTGAATTTGAGTGTTCCACCAGGATAAAGCTTCATCAAGAAATGAACACGAAGCATGCCTAACCCTTTGATCCACGGCACAACCACTGATGGCTACCACATACTCTATCTTCTCGATCCATCTAACGATATCAATGGGTCCTTCCGCACTGGTAAATGATTTTGGGTTACAACCCTGGAATGTTTTGTACGTACATCCGTGCACTGTTCACAAGGTTAATGAAAATCAAGATTACTCTTAGATTATATCATAACACATGAAACCACAAAAACTTTTCCAATCATCACTCTACCTTGAGGGGCTCCAATTGGAGCTCCACTAGGACCAGGTGCATCACCACGTCCACGTCCTCGCCCCATCGTCTGGTTAGCCTCGCGCTGTTCCATAGCGGCATTGACGTGTTGAGCGATAAGCTGCGCCAACTCCTCAGGTGTGGTAGGCAATCTAGTACTGTCTGTAGAGGACCTTGTCTCGATTTTGGTGGCATATTGTCGTTTCTATTATTGCAATAATAATAACAACGTAAGACAATAATTAAATAATCAATCATTAAATAGTGGACTAAACAATACACATGCATCCACATAATAATGAGAATAATTTAACCAAAAACCCTTATCATTGACATTTATCATAGAAATTACAAAGCTTGTTCTTATTACAAAGACTTATCAAAATTTGGTGTGTCAACATCATCACCAATAACAAGTCTGCATGAAATTTCTTCCTAAATATCCAAAAATAAATTGGCATGCAAGCCATAATAGGGTTACCAAAAGAGAAATACGACAAACACAACAACAACGAATCACTTCAATCCCACGAACTCCAGAAGCTTCCTAACCCGCTCCTCTAGCTCTACAATCCTCCAGTGCATCTGATCTATAGCACTGTCGTCCAAATCCTTAAGCTCGTTATACCAATCCATCTGACCCTCGAGATCCTTCACCTTCCCCGTGGTCATCTCCGGACCTCCGTGTATAGCACCCATCTGACGATCGCAGTGAGAATACTGGTCAACCCATACTCCTTTCTGCTTCTTCGAAGCAGACTCCATGGCAGCTCTAGAGGTTGAGGCAATGTCTCCAGTAGGTCGAGTCCTCTTCCTATGGCGGTAATCGACTAGCATAGATGCAGTGGAGACTCGTGACTCGGGCGGCTGTACGGACAACTCTGACGTAAAAGGCAGAGGGATCTCGGGTGTAAGCTCAACAGTGAGAATGGGCGGGACTACCGGTGGCTCTAATGGACGAACCGTAACAGTAGTGGCGTCCACCACTGGAGCTATCCTATAGGATCCTCCAAGCAACGGGTACCTCTACCCAGCTCATCAACAATAGGCACTGTGTCGGATGACTATCCGATCTCGAAAACCGAGGGTGGAACAGAGTCATCATCGTCTATCCATCCATTACTAGCATTGGCGTAACGGGGTCGACCTGGCTGGCGAATGCAGCAAGGCCATCATAGAATGCCGAGGCAAACTCGGCCATGTTAACGATCTGAGGGGTTATGGGGGTATCTCTGGCAAAACGGATCTAGGTGAAGTCTCGAATTCTGGCTCGCTACCTGAGTCATGAATCTCGATGACCTCGTGCTCGTGCGACATCCATGACATATATAACCGTACAAAGTAAGTGTGTGTTCAAATGAAAAATAACACATAAGGCCCAAATAAACAGATTAGCACGCATGCACATAAACACGCAATGGTTTTCATACATGATAAAAATCCATGTTTATTTAAAATTTTTGGCTTCGCAAATTTTGGGACTTAATCTCAAAATTTCGTCGGTTGAAGTCTAGAGTTTTCCCCCGAAAACATCTAGTTCGCTACAACCACTGGCTCTGATACCAACTTCTGTAACACCCCAAAAACATCGCAGCGGAAATACAAACGTAATGGTGACGGAAGTTGGTGCCCATAAGTATCTTGTCGAAGATGCATTGTTAATGTTGGACATTTAACTAATTAAAACATAATTTTTAAAACATAAGGTTTAAAGTACGTCACAACCACATCACAGTTAAGTTTTTTTGATCCTTATGGATCTTATTACATAGGTTCCAAAGTTTTAAAAGTTTGTCCAAACATTTTCAAAACAACCACGCAGCAACAACCATAAGATACGCCAAAATTCCCGAAGCCATGCTCAAGTACCTGAAGAACACATTAAATCAAGTGTCAACACAAAGGAGGGTGAGTTCACGTATTCAAATTTAAAACAATTTGATCCAAGAAAAACTTTCATATTATGTGTTTATAAATAAACATCCATATATGTTTTAGAAAGTCTATTTAATTTCCTTCATAAAAATCCAAGGGTCAGTCATCACCAGCGTTTCCTAAGCCATAGCGATATCCCCGACTTATTCCCAAGGTTTACACATATTAAATTAATAGCATCAAGTGTTCAGACTCGTATGATTGCAAGACAATACGAACTACATATTGACAATAAGGACATAATCAATGCTAGACAATCACAGAATTTAAACTTCGTCGCTTGACTTGACACGGAGCTACCGGTCACGACGGGGTGGTTAACCCGATAGATCTATCAACAATTCCACGCATACCCATATTAATGATTAAATGTCTAAGTTCGCGCTAAGTGCCCGCAATGGGTCACACAAGGTGCCAACCTTATGAACAATATATATATCTTACTAAAATGATAGATTTAATATAACATGTACGAATCCCCGACGTCCCCCCCGAAACGTAAGCCTAAAACGATACTTACTCCCTTGAGACCGTGCCAATTCGTTACAACTTTAGATTTAAACATTTTAAATCTACACGGTCGTTCTATCCCATAACATCATAATAACACCGTTTCACCCCGAAACATATATTCACATTTATCCAAAATCCGTTTCTCCCCGAAACATATTTATATCAAAACCATATATTTTCCATGAAAATATATCCATAGTTTAATCAACGGTATATTTTATACAAAAGTGTATACTTGTCCTTTTTAAGGTGTGTTCTTCCCCAAAACAGTTACAAAAAAAGTAAAAAGAGGGGTTTAGTGACACTCACCTTCGGGTGCGTAATTAAATTAGCGCGATCCCACAATTTGATTCTACATGTCCTAATATATGTAGGAACGATTTATCAAACAATATATCACAATATTCCGAAGTTTCTCCAAATTTTTGAATTTTCGCATACCTTTGAGATTTTCTCAAAAAGTCATTATTTTTTATTATGTTAGCATTTTAATATATATACGGCATTTCATATACACACACACACACACACATATTATATATATATATATTTTAAGGTTTTGTGACTTGAACAATTTTATTGGTGACCTTAATATGTTATATCGTTAACACTCCCGTTTATACGTACTATACATCTACGATTTGTGCGTCGTAATATATATACATAAACGTACACAAATATTCAATATCGTAACACGTGAAAACCCGTTAACTTATACATTTTATCATTTTTAAAGCACGCATACATGAAATAACTTATTTAGTTAACCTATGTATCAATTTTCATGCTTGACAAATAAGTTACACATTTAACGCAAACTTCACCGATTTTATCGCTTTAAACACACAAGTATACATGCATAGTCTAAATTCCCGCTATCATGTCAACACTTATCATATTATCATATACACATATTTAAATCACATAACACATTTATACACATAAGGTTCACCCTAAACAACCCATTCTAGTGTACACTGTAAGACGCGTATTTTAGTGTTTCGGTAACGTTTTCGGGCGTCGGAAGTCACGTATGACTAACCAAACACCAAATAAACTTAATATAAGTTAAAATACTTTTATTTTTATCAAAAATATCAGTTTATTTACTGATCTAAAACAGTTTCGTAAGAATCTCTTGAAAAGACGATTTTTATCGTTTTTACCGCATAGTTTTGCGTCAAACGTTACCATAACCATCCCAAATCGAAACGACTTGATATTTTAACAAAATACATGTTATTTACTGATTAAAATGATGGTTATATTCAGATTAGTGCAGTTTTTGTGTAAGTCACATAAATCATGCGATTTCACACATTTTACTACACTTTAAGCACAATGTACTACATGCAAAGCTAGTAAACTTTATGACAAGTTTCATGCCACTTTAACACATGAAATAACCTTATTTTTAAGGTTTATAATCTGATCTAAAACTATTTTTATCATAACATAATTTATTCATCATTTTATGTTCATACATCATCATGCATGCTTAGGTACAAGCATCTAATGCATCCATAACACATCATTTTCAACTTGCATGAACTTAAATGCATCTAGACATACATTTTTTTCATGTTCATATAATCCAAGAACATCATAATCTTCATATCATCATCATCATCAATCATTTCTCATAAATGCAAGACATGTACACATATTCTTACATATCTAAATTTATTAACATCAAAGATTTACATGCATGCATATATACATACATGCATATATAATATATATATATATATTTTATATATATATATATACATTACATATAAAATGTACACTTCCAAAAATTTACTTTTTTATGCATTCATCTTTTCAAATCACATGACTTCATATGACAACCTTTAAACATGCATGCATTCAACTTCCATGAATCAGATCAACAAGATTTTATCAAAAATAAAAAACTCATCTCTACATATATACACACACATACATACGGTCATGTATACATACATACACTCATCCATTTTTATTTTCTTTCAAAACCCATTTGTTTTTAGTTCAATGTTTATGTTTAAATCCAAGAACAAGAGAAACTTTCACTATCATCTTCATCACCTTGAATCATGAACAAGATTTGAAAGTTAAAATATTATACCTTCAAGATTCTTAGTGAGTTTTAACAAAAGTGATGATATGAAGCCTTGTTCTTGCTTGAACCTCCTTGAAATCACCTTTAAACCTTCAAAAATACTTGAAAACACCTTCAAATGCCCTTGAATCTTCAAGAAATGGATTGAAATTTGAAATGTAGGTTGTGAGGGGGTGTTCGGCCGAGATTATTGAGGGAGAGAGAGTGAAGATTGTTTGGTGATCTTGTCTTGGATTATGGGGGATTTTAGAAGGATTTACAAAAAGGTAATCATCACTTATGTTTCCAACGGTGCAACACTTGGCAAGGATGTGTTTTAAATCCCCCCAAGCCGTCACCTATATCATATACACACACCACACCCATACATACATACAATATAATTATAATATATATATATATATATCTATTGTATTAGTCAAAATTTCAAAACTGGTATTTTACTGGAAACCGGGTGTTTTATCTAGCGTTTTAATCATGTTTTAACGCGTTTTAAATTATTTTTAACTCTCTATAAAAATAAGCTTACTAAAATATTACTGATCAATATTTTATTTGCCTGGACCGGCTACGTTGTCCGTAGTTGGAAGTATGCGCGCTGTGCTGCGCATTACGCGCTTAATTTCGTAAAATAGGGATTTTAAGCATTTTAATTTATTTTTATTATTCTATAAAAATAAACTTGTCAAATTATTACCATCATAATTATCTTTCCGTAACTGGCTGTGTTGACAGTATTTTGTCGATACGCGCAGTATCGCGAGTACGCGCTTAAACTCGAAAATTAGAGTTTCTTAGCGTTTTAAATTATTTTTCCTCAAGATTTGATTAAATATATTATTTTAATCATAACGGACTATTTTAGTATTTCAATATTAATCGGGTGTTCACCGACGTTCATTTCGCATTTTAACTGTTACGCGATAAGCGTTTATCTTAACATTGCCAACATAATTTTTATCAAACTTTGGATTTACCAACACATCAAATACCATATATAAACATCATAAATAATCAAATAGACCTTTTATTCATTCCTGAAAGGTGTTACATTTGTACGGTACAACCTAAATTGCCGGGCTTCACATACTACACACTCTAAAAGATGAAAGATGGATGATAGTGGTGGGTGTTGGTGTGTGGTGGTGGACTGATGGCAAGTGAGAGAGAAGTCGGTTTGCCAAGGGATGCCTTTCTCAAGAGCCAAGCACTCCTATTTATTAACTGCAGTTGTCAGGTCTGTGTACTAACACACCCCATGGTGACCGAGCACGGTCCCGTGGTCAGTGTACTTGCTGTACTATCAAGATTTTGCGAATCTTAGAGTTGACCACGCCTCGTGTTTGCTTGGCATGACCCCATGTCAGTTGTCTTGTTCTGGTTGTCTTTATATGTAGAGAATCTTCTCTGGGCACATGGTGGGCACTACCCGTGCCTGAGCTTCTGTCTTATCTATTTTGTTGTTTTGGATGTGTATTGGGGTTTGGCAAGTTGCGTTAATCCTCCTTCGTTGTATTAGTGTTAGTTTTTGTTGTTAATTTGTTTCTTTTGTTCATTTAAGCTCTTTTGATCCTGTAATTTAAAAGTAAACAAAGAAACACGCTTTTTCCAACATTAGTACCGAAAAAGAGTTGATTTTATGCCTTGTTTGATGTAACTTATATGTTGCATTTTGCGTACATCAAGTACCCTTATAAGCGTACCTCTAGCCACATTAGCTGTGGTGGCTTCGTGACCCGTCAGGTGGCCCTTGATATGACCATCACATACCAGGTTTATTTGGTAGGGAGGGCCACAGCATGCGCGATGGGGATTACTCACGAGGTGCTACCGGACAAGTTACGGGTGATTTGGTCGTATGATGAGGGTCGTATCGAGTGGTACCCAAGGCAGCCACTACCAAGCTGTAACAACCGCATTTTCGCAGCTCGTTACTCTTGTTACGCCTAGCACCAGAGATTTTTATCATAATGTAAACAATATGGATTTCCGCACGAAGATTTCATCAGATCACCCTTATTCCCCACCTCCTATAAATACCAATACTTGTCATTTCGTGCTCACTTGCTGCCATTCCTCCTAAACGCTCTCCAGCCCGATTCTCTCTATTCCAAGTAAGAAAACTACGTTTTTCACACGAATCACAACGGTTTTTACAACGATTTTGCATGAGATTATCTTCGATTTCATCTAAACTTCTCTGTTTTACGAAAACCTTCATCTTTTTCATAAAACTTTCTTTAGGATTTAGCACTTAAACGAGCAGGGTTGAGTTAGCATTGGCTTCTCAGACCCGAAACCTTGTTGTTTCAAACTGTCACACCCCAACCGATCGCAGAATCATTAGGGTAGTGGCACTAGGCGAACCAGATTGTCTCAAGAGATTCCATAACAATTATTTAAAGATAATAAATCAACATTTAACATCCCATACTATTAAACTCATAATATCCTTAAACAATCATTACATTACCAAAATCCATTAAACAGTAAAATTGATCCGATCTCCCCTAGATTTATTACACTTGGAACTAAACAAAATAAAACCAAACTAAACTACGCAAGCCACATCCAAGCATCCAAGCTACAAAATCCTCATCCTGTTAAATACGTTAAAATACAAGTCAATACAATTAAGTAAAGGTGAGCATACGAGTTTGAATAATACTAGCATAGTCGAGAAAGCATGTGCGAAACAATCTAATTACATATCATGATACACCAAAACACTTAACATAACATAGACTTATTTCTCATGCTAACTACCGTGAGAAGGTTTGCGTGTCCATCCTAACTAGACCCCGTCGGGTGTAAGCCACACTATAGTACCATACTAGCTAAGGAGGCAAGTCAACGAAAATAAGTCCTAGTCACATGTTTCTAGTATCATGTTTCGAGCATATACAATCAGATTATTCGTGTGTGAAAAACTGTTTTGATTTGTGAAGTGATTTTGATATAGGAACGTATGTAACACCCAAAAGGTGCGTTAAAGCGAAAATGGGTCAAGTATACTCACTGTGGGTGCGTTTTAGTTAGCTTAGAGATTCTGAGGAGAGTCGAGAAGAGTGCCGGATCAGCCTGCATACGCGAACGGAAGTGCATCAGTCTCCGAAAAGCTGAAACGGTTAAGTTTTGATAGGGCAGTAGCCAAGTTCGGGCGAACTTGTGTGTAAACACACAAGTTCGAGCGAACTTGTATGAAGTTTATTGAGTTGAGAGTTAAGTTCGGGCGAACTTGTAAGTTTCTTATGGAAACTTGACAAGTTCGGTCAAACTTGTGACGTTTGATAAGAGAGGACAAATTCGGCCGAACTTGTGAAGTTTCCTGAGAAACTTTGCAAGTTCGAGCGAACTTGAGGGCTTCTGAAGTAAATCTTGGGCATTTCCACTCAAGTTCGGCCGAACTTGACCCTTAGAGGGCAAGTTCGAGCGAACTAGACTTCCCATGCTGTCAAAATCAGCGCAATGTCGAGCGAACTTGATGTTTTCGGGTCCAAAATCTTGCGTTTTCGCGTCGTTTGCTGAGTAAATCGAGTGTTCATCCCTCCAACCCTGTGCTACTGAGCAAACTTAGGTTGGAGAGGTCTTTTAGAGCAGTTGTAGCCATTTTACAAAAGCGTGGGCTATTCCGGGCGAACTCGGGGTTCGTTCGGGTTAGCCCGGCTTGTGTAAACCTACATAAATGTCCTTGTGCTTCCAGATCTTGGAACTTGAATGATAGATGCTTCGTTTCATATCAGAAAATGAAAAAACATCCTCAAAAGTTCGTATTTTGTGTCAAAATCGATATTTATCAAAGGTTTTCTCAGATCTAGAACATACAAGCCAAGATCTTGCAGATCTCGTGTTTGGGAAACCTCTGCTAACACCAAACGAACTCGCATTGTGTAGATCTAAGTTAAAAACACAGTTTTGAAGAAAAAGATGAAGATTTTCGTAAAAGAATGGGTTTTTGATGAAAACGAAGGTAGATCCTTGTGCAAAATCGTTGTAAACCTTTGTTGGTTGTTGATAAACGTTGTTGTAGTCGAAATCGGGTCGTTTCTTACTTACAACACGAGAGATTTGGAATGAGGGAGCCCTGAGCGAACTTGGTCAGCAAGTGCAAATGAGAGGGATGAGCTGAGTATTTATAGGAGGAGTCAAGATTCTCAAGATCTGGCCACAAGTTCGGCCGAACTTGTACAAGAATGTACAAGTTCACATGAACTTGGGGAGTTAACAAAGGAGAATGGCTAAGTTCGGCCGAACTTGATGGCAAACAAGGGATCCTTGGTTATTAGGCAAGTTCGGGCGAACTTGTGGTAGGCAAGTTCGGCCGAACTTGGCCTGAGTGACGAAGTTTCGTTTGCCGATTCCGCGTTAAGTGTTCATTTGGTTATTCAGTTCGCATTAGATAGTTATATTAAGCGTTAAATTAAAGCGTTATGCGTTATATTTGATATAATAGTGCGATTTAGCGATTCGAGAGTGCGAGAGAGATGCGATAGCGAGCGTAAACATAATCACAAACACACATAACACATAAATAATTTAAAACCACATAAATAACTGCGATTTGCGATGCAATGAGATTAGCGTTGCGATTTAATAAACTATTTGACGCCATAATAACGTACGCATAATTAATCCATATAAACTTTATTATTAACCGAATCTCGAGATTATAAAAGAAGATAAACGGGAAACAAAAGAAAAGATAACAATCAATTTTCGAGTTGTTACAGTCTCCCCTACTTTAGGGAATTTCGTCCCGAAATTAGGCAGTAGCTGTAACGAATAGATGCGGGTACTTGGCCTTCATATCACTTTCCAATTCCCAAGTAAACTCGGCGCCGCGTTTGCCCTCCCATCGGACTTTCACGATAGGGATGCGAGAGCGTCGGAGATTCTTAGTCTCTCGGTCCATGATTTCCACAGGCTTTTCCACGAAATGGAGAGTCTCGTTGATTTGCAGATCTTCGAGAGGGACATGGAAATTTTCTTCGGCTAAGCACTTTTTGAGATTAGACACGTGGAAAGTCGGATGTACATTATTGAGTTCCTCCGGTAATTCGAGACGATAGGCTACTTTACCGATCCTTTCCAGAATCTTAAAGGGACCAACGTATCGAGGTGCTAGCTTTCCTTTCTTGCCGAAGCAGACCACTCCTTCCAAGGTGCAACCTTTAGGAGAACGTGATCTCCCACTTCGAACTGTAGGGGCTTGCGGCGTTTATCGGCGTAATTCTTTTAACGACTCTGAGCTTTCAAGAGATTGTCTCTGATTTGGAGGATCTTGTCCGTTATTTCTTGAATTAGCTCAGGACCGGTGATTTGTGCTTCTCTGATCTCGTGCCATGCAATAGGCGATCGACATTTTCTTCCATACAGTCCTCAAAAGGAGCCATTTGAATGCTGGCATGATAACTATTATTGTCGAGAATTCGATTAAAGGTAAATGCGTATCCTAGTTACCACCAAAATCTATGATGCATGCACGAAGCATGTCTTCGAGGGTGCGGATCGTGCGCTCAGTCTGACCGTCGGTTTGAGGGTGAAAAGCAGTACTGAGATTGAGAGTAGTACCAAGAGCGGATTGAAAGGTCTCCTAGAGACGCGAGGTAAAACGACCGTCTCGGTCAGAGATGATGTCACGAGGCATCCCATGTCGACATATAACTTCGTCGGTATAGATTCGGGCTAACCGTTCGACCTTAAAGTCTTCTCGTATAGCAATAAAGTGCGCAGATTTAGTGAGACGATCAACGATAACCCAAATGCTATCGTGACCGGATGAAGTACGCGGGAATTTAGTAACAAAGTCCATAGCTATACTCTCCCACTTCCACATCGGGATTTCGGGTTGTTCGAGTAAACCAGAGGGCCTTTGATGTTCGGCTTTAACCTTCAACAAGTTAAGCATTTTGAGACGTACAAGGTAATATCCTTTTTCATGCCCGGCCACCAATACTTAGGACGAAGGTCCTGGTACATCTTGTCGGCACCGGGGTGAATGGAATATCGAGATTTATGAGCTTCGTCCATTAGCAACTTACGAAGATTATCACGAGTAGGAATCCAAATACGATCGAGATAGTAATAAATACCATCAATTTGAGATACAAGCTGAGTTTCGGCACCACATTTCATTTCGTCTTGAAGGGTATTCTCGTTAAAGCAGGCGAATTGAGCGGCACGGATGAGGGTTTCAAGTTTAGCACAAGCTTGAGAGTCACGAATACCATATACATAGCTTCGTCGACTTAGAGCATCGGCGACGACGTTTGCTTTTCCAGGATGGTAGCGTATCTCACAATCGTAGTCATTGAGAAGTTCAACCCATCGATGTTATCGTATGTTTAGTTCTTTTTGATTAAAGATATGTTGTAAGCTCTTTTGGTCGGTGAAGACCGTACACTTAGTACCGTAAAGGTAGTGTCGCCATATCTTCAATGCAAAAACAACTGCACCGAGTTCGAGATCGTGGGTTGTGTAGTTCTTCTCGTGGATCTTGAGTTGTCGAGACGCATACGTGATAACCTTGTCTCGTTGCATGAGAACACAACCAAGACCAAGATTCGAGGCATCGCAGTAAACAAAAAATCGTCGTTTCCGTTGGGTAAGGCGAGGATAGGTGCGTTGCATAGCATACGCTTGAGAGTTTGAAAAGCTTCCTCTTGCTTGGAATCCCAAACAAAAGGTTTGTCCTTATGAGTTAAAGCGGTAAGCGGAACGGTGATTTTCGAGAAGTCGACGATGAATCGACGGTAGTAACCCACCAATCCAAGAAATGAACGGATTTCGGAGGCATTCTTCGGTGTAATCCAACTCTTGACGGCTTCAATCTTTGCAGGGTTGACGTGAATTCCTTGACTATTAACGATGTGGTAGAGAAATTGGACTTCTTCGAGCCAGAATTCACATTTAGAGAACTTAGCATAAAGGCGATTTCCTTGAAGAAGTTCGAGGACTAAACGGAGATGACGCACGTGTTTGTCTCTCGACTTTGAATAGATAAGGATATCATCGATGAAAACAATGACGAAACGATCTAAGAAAGCTTTACACACACGGTTCATCAAATCCATGAAAACCGCGAGTGCATTCGTAAGACCAAAAGGCATGACCACGAATTTGAAATGGCCATAGCGAGTACGAAAGGCGGTTTAGGAATGTCTTCTTCCAACACGCGTAACTGATGATAACCGGAACGAAGATCGATCTTGGAAAAACAAGTAGCACCTTGAAGCTGATCAAACAAATCGTCGATACGAGGAAGAGGATAGCAATTCTTTATCGTGAGTTTGTTAAGTTCACGATAATTGATGCACATACGGAAGGATCCACCTTCTTTTTCACGAAAAGGATAGGAGCGCCCCATGGCGAAGTGCTGGGCGTATGAAACCTTTATCAAGAAGCTCTTGAAGTTGGCTTGATAGCTCGCGCATTTCGGATGGTGCGAGACGATAAGGAGCTTTAGCAACTGGAGTAGCACCTGGAATCAAATAGATACGGAATTCAACATCTCAAGTAGGGGGTAAACCGGGTAGATCGTCGGGAAAGGCCTTAGGAAATTCACAAACACGGGAACATCTTTATAAGTCTTCTTTTCTTTCTACGGGTTCACGATATGGGCGAGGAAAGCAACACATCGCTTTTGCAAGCATTTTGTGCTCGAGTACATGACAAAAGCATCAACTTTGTTGAGGGAGTTTCACCATAAACGTGGAGTTGATCACCGTTAGGGAGAGGAAAACGAATCATTTTATCGAAGCATACAACTTCAACATGATTCTCACGAAGAAAATCCATACCTACTATGATATCGAAGCTACCTAACTGCATAGGTATGAGATTGATCGAGAAGACATGGTTGTTGAGATCGAGATTACAACCACGTAAAACGGAGGTTACGGTAACGGTTCTTCTGGTGGCGACTTCCACATCGAAAGTCTTTGGGAGTTTAGCGCGCTTACATTTTAGAACTTTTTCGAATTCTAACGATACAAAACAATTATCGGCACCAGTATCAAATAAACATGAAGCATAAATACCATTAACGAGAAACGTACCATTGACAACATTGTTGTCATTCTGGGCCTAGCGGTGATTGAGATTGAAGGCTCTTCCACGCGCAACTTGTTGTTGCTGCTGAGGCTGCAGTGGTGGCTGCTGCTGCTGCGGCTCTTGTTTCACAGTGCGGTTTGGGCAAACTTTAGCAAAATGGTTCGGATCACCACACACGAAGCACACTCGTGCCTTTGGAGCTTGCTGCTCGTTGGTTGAGGAGGAGCAGGTAAAGCTGGAGCTGTTGGAGCCTGAGGAGCTGGCTGACGAGGGCCGTACGGCAACTCACAGTAATATTGCCGTAGATATTGCAATTTGTGCAAAAACGGCAGTTGCCACCCACCACATGATGATAAGTGCACTTAGCATAGTGGGTGAGGTCCGGTATACGCACGCTTAGCTGGAGGTGTGTTTGGAGCGGCTGTGGGTTTACTAGAGTGGCGAGAGCATAGTTCTTACTCGGGTTTCCTCTCTTGCGTCCCAGACGCTTTCCCTTCGGGTCACTTGGTGGTTCAGTAGCAGCGGTTGGTTCGACGATAGCTTGATTGGCAACTTTCGCATGATTCTTGAAATAACCATCTTGAACTTGCTGATCATTGATCTCAGCAGCGAGCATGAAGGTTGCCTCGATGGTAGTACGAGAAACTTTCACCAAATTTGTAACACATTCAGGCAAACCACGGATGTACTTGTTGATAGCTTTCTCAGTCGTATCAACCTGGCTGGGACAGATGATGCTCAAAATCTTAAACCGAGCAGTGAATCCAGCATTGTCGAGACCATCCTGTTTAATTCCCCAAAACTCATTCTCGAGCTTTTGCAGTTCGTGCGAAGGACAAAACTCCTTAAACATCACTTACTTGAGTTCCTCCCAAGATAGACTGTAAGCTTCATCATTACCGCACCTATTCCTTTCGGCGGTCCACCAGTCAAGAGCACGGGCTGGAAGACTCCGATAGCGTTCACTGTGCGGAGGTCATCAGGGCATCCACTTTGTCTAAAAGTGACCTCAATAGCATCGAACCAGTGAAACATAGAAGTCGGTCTGTCATTGCCCGTGAAGGCGAGGGGTGCACAAGCCTTGAAGTTCTTGAAGCTGAAACGCGGCTTGGATTCTCAGTTTTTGAGTCAACTGACGAGTTACTGCTCACAGCATGGATTTCTGAGACGATTTGTGGGATGACTTTAGCTATCTCCTTGGCTACCATTGTAGCGATACGCTTGTCGGCGTTGCTGCACTGGAGATTCCTACGGGTGTGCGATCCCATAGAAGACATCTACACGAAGGATTTAGATTAGATGAGATTCGATTATAATAGAGTTATGTTTAAAATATTTATTATAATTATTCATAGAAGGCACATAATCACATAAACACGTACGTAATCAGTCACATAAGCACACATAAGCATGTAAGCACATAAGCACATATTTGCACGTATTCACCTTCTAATAACAATAATGCGTAGCGCGATATGAGATGCGATATATTATCGAGATATATGCGATATATAATAGCGAGATAAGCGAGATAATACCGCTATGAGACACACTTGTCCTCATAGGCGTAAATGAGTTATGCGATTAGTTTTGTTGGTGTATTAATTTGGCGTTTTAGATTTCGAGAGCGGTTCGAGTTGTGCATACATTCGACGGAGCGTAAATGCGATAAATCGAGAAATCGATGATATGATAAATCATCAAAGCGAGAAATCGAATAAAGCGAAAATTCTCAAAATTTTAAGCACATAAATAATAATAAACTCGATGATGCGTAAATCGACGATATAGGCTTAAATCAATTGGGAGTGTCCGGGGTTTTGAGACATTTGACACACCAAAGTGATTCGACTACCCTTTGCATTTGGACCCACGCTTTGGCCTAATAGATAAACGTTCTCACCACAAGCGGCTAACGACGTTTACCCTTCCAGTTAATACGTGTTCCAAACCATTGGCATATCCGAGACTTTGGTGAGATTGAAAGTCGAATTTGCGGAATTAATTATTAAGATGCGGGTTTCACCCCTAACTTAACAACTTCATTCCTAGATAGAAATGGAGATTTTTTTCGAGGTTTGGATGTCACTCCTAACTCAACGAAGGTATCTCGTGCGAGAGAATGCGCGGAGTGAATGGTCTCGTCGAGAGTTCTCGGTTTTCACACCTATTCTCGACTTGATCACTCGTTTGTGAGATATGAGTGTTTCCAAGCGTGTATTATTGTATTAGCCTTAGGAAAGGCATATTTAAGCATTTATGGCAAGTAGTTTAGCATTTAAGTCAAAGATATGTCAATCGGGTACTTAAACATGCTAGTAGGTTGAATCATGGCAATTCTACCTATTATCCTATGTTATGGCACTGATACCAATCTGTCACACCCCAACCAATGGTGGAATCATCAGGGCAGTGGCTCTAGGCGAACCAGATTATCTCAAGAGATTCCATAACAATTATTTAAAGATAATAAATCAACATTTAACATCCCATACTATTAAACTCATAATATCCTTAAACAATCATTACATTAACAAAATCCCTTAAACAGTAAAATCTGATCCGATCTCCCCTAGATTTATTACACTTGGAACTAAACAAAATAAAACAAAACTAAACTACGCAAGCCACATCCAAGCATCCAAGCTACAAAATCCTCATCCTTTTACATACGTTAAAATACAAGTCAATACAATTAAGTAAAGGTGAGCATATGAGTTTGAATAATACTAGCATAGTCGAGAAAGCGTTTGCGAAACAATCTAATTACATATCATGATACACCAAGACACTTAACATAACATAGGCTCATTTCTCATGCTAACTACCGTGAGAAGGTTTGCGCGTCCATCCTAACTAGACCCCGTCAGGTGTAAGCCACACTATAGTACCATACTAGCTAAGGAGGCAAGTCAACGAAAATAAGTCCTAGTCACATGTTTCTAGTATCACGTTTCGAGCATATACAATCAGATTATTCGCGTGTGAAAAACAGTTTTGATTCGTGTAGTGATTTTGATATAGGAACGTATGTAACACCCAAAAGGTGCGTTAAAGCGAAAATGGGTCAAGTATGCTCACTGTGGGTGCGTTTTAGTTAGCTTAGAGATTCTGAGGAGAGTCGAGAAGAGCGCCGGATCAGCCTGCATACGCGAACGGAAGTGCATCAGTCTCCGAAAAGCTGAAACGGTTAAGTTTGATAGGCAGTAGCCAATTCGGGCGAACTGTGTGTAAACACACAAGTTCGAGCGAACTTGTATGAAGTTTATTGAGTTGAGAGTTAAGTTTGGGCGAACTTGTAAGTTTCTTATGGAAACTTGACAAGTTCGGTCAAACTTGTGACGTTTGATAAGAGAGGAAACAAGTTCGGCCGAACTTGTGAAGTTTCCTGAGAAACTTTGCAAGTTCGAGCGAACTTGAGGGCTTCTGAAGTAAATCTTGGGCATTTCCACTCAAGTTCGGCCGAACTTGACCCTTAGAGGGCAAGTTCGAGCGAACTTGACTTCCCATGATGTCAAAATCAGTGCAATCTCGAGCGAACTTGATGTTTTCGGGTCCAAAATCTTGCATTTTCACGTTGTTTGCTGAGTAAATCGAGTGTTCATCCCTCCAACCCTGTGCTACTGAGCAAACTTAGGTTGGAGAGGTCTTTTAGAGCAGTTTTAGCCGTTTTACAAAAGCGTGGGCTAATCCAGGCGAACTCGGGTGTAAACCAACATTAACATCCTTGTGCTTCCAGATCTGGGATCTTGAATGATAGATGCTTCGTTTCATATCAGAAAATGAACAAAACATCCTCAAAAGTCCGTATTTTGTGTCAAAATCGATATTTATCAAAGGTTTTCTCAGATCTAGAACTTACAAGCCGAGATCTTGCTGATCTCGTGTTTGGGAAGCCTCTGTTAACACCAAACGAACTCGCATTGTGTAGATCTAAGTTAAAAACAGCAGTTTTGAAGAAAAAGATGAAGATTTTCATAAAAGAATGGGTTTTTGATGAAAACGAAGGTAGATCCTTGTGCAAAATCGTTGTAAACCTTTGTTGGTTGTTGATAAACGTTGTTGTAGTCGAAATCGGGTCGTTTCTTACTTAGAACACGAGAGATTTGGAATGAGGGAGCCCTGAGCGAACTTGGTCAGCAAGTGCAAATGAGAGGGATGAGCTGAGTATTTATAGGAGGAGTTAAGATTCTCAAGATCTGGCCACAAGTTCGGCCGAACTTGTACAAGAATGTACAAGTTTGCACGAACTTGGGGAGTTAACAAAGGAGAATGGCTAAGTTCAGCCGAACTTGCATATACATATGCAAGTTCGCGCGAACTTGATGGCAAACAAGGGATCCTTGGTTATCAGGCAAGTTCGGGCGAACTTGTGGTAGGCAAGTTCGGCCGAACTTGGCCTGGTGACGAAGTTTCGTTTGCCGATTCCGCGTTAAGTGTTCGTTTGGTTATTCGGTTTGCATTAGATAGTTATATTAATCGTTAAATTAAACCGTTAAGCGTTATAGTTGATATAATAGTGCGATTTAGCAATTCGAGAGTACAAGAGAGTTGTGATAGCGAGCGTAAACATAATCACAAACACACATAACACATAAATAATTTGAAACCACATAAATAACTGCGATTTGCGATGCGATGAGATTAGCGATGAGATTTAATAAACGATTTGATGTGATAATAACGTACAATACCATAATTAATCAACATAAACTTTATTATTTACCGAATCTTGAGATTATAAAAGAAGATATACGAGAAACAAAAGAAAAGATAACAATCGAATTTTCAAGTTGTTACACAAACTCAGCAAGTGTTTATCCTAACAAAACTGTTTTATCAAATCGATTTTTCACACGAAAACGGATCAGACCGA
This sequence comes from Scalesia atractyloides, assembly GCA_947069175.1. Lineage (NCBI taxonomy): Eukaryota > Viridiplantae > Streptophyta > Magnoliopsida > Asterales > Asteraceae > Scalesia > Scalesia atractyloides. Next base: position 41,710,789 of record CAMTDV010000025.1, read on the forward strand.
CTAATGTTTCGTTCACTAAGTAGTGGAATGAGGCGCTGTCGAAACCGTCATGAAGTAGACTCGAAAATAGATCTGTTTCAGACGAAGTCTTAGTCCCGAGCGCACTAAGACGCAAGAACAGTCATTTGTGCGATCTGGACTGGCTCGCGTAAACCATACTTGGTTCACACAGTCCAGTCTGAGTTCATACAAGAGACACACTCGCTCAAAAGACCTCTCCGATGCTAGGTTGATCAGTAACCTAAGGTTGGAGGGATGAACACTCGATTTCCCGAAGACAGACGCGAAAATACTCGATTTTGGACACAAAAAAACAGGCATTTTGGCACGAAAATTTTCGCACGAAAATTCCATTTTCATGCGAAATGAACTGTTCCTGCACGACTCTCCATTCCGACTGTTCAACACTCTAGAAGACTGATGCACTACTGATTCTACGCGCAGGCTGACCCGACACTTTCCTCACCCCATCTCGCTCGTCTGCTGTTTACGCACTCACTATGAGTATACTTGAACCCTTTTTCACTTTAAACGCACTTTTGGGTGTAACATACGTTCATATCAAAATACACAACGCAAAACTAAACTGATTATCACACGCAAATATCTGTTATGCATGTTTATACGTGATGGTAGATACATATAAGTACCCTCGACCTTTACTCTTTGATTCCAACTTAACTAGTATGATATCATAGTTCGACTCACACCCGACAGGGTCTAGTTACGCACATCTCAATCGCGGATCCCAATCATCTCGGAATTTAGCTGGAGTATTTGTCCCTCGATTTATATGGTATGCTGTATCTCGTTAATGTATATGCGGTATTTCGCGATGCTTTTATCGACTATGCTATTATATCAAAACATGTATGCTCGCCAATACATTTTTGTATTGACAATTATTTTAACGTATGTTGCAGGTTGATGATTTCTACTGTTGCAAACAGACTTAGGATATGCTTCAGAAACTCGTAATAATCTAGTTGATGAATATCGAATTGTTTGAGAATGATGTATTTCTAATGATTATGGAATGATTGTATGTTGATCGTATGGGAAATTGACGTTTGAAATATTGTCGTTTATAATTGTCGTTATGGATTCTCTCGAGCAATCTGAACCACTTAGTGCTGCGCCCCGATGATTCTGCCATCGGTTGGGTTGTGACACAAGCTAGGTGGTCCAGGGGCAGGGGAGGTGAGGGTGATGGTGAGGGTGAGGGAGGCGGGGAGAGGGGGGCGAGGGCGGGGGAAGCGAGGTACAGGGGGCAGTTCATGCTGCGGTCGACAGATCGCTGGTAGGTGTGGAGGATGTATAGGGTGATCGCCCGTACGATCGACGGAGCGTGAGACCACGTGTGATGCCTCCACCGGGGGTGGAGGAGAGACTGGCTCAGGTCGAGTCGGACGTAGCTGCTGTACGGGTGGACGTACAGTAGATGTGACAACCTTTAATTTTGACCCTTGTTAATTTTACTTAGAGGCACGATGCGAATTGTTTCAGTATTATTATTTGTAAATAATAATAATTTACGACGAGCAAACGCGTTATTAATTAACTATTTCTATAGCGATAAGAATTTACAAAAAACGAACGTTGGCGATCAAAATGCTAGAGAATGATTTTTAACTTATTTTTTATGCGTATTTTATGTGCATATAGTTTCATTTAACCTAGATATATTTAATGCGTTTCTATGCTTTATGAAAATTATGAGTTCACAAAAGGCGCACGAATATCTCCCCTATCTAATAAAGAAGAGATGAGCATGACATCACAATGCTGATGTGGCAATCAGATAGGCTGTCGAACAATGCGTTTCTTATCTCACTATTGCATCATAAATCACCAATTTTTATATTATCTTTAATACACTTATATTAATATAAAATGTTAATAATTAAAAGGGAGGGTAATTTGAAATTTAGAACTCATAGGGATATGTAATATGCATTTAATGCACATCATGAAGGCTCTCTTACTCATCTTCTCAATTCATATAAACTTCCATCTTCTCTCCTACTCTTCGTTCTTCACTTTTAGCTGATGAATTCAAAATTTGAATTTTGAATCTAAATCAAAACCATGTCAATGCCAGTTGAGAATAACAATCTGAGTTTCATTGTTGTTTTCAATCCTGCTTGAGACATGTGGAACATTAAGGTGCGAATCATCCGAAAATGGAATCCACGGTTTAAGATGGATCTTATCTTGATTGATGAGAATGTAATGTGTATATGTGTTTTCCGTTAATGTATAACATCAATCCATGGATATATATGTCTGATTTCATATTTTTAGGAATTTTCAGTTTGCATCATAAACACCAGATTGTTCAGATGTTGTTTATGTTTGTATACTAGTAGGGAAATATATGTCCGATTTCATATTTTTAGAAGTAATTTTCAAATGTTTATGCCTCACATCTGGAATTTTCTGTTACTTTTTAGGGTTTCACATAACAATTAATAATGTGTAAAGTTACTAAAAAATATTTGTATTAATTCTTTCAGAGGATTCCTAGTTTGGCTGAAATATGTTGCTGGAATTAGCTTTAGAATTGATAATGAGTCTTCATTATTGGTTTCACTGCTCCTATATCTGAAGATCCCGATGTCACCATTATTGGTGATGGAATGTTGAGTCTTCATTGTGTTCTTCAGTTGGAGAAGAGAGGAGTTTGATAATCTTGTTTGAAGACCTAGCCACCGCCTCCGGGCATAGCGGCTAGGGTGCCTTAGACTTATGTCGATGCTGGTTCATTGGTATCTTCAGTAATGCACTATAATTGATGCAACATCAAAGAGTAACATTTTATAAGTATTTCGTGTTGTACCATTGGTGAAATGGTTGTATGGTGGTTAGGAATAGTAATTTAATGACTGTTAAATAACGACCGTAAAATAGGAATAGTAGTTGTGTTTGGTTTAAATGGATCATTGTTAAACGGAGGTTGTGATGAGTTATAAAAGAATTAAGGAAATATGTCGCCATTGTGTGGCAGCTATAGAGGATGGCAGCTTAGTATCTGCAACCTCTATTGCAGCCATAATGACTGTTAAATAACGGCCGTTAAATAGGAATATTAGTTTTGTTTGGTTTAAATGGATCGTTGTTACATGGAGGCTGTGATGAGTTATAAAAAAATTAAGGCAATATGTCGCCATGGTGTGGCAGCTATGGAGGATGGCAGCTTAGTACCTGCAACCCCTATTTCAGCCATAACGACTGTTAAATAACGCGTTGGCCGTTAAATACAAATATAGTTGTGTTTGGTTTAAATGGATCGTTGTTACACGGAGGTTGTGATGAGTTAAAAAAAATAAGGCAATATGTCGCCATGGTGTGGCAGCTATGGAGGATGGCAGATTAGTACCTGCAACCCCTATTTCAGCCATAACGACTTGATCGTTTTGCATTCTCCAAGCCTCATGAATCTGTTCATAACGGTGGTTAGGAATAGTAATTTAACGACTGTTAAATAACGACCGTTAAATAGGAATAGTAGTTATGTTTGGTTTAAATGAATCGTTGTTAAACGGAGGTTGTCATGAGTTATAAAAGAATTTAGGCAATATGTCGCCATTGTGTGGCAGCTATGGAGGATGACAGCTTAGTACCTGCAACCTCTATTGTAGCCATAACGACTGTTAAATAACAGCCGTTAAATAGGAATATTAGTTGTGTTTGGTTTAAATGGATCGTTGTTACACGGAGGCTGTGATGAATTATAAAAAAATTAAGGCAATATGTCACCATGGTGTGGCAGCTATGCAGGATGGCGGCTTAGTACACTCGCAACCCCTATTGCAGCCATAACGGCTTGGTTGTTTTGCATTCTCTGAGCCTCATGAATCTGTTCATAATGATGGTTTGGAATAGTAATTTAACGACTGTTAAATAACGGCCGTTAAATACGAATATTAGTTGTGTTTGGTTTAAATGGATCGTTGTTACACGGAGGTTGTGATGAGTTAAAAAAAATTAAGGCAATATGTCGCCATAGTGTGGCAGCTATAGAGGATGGCAGATTAGTACCTGCAACCCCTATTTCAGCCATAACGACTTGGTCGTTTTGCATTCTCCGAGCCTCATGAATCAATTCATAACGGTGGTTAGGAATAGTAATTTAAGGACTGTTAAATAACGACCGTTAAATAGGAATAGTAGTTATGTTTGGTTTAAATGGATCGTTGTTAAACGGAGGTTGTCATGAGTTATAAAAGAATTTAGGCAATATGTCGCCATTGTGTGGCAGCTATGGAGGATGACAACTTAGTACCTGCAACCTCTATTGCAGCCATAATGAGTGTTAAATAACAGCCGTTAAATAGGAATATTAGTTGTGTTTGGTTTAAATGGATCGTTGTTACACGGAGGCTGTGATGAATTATAAAAAAAATTAAGGCAATATGTCACCATGGTGTGGCAGCTATGCAGGATGGCGGCTTAGTACACTCGCAACCCCTATTGCAGCCATAACGGCTTAGTTGTTTTGCATTCTCTGAGCCTCATGAATCTGTTCATAACGATGGTTAGGAATAGTATTTAACGACTGTTAAATAACGACCGTTAAATAGGAATAGTAGTTGTGTTTGGTTTAAATGGATCGTCGTTAAACGGAGGTTGTCATGAGTTATAAAAGAATTAAGCAATACGTCGCCATTGTGTGGCAGCTATGGATGATAGCAACTTAGTACCACCAACCCTTTTTCAGCCATAACGACTGTTAAATAGACTTAATAATGGTTGTTTTTGGTTTAAATGGGTTTTTGTTACACGGAGGCTGTGATGAGTTATAAAAAAATTAAGGCAATATGTCGCAATGGTGCGGCAGCTATGGAGGATGGCAGCTTAGTACCTGCAACCCGTATTGCAGCCATAACGGCTTGATCGTTTTGCATTCTCTGAGCCTCATGAATATGTTCATAACAGTGGTTAGGAATAGTAATTTAATAAAATGTTAAATAACGACCGTTAAATAGGAATAGTAGTCGTGTTTGGTTTAAATGGATCTTTGTTAAACGGAGGTTGTCATGAGCTATAAAAGAATTAAGGCAATATGTCTCCATTGTGTGGGAGCTACGGAGGATGTCAGCTTAGTACCTGCAACCCCTATTGCAGCCATAACAACTGTTAAAACGACCCTTAAATAGGAATATTAGTTGTGTTTGGTTTAAATGGATCGTTGTTACACGGAGGCTGTGATGAGTTATAAAAAACTAAGGCAATATGTCGCCATGGTGTGGCAGCTGTGGAGGATGGCAACTTAGTACCTGCAACCTCTATTGCAGCCATAACGGCTTGGTCGTTTTGCATTCTCTGAGCCTCATGAATCTCTTCATTGTGGCTATTTGTTTAGAAAATCATGTACACTGTAATGTAATGAGCAAATAGTGTTGTAATGGTAACAAGGTTGGATTTATGATGGTGGAGCAATGAGTAATGGTGTTATATTAAGCTTATCTCACTAAGTTTATATGACGAATTCAAATTTTGTATTCGTCAGCTGAAAGTGAAGAATGGAGAATAGGAGAGAAGATGAAAGTTTATATGAATTGAGAAAAGGAGTTAAAGATTGATATGAAGGTTCCTGATGTGCATTAAATGCATATTACATATCTGTATGAGTTTTAAATTTCAAGTTACCCTCCATATATGTTATTAACATTAAACTTAATTTAAATATATTAAAGATCATTCCATGGATATATATGTTTGATTTCATATTTTAGGAATTCTCAGGTTCGTATCATAAAATCCAGATTGTTCAGATGTTGTTTATGTTTGTATGCTAGTAGGGCTTTATGCTCATCTCCGTATTGGAGCTTATGTTTGTGTTGAATGGAATTTTGGGTAATTTTTTTAGAAATAATTTTTAAATGTTTATGCCTCACATCTGGAATTTTATTTTATTTTTAGGGTTTAAAACTTAACAATTAATGTTATGTAAATTACTAAAATTTATTTGTATTAATTCTTTCAGAGGATTCCAGTTTGGCTGAAATATGTTCCTGGAATTAAGCTTCAGAACTGATAATGAGTCTTCATTATTGGTTTCACTGCTCCTGTATCTGAAGATCCTGATGTTACCATTATTGGTGATGGAATGTCGAGTGTTTATTCTGTTTTCAGTTGGAGAAGAGAGGAGTTTGATAATCTTGTTTGGAAGACCTAGCCACCGCCTCCGGGCATGGCAGCTAGGGTTTCGTTGGACTTATGTCGATGTTGGTTCATTGGTATCTTCATTTATGCACAATAACTGTTACAACGTCAATCCGTAACATTTTATAGCTGTTTGGTGTTGTACCATGTGGTGAAATGGTTGTACGGTGGTTAAGAATAGTAATTTAACGACTGTTAAATAACAACCGTTAAGTAGGAATACTAGTTGTGTTTGGTGTAAATGGATCGTTGTTACAAGGAGGTTGTGATGAGTTATAAAAAAATTAAGGCAATATGTCGGCATGGTGTGGCAGCTATGGAGGATTGCAGCTTAGTACCTGCAACCCCTATTGTAGCCATAACGACTGTTAAATAACGACCGTTAAATAGTGATTTATGAGTTGTGTTTGGTTTAAATGGATCATTGTTACAAGGAGATTGTGATAAGTTATAAAAAAATTAAGGCAATATGTTACCATGGTGTGGCTGCTATGGAGGATGGCAGCTTAGTACTTGCAACCCCTATTGCAGCCATAATGGCTTGGTCGTTTTGCATTCTCTGAGCCTCATGAATCTGTTCATTGTGGCCTATTTGTTTAGAACATTATGTACACTATAATGTAATGTACAAAAATTGTTGTAATGGTAACAAGCTTGGGTTTATGATGGTGGAGCAAATGAGTAATGGTGTATGAAGTCATTACATGGCCCTATCTAATAAGAAGAGATAAGCATGACATCACCATGCTGATGTGGCAATCAGATAGGTTGTCCAACAATGCCTTTCTTATCACATTATTACATCATAAATCACCAATTTAGGAATAACATTTTGTAGCTGTTTCTTACATCATAAATCGCCATGGTGTGGCAGTTATGGAGGATTTTGGGTACGCCAGTTGTTTGTCACTAGAATGTTAGGGTACGACAATTGCTTGTCACCAGAATGTTATTGTTTATTTAATTGACAACAGGTTTTATACAATTTGTATGTTAAGCAACTAATATGAAAAATTTAGTTATTATCGTTATGCTAATTAATTGCCTTTATTTTTGCAAGCCTAATCCAACTGCCTGGAAAAGAGCTGTGCGAATTGCAAGCCTAATCCAACTACGAACAATATTGTATGATGAGGTTATTCAACGAGTAGAGATCCTGAAGATGAGGTTTACGAATCTTTACTCGCATAAGCGTTCTCACAGTGAGGTAATTTTTTTGTTATTTTGAGAATTTTTTATTTACGATTCTGATGATAATTAGGCTTTTAAGTTGGAATTTTATCGAGTTGTGATGAAGAACTATTGTTTATTGTATAAGGTTGTACACATTGAATCTCTGCCTCTTTCGTTAAACACAAAATGTGGTTGAATTTACTTATTTTATTTTTGGTTATAGTAGCAAAAATATGTCATAAAGGCTATGATGAACAAATGAGGAACGTTCTCTGCAATCAAGAGCTGTCTTCAATCTCATGAGACTCTTTTCCAATCGGCGCTTTCTTCACTGATTTACAGGTATGTTGTCAACTTTGGTGTATGAATTTGTTAATCTTCGTTATATGACATGCCGATTTTAGGTTTTGATATATTATATATACTCCTTTTTTATCTGCATTGATTGTTACAGTTTTATCTTTGTGGTTTGAAATTTACAAAATTATATACGTTTAGTGAGTTTTTAATTTGATTCCAGACATTTACTATTTTATTTAATTTATAATGTTGTTATTGTATTGATGGTGCATACTCTGCTTGGAAAGTTATATTAGGAATTTAAGGGTAAAGTCTGAATTTTCTTCATTCAATAATAAATAGTATTAAAAAATTCTGATTTTTAAACATATTAAAAGTTACACGATACAACTAACACTTCCTAGGATATCCATGACTCTTGCCTTTTTCCAAGCAATTTCATTTTTTCTTTTAATTTGCAGATCAGCTAGCATATCACAGGTCTTCTGATCCTGTTTCAGCAGCTGTGTGATAAACTCTTCTGCTTTATCTTTGAACTCTGATGAAGGAGAATGGACAACTTCATCCAGCAGTGCAATGCTACTCCAGGTTTGCTTATAATAATTGTCACTCATGATAGCAACTTTTTGGTTGAGTTCTTCATCTGTCCTCTATTCTTGGAGTGACCATCTTGAAAATTCCATTTTTAACATCATTAGTATCTGCCCAGTGGTAGAAGGATCTGTTTGGCATATAGAAAGAGTGTGAGTGTTTTTGGATGGTTTGTTTTTGAATGAACAGATTTCCAAAGGTAAATTGTTGATGTTTTCAACCAAACTAATCATGAGCTTTTTATAGTGTTTAAAATGTTTGATATGTTAAATGAAGAGATTAGTTCTAATTATGATAACCTGTTTTTGAAGGCTTAAATTTTGTCCTTTGAGTTTCTAGATATTTAATTTTACTTGATTTTCCATGAAAACTCATTTTTGAAAGGTTTTGCATTAAATGCACAGGGTTTTTGAAAATAAATGTACATGTTTATATTAAATGTACACGTTTTTCCCTATTAAATAATTAAATGTTTATGGTTTTTAAATATATATTTTTATTTAATGCTTGCATTTAAATCTGAACTTTGGGTTGGTAGATATTTCACTATATAATACCATTGCCAATTCAAATGTTTTTTAATCATACACCGATTCATTTAGTGAATAGAAGAGCAATTGTTATTGTTTTGCACTAGTTCTTATAAATACATTAGAATGGCATCATATACTTCTGTACAATTTGATGATTTAAAACAACGCTTTACTAAACAAATCCAAGAGCAAGTTTATACTCATAGGTCTGCTCTTCAAGGGTTGAAGAGGTGTTTTAACGGACTGCAACTCGGTCTGCTGACGAGAGACCAGGTTTCGAGAGACATGAGGGCGATGCCGACGACTTTCGTTCGTGACCTGTGTGTTGCGCGTACTATAGAGTGTGGAGATAGAGATCTGGAGTTCATGACAAAGATCAAGGACATACATCAAGAGGTTCAGTGCTTGATAGAGTTGAAGTTAAAGTTTCTTGATTCTCTATTAGTGTTTAAATGTGTAAGTAGTTTTCTTTTTAATATGTAATTGTTAGTATTTTAATACTTACTTTTATGAGTTTAAAGATTTGTTGTTTCAAATTATTATTTGTTTTATTCTCTGTAAATCGATTACAAACAGTAATATATATGTGCCCATGACAGACCAAAATCTAGATTTGATTACAGAAGTTCATCTCATTTCTAGGTTTTTATTTTTATTTTAATTTTGTGCATCAGGGTATGAATACATAGATAGTATGACGAGGCATGAACGTGGATGGTCTTTCCAGGTACACGATTGTTTTATACGTCAATAAGATGCAATTTTTTTCCTTTGCCATATGTTTTTACCTAATGTCCATGAAATTTCGTAAAACTGTCAGGATTTAGTAGGAGCGAATGTTACTTAGTAGAAGAGGTTGTTGATGAACAGGGTGAAGAGGATAAATCAGAGGATTTGAGTTGGTTAACTGGAGATAGTGCGCACAGATTAGGGGAATGCTTTTAGCAACAATCGGGTTAAGTTGGTCATGATTAACAACCTTCTAGAATGTGGTTAGTCTTTTTACTATTTGAGTTCTTGAATATGCCACATTCATCATCCATTAGGTTCTGTATGATGATGTTGTATATATTGTTCATAATTTATTTTTTTAATATAATTTCTTACGTTATTTTGGGTGCAGGATGTTAATAGTTTGTTAATAGTTGGAGGAATTATAAAGAGAAACTTTAAAAGTATGTATGTTATATGTCATAAGTTTTTTATTCGTGTTGTTTAGTTTTGATATTTTGGTTAAATATAAGCATATGCGTATATGATTAAGTAAATTGGCTGTGGGAATTGGATTTTATGATCTTTATTTTAAGGGTTTTATTTTCCTTCTTGAATGATCATGAGGTTCAGTATAAGCATATGCATATATGATGTTCGTGTTTTCTGCACAACTTGTATTGTTTCTATTTAATTCTGGTTTTAGGTTGGAACTCACATGCATTTAGATTTCATGATTTTAGGGTTCTAATAGGTTTAGTGAGTACATTAAGTGTTTGATATTAAGGGTAAAATTGTCATTTCATGTTTTGACACAATGATAATGATAATAAACAAAAGAAAGTCCGAATTCTGTTCAGTTGAGTCACACCTTTCTATGATTGCAACAGATCTTATTTGATTGTATCTTACCGGTCAATGTACATATATTTGATTTTTGTTTATATTATATTGCAGCAAGCAGCATGTTCGTCTGCTGATGGATATTAGCTTCTGGAATCATGAAAGACAGCTCTGGATAAGGGAAAACTTAAAGATGCAGTTAACTATGGAAAAAAAGGTACCAAAGTTCTAACAATGAACTATTTGATAATGTATTTAGTTTCTATACATTGCCTCTTCTCATTAGCATGATCATCATTAAGCATAGTAACCTTTGATAGAATATGTTTGGTTCTTGTCTTTTGTTTCAAATAATTTATATAGTTTACATGTTATTACTAAAACTTTAAACTTTTTTTTCTACCGAATGACAAGAGTCAAAGCATATAAACAGCGAATAATATCAAAGGAAGAAATTTGATATTTTATTAAATACTGAAATCATTACATTAAACTTACTACTTTTATTAGATGAGTTTAACATGGCAGATCACACAAAATAATGAAAATTCACTTTTTAAATAAACACACAAATGCCTCAAAGGCTCAAAGCAAAGATTCGCACATTTTTACATGTAAAAGTAAACACATGAAGATTGTTAAAGTTGGAGGAAACTTTTTAACTTTGAAATTGGGGCTTTATAGTCTAGAATCTTGACTTTTTGTTATTCGCAGGTTATGGAGATGATGAATACGGAATCTGGAGCAAAACAAAACGGCTTGAAAAAGGCTATTTCGAGTCCATGGTGAAGGTGGTATATAGTGTTCGTCTGTGACTCCAATAGTTCATTGGCATATACCATTCGGTACTTGGAGATATACGACGTAGAGAAAGTATGAGGTTAGGTGTGAGAATGACAATGGATACTGTAGAACTATTGGTGCTACTACTTACAAATTATAATAGGACCATGAGGGTGTGTGAGCTATTTCTGGCTTTTGTGCTTTGTGTTGTTTGATTTAGTCTTATCGGATCAGGTAGATTATAGTTTTAGCTCATAAATTGATTTTTTTGTTTTTTTGGTGATTAGTAAGTTTAAAATAGCATCACGAACATGTGATTGAATGCGAGTTTTGACATTTCGAGACGACTAAAATGGTTGAAGTTTGGGCAGTTTTTTGTATTCAAAATTGATAAACAGTCTGAGGTTTATAGTGTTTTGAGAGATTAGATCAAGGGAGTCTTAAAGGTTTATTTGACCAGTATTTGGGTCAATATAGATGTATTATGTTGCTCTTATGGACATATCAAACCAGGGGCGGACCTAGAGGTATCCCAGGGGTAGCCCGGGATGCCCCTCAACTTTCTTGGCCGGCTAGCTATTCTTCACGCAGAGATTCAATGTCTGATGGTTATCTTGGTGCATAACATCTCAAATTGCAGGTATTGTTGGTAAAATGAAAGGAGAAAGGCGTATAAAATGTAGATCTGAAAATTTATTCAACTGAAGACATGGAGGACTGAGCATGGTGAAATCATTTGGAGAAGAAGAAGCGGGGTAAATAATAAAGAATATATGGGAATCCCATGTCTTAAATAAAAGTAAAGTAAAAATAATATTTTATCTACTTGAAAAGGTTAAAACGTACACGCCTGCAGGGGTCACTTCAAAACTTTGTGTACCAGTTAATGACAAAAAGTTAAAGATGATTTATTTTGTTTCTTTTATGTTTTATAATTTTCTGTACTTTGAAATTTTGGATTTTAATTTTATTGTTATTTAGTTTTAAGTTTATTAGCTAATTATTTTGTTTTTTATAAGTAATATATATATATATATATATATATATATATTAACGTGGTACAAATGATTAGAATGATTATTACCATATGATTTTGAAGTAGCGTAATAATAATAATAACTACACCAATTCATATTATTGTAGAGTAATAACTTTTACAATAAAATAAATTCAATTGGGTCGCACTACGTTAAAACTATATATACAATGTTCTAGAACAAAAGAGATGAAATTAGATTTTAGGTTAGGGTTTAATTACTAATTTCAGATGTTTTTGTATATATGATTGCATGGATGTACAACAAAAACATATATGTTTGGTGAATGTACGTAAAAAAATAATTTTTAGGATACCTCTGAAGTTTTCTTCTAGTTTCGCCACTGTATCAAACAGTTCTAATGTTTATACAGAGCCAGGGGTATTTTTGGAATTTTGGAAGGAATATAGAGGGGAGGAAGCTGCAGTGTAACTGGTATGGTCTTAGGGATTAATTTTGGTGTTCAAACCGGGGGTTTTGATTAGTACAATGACTCATTTACGATATGTTGTTTTATGTAAAATTTCTAAAAACACCCGTGTTTGCACAAGGGTTTTACTCCTAGTATGTATTATGAATAACCCGACCAAAACAATGAAATCATTGAATTCAATTTCCACAACTTGAGAATACCTACTAATATTATTGTAACTTTTGTTTTATGCAAGTGCAGTATTTTTTACATGTTTAAATTTTCTTGCAACCTACATTTATATAGAATCCATTTTGTAAGGTCTCCACCAAACAAGAAAGGAGTTTCACCACCAACTTGCAAATTCTAGTATTCTAGATATTTAGTTTCTAGATAAAATAACAAGTTGATCCAAGTAAACACCATGCTTGGTGTCGTTCTAAACCACCACTTGAATCATGTTATTTATTTATTTTTTATTTAAAAATCCATACATGTTCTAGTACTCATCCTATACACACATAATTATAATACATCATGCATACCTACATATGACGATAAACACTCAGTTATACATGCCTTCTAATTGTCCCTGTAAAAGTGCACAATACAAAGCCAAATAAACTTGAGTATTACCATTTTTTTTCTTCGATCCTGTACTGACAAAAATCCTTCGTAAGTCAACATAAAGTTTTGCTAACTTGAACACACAATTTCTTACTTGTCAGAGGTAGTATATTTAATTATTTTAACCATGCTTCCATCTTTCTTTCTATCTGTTGAATACACACACCAAAACCCAATCATTTTCATTTTTGAGTATTATTACTTAACTTGACATGATTGTTTTCCATGCTTATCGTTTTGACAACTATAATACTCAACCATGAATTCTTCCATACATGTAAGGATTTAACCATCCCTTTTCACCCCAAAATACTCAGCAAATTCTCATCTAGAACAACCACCCACCTAAATATCTAGAGAGAGAGAGAGAGAGAGAACGAAAGAGAATGAGGGGTGGCATAAAGTGGTGAAAATGTGTTGGTTTCGTAGATTCAAGAACAAATCATACAAATCTGATGGTGACGGTGAAGGAGACGGGTCTGACATCAACATCGGTCATTAGAGGTTGTGCTAGATCCTAACCTCGACGATGGCACGAGGTCGCGATACTTTTGGCAGAGGTCTGATGACCAGATCCAGTGGTGGCAGTAGCCGGGTTCATTGGTGGAGGTGGCTTTTATTTTTTTGGGAAATTCAGATGGTCGGACAAGCAACATCGATACATACGAGCACCATTACATATCTGAAGACATAAGCTTTTGGGTAAGTATACTGATATCCGGTGACTCCATTGAAGTTTTTATAGTTTGTTTCTCGGTGGCGTGTGGTGTGTCTTTTTCTTAGATCGCGGTACACTCCATTGAAGTTTTTATAGTTTGTTAGGTGTCTCTGGTGAGGCTGTCGACAATGGTCAACTCTGGTCAACCAGTCAACTCAGGTCAAACCCGGTCAAACCTAGTCAACGAGCAGTGAACATGTAGTCGAGGCTAATATATGTCGAAATGAACCTAACCTTCGAGAGAGAAGGTAACGACGTACACTCGAATCAATTAATTGTTATATATATTATTGTAAAGAATAGTAATAATAATCTAATAATACAATACTAATAATAATACTAATAATAATAATAATAATAATAATACTAATACTAATACTAATACAACTAAATAATACAAATAAATCTATAATAATACTAATAATAATAATAATAAATAATAATAATAATAATAATAATGTGTGTGGAATTAATCGAGCTCTAGCGACCCGGCCCGAGTGTTCGGTTATTAACTAATCACGTGACTTTCCAACAAGAGTGATCTCTATCTAATCCGATAAATCATTGTGTGTAACCCGCAAATAGGTTTATACAAACCTTAAATTGGATGTGGTGCTTTAAGATCACAAGATTTGGTTCGATAAATGAGAAAAACAATAGCAAACTATTGGAGGAAAATGGCTATTTTTAAAGGTTTGGGGGCGAAACCGTTAAAGTGACCAAACCACAGGGAGCAACACGAAAGTTTACTCTTTCAAATATTTTTCAAACAAACTATGAATCGCCAACTTTATGTTGATTTTTTGCATGTTCTTTCTAGGTTACATATTCAAATTATGGCACAGTTGGATAGGAGAACCCATGGGGATTCGAGTACTTAGCGGGCTTTCACTTTCTAGAAGTCTTAGCATTTTATACTTCCGCTGTGCAATGAAGATACTAGTCAGATCACACACCAACTCTGATTTTGCAAGTTTGTTAGTGGATGGTCGATGCGATTATTGCTTTGCATTCTGGCGCGCCCCTACCTCCACGAGCTGGACCACACCACCACCACCACCATCGCCGTAGCTGCTTATTGTATTTTGGTTTTGTTGTACATTTGAAACATTGTAAATATTATCTTTTGTTGTTTTAGAATTAAAACATTGTAAATATTAATCTAATGTTTACATTTTATGTTGTTTGTTTAATAATTGTTATCATATTGTTTATTATATTCACATATTTTGTTTAATAAAGTGGAAAATTATTCAACATTATTAATACGTTTGTTGGTGCATAATGCTATGTCTTAGTTTTATATCGAGTCTGTATAGTATAGAGCTGGATAGGCTAGGTGTATGAAGTATTTATGAAGTGTTGTAACAAGTTCGCCCATAAACTTCATGTATAGCCAAGTTCGGCGAACTTGCAAGTCTATAAATACCTAGCTAGTGCTCCTTATTTGTAACTTTGGCATTTTGGAGGCGAAGCTCTGTCAATTTGTACTCTTGGCGTTTGATCAATAAAACTGATGATTAACTGATTAATTCTTGTCTATTGGTAAATACGACGTAATATTTCCGCTATTATGGACGTTAGATATCAAATTTAGGTTCCTTAGCATCAAGGATCGTCCTACAAGTGGTATCAGAGCTAGAACAGCCTGATTTGATAGTATCAAGACAAGAACACTTCTATTTCATCTCCATTCTTCAATTTTTCTTAACTTTTTCATCAAAAATGAAGAATTCACGGTAAAAAACTTTTCAATTTTGAATGTATCATGTTAAACACAACATAGATAAACCTTGAAAGTTTGGAGACCAAATTCAACCGAATTCATGTCGAAATTTTGAAAAAACCATGTTTTGAAAAACCCTCAATTTCGAACTTGTTAACCAAGTTCGGCCGAACTTGTGCTAGAAAGTCACTTTTCAAGTGATTTTTTACTAAGTTCGCTCGAACTTGAATGGTTTGTGAAGAAATTTTAGTAAAGTTCGATCGAAGTTGTTAAATTTTCTTTGATTTTCTATCAAGTTCGACCGAACTTGATAAAAAGTCAAGAGATTTAATTAAGTTCACCCGAACTTGCTAACTTTTAGAAAATTCTTTCTGAAAGTTCGCTCGAAGTTACTAGTTTTTCCCTGATTTTATATCAAGTTCGACCGAACTTGGGTAATATCAAGGATATTCAAAGATAAGTTCGCCCGAACTTACAAGAGTGTTAACAAACTTCATTCTACAAGTTCGATCGAAGTTCAAGGGATCTTTTCAAAATCTTAAATCACAAGTTCGACCGAACCATTGTAGTAGTTTCTAACATTTTCAAAAGTTTTTGATTGTTTTCAGCGTACACGTCTCTTATTCACAATGGATGATATTCAAAGAGCTTTCATGTCCGGAGCTAGTTCGTCAAATGCCAACGTGATCCATCAAGTTAATCTTGATAACGAAATGGGCACGACTGTTAAACCGCCCAAGCTAATGAGCATGAACGAGTATGAAGCATGGAAGGAGAAGTTTACATATTGGGTTCAAGCCATGCACTTCGTAGGCTGGGTGTCGATAGAAAGAGTTTACACTGTTCCGGTGGATGAACATCAGCAAGTTCTTGAAAATTACAATTACTCGACGGTACAGAAAGAAGAATACATTGCTGAGAAAAAGATGATCAGTCTTATCCAACAATCCGTCAAAGAAGATATTCTCGTCTTACTACCGGAATACACAACAGCAAGAGATATCTGGATTTCACTTCAAAAGAAGTATCAAGGAAGTGCGGAGATGATCAAGATCAAGAAGGCGCTCATTATGAAAGAGTTCAACATCTTCAACGCTGAAGGGTGAGACCATGAAGCAGATGATTGAACGCTTCTGTCATCTTAAAGTCCAAATGCGAAGACACGGTCTCGAAAAGACGGAATAAGAGTACATCGACAAGCTTGCAGATGCTCTACCAGATGGAGAGTGGACTACTTATCTAATGGTTCTAAAGGAAAGTGATAAATGGGAATTCTTCAAGCTGTCAACATTTATCGATAAACTCGAAGGCCATGAAATGGAACTCTTGAAGATTGCAAAGTTAAAGAACGCTAATGTTGTTCAAGACGTTGTGTTGTACTACAAGAGTGGAATGCAAGATAACATTTCAAGTCCAAAGATTCAGACAACATTCAATGTGAGTTTAAATTCTTCGAACAATTCGCAGCATAATCAGAATCAGTCACATCCTCAATATGATCATAGTCCACAGTCTTCATTCTCAAGTACCAGTTCAAATTCATCTTATCAAAGTCAAACAAATCAGAATCAACAAACAAATTCTGATTCGAATGTATACAAGTGCAACATCGAAGTGAATTTGAACAATGTTGTTTCGGAACAAGTCGCTAAACAACATATGTCGCTTCTTGCCACTGTTCTAGAGTCATACGAAAGTCTTGTAGCCGGAAAAATTGGAAATCCCGAAATGACGGCAGAAGATTATGACCAAGTGGGTGAAGAAGAACTCGAGTTGATGGATATCAAGTGGTGTTTAGCATCTATCATTCGAAGAGTCACAAAGTTCGTTGCTCTCACTGGCTGAGATATCGGAAACTCAAGTAACAAACTAGGTTTTGACAAGACGAAAGTGATGTGCTTCAGATGTCGCCAAAAGGGACATTTCAAGAGAGAGTGTAAAAATCCTGAAGCAACGGGAAATCAAAGTCCATTCGGAAGAGGCAACGAGTATTACAAGAAGTCACTTCAGTACAAGCCTTTCCCAAAGAAGACTCAGGTTGAAATCCAAGAGAAACCGAATAGCAGCAACACTGAGAAGGCTATGGTTGCATCAAACGAAGATGACGGTTTTGACTAGAATTCCTACATCGGTAAGAAGACCGGAGTTGCATTCATGGCTGAAATTGTTGAAGATAATTCTGCAGAAGAAGCAGCGGCTTTGGAGAATGTTCTGCTGGAACAATATCTGCAACAACAACGTGAAGAAGAGAAGTATATCCACATGCAGAAGCAAGGAATTTTATCTCCTAATTCGTGTGATAATTTTGCAGGTCATTTTGATGGAAGTTCTCAGGAACAAGTTCCCAAGAAGAAATCAACTGATGAAGTAGTCATTGATGTTACTCAAGAAGTGAATGCCGAAAACCTCAAGGACATTGCCGACAAAGCATTGATGGCAAATCTAACCAAGGTAGGTCCAGAGGTAAATGAAGTTGTCAAAGTACAAGTTGTAGAGGTTGAGAAACCTTGTACAAAATGTACCGAACCGTGTTCTGAATGTGCTGAAAAATCAAAGATCATTGCTGAAAACAATGTGCATAATGAGCTTTTGAATACGATTATCGCACAATGAAGGAAGCGTGTGACAAAATGAAAAATGATTATGGTAGGCTCGATAGAAACAATATCGAACAACATGATACCATAAGAATGTTAAAAGGAACAGTAATGGATAAGCAAAAAGTGATTAATATCTATATTAACACCATTTTTGAAACTAAGCAACAACTCCAGGACATGACAATTGAAACAGAACGTGTTCAACAACTTTTGAGAAGTAACGCATATGCCATTGATCACATCCTTCCGACAATTCCATCGGAAGAGAAACCTAAAAAGAAAATTGGTAAAGAATACAGTAATATTCCTCCACCCCTATGCGAGAAGTATTGTCGCAAATCCGCTGATTGGATGGATAAGACACTCAATATTGAGTTGTTATCTGAAAAGAAAACTAAGTTGCCAGAGAACATTGATGTAATCTATACTAAAACAGATGATGACAATGCTGTGGTTAAAAAGGTTGTTGAAAATGTTTTGAACGATTCTGATGAAGGCGGCTTTAAAAGCGACGACTCGAGCTCAAAGAATTCAGATTCACAGTCCGAAGATGACGATACATCATCGGAGAATGATCTATGTGATGATCCTAATGTTGTCATGTACAAGATTAAGGAATCTGATAGATTATACTTTGATGACAGTTTTCCGATTCAGAACGTGAAGGAAGAATTGTTAGACAAATTCTTTAAACTCGTGGAAGTCACATCAGATGATCTGGAGATCAATGAAAAGAATTCTATTCCAAACCTAAAAGAAATAACTACCGAAAGAATGGTGGTGATCATCCGGAAAACCGGAGAGCTGGGTTGGGATTAGAGGAATCAGATGACCCTAAAAAGAAAACGTCACCATTTCATGAATACAAAAATAAAAACATGAATTTTGTATATGGGACGAACACGGTTCATGAGGAAAGTTTGATCGGGAAACAATCAAACGATGAGTTCAAGAAACAGAAATAACTTCGAGATAAAGCCAAAATTGCAAGTGGTGCCAAAACAAGTGGTGTAAAACCCACAAAAGGACATCCACATGATTCTCGGACTTATTTCAAGTGCAACGAAATTGGTCATATTGCACGTTACTGTCCGAAATCAAAGCCGACTTATCTTCGAAGGAAAGAAAGTTCAAGTGTTGTGAAACCAAAACAACCAGTGTTTGTAAAACCTGTAAAGATTTTGAAAAGAAATGAATCAAAAGCTGAAGTTAAACCCAAGTTTGAAAATTCAATTTTTGAAAAAGGTGAAACTTCAAATGCTAATGAAAATAATTTTTACATCAAGAAGGCTAACATAAAATCTCAAGCCTGGATTGCAAAGAAACAGTCAACAACATCTGAGATCACTAAGTCTGAGCTTGTTAAGACTAGTGATAGCATGAAAGAATCAAAATCTGAAATCATAATTGAAATCACATCTGAAAATGTCAAAACTACAAGTGGTAACAATTCAAAAGATAAAAAGACATTAAAGTTTTCAAACATAAACATCATAGAAAAACCAGATGATGAATATGAATTTGATTATGCAGATGAGTGTGGATTTGATTATGCTGATGAGTGTGAGTTTGATTTTGACGATGGTTATCCAATTCAACCCAAGACCAAAAAGGCTTAGGTCTTTCTTTTTAAATAGATTGCTAAAATGTGCAGGGGCTCCAGAGATCCGTACTTTCTAAGTGGATTTTGGATAGTGGAGCATCCGGGCATATGACGGGAATGAAAGGGTTGCTATTCGACATAAAAGCTGTCAATGGTGGATATGTTGGATTTGCGGTAACCAGGGTGGAATAGTCGCCGAGGGAAAACTCTCCAATGGCGTCGTTTAATTCGATCACGTGAATTATATTGCAGAGTTGGAAAATAATCTTCTGAGCATATCGCAGATTTGTGACAAGAAGTTCACGGTGCATTTCAACGACAAAGAGTGTATAATCTTGAAGCCGAGATTCAAAATATCAGATGAGTGGATTCTGATGCGAGCACCACGTGAGAATGATTTATATGTTCTTGATATGGGCGTCACTACCACTTCATCAAAATCAGCACAATGTTTTGTGACAAAGGCTACTGAAAAGGATTCTATTCTTTGGCATCGTAAGATGGGGCATATTCATTTAAGAAAAATGAATTACTTGGTTCATAATGATCTTGTAGACGATGTAAATCTTCGGAGTTTTCATATGTCCGATCACTGCTTCGAATGTAAAAAGGGAAAGCAGATAAGAAATCTCATCCGAAGAAAATTTTAAACTCAATCAAGTTGCCATTAGAACGTCTCCACATGGATTTATTTGGTCCTGTAAATGTTCGCAGCATCTCAGGAGACTTATATTGCTTGGTCGTGACAGATGACTATTCGAGGTATTCTTGGGTATTCTTTCAGGAATCAAAAGACGAAACGTTCGAGAACTTGGTTATTCTATTCAAGAAACTCGAGAACCTTTATCATCTGCCGGTCAGACGCATTAGAAGTGACAACGGCACAGTGTTTAAGAATAACAAAATGAAGGAATTTTGCAACGCAAAAGGGATTCTGCACGAGTTTAGTGCTGCTATACTCCACAACAAAACGGAGTAGTTGAACAAAAAAACAGAACTTTGATTGAAACTGCGAGAACCATGCTTGCAGATTCTAAACTTCCAATCAGCTTCTGGAGTGAAGCGGTTGCTGCGGCTTGCTACACGCTAAACAGAGTTCTCACTGTCAACCAACAAAGAAAACATGTTTTGAGATGATAAACCGACGGAAGCCAAATTTGAAATTCTTAGAACCATTTGGTGCGCCATGCACTGTAATCGATCAAGATGGCAAATTCGGAGCTAAATCTCTTGAGGGTTTCTTTGTCGGATATGCAAGTCCGTTAAGAAGAGTATATGTTCCTTCGTTGAGAAAGGTTATTGAAGCACAACACGTGGATTGTTTCAGCTAAACGGATCCTATTCAAAGGAAAGGTGACGCGTGGCTGTTTAACTATCAAGACCTTTGGAAGTCATTCGACTTGGCGGAAGAACCGTCTGATGAAGAAATTGCAGCGTATATTACCTTCACCAGTCAGCAAATCAAGATCAAATCATTAGACCAATTGTGGTTAATCAACCCACGTTGGATTCTTCAGCTTCCGGAGCAGGTCCAAGCAATAGTAGTAGTGCTCAAGTTGAAAATACTTCTGAAACAGAATTAACACCTGCTACACCTCTAGTGAATGCTTCTAATGAACCAGAAAACACAACAGTGTCCAGTACGCCTCAGAATCAGAATTCTGATTCAGATGAAGCACCGACATTTGATGCTGATGATGAAACTTCATCGGATGAAGAAGTTGAGCAGATTTCTAACCTGTTGAATCAATCTGCTAGTCCGAGAAATCAGAACGAAGCTTCAACAAGTGCTCCTAATGTTGATGTGAACAGTGATCTGATTGTTTCAAATCAGCAAAGCTCAGTTGATGTTCCAACAGAAGAAATGCCGCGATCATATTCGTACCATCCTTTGACGAATATTATAGGAGAACTACAAACTGGTGTGCGTACACGAAACCAAATCAACAAAGCACTTAGTTGTTTCTACACCCGAGTTGCACCAACTCAGAACTACTGCTACTACTCATGCTTCATTTCTCAAATAGAGCCAAAGACAGTTAATGAGGCTCTGGCTGACGAGAATTGGGTGATAGCAATGCAAGAGGAACTTTTACAGTTCGAGAAGTTGGGTGTTTGGAAGTTTGTAGACTTGCCACCGAAGCAGAAAGCTATTGATACAAAGTGGGTCTTCAAGTGTAAAAGAGACGATCGGGGGGTTATAGTCAGAAACAAAGCTCGGCTGGTTGTCAAGGGATTCCAAGCAGAAGGTATAGATTATACGGAGGTATACGCACCGGTTGCGCGATTAGAATCTATCCGCATTTTCCTAGCGTTCGCAGCTTGGAAAGGATTTAAGGTGTACCAGTTGGATGTAAAATCTGCATTTCTCTATGGTAAATTCGTGAACAAGTGTATGTCGGCCAACCACCGGGGTTTGTCGATCCACTGAACAAGAACAAAGCATATCTCCTGGATAAAGCCTTGTACGGTTTACACCAAGCCCCGAGAGCTTGGTACGAGACGTTATCACAACATCTCGTAGGAAATGGTTTTACACGAGGCACAGTGGAAGCACTTTGTTTACAAGAGAAGTTGGATCGCATCTGATAATAGTACAAATCTATGTGGACGATATCATTTTCGGTTCTACGGATGACAGTCTGTGCAAAGAGTTTGAAAAAATCATGAAGAAGAAATTTGAAATGTCCTCGATGGGCGAAATGAAGTTCTTCTTAGGTCTTCAAGTGGATCAGCTTCCAGACTGGATATTCATTTATCAGACTAAGTATGTTCACGACATTCTCAAAAAGTTTGAAATGGATTCTTCGAAGCCGCTTTCGACGCCGCTGGCACTGAACCATGGGATTTGCGTAGACGAGACGGGAACGAAAGTTGATGAAACACTGGATCGATCGATGATAGGTTCATTGATGTATCTAACGACATCATGCCCGGACATCATGTATCCTACATGCTTTTGTGCGAGATATCAGTCAAGTCCTCGAATGTCACACTTGCAGATTGTCAAGCGAATCTTCCGTTACTTGAAAGGTTGCCCAAGCACCGGCCTGTGGTACCCCAAGAACGACAATTTTGATCTCACTGGATACGCTGACTCGGACTTCGGAGTGGACAAACTGAACTCGAAATCTACAACTGCAGGATGCCAGTTCTTTGGCACACGTTTGGTAACGTGGCAGTGTAAGAAACAGACCACGGTCTCTCTCTCAACCTGTGAAGCGGAATACATTTCTGCTTCCAACTGTTGCTCTCAAATCCTCTGGATTCAGCAACAGATGAGGGATTATGGTCTGCAGTTTCTGGACACGCCTTTATTTTAGATAACAAAGCAGCCATCGATATAACTAAAAATCCGGTTCATCACTAACGTACAAAACACATTGAAATTCGATACCATTTCATTCGTGATTGTTACGAAAAGAAATTGGTTCGAATAGAAAAAATCCACACCACGAACAAAGGGCTGATTTTTATACCAAAGCATTTCCATTAACAAGATTTAAATATCTAATGCGACTTAAAGGTATTAAAAATTTGCTTACGGGTGCGAAAGCTGAGGTTGAATACGGATCGGATGATGAATTCACGTAATCCGCATTGGTTTGTATGGTTTGTAAATATCTTTCTAGTTTAGTATTTCTTAAAAAATCTAAAATCCAAAAATATGTTTTTGATTTTAGGGGGAGAAATATTTGGGAAAATACAAAAACATATGAAAATTTAAAAGTTCAAAAACTTGAAAAATGTAAAAAGAATTTGATGTCACAAAAAGGAAATGATAGTACATCAGTGGACTATCACAGTATGCTAAAGAAATTGAAAGTTTAAAAGTAATAAATGAGTCTTACGTGGATGTGTCATAGACTTAACACGTTCAGTAAACTGTTTTCGAGATATAAACTAAATTTAGTAACTGCTTAATCTTGTGGATTAACACATCTTGGATATATGGACTTAGTACTCCGAAATTTCGTTTGAAAGATTGCTTGATTCTGAGATACGAGGTCTTTATAGATAGTTGATATCTGGGGTATTATACAAGTTCTTCTGATTTTGCGGAAGCAATGGCCTAGATCTTCTATAATACTTTCGCCAAAAATCCCCAAACTTCATGCAAAATTTGAAAAGAATCAAAGATCTAATCATTTGCAGTGCTAAAAAGATTCCTTAAGTGGAACACACCTTAAAGACGAGCCTTCATCTCTTTGTCTGTACGGTAGTACTAACCTGAGCTCTCAAGGTCTCGCATTACCCTGATACAGATATCAATTACACTATATTCACCTGTAAGATGAAATCTAGGGAATCTTGTTACGGAGTATATTCAAGAAGTGGGAACCATAGATAAGTCAAGTTTCATAATTCATACCTTAACATATCTTGAAACAGTTGAGAAATGTGGTAAAGTTTAAGTGGACAAACATAACGACAATCTAGGTAAACAAGTTTAAAGCATAAAGTATCTAAAGGTCAACGGTATTAGTGATATGTCTCAATTAACTGATATGATCCTTTAGACACGAATTCAAAAAAATATGTATGTAAATATGTTTGTACATAGTTTACTTTGTGCTGTACATAGTTTATTAGCTTTACAGATTAAAACCAAAAAGATTTTCGTGTGTGTTTTAGCATAAACTTACAAAAATTCAAAAAGATTTTATTTCTACATTGTTTTCAGCAAACCAATGTTGGAGAACGGGTCTTAAGTCTGGTAAGATGCTAGAACTGGTGGGAATCTCATTGACAACGGGTTGGGAGCTAATCTGTAAAATCTGAAAAGTCAAAATGATAAAAAGTTCATTAATTTGAAACTTTGATTTTGAAAATATCAACAGTTTGTTCGTAACGGGTCAAACTGGGGTCATTAACTTGGACTCGGCAGACAAATCGGTTAACCAAGGTCATTAACTTGGACTTGGTCAACTGAGTGGATTCTCATAACTGGTAAAAAGTTGGAAAGTTCAGGGGTTAAAATGAAAATTTTGAAAAAGTTTGAAATTGTCGTTTGACAAGTTCGGCCGAACTTGCTAAACAAAATCATGTTTATCCAAACAGCAAGTTCGACCGAACTTGCTAAGTAACGGCTGTGTTGTTTAAAGCTAAGTTCGCCCGAACTTCTGATGGGCTTGTTTAGCTTGGGCCTTGTAAGTTCGCCCGAACTTACCTACCGGCAAGTTCGGCCGAACTCATTCGCCAACAAACAATCACCCCGAGCTAACTTACTGAGAATTAAGCGATCTTGAGTTTTTGGCAAAAATACGTCGTTATACTGCCCGATTTTAGGTTGTTTTTTGCGATTGGCACACCATTGACAATGACAGAGGTGAGTATTTGGACATTGAACCGTATCTTGGATCTTAATCGAAGATTTTGAATCAGAACCTTTAAAATCTAATAGATCTAGGAGTTGTTGGACCAAATTGAACTTAAAATTGACATAAACAAAGTAAATCGACCATGAAATCATGAGGAATTGATTTAAAATGGTCATTATAGTGTTGTACAGGTTTTGGTTGTAGATGATGACAAGTTCGGCCGAACTTGTTATCAAGTTCGACCGGACTTGTAAATAAAACCTGAATGAAGAGAAATAAGATATGTTCGATCGAACTTCATAAATTGTTTCTGAAAGATTAAATGGAAGTTCGCCCGAACTTGAATTGTTGAAATCTGAACTGTTAAAGTATAAGTTCGCCCGAACTTACACCTGATTATTGAACATGTTGTTTTTACATGTTCGGGCGAACTTGACTTAATATAATTGTTATAACACATAATCAAGTTCGCCCGAACTTGATAAATGCGTTAGAAAATTTTTGTAACTTTTTCTCGATAAGCGGGCTAATTGTTTTGCGTCGTTTTTAAGGCACAAGTTCCAGCGCGTGCAATCTCGATAGAATTTTCTAAGACGCACAACACATGTATTACTCTCGGCAAATCGATATGTCCATCTTTGAAGGAGTACAAGAGTATATTGAAAATTTTGGAAGAAAGTCCTATTCATAGAGCTATAACGGAGCGCCCAGTATCATATAGATCACACACTTTCCATTTTTGGACGAACGCGATTTTAAGTGATAGAAGTCGATTATTTCAACCGTGCAAGTCGGCAATGAAGTCAAACCGATCACTGTTACAGAAGATGATATACGCAGAGTGTTACAATTCAACGATAACGAAGACGATCCAATTTATCTCGATGGAAAGATGGTTCATGGTTGTTTCTTTCGGATGGGCTACAAAGGAAGCGTGAATAAGCCGACGTTGAAGAAATGGGAAGTGCCTAACCCCTACAAGCTTCTCATGCACGCTATTATTCACACATTTAGTCATCGCAAGGCAGGATTAGATGACGTGCAAGATTATTTGGCCTGTATGGCAACGACATTGATTCTGAAAAGGCCGTTCAACTTTTCAAAGCTTGTATTTACACACATGTCAAAGAATATGGAGGATTCAAGGTTATGTTTGTATCCGAGATTTGTGCAGATGTTGACTGATGAGAAGTTCAAGAATATAGAACGAGATCCGAATGATTTGCTTTATCTAGTTCATCTTGATGAGACAACAGTGAAAAAGCTAATCAAGTTTCAGAAGCAAGCATCAGCTCCTGTTGCTAAACCAGTTTTCGGAGCAATTAAGGATTCAAACTACATTGCGCCGCCTGAAAACAAATGGAGAAAAGACGGTAGTGATGATGAGAAAGAGCTTCATGCTGAAAATGAATGGTTTAAAGACTTCAAGCCGAAAGCTAGAAGTGAATGGTTCTTAAAGGCAGAAGCTGATAAGCCGAAAAGAAACGAGCTGTAAGGAAAATTGAAACTATGCTTGTTGACGAAGATGAACCTGAAAATGTTCAAGACGAAGCATGTTCTAGTGCAGCTGTAGTTATTGAAAGACAAGAGACTGAGAAAACAACACAAGATGATGTTATATCTGCTACTTCTAAACAAGATGATGAATCTGACGAAGAACAGGTGAAAGAACCTGAAAAGACAGCAACATAAATTGTAGCTGAAAAAGAAAAGGAAATGGATGCTGATTACGATCCAAATCTTGAGAATGTATCTGATGAGGAAAGACCAAAGAAAAAAAACTAAACGTGTAAAGTCAGCAACTGTTTCATCGACAAAGACTACAGGGTCTCCTCAGACAAAAGGCAAGAGGAAATCAAAAAAAGATCAAAAAACAGTCAGCAAAAGATACAAAGGAAAGTTGAGAAGCGCATAAGTCACACAAGATCCTTCTGGCGCACAGGAGAAATGAGTTACACAAGAACCTCCTACACAAGAACCTCCTGTTGTTGATACAAGTGAAGCTGAACGTCCAGGAGTCACACAAGAACCTCCTGTAATAGTTTCATCAGAAGCTGAAAGGCCAAGAGCTACACAAGAACCTCCTGTGTCTAGTTTTGTGGAAGTACCTATTATTCAATCACCAGTTGCTCTAACGACTTCAAATTTAGAAAGTTCTACTCTAAGGAAGTCAACACCAAAGGCTGCTACTCTAAAGTCAACACCAAAATCTTCAGGGCCTAATATATTTGGTGATATGCATAGTGATCCGATTAGCCTGCAAGATCTAAATGACTTCTTTCCAGAGACGAATGTTGAACTTCTGGAAAAGCGTGTGAAGGTATTAGAAGACAAAGTAGCACAAAATGAAGTTAAAAAAGCAGAGCTTATTCAAAAGATGAATCAAAGCAATGTTGAGAAAGAAATGCTAGACGATAAAGTGAAAGTGTTGAAGAATGAGCGAGAATACTTTAAAGCGTTGATAGAGAGTTTGCAAGATGCTAACGAAAAGATACAAACTGAGATAGCTGATTTGAAGTCTATCCAAGCCCTAAATGATCGAAGATTCTCCAGGATGCAGAAAGTTTTATCGAAAGCACTGGGTATCGATTTCATCAAAGAATACGATCGTCTGGATCAACAAGAAGCCAAAGAAAAGTCTGAGAAAGAACTAGCAGTGAGTGGTAAAGGAAAGAATGTTGAGGGTGAAGCCCCTAAATCTTCTGAAGCTGCTGAGAAGTCTGTTGAAGATGTTTCTAAAGCTTCTGAGTTCGATATTCCAAAGGTTGACGAATCTGTCAAGCCTTCTGATCCTATAGTTGCTTCTGAAAAGAACGAAGAAGAAGTTGAAAAAGAGGATAAAGATGATGAAGAAAAGATGATTCGGAATATGAGGATTGGAATGTAGCTGACGACAATGACGATGATGATGATCAGGGTGGTGTTGGTATTAGAATCACTGAAGCTAAATCTCAAGTGAATTTGATTTTTCCTCACTAATGGATTATGAATCGAACAGAATGGATGATAAAAGTGAGGGGGAGTCAGGGCAGAAAGGGCCAACTGATGATATTGATCTGTTGAATGTTGATAGATTTGCTAAGCCAGTTGCTGCAGTTCCCATGAAGCCTTTATTGTTAATGCTTGAACATGACGTGGAGGAGGGCGAGTTTATACATAACTATACTAAGGAAGATCTTGCAAAGTTAGTTGAAATTGATGCTGCAGATCTAGAGTTTGATTTCGAAGAAGATGTGTTGAATTTAACACTTTCGAGCCGAATGAATATCAGTATGTTAGAAGATTTGAGGCTGACGAGTATAATAGAGTGATTGTGGAAGATTGGTCTTCTGATGATGAAACAGATCATACTACGAAGTATGTCGGTCCTAATTCTGAAAGTTTTCCTACTCTCAAGGAGATGTACAAGCAGCTAGATGAAGACATGATTAAAGAAAAGATCGAAGAAGCTTTGCGTGAAGGAAAAGTACCAAAGCCAATGACTAAAGAAGAAATTGCTCAAGCAAAAAAGTCCTGGTTTAAAGAGATGCCTCGCGAACGTAAGTTTCGACGTCTTCTAGCATTCTTTACCAGAGACAAAGATGTTTCTTTGGGGGATATTTTGAGTTGGGGTTGGTTTAAAGAACTGAACGTTTATGCAATCAAGAGGGAGTTTGGAGTGCAATACTTCAAATACCTTGCTGATTTCAGGACCTTACCTTATTGGGATGTGGAAGAGTTGGTACAGACAGTGAATGTTACATACCACATGAAGGTGAATTGATCAGTTGTTGTGGAAATTGATCAAGTTTGAAGCGGTGAAAGGATTCAGATATTGGAAGCCATTCATTCCTGGTCGCAGAATCAAGACAAACAAAAAGACGGGTGAAAAAGACATCACATTGATAATGAAGCGACCGAGGGCAATGAGAAACATGCCGCTGATGCCAATTGAGCAAGACTTCTATCCATTGTTCAAGTGGTGGCAAATAGATCCATCGACTCATGAAGCAGTTATTGTTTTAAAGTTTGAAGAACACTTGGATATTTCAAAGGAAAGAGTTGAAGTATTGGGATATCAGGGTATGAGGGGGTTATGGAGAACAATTAGGGTTCTTGATCCGATGTGGTTAGTTAACTGTTCAAGAGAAGACATCAAAACCTTGTTCTACAACAAGATTGTTTTTGAAGAACGTGAGAAGGTACAAGTGATGCAGTTTTAGAAAGTTGTTAATGTTTGCTATGCATACGAAGTTAATTCAGGAAAGATGTGGCAAACAAAGTGGAGAGATCTAGAAAGAGTAGAGTTTTTAAAAGAGAAAAAGCGTCTTGAAGCAATTCATGAAAGAACTAGGAACGCAAGTGTTAAGAGATTTCAGCATTTGAACAAAGTGCCTCCTACAGACCAGACGCCGGATCCTAAGCAAGAACGACGAAAGAAGCCGTACAAGAACTTCTTCGGTCATGTGCGTTAAACGTTTATTTGAAGACAAAGTTTTGGAGACTGATACAAGACGAAGACTATATCCAAGGGGGAGTTATTGGTGCATATGTCTTAGTTTTATATCGAGTCTGTATAGTATAGAGCTGGATAGGCTAGGTGTATGAAGTATTTATGAAGTGTTGTAACAAGTTCGCCCATAAATTTCATGTATAGCCAAGTTCGGCCGAACTTGCTAAGGCAAGTTCGGGTGAACTTGAGTCTCCAAGGGCGAACTTGCAAGTCTATAAATACCTAGCTAGTGCTCCTCATTTGTAACTTGGCATTTTGGAGGCGAAGCTCTGTCAGTTTGTACTCTTGACGTTTGATCAATAAAACTGATGATTAACTGATTAATTCTTGTCTATTGGTAAACACGACGTAATATTTCCGCTATTAGGGACGTTAGATATCAAATTTAGGTTACTTAGCATCGAGGATCGGTCCTACAACGTTTAATTACAAACTCGAAACATAATCCGATATATCTAACTAATACGGTAAACATCTAAACAATTACTAAAACTTATTAAGCGGTTGTTCGGTTTCACAAAAACAAATAATAATAATAATAATAATAATAATAATAATAATAATAAAATAATAATAATAATAATAATAATTATATACGGGTCGTATAACAGTATACTGCCTGTATACAGGTGTTAAAACACCAAAAACCTGATCAAAACCTCACAAAAAATATACATCAGGCCGTATAACATTATATGTCTCGTATACAATTGTATGCAGATCGTATAAGGTTATACGACCCGTACACATGTAAAACACATAAAACATTGCAGCGCATTTATTTTTGTACAACAATACAAGCCGTATAAGGTTATACGACCTGTATACACCTAGTGATGTGAAAAATAAGAAACTATGGGGTGTGAAAATAGAATGAGCCTATTATAATTATTGAGGCAATTATATTTTTGTCTTTTTTAATACAACTATGTTTCATTACTTCTTCTTTTTTTGTTTATCAAATTGTACAAAGTAGTGATTCATTCTAAGTTTATTCACATATGAGTAACCAAACATCACAATGGAATAGAATGATCCATTTCATTCTGTTGTCCATTCCATTACCTCATTCATTCCATTATGTCATCTATTCCATTACCTCATACCAAGTAAACCCGTAGTGTGTTGCCGCCCGAATCCAACATATGCAAAACACGTGGTGATAACAATATTTCATGGATTATATGGTTACTTTATTCAAATCTAAAGGTAGCAAAGTAATTTTTTTTGAATGATGAACTTCATGTATAAGGTTACCACACTCTCCAAATCGAAAAGCCTCGTATTTCACCACTTTGTCCAGGCTATGTTGTCTTAATTGTAACACCCTGACCGCTAAAACAACAAACCGCGGAGGAAACGTCGGGGAGTCATGTCACATAACTATTGTTTCACAACACGTGGTGCATGAAGTTTTGTATTATTGAATTAAATGTTTACATTATCTTGAAATAAACAGAAACAAAATATAGATAATTTGTCTTTCATATTTAAGTCACTAAAGGCCCGCGTCCGATCCTACGTGAAGCATGCATTTCAATCATCATACATTGGCTCTTGAAACATATGTAAAAAGAGAGGCATCATAAAAATGTCGGCGAGTACATAGGTTTTGTGAGTGTGTCAAATTCATGGCTTTATATACATATTGCAATACCTCGTCCGGCTACAAGAGTCGTTAAGTGAAAATTTTGTATCAAAAAGTGTTTGATATTGCAATACAATTAACCGACTAAAACAAGTTGGTTAGATTTTGTGAAAGACTTGTAGCCATGAATCTTGACCAAAACATTTCTTTTTGTAAAACGAGTAGTAAAATCGATTTAAAAGAAAACTTCGTATGGTTTATATTTTTAAGTGAAAATCGTTGTGTGACATCCTTTGAAAAAAAACATTTGTCTAAGTGACTCGGATAACGCACGATATGGAATACGATTAAAGCACTTATATATAGGAAGTACCAACGGCGTATCCACCATGCTTTTCTCATACTACATACGTCACATTATCTAAATCACTTACCATAAACCAATCGTCTGTGTTATAAACCATTGTACGTGTCATAAACCATTTGTTCGTGTCATAAACCAATTGTCCATGTCATCAACCAATTGTCCGTATCATAAACCAATTGTCCGTGTCATCAATCAATCGTCCAAGTTATAAACCAATCGTCTGTGTTTTAATTGTGAAAACTTTTGGTCGTTCTTTAATGAACACATTCAAGCCTGTGTTGACTATACCACCAAAGGGTATCTTTAATAGACCACCCAAGGGTCTCTTTAGCTAGACTAACAAATCAACAAATGATTTGTTAATCAGAAACAGTTTCTGTCATTACCCAAACTTCCACCAAATCTAATGAACAGTTCGATAACGGGATTGTCAGTCCTATGGTACCGTAACATACTATGGGTCGGCTCGGCCAAAGTTAATGAATGTCATTCGTGTCATGGATAACGCACCAACAAGTTGTCCACATTATTGAAATCGTATTGTTTTATATAAACCATCGACTTTGTTTTTGAAACTTGAAAATGATTTAGCACATATGAATCATCCCAAAACATCTAAAATCGTAAAAGAGGGGAACTATGTACTCACTTGGGATTGCGTATGTGTCCTTGATCAAGAGAATAAACAAAGCTCAAGTGTGTCCTAATGTGTCGGATAACTTTGTTAGTGTAAACGGGAGATCGATAGAATGAAGTCTTATAAACCAAACGAGTGTTGAAACTCATGTAATATGGTTTAATAAACTTAATTCTTTTTGGAAAGGATCCTAAGTGCTTTTGACCCGTTATGACTCGTTAAGGTAGTTTATGCTACGTTAACGTGTCAATTGCGTAAACGTGTGATCGGATGGTTAAACATGTCCTATGATAAGTCTTAAATGCCCATATATGTTTGAAAATTTATAACATCAGTTTATATGTCAAAAAATTGGTTACATATGCTTAGAATGAATTTATGTGTAAAAAGGGCATTTTGGTCATTTTTAAAGATCATAAAAGCAACTTATCATAACACTAGCCAAACGGTGTGACCATAAGGTATAACCTCAGTAGGTTATTCCCTATGCAACTATGGTCACATACATGTGTTTGGTCGATCCTAAGATCGACCAAATGGGTCGGATTCGAAAGTCGAAGCGGTGGTCAAGACCGCTCGACTTATGACCCTAAATAAGCACTATACTAGATATGACGAGTTAGACATGTCAAAACATGTCTAACTAAGTTGCAAAACTGATTTGGTATCAAAAGTTGGTGTTTTGATACCCGAAAATAGTTCCATCGTAAAATGCACATAATGCGCATCTTTGACCGAAACTTTGACTCGTCACTTCGACTAGTAAACATGGTAATCAGAAGGTGCAATCACTAGGGATTATAACCTTCGTGATTACAGTCACGTTGTAAAGTTTGAACTCTGACTTGACCAAAAATGGTAAGAACCGAAAGTCAAACAGAAAGTCAAACTATTTGACTTTTAGCTCCAAAATAAGCTAAAATAATGAACAAGACTAGGAAAGAACACTTACTTGTGTTCAAGGAAGGTTTAGAACTCCAGTAGGAGGACCATATAAGCAGAAGCAAGCTCCAATAGAAGAGAGAAGAAAGAAATGAAGGTGCAAGCAAAAATGGTGGATTAACAAGTCTTATATATAGTGATAAAAGGTGTAGGAACGTCCACGAACAGCTCGGGAACCTAAATTTGTTATCTAATGTCCAATTAGGCGGAAACTAATGACATGTAATCAAATAATAAGAATTACTCATTTAAACGTTGTTTTCATTGATCTAAAGTCATATACATTCAAGAACCGGATCCGACAGAGCTTCGCCGTCTCTGTGCCAAAAACTCTAACACTTCCAAATGAAAACCCAAGGCACCTATTTATAGGAACACAAGTTCGGCCATAGAAGACACAAGTTCGCCCAAACTTGCATAAGCAAGTTCGGCCGAACATGCATAACATGATATCCTCATGAGTGAACTTGGCCAAATAAGTTTGCGGGTTGAGACTGTAAGTTCGCCCGAACTTGACCTAGTCAAGTTCGACCGTACTTGACCTTCCAAGCACCATTACCAACGAACTTGCTTACGACTCACTTAAATACGCCTCGTTTCTCATAGATTAAACCCTATTTACTCAGACTCGATACATAATGACATTCATGACGAAGGCAACAGACATATGCACCAACAGACTCCCCCTTGGATGTTGCCGTAGTCATCTTGATGTAGACATCCTTTTGTATAAGCACCAACAGACTCCTCTTGACATCTTCCCTTGGATAACATCTGTGACATGTCTTCTCTTGAATGCCTTGTAGCCATTAGTCTTGATTAAACTCCCCAGTCTTTAGCTTTTCTCTTGAATAAAACTTTAAGATCCAAGCTCCTCCTAAGCTGCGAGCTATGCTCCCCCTTGCTTTGAGCTTTACTTTAAACACGTTTCGTCCTGCTCCCCCTAAAACTTTGCTTCCTGTTCCAAAGTTCTTGAGCATACTCGAAAATGTTTCAGATTTACTTTTGAAGAAACACTTGTTTGAACGTCTTCATTTTAAAAACATTTTAGTTTCTAACTTTTGAAATTTTGTATCACATGTATTCCATACCACTTGTACAAAACTTGTACTTCAAATTTTAATCTTCATTTTTCAGTTATTTCAAGTTCAAATTAATGACCTTGAAACATTTTACGTTTTAAAACCTTCAGATTTCAATTATTGAAATAAAATCCACTTAGTTGAGCAAGTCCAAGTTAATGACCTTGATTAACTAATTTTGTTTACCAATTCCAAGTTAATGACCTTGATTAAACCCGTTGTGAACAATTGATGTTTTTGTCAATTTTAAAGTTTCAAATTAATGAACTTTATCTTACCAGACTTTGATGATCCGTTCACCAACATTGGCTCGTTGAAAATCTTTTTGGATTTTTTTGAAAAATAAGTAAAATATTTACAAAACTTTTAACAAGTAAAGAAAACTATGTACAAACATATTTACAGACATATTTTTGTGAATTTGGGTCTAAGGATCATATCAGTTTGTTTGAGACATATCATCAGTACCGTTGACCTTTAAATGACTTTAAGTTTAAAAATCGTTTACCTTAGATTGTCGATATGTTTGTCCACTTAAACTTCATCACCTTTCTCAATTGTTCCAAGATATGTTAGATTAGAATTATGAAACTTGACTTATCTAGGGTTTCCACCTCTTGAATATACTCCCGAATCCAGATTCCCTAGATTTCATCTTACAGGTGAGTATAGCGTAATTGATATCTGTATTTGGGTTGTGCGAGACCTTGAGAGCTCAGGTTAGTACTACCATACCGACAAAGAGATGAAGGCTCGTCTTTAAGGTGTGTTCCACTTAAGGAATCTTTTCAGCATTGCAAATGATTAGATCTTTCGACCTTTTCAAGTTTGCATGCTATTTGGGGTTTTTAGCAAAAGCATTGTAAAAGTTCTAGGCTATTGCTTCCGCAAAATTTGAAGAACTTGTATAATACCCTAGATATCAACTATCTATAAAGACCTCGTATCTCAGAATCAGGCAACCCTTCAATCGAAATTTCGGAGTACTAAGTCCATATATCCAAGATGTATTAATCCACAAGATTAAGCAGTTGTAAAATTTAGTTTATATCCCGGAAACAATCTACTGAACATGTAAAGTCTATCGACACATCCACAGTAAGACTTGTTTATCACTTTTAAACTTTACAAATCTTTAGCATACTGTGATAGTCCACTGATGTACTATTATTTCCTTTTTGACAACAAAATCTTTTTGTCTTTTTCATGTTTTTGTACTTTTTGAATTTTTCAATGTTTTTGAATTTTCAACTTTTTCATATGTTTTTGATTTTTCAACAATTTTTTTTTAAATTTTCTTACTCCCCCTAAAATCAAAAACAAATTTTTGGATTTTAGATTTAAATAAATTCTTCTAAAAATGTAACAAACCAATGTGGATCCCGTGACCTCATCGTCCGATCCTTTTTCTCAAACCTGTATCTGCAATTGTTTAACAAACAATCATTAAACTCATTTACCACTTGTAAAAGCAGTTTGAACTTGTAAGAACTTTGAAATCAGTTTTTCTGTTCAACGGTGTGGATTTTCATAATTTTGACTTTTCAAAATTTTCTTTTTCTTTTTATCAACCACTTGTAGTTTCAAAAATTTTCTTTTTAACTACTCCCCCTCAAAATGACAAAAAATATGACATTTCTGGATAAGTTAAAATGATATGGATCTTCGCAATCCAGAATCAACTTTTGATCAAGTAGATCTTGGAACTCCTGGACACAAAACAACTATTTGAATAAGGAAACCCAAACCTTTTTGGTTTTGGGTTTGACATGATAAGCATCATAACCATATTCTAACTCTTCATCATATTAAAAATCATCATTGAACATTTCGTCCAGTGTCGATTCTGAAAACATTTTGACCTTTTCTGTCTTTGTCTGTTTTAGAAAATCATTTTTCAACTTTCAAAGATCATTTTTAATAATTGCTTCATTTGATTTGACATTTTTAGTTTTAGCAGCAACATATTTTTCTTTCTCAGAAGATTTCTTTTTCGCAATCCAGGACTGTGACATGAATCTTGCTTTCTTGATATAAAACCTGAATCATCATTTTTGTTTGACTTTGAAGTTTCACCTTTCTCAAAAACTGAGTTTTCAAACTTTGATTCATTTTTGGGTTTTATTTCAGAAACATATTCATTTTTGGATTTTACAATCTCTGGTTGT
This sequence comes from Scalesia atractyloides, assembly GCA_947069175.1. Classification (NCBI taxonomy): domain Eukaryota; kingdom Viridiplantae; phylum Streptophyta; class Magnoliopsida; order Asterales; family Asteraceae; genus Scalesia; species Scalesia atractyloides. Next base: position 41,747,211 of record CAMTDV010000025.1, read on the forward strand.
TTCTGTTTTCTTCTTTTGAAAGATTTTTGCTTCGTGAAAACATAGGCTTTAGATTCAGGCACTTTCGAGCAATATAACCAATTGTATTGCATTTAAAGCATGTCCTTGAATCAGTAACATTTCCACTAGTGGGTTTTACACCACTTGTGAGCTTGATATTAGCCTTATCCCGAAGTTCTTTCTCCTTTTTGAACTCATCATTAGATTGCTTACCAATCTTACCTTCTTCCTGAACCGTATTTGTTCCATACACAAACTTTATATGTTTACCTTTGTATTCCTGGGACAGTAACTTCTGGTTCTTTCTCGGCTCATCTTCTTTTTCCTCCAAACCCAATCCTGCTCTCCTGTTCTCAGGAAAATCACCACCAAACTTTCGATGATTGTTAGCATTCCTTTTGGGTTTTGAGTAAAATTTCTTTTGATTTTTATCGAGATCATCTGACGAAACTTCTACAAGTTTGAAAAATTTATCAAGTTGATCCTCTTTCACGTTCTGAATCGGGAAGCTATCATCAAAGTATAATCTATCAGAATCCTTAACTTTGTACATGACAATGTTCGGATCATCACTTAGATCATTTTCAGATGCTATATCGTCATTTTCAGACTGTGGCTCAGAACTGTTATCGTCAGAATCATTTCACAAAACTTTCTTTACCACATTTTCTACCACAGCTTTAATGTCATCGTTTGATTTCGTAAAGTCTACGTCAATGTTCTCAGGCAATTGATTTTTCAATTCAGTTAAAAGTAGTATATCAAAAGCCTTTTCTACTTCATCATCCTTATTGCAAGAATAGTTTTCAAGGAATGGTGAAGGAACACTTCCGTATTCTTTACGCTTTGGTTTACCGTCATTTTCCTCCAATTTGATCGTAGGAAGAATGTGATCAATGACATAAGCATTTGTGGTGTAGCTTTTCAAAAGCTGTCTTACCCATTCTATTTCTATCTTCATGTCATGAAGCTCACGTTTTGTTACGGCAATAGTGTTAATGTACATGTTAATTGCTTTTTGTTTTTCAATCACTGTTGCTTTTAACATTTTTTCATTAGCACCAAGTTCAAGATTAGCTTTTTCGACATTTTTATATTTGCCTTGTATTTTGTCATAAGCTTCTTTCATGTTTCTGTAATCATAACAAAAAGTTTTATTATGTTCAGGTAATTCTCTTATGACTTTGACTTTATCAAGGCATGGTTCACAAGGACTTGTGCACTTTGTGCAAGGTTTTTCAACCTCCACAACTTTCACAACTTCCTTTTCAGACATTCTTACCTCAGCTTTTACCTTTTCGGTCTCTGCTTTCAAGGCATCTTGTCTTTGCATCTCAGCAAAAGCTATCTCCCCTTCTTCAGTTCTCCGCATGTATGCTTCCAGAATTGCATTATCCAAGTCAGCATCAACATACGATGTCTCTGGTTCATTTACAACCTCTGCCATCATAGCCACACCAGTTTTCTTTCCGATATATCTGTTCCAGTCAAAGCCATCTTCTTCATGTGTAACAACAAGAGCTTGTTTGGTTGCTTTTGCATATTTGTCTTCTACTTCGACTTGTGTTTTCTTTGGATATGGCTTGTATTGAAGAGCTTTCTTGTAGTACTCATTGCTGCTTCCGAAAGGATTTTGGTTTCCACTTGCTTCTTGATTACTACATTCGCGTTTGAAGTGTCCTTTTTGTCGACACTTGAAGCATGTGACCTTTGTCTTGTCAAATCCAAGCTTATTGTTTGAATTACCAATATCCCTACCGGTGAGTGCCACAAACTTGGTAACTCTTCTGATAATGGACGCAAGGCTCCATTTGATATCCATCAACTCCAATTCTTCTTCGTCTACCTGATCATAATCTTCTGTCGTCATTTCTGGATTACCGATCTTTCCAGCAACAAGGATTTCATATGATTCTAAAACGTAGCGAGAAGTGCTATGTGTTGTTTAGCCACCTTTTCTCCACTTCAATGTTGCACTGGAAAACATTTGAATTAGAACTAGCTTGACTTGTCTGATTTTGGAATGAGGAGCTTGAACTAGCACTAGAATAACCAACATATGGAGAACTTTGATTCGGAGAAGAATTTGCATTTGCACTAAAAGCCGTTTGAATTTTCGGGCTTTGAATTGGAGTATCTTGAATACCTCCTTTGTAATAAACACCGACATCTTGAACAACATTAGCGTTCTTTGACTTTGCAATCTTCATCAATTCCATTTTATGACCTTCTAATTTGTCGATGTAAGATGACAACTTGAAGTGTCTCCAGGATGGACTATTCTTCAGAATCATCAGATATGTCGTCCATTCTCCTTCTGGAAGTGCATCGGCCAACTTCTCGATTTGCTCTTCGTTAGTTCTTTTGATGTCATGTCTTCGTATCTGGACCATAAGGTGATAGTATCTATCGATCATTTGCTTCATAGTTTCACCTTTGACCATCGTGAAGATCTCGAATTCTTTCTTAATTAAGGCCTTCTTGCTCTTAGTCATTTCATCACTTCCTTTGAATTTGTCACAGAGAGAGTGCCATAATTCTTGTGAAGTATCAAACTCTGGTAACCGTATCAAGATATCTTCCTTAACCGATTGTTGAATCAAGCTAATCTTTTTCTTCTCAGCGATATAATTGTTCTTGTCAACTGCTGAAAACTTGTTCAACGGAAGATCTTGATTCACGCTCATCCTTTGGCCTTGTAGCCATCTTCAACTGCAACCCAGCTGTCGAATTGGTTTGCTTGTATCCAATTCACAAACTTTTCCTTCCACCCTTCAAATTCATCTATAGCCATTAGCTTTGGCGGTTTCTGAGTAGTACCCATTTTGTTGTCTTGGTTCATTTGATTAACCGCAATGGAATTTGACGTTGAAGCTTGAGCTACTCCAGCAGCAAATGCGTTATGGAAATCTTCCATTATGACAATCTGATGAATTATCTGAGAATTCGATCAAAAACAACTTGGAAAATGGTTAGTAGCAAGAAGTTCGGTCGAACTTGTGTGAAACTCAAATTTTGGTTTCACCTTTAACAAGTTCGGTCGAACTTAGGTGTGAATTTTCTAATTTTAACAAGTACTTCAAGTTCGGTCGAACTTGAAGAAAAATTTTGAGAATTTTGAAAAACTTCGAGCGAACTTGATGTTTAAAGAGACAAAATCAACAAGTTCGGTCGAACTTAGAACTCAGTTTCAATGTTTTGACTAAGTTCGGTTGAACTTAAGCAATATTTCAACAAATTTTAAAGAATTTGGTCGGACTTGATGTCTAGACCTTGAAAAACTGAATTTTAATCAAGTTCGCCCGAACTTAGTCACAAGTTCGATGGAAATTGTTTTGACAAACATGGTTTTTTGAACTTTTTGATATCAAATCGGTTGAATTTGATGTCCAAACTCTCAGGGGTTTGTTATTAGTGTGTTTAACATGATATATTCAATTTTTAACCAATTTTGTCCATGAATTCTTCAAAAATGTGAAAATATTAAGAAAAATGATAGAATGGGGTAGAATAAGAGAGATTCTTGTCTTGATTCCAGCAAATTTAGGTATCCAGGCTCTGATACCACTTGTAGGAACGTCCACGAACAGCTCGGGAACCTAAATTTGTTATCTAATGTCCAATTAGGCGGAAACTAATGACATGTTAATCAAATAATAAGAATTACTCATTTAAACGTTGTTTTCATTGATCTAAAGTCATATACATTCAAGAACCGGATCCGACAGAGCTTCGCGTCTCTGTGCCAAAAACTCTAACACTTCCAAATGAAAACCCAAGGCACCTATTTATAGGAACACAAGTTCGGCCATAAAAGACACAAGTTCGCCCGAACTTGCATAAGCAAGTTCGGCCGAACATGCATAACATGATATCCTCATGAGTGAACTTGGCCAAACAAGTTTGCTGGTGAGACTGTAAGTTCGCCCAAACTTGACCTAGTCAAGTTCGGCCGTACTTGACCTTCCAAGCACCATTACCAGCGAACTTGCTTACGACTCACTTAAATACGCCTCGTTTCTCACAGATTAAACCCTATTTACTCAGACTCGATACATAATGACATTCACGACGAAGGCAACAGACATATGCACCAACAAAAGGATCACCAAATCATGCCAAGTGTCCCATGAGGTGTTATGGACTGATGAGTGTTATCACACATGTCCAAAGGAAGTGAATTGGTGGAAAAATCACGAGCTTGGAGGCCAAGGAATGAAAAAGAGCTTGACGACAAAGCTGCTATGTTGGGGGGACATTCGGACCGTATGGACTTGTGGTTACGATCCGTAAGCCCTCGAGCTGGCACAAAGTTTGAAAGTTTGGCAGCTTTGGCCCCTGGACTTGTTTTGTCGCGTTTCGTCACTTTTGTTTTAACCCATTTTAACCTAATTTTTAGGCTTTATATAGGTGTTAAGGCATATGTAACTTGGATTTTTCCTGAAAATGTTATGGATGTCGGTTCGTTCGGTTGTACGGTTGCGTTTTTCGCTTAATTATGACGAATGCTATAACGAACACGAAAATGACAGTAATTGCGCAACAATTGATATTTTTGCATTATCATCAATAAAATAAAAGATTTTAGTGATTAAGAAATTTTTTGGATGTCTACACACGGTTCGTATTTAAAAATACGAGTATCGACAGACTTTCGCAGTTGTTGTAAATAGTCCCTGGGGTTGTATAAGCGTGTTTTTGCCAAACCGAACCCTTCAACACTTATTTCTAATTAATGTAAAGGGTATTTAAGTTATGTTTAGCTTATGTCCTTGTCTCGAGTGTATGTCGCGTTAAACTGATTACGTTTGCATAACGGTTTACGATTTCACTTCCAGAAAAAGTTTGAAGGATCGAAATTGAATAAAGATTGAAAACGCATGAATGTCATAAATTTATACAGTTGTACAATGATCGAATCGACACAAGGTTTCATTGATTGTGAACTTGTTTAGAATTGTACAATGATCGAATCGACACAAATGTCACATTAACCGGGTCACGCTGGCTTCAAAGTTTGGCTTTTTTGGGCGTTCCCCTGGGAAACCATACCGCCGGCTGCCACTTGATAGTCGTTGTGCCACCATAAGAGTAAAACTCTCTGGCATAACACACGGTGGGACAAAAACCCGGTTGGGCTCGGGAATCAAACTGACAACCTCACACAAGGCCTAGTCCAAATCCTCCATTGCCTATATCCACCCCAATATGACACAAGTCGGAATTGAACTTGGGTCTTCATTGGAAAACCCAAGTCTCCTACCACTAGGCCACAAGTTTGCATGCCCTTCGTGAGGGTTGAAAAGGTAGATAAAAATAAGCAAGGAGATAGAAAAGTAAAGAGTTAATTACGATTTTCGTCCCCGTGAGTAGTCAAAAATAACTATTTTAGTCCATTAGTCTAAAAATATGGTTTCACTTTCATAACTATTACAATCCACCCATACTAACGTCATCTAGTTATTCTGTTAGTTTATTTGAAATGACCGCAATGCCCCTGTTATTAAAATTAAAATAGAAATAAATAAAGAGTTAGTTACATTTTTCGTCCCTGTGGTTTGTTAAAGTTAACCATTTTTATAGTCCATTAGTTCTGAAAATTGTCAAAACAGTACCAGCGCACATAACCACTAGTACATCATGACTTTTGTGATAAATCAGTTTCAACTTTGTTTTTAAAAGTGTTCTACAACTAATCATCTTCCCAAATCAGAACCTAAATTGAAACCTTAACACTTTAATTGCTAAATTAGATCAATCACAAGTAACAATCAAAGCAATAACCATGAGGCTTTTAAACCTCTCATCCATACTATATTTTAATAATGCATGAGAGAGGGGCATTTTAAGATACCCAAAAAATAAGAACTTTTTCCATCTTAATTTATAAATATATTCCTAATATGAGGGTAAATTGGTCTTTTAAAAAATAATTATATGTTAACCCGCCATCTTATTACACTTAAATCCCTAAGTTTTAACATAACTATGGGTAATTAGTTACAATACTCTCCCTCCACAACAAACTTATAATTTTTTTGCGTATTCTTGTCATATCTTATAAACTATAATGTTTAAAAAAAATCTAAACGTACCGTGACGACCTATTCATTTATGTCAACGTTTCAATAGTTGTTTTGGTCGATATTGATGTGTGGATTAAAAGGTACAAGTAGATGATGCCTCAGTGTACAAGTGATTAAAGCCTAACGTACTTAGTCATTATCTCAGAATGTTTAATATCAATAGAAGGTCAAGTGATTAAATACCATCAATTAATCCTCTCATCTAGATTATACTCTAATCCTTCATCCTTAACAAAATTATAGATAATTAGTCAGTAGTTACACTTTATCCCTTTTAAAAAACTAACCCCCACGATTTTTTAACAATCATAACTTTTTTGTAAGTTAAAATAGTTTTATATTTACACCATATAAACGTGTATTTTATTCTCTTTAATTTGAATATAGTATTGGTATAGTTTTTCTAATTAAAAATGATATGTTACGTGATTAACAATGTCTAAGGATGAGTAATAACCGAATCATTAACTGAAATCGAACCGAAATCAACCCAAAACTGAATTAATGGAAAACTTATTAACCGAAACCCCAATTAACCAAAAACGGTTATCAATTTTTTGTACCCTCATTTAACCAAAATTAACTGAACCGACCATTCATATTTTCATATATTTCTAGCTTTTATACCTCCGATAACCCAATTTTATGTATTTATACACTCATTTCATGTACTTATACCTATCTTTCATGTATTTCTAGTCAAAATTTTTCACCCAAGTTTGGTTTTGACTATTAACCGAAATTAAATGAATCAACAAAAAACCGCCAACCTAACTCAATAAACGAAACCGATTAACTAAAGTGGATTGGTTAATAAAATAGACTAATCGATGACCTGTATTTTGGTTGAGGGTAATAATCTAACCAACCGAACAATGCACGTTGTGGCAATGCCTATGTTTTCCGCCGCATCGCGCGCGCACCTATTGGTCAGTGAGCAATAACGGTTATCAATTTTTTGTACCCTCATTTAACCAAAATTAACTGAACCGACCATTCATTTCATATATTTATTAACTGAAACCCCAATTAACAAAACGGTTATCAATTTTTTGTACCCTCATTTAACCAAATTAACTGAACCGACCATTCGTATTTCATATATTTCTAGCTTTTATACCTCCAGTTCATGTATTTCATACTTATACCCCCATTTTATGTATTTATACACTCATTTCATGTACTTATACCTATCTTTCATGTATTTCTAGTCAAAAGTTTTCACTGAAGTTTGGTTTTGACTATTAACCGAAATTAAATGAATCAAACAAAAAACCGTCAACCTAACTCAATAAACGAAACCGATTAACTAAAAGCGGATTGGTTAATAAAATAGACTAATCGATGACCTGTATTTCAGTTGAGGGTAATAATCTAACCAACCGAACAATGCACGTTGTGGCAATGCCTATGTTTCCGCCGCATCGCGCGCGCACCTATTGGTCAGTGAGCAATAACTAAATCGTTAACATAACCCAAATCGAAACCGAAACGAAATCAATCAAAAACTGAATCAACTGAAAACCCTGAAACCAAAAACCGGTTATCAATTTTTTTGTACACTTGTTTAACCAAAATTAGTTGAACCAAACCGAATCATTCACAATTCATATATTTCTAGCTTTTATAGCTCCAGTTTATATATTTTATATCTCCATTTCATATATTTATACTTTCATTTTATATATTTATACAACAATTTCGTATTGTTTTAAGCAAAAGTTTTATCCCAAGTTTGGTTTTTGCTATTAACTAAAATTAAATGAACCAAACCAAAAACCGTCATTTAACCGAATAAACCGAAGTCATTAACCGAAATCGATTGGTTATTAAAATAGATTAACGATGACTTTGGTTTCGGCGTTGAGGATAATAACCAAACTGATCGAACCTATGCACAACACAATAAAATGGATTACCCGATTACTTCGCTTTTGATGTATATCTATCATAATGATGCTACAATAAAATTATATAAATATGAAAACTACAAAAACGAGTATCGTAATGCGACATATCGCTCCCGCCGCATCGCGGGGCATCCTGCTAGTAAAAGTGAATAGAATAGTGTCAAAAGAACTTATGGGTTGCGTTAATAGGGTTCGGGTTTATGGATTTCGGCTATGAAAACAAACTCTGACGAGGTGCAGGAAAACGCAAATGATTACAGAAGAAGACCCGAAGAAATTTAGAAGGTGGTAAGGGTTTTGAGGCTTAATTATGTTCCGGTTATATAAGCAATAGATTATTATGAAGTTTAGATCGCAATTTGATTTGGTTTGATTTATAACCAAAATTGAATCTTTGGTTTGAATAAGTATTATACGAAAGCTAATACCACGTGTGCTTGGTTTGTTTTAGCGTCTAAGAACATGATTCTAAATTTCGTTTAAAGGGGTGAAGATCTAAAAGGACCAAAAAAATTCATAAAGATCTGACGAAGAAAGCATAAGGCACGTTCTGTGTCCTTTTTTAGTTGATTACATTTTTCGTCCAGTGGTTTATCAAAAATCACTATTTCAGTTCATTAGTTGAAAAATTGCGATTTCAGTCCTTGTGGTTTCGATTTTGTAACTATCTTAGTCCACTCACTTCTTTTATTTGAATGGAAATGACGAAATTGCCCTGCACGTGACAAGCACGTGGGCTAACTAACATAAATAGTTACGAAATTGAAACCACAGGGACTGAAATCGCAATTTTTAAAATAATGGACTGAAATAGTGATTTATCACAAACCACAGGGATGAAAAAACGTAATTAACTCAAAAGTAAATTAGTTCAAGGTAAACATCAAATTTCAAAGTACATGGGATAGCAAAGTAAATTAGAATTTTGAAAAAAAAGAAGTAACTTAATTAAAGTGTAGGGGAGTTACAGTGAAAACTCAGTCAGTATTGCATTTCAGCGCATTCGTTATAGCAAACAAAACACATACAAAGCAAAGGTCATATAATGTATACTATTTATACTATTGTACAATGCATATTGGAAGAGTAGCTTTGGTAGCTTGTCACTTGTAGGACATGTACAATTGTTTAAAGCAGTATGTACAACCATTTCAAGCATTCTTAAAATCTCCAAACCCTAAAGCACCAACTGCCTACACACACTTAAGGTGTGTAAGAAATTCTGCCGCTCTCTTCCATGGTCGTCACTCTCTATGAACCCTAGATCTGATTGTTTTTGGCTTCTCTTCACCAAGTAGAATGGATTCAAGGGTCGAAATCCATTCTAGCATCATGCGATTGGTGTATTAACGTTTTTTGAGGCTGAGATCATGAAGGCAAGAACAAAGTTACGAGTATGGCAGCTAGGGTTTTGAGAATGTTCTCTTTCTAAAACCCTTCGGTAAACATGGTTGATTTTCTTATGATTTTCTTTTCATGGTTCTATGACATCCTTTTTCATATCACTGTTTCATGGTGTGTTGTTGGGATTTGGGTTGAATATGAACTTTGATGAAAGGTTAAAAGGTGGCAGCTTGGGTTATTAGCAACTATGGAAGCAGTTTTATGGTGGCATCAAAGGGGGTGTGCGAAAAGGATGATGAGTCGTACTTCTGGCTTCATTTTGAAGTTGTGATATCACATAATCAGATATGGGGTGTTTTTTCGTTCAAACCTTTGTAGGCTTCCTAAGTTTCTCCACGACGAGTTGTTGCTTCTAATGAAGGTTGAATATAGGTGGGAGTGGCTTTGTTTGTCGTTTGGGTAGATGGCGGTTAGATGGCACAAAGGGATACATTCTACACTACCCGGATTTGTTTTCACGTTAAGTTAGATGGATTGATGTTTTTAACTTTCCAATAATGTCTCTTTGTTTTCCATGTGATTGTAAATTGGGTATGTGCGTACGGTGAAGAAGATAACAAACTTTCCATAACTTATTTTAGGCATTTGAAGTCACAATTTTGTTGAAATATGTTTAATTGTCTTTCCGCATTGATAATTTAGGTGGGTTAATGTTCTTAACTTGCCTATAGTGTCTCTTAGTTTTCCCTAATACTTTGACATTTTTAATAAGAAAACAGAGCATATGTTGACTTTTGTGGGTCAAGCATCGCCTATCTCCATGCAAGGTGCACTCGTGTCCTCAATGGGAACCCTAATTGTTGTTGGTGGATTACTAAGGCATTCATACATTAATGTTATAGTATCAGTGGTATTGTGTGTAACGTTCCATATTTTCGTACTTTTATTTTTAAAAATCTTGTATTTGTATTCTATATTCAATCCTTGTAATTCCGAGACTTTGATCAATGGAAAACATATTTTATATCAATCTTGTTTGATTAAACTTACACAATATGTAACCAATCACAAATACACACTTTTATACAAAACCGAACCATACTTTAAGTTTATATACGCTTCTGAGTATGATCATACGTGTTTTGTACTTACACATACTTGCATACACCTTAGATACCAAAAAAACGTGCTTAATAATGGGCTTCTAGCTTGAAAAACCAATAAAATCAGCTGCAGGGGTAAAATGAACATTTTGCAAACTTTGGAAAACAGTGATTCTTCGCACCACGTGACGAAGCACCAGGGCATTGTCGCGTGGCGCGAAAAGCACGTTTTTCAGTCACATAATTTAAATTCGGGAATTAAGTCCGGTTTTCACTTTCCAACCACTCTAACACCCAACTAACCTCATTAAACCCTAATACCCACTTATAAATACCCTTCCTCCACACCTCCTAAACACTTTACACTATCTCAAATCACTCCCAAATCTCCAAAATCTCCAAGTGTTGGCAGATCGTATCAAGGTTTAAAACAGTGAGTTTTGAACACTTTTCTCATCTTTTCTTCTTGTTTTCTTCTTTCAATATACTTGGACTATCTCTATGAGTGTTTCCCACAAGTTTACCATGGTAAGCTAAGATGAAAACATCACCATATTTGAGGTCCAAAGTTGATTTAAATTTTTTTTTTGTAAAACTTTTATCTTTTGCAACTTTTGTTTATGAACATGAATTCAACCTTGTTCCCAACTAACTAACATGTCGATGGACTTGAGTTGGGCTTCATTTTAGAATGATTGAGGTGCAAACATCTCCAATATAACTTACCTAAGTCATCGAGTACATTTACTAGTAACAAAATGTCCAAACTACACCAAGTCTCCAAACATTTGCCATGATTGGAATGCACTAGTCTAGTATGAGTTTCACTTGGTTACTTGATGATTTAGATGAATATCTAACTAAGTAACTTCCAAGAATCAAAGTAAGTTAACCCCGCCTCGCCTCCAACATTGGCCATGTTGGGTATGACACGCCTGGGTTGCCCTTATTTGTCTACTTAGGAATCTAGTAATTTATTAGTTGTATTCTTATTCATGACCAACCGAAATCAACTAAGTTGATGATTTGGTGCATCGGTAAATCATATAATGAGGTTTAATGGATGGAAATCATCCTACCTCCTTGCTTGACATCCTTGATAATACTTGACCAATTAACTACGTTGAAATTCTTTTTACTTATGGCAAGCTAGCGTTGAAATTCTGTTTTGGGAAACCTTTGTATTCGTATTAATCTTTTCATTGTAAACGTTGTAATCGAGACTTGATTCGTAATGAAATAAACATGTTTATCATTATAATTGTTATACACATTCATACTTATTATACTTGTTCATACAATATACATTTGATACACATACTCGAATACGTGAAATACTTGATTATACGTAACACTCATACGTTATGCATACTTAATACGCGACATTTATACGTTGTACATACATTATACCAAGTGTTTTATACTCGATCTCAATCATATTATACTTACATATACACTTATGATATGTTGCATACCCCTATAAGACATTAACATGTCCTAAAAAGGCCTTAGAAAATCATTAAACCCGTTACCAAGCCTTAAACAACAAAAAACAAAATTTTTTACCCGGATCAGACCCCCATGCGGACCGCATGGGGGAGTGGATGCGGTCCGCATCCATGTCTGGGCGGGCAGAATTGTTTAAACTCGCGCATTTGCACGAATCCCACACTTCTAACACCCTCCAATCACTTCCAAAGCTCATTAAACACCCCTCTAACCAACCCTAATCATCCCTCTATAAAACCCAAGCATTCTCCACCCATTTTCCACTTTCACAACTCATTCATCTCTTCTAAATCCTCTCAAGAACACTCCAAGTTGCTGAATTCGGGCAGATTGTATACCTTGTGCAAAAGTGAGCATAACTCACTCAATACTCAATGGAATGACCTCATTCTTCTTCCTACATACTTGGATAATCTTTGGGTTGAATTCCTAGGGTTCTCCATGGAGAATCCAGACCTGGAAATGCCCCGAAAATGTCCATAAACTTTCTGTTTGTTTTTAAAATCTTGTAAAACTTGTTTATGTTCATCCAACTTGAGTTTATCTCATCTCAAACCTATGTCTGAATGCTTACAACACTTCTTGTGGTTGGTTAGGCTTAAAAACAAGGTCGAGACATTCAAACAAGAGGATTTATCCTCACAATAGTTTTGTTTTCATAGAGCTTCAAGCTCACAAGTGGTGCAAGTTCATAACGTGTTCATGTGTGTCCACCTTGGTTAGCCTTGGCAATCCTAAACTTTGAGACCACACATCACTTGATGATTTTCGTCATTATCTCAAGTAGTTTGCTAGTTCTAAAGTGTCACAACCCCGCTAAGCCATTGACATGTGTCTTTGTGTGCTTTCCGGGTTGTATTCACTTGGCTACTTGGTATGATGGTGACATACTTACAATTCTTGTCATTTTCATTCTTGTATTGTTCTCATTCATGACCCTCCTTGTTGTCTATGATAACTTGTGTAGTGGTGAATCATATAAAGAGGTTAAATGGATGTTCATCATCCTACCTCCATGCTTGACTTACTTGATATTTAGAGGTATACCAAAGTGGATGGTTCATCCTCCCACCTCTTACATGATCTTACTACTAAGTATATATTATGGACTATAATATAATCCTAAGAACCAAAAACTTGATAATGGCTAAGTAATCATCTATCGAGTTATTAAGTTTATCTCTAAAGTACATAGTTCCTTGTCAAGATTCTAATAGGCCTCGAGCCTATGAAACCATATGAACCCCTATTCGGGTTATCATAGTGTCAAGAACAAGTGCTATGTCTTAGTGAATATTTTCCATACATAATACTTTATTCCTATTTCCGCAATCTTGCTCGAATAATCCAAATCTACTGTTACACTCATAACTAATACCTAAGTTCTTCTTATAGAAGGACATCAACACAACAAGCTCCCGGAATTACTTAAGTGTAACACTTAGAAAAACCATGAGTACACTCGATCCATTTACCATTTTAATCACTGTTGGGTTGTAACATGTTTACCTATCAAAATACACCTATCACAAACTCATGCTTTACATGCTCAATCCTTCTACATGAATACTTGTTATGCCTAGATACATGCTCGATTATACATGCTTGATCATTAACTTAGCTAGCCCAACTTATCATATATAGCGCTATAGTAGTAGCACACCGCCCGTTGGGGTTATGTTAAGATATTCATTCTCATTTTTAATCTTGTCCCTTTTGTGGCAAGGGAAGCTCGATCTCGTTAAAACGTTTTTGGAAACTCGGGGTTTGATCTAGTATTGCATGATTAGTATGAACTTTGCTTACAATTACCATGTGGATTCGAGTTACACTTTTATACTTATGCTATGTATCACCAAACTTGTGTACTCGCCTTTGCCTTTGCATTGAACTCGTATTTTTAACATGTTACAGGTTGATGAAGCTTTGCCATGAAATTGGAGTAGAGATGATGCTTAGATACACATATAGACGTTAAGTTTATGAAATGTTGTATCAAATTTTGACTTATTATTGTCATATTTGATTTCAAATGATGTACTTGACAATGTTATTACGAATGAAATTTGGGTTTTGTTTAAATATTGTCACCAATAGTGTTTATGATCAATGAGCAATCTCGTTTCGTCTCACTCTGATGTTTCCGCCATCGGTTGGGGTGTGACACCATAAGACATAATAACACACCACACACATATAAAATAACCTAATAAACAAACCCTAAGCACTAACCAAATCATAGATATATGTCAAGGGTTATGGTTATAATATCTTGGATTGAATTCCTCATGTTTGGACTTCCAATAGGCGAACTTGTGCCTATGAAAAACACTTCATCATGGTGTAAAAATTTGGTGTTTTGTCAAGATAAATTTATGTACTTTCTTACTAAGCAAGCATCTCACATTTACATTCCAATTCCAAAATCGTTCGAACTCATACGCCTCGTTTATCCTTGTAGGATAACTCAGCGGTTTCTCTAAACACTCAAACGCATCAACTCGCGTGCGCGGAATTTACGACGCAAACATGAGTATACTCAGTCCCTTTTTTACACACTTTTGGTGCAACATGTACACACTATTACAAATCACATACTCACGATTAAACTTGTTCATATAAAAACTCGTTAAAACATGATACTTATTATATTCTTGTTGTTACAAGCTATACTAATTCTTGTGTTCTATATGCTCATTAACTTTGCAAGCCTCCCTTAACAATTATAGCGCTATAGGATTAACGCACCGCCCGTATTCTTGTGGTATGGTTACGTAAACTATGTTACGGCCTGTCGTTTCGGCGACAAGGCTATTCACGATTGCGGTATACTTTGGTATGACTTATAGTTAACACATGCTAGTATGATAATAAACAATGTATGCAAATAACAATGTTAGATATGAGACAACTTTTAGACAGGATTATGCTATGTATTCAAACTTGTATACTCGCTAACTTTTGTTGATTTTATTTTAATACATGTTGCAGGAAACTAGTTGATGATGATTGAAGAACGATATTTAGGTTGGACTGTAAACATGTTGGACCTACAAAAGAACAGATGATAGTCAATAGTCATAACATGATCCACTGATCAAGAAATAAGAAATAGAATGAATCAAGCTCTCCCCAAAGATCGTGAATCTTGAACACACCTATTTAGAGCATATGTTTAAGAGCATGTCTAACATCTGTTGAAGACTTGGAACCGCTGTACAAGGGTATAACGGCTGTTGAAGGCTAGCATCTACTGTGAAGACCAAAGCCCTGATCAAGCAAAGGTCGGATGAAGAAGACCAAAACATCTGTTAGGCCAAACAAATGTTTGGACAACTGCATCAGTGTTTAGCCTAGACTATGTTTATTCAATGTAACAATACTTTATTTCAATAGTGTTTAGAATAGCCTTGAACAGTGGATAAGATTGCTCAATTTTTTGCAAACATCTGAGAATCTTTTATGTTAAGAATGTTAGATGTCACTATCAGGGTGACGTCAGCTAATCTCATACCAGAGCTTTTGTACTTTTGTATAAATAAATCATTCCAGTAAGTGATTTATTTATCACACACATACTTACATTTTTCTTGTACGAACTGACTTGTTTAGTGTGATCGGTTGGGGGGGGGTCCGTAAAATCAATCGATTGTAAATCTTTCGAATCATTAATATTCATTGAAAAACATTCATTGATAATGACTCTCAGTTTGTGAATATTATTGTGATAATCAATACTTATTTGCAAACAAAGAAACTCAGACCCTAACAATTAGTATTAGAGCTTGGTCATGTTTAAACTTGATTTCACAATCAGTTTAACACAAAATGATCAGCTCTTAAAAGATCTAATTTCAGTTCATAGCTCAGAGTAGTTTAGTAAAGAACTGATAACATATCTCTCACAGACTCTGTTTTCCTTCAAAAGGACTTGAGTAAATGGCACAAAATGATCCCCACAACACAGGTTTCAACAATAAACCACATATGCTTGTTAGATCTGAATACAATATCAGGCAACGTAGGATGGGGCATATTCTATCTCAACAAAATACAGGGTGTTGGAGATTTGTAGTTTTCAGACCACATGTCCTAATGGTACCAAGTACCGAAAACCCAAATGTATATGAGCCAAAGAAACCTGAAAATTATTCCAAGCAAGACTATCAAAAGT
Organism: Scalesia atractyloides; assembly: GCA_947069175.1. Lineage (NCBI taxonomy): Eukaryota > Viridiplantae > Streptophyta > Magnoliopsida > Asterales > Asteraceae > Scalesia > Scalesia atractyloides. The sequence continues at coordinate 41,763,337 of CAMTDV010000025.1, forward strand.
TCGAGCTAGATGCCAAAGCTATTAGTATTGTGGCAGTGGCTCTGCCGAATGATATCTATGCTGACCTGTTACATTGTAACAGTGCCAAGGAGTTGTGGATGCACTTAAGATCAATTCGGTGGGACGGAGGAGGTTATCGAGAACACTCGAGAAATCCTAAACCAACAATATGAAACTTTCACACATATTCAAAGGGGAGACCCTGACACAACATTTTGAATGTTTTGGTTAATAAAAAAAATTCTGAAAGCCACTTTAAATCACCAATTTCTAAGATATCTACATGATAAATGGGACACTATAGCGATAGTGATGAGGACATCCCCGGATTTCAATGACATGAGCCTGACCCAACTACATGGAAAGCTCCTAACCTTTGAGAGGGAACTTTCCAAAAGAAAAAGCTCCAGGAAACTGGAAAAATGTCTGACAGTTACACTTTTGGTAACACAACACTTATGGGTTAGGAAAACTCATCATCTGGGATGAAAATGATCAGAGTTATGATGTCTATATTGATATGTCAACAGATATCAACTATGATCAACATTCCATGATCTATGCTTTTGCAGCAAATGATGAACTCATGTCATTGATAATCCTCCGTTTGTACTCGATGATCTTAAGTATATAGACCCCACTGCTCTGGAGGAGATGGACATATTTCAATAGGTAGCCCTGCTCAGTCTTAGAGCTAACAATTTTTAATAACAGACTGGGAGGACTTATCCAGGATTGAATGGCATGTCCAAAGTGGGGTTGGATAAATCAAAGATTAAATGTTTTCAGTGTAATAGGTTGGGACACTTTGCTAGAGAGTGTAAGAGTCAATTAATGTACTCTGCACCATTGATACATACCACAATAAAAAATCTCAACCAATTACACAACAACATATTTATTCCCAAAATACCCATGGACCAAATGTGCAAAGTGCAGCCTATTTTGCACAGACCATGAATCATGTACCTGTACACTATGTTCATACACCACAATCTCCTCAAGTTCAGTATGTCCAAATGCCAATGGCACATGTTAAAGCACATCCAGCTACTCCCGCTCTTGTTACTACAGAGCCTAGTCAACAAAGCTTATTTACACAGGGCTATGTTGACTAGGTAGCATGCCAGAAAATTTAATCGATGAAAATTATGCTCTAGTAGCAAGTGCTAATGAAGAACATGAAAACTGTTGTTTTATCGGCCATTGAGCATCTTTCAGGATTAGTAGATCTAGTTCACACTATTGGCGGAGAAGAGATTTGATGCAGTTTCTTATTGCAACAAAGTTGGATCAAGAAACACAACAGAAGAGGCTAGAATCAATACTTTGATAAAACTTCAAAAACTAAAAACTGAGTTAACGCTATGGAAAATCCCAAATAAAAACTATCCAAACCTTAAAAACATGAATAGGCATGAAGATAAACCAAAACATAAATAAAACAAACTTAGAGATAAAATAAAATAACTAAAAGAGATTTTTGATTCCAGCTTTATCCAGTCAGTGGTTGCAGCTCCAGCCATGTCTTCTGCATGGGACGGGTCGCGGGTCAGGTCAAACATGTGTCGATTGCATCATTCTCCCCTATTTCAAAAGGACTCGTCCTCCAATTAAATGGGTCATCTATCTCTGGTACAAACGGGGAAATATCGACGAGATTAAAAGTAGCAGAAAGTTTTTAATGCCTTGGGAGGTCAATCTTGTAAGAATTGTCATTGATACGCTCCAAAACTTTAGAGGGGCCATCCGCTCATGACTGAAGTTTACCAAAGTGTCCCCATGGAAACCTATCTTTACCAAAGTGAATCCACACAAGGTCACCCCTCTTAAAAACCACCCGTTTTCGATGCTCGTTAGCACGCCTTTGATAAACAATATTATTTTTAGTGATATTGTCACGCACCTGTTGATGAATAAGTTTAATCTGATTAGAACGTTCCTCCCCTTCAACACTAAAGTGTTGGGTAGCCAGTAAGGTGCGAGATCTAGTGGTGTGAAATGGTTCCTGGCATAACCTACCAAGAAAGGACTCATACTTGTAGACCTGTGCGTAGACCGATTGTAGGCAAATTCCGCTTGTGGGAGCACGAGATCCCACTATCTCGGGTTATCCCCGACAAGGCTGTGCAAAATATTTCCCAAGCTACGGTTTGTGACTTCGGTTTGACCATCAATTTGCGGATGATGAGCAATACTGAAGTGAAGACACAAACCTAAGCGTTTCCAAAGAGTTCGCCAAAAATGAGCCATGAAGTTAACATCACGATTGGAAGTCAACGTTCTAGGAATACCATGTGGTCTCACAATTTCAGCAAAGTATAACCGGGCGATTTGACTTGCGTCGTATGTCTTGGAAAAAGGGATAAAATGTGTCATTTTTGAAAACGGATCAACAACCACCATAATAAAATCTTTTTGACGTTGAGTGTGGGGAAGACCAACAACAAAATCGAGACTAACATCTTCCCATGGCCCATCAGGAACAAGTAATGGTGTATACAAACTTGCGTTCTATCGGTGGGTTTTTGCAATATGGCAAACACGACAACGCTCAACAATATGGGTGACGTCGACACTCATTTTTGTCCAATAAAATCGTTCCTTAACCAGCTTAAGGGTTTTATCCCCTCCAAAATGCCGTACTGGCGCTCCTTGGTAATGGCATCCAACAATGAACATTTAGGGACACACAATCAAATGCCACGAAATAAAAATTCGTCATGAATGGAGTACCTGTTTGATGGAGCATTCCGACAAGTTCCCCATAATGTAGAAAAACTTGGATCATCGGAATAGAGGCTGCAAACTATTTCGAACCCCTTAACGTGTACTTGTAAAGAGGTAAGGAGTGTCCGTCACCTAATCAAAGCGTACGCAATAGTATTAGTAACTCCAGCTTTATGTCGAATAACAAATGAGAAGTCTTGGAAATACTCCACCTACCCACTTTGTGTGTCGGGGGTTGAGTTTATGTTAACCCTGAATAAAACAGAGAGTTTGGTGGTCCGAAAATAGAATGAACTCGTTCGGTAAGAGATAATGCCGCCAATACTCAAGGCTACGAATGATGGCGTAAAACTCTTTATCATAAGTACTATATTTCTGTTTTTCCTAACTCAACTTTTCGCAAAAAAATGCATCTGGACGACTGTCTTGGCTGAGGCCGCCTCCAATCCCAAACCCGGACGCGTCACACTCCATTTGAAAAGTAATTTGGAAGTTCGGTAAAGCTAGGACCAGTGCTTGTGTGACTCGCCATTTCAGTTCTTCAAGCGCCATTGTGGCTGCTGACGTCCAACAGAAGGTGTTTCCCTTCAAACAATCTGTGATTGGGGCTACAGTAACGCTGAAATTTCGAATAAAGTGTCGGTAAAAAGATGCAAAGCAATGAAAACTTTTTACCTCGTGAAGTGCAGTGGGAATTGGCCATGTTGTAATTGTTTTAACCTTCGATTCGTCCATTCGTATCCCATTACCAGAAATGAGATATCTCACCCCAAGAAAAGAACCTCAATTGCCAACAATTGGCATTTACCACTATTAGCATATAACTTTTGTTCCCTCAAAAAAAAAAAAAAAAACTTGCCTAAGATGCTGAAGATGATGTTGCAAGTTTTGACTAAATACAAGTATGTCGTCAAAATAAACGACACACCAACCGACAAAGGCTTTAAACACATGATTCATAAGCCCTACTTGGAGCATTCGAGAGACTGAATGGCATCACCATCCATTCATATAAACCATCCCGTGTTTTTAAAATCGTTTTCCATTCGTCTCCCGGTCACATGCGGATCTTTTGATACCCGCTACGTAAATCGATTTTAGAAAATATTTTAGATCCATGTAATTGATCAAGTAGGTCCTCGAACCGGGGAATAGGTAATTAATATTTGATAGTGATTTTGTTAACAACCTGGCTATCAATACACATCCGGTAAGCACCCCCGGTCTTTGGCACTAACAATGTCAGTACGACATATGGAATCATACTTTCTCGAATAAGTCCCTTGTCAAGGAGTTCTGTAACTTGGCGATGAAACTCTTCGAATTCTTTAGGATTCATATGATAAGATGTTTATTCGGGATAACCACCCCAGGAACAAAATCAATACAATGTTGGATCTCTCGCATAAGAGGCAATCCAACAGGTATCTCGGAGGTGAAAACATCTTTTAACTCTTTAATTAATGGTCGCATTTTGGCGGGTATCTCTATTGTTACCTGATTACTTTCGGTGATGAGGAGAGCATAGACGATGGTTTCGTGAGGTGAGTAAAGTCAAGAAAGGCTGACCTCGTGAGGATGAAAGCTTATGTTCCTGTTTCTCGCACATCAAGGGGTGCTAGAGTAATGTTGATACCGTCATTTCTGAAAGAATATGTATTCTTAAAACCGTCATGTTTTGTATGTCTATCATACTGCCACGGTCGCCCAAATAACACGTGGCAAGCATCTATAGGGATGACTTCGCACCACACTTCGTCTGAATAACGGTTACCAATAGAAAACTGTACTAGGCAACAATGCGTAACTTTAACGATGTTTCCTTTTTTTAGCCATGTTAATTGATACGGATCTGGATGGGGTTCAAGTTTTAGCCCCAGTTTCTCTACCATGCTTGTTGCAACCATGTTTTCGCAACTCCCACCATCAATAATAATAGTAGACTTTCCCTTTGGACGCGCACTTCGTATGAAAGATGTTGTTACAGAGCCATAGTGTATCTTCACCCGGCGGAGCTGTTGTTGTGCTAAGGACCCGCTGGGTAATTAATGACCCCTTGTCTGGATACACGATCTCATCACTGATTTCCTTTTGCTCTTCGTCGTTCGTATCATAGATGGGTAAGGAATCTTCAGTGAAGGTGACAAGGTGTTTGTTAGGGCAATCTTTTGCGAAGTGCCCCAGCCCATAACACTTAAAACAATGCGTCATCTTTGGTAGAGCAGATGGTGAACCTGTTAGGCCACCTGAAACATCAGCTTTGATTGGGCCGAGTTTAATACCAGTGCGGAACTCACAGGAGCACAGGTGTCGACTTTGATTGGGCTTACCTTAGGAACTGAGGTCTTGTTCTTAGCCTTAAGTTGCTTCTCTACCTTCAATGATAACCTGCAAACATCGTTAAAAGTCCAATAGGGCTGAAGCTCAACAATGTCCGAGATCTCCGAACGCAAGGCGCCAAGAAACCTGGCAAGTTTTTGTTCTTCGGGTTCATCAGCTCAACACCTCATTCGGAGCCTGTCAAAGTCAGCTATCAAGTTCTCAACGGTAGAGTCCGTTGAGAAAGGTCATTATATTCTAAAAAAGCATCTTGGCGGTAATTATCGGGTAAAAATTTCTCACGTAACAATTTTTTCATTTTATCCCAGGTTGCAATTTTTTATTTTCCTTTTAGAGCTCTCTTCCTTTTCACGTGTTCCCACCACAAAGAAGCGTATTTACGTAACTTAATAACACCGGGTTTTACCTTGAACTTGTCGGGTATGTCTTTCAGATCGAAGATGTGTTCCATAGTACTAAGCTAATCAATAAATTCATCTGGCTGGGCCCTTCCATCGAACTCAGGAATCTCGACCTTAATTCCCATGCTATGGAGAGGATCTTGATAGTAGGGTTCATGTCGCTAACCACGACGACCAAAGGATTCCGTTGACTGCATCGCCGTCCCAGATGCCGATGTCAATGTCGATCTCCTTGTTACGTTCTTCGTGTTGCAACTGCAGGTCCCGGACCTGTTGTTGCAACCTTGCAATTTCTTTGATATCTTGTGGGTCCCTCACATAATTCTCGTTGCCTCTGTTGGCATCGCTACGAAGATGATGTCGAGATGCACCTTCAGGATAAGCCATCGATCTTGATTAGGCTCTGATACCAACTGATGCAGTTTCTTATTGCAACAAAGTTGGATCAACAAACACAATAGAAGAGGCTAGAATCAATACTTTGATAAAACTTCAAAAACTAAAACCTGAGTTGACGCTATGGAAAATCCCAAAAAAACTATCCCAACCCTAAAAATAGGCAAAGACTTAAGATAAACCAAAACATAAATAAAACAAACATAGAGATAAACTAAAATAAATAAAAGAGATTTTTATTCCAGCTTTATTCGATCAGTGGGTTGCAGCTCCAGCCATGTCTTTTGCACGGGTTGGGTCACTGGTCGGGTCAAACATGGGTAGTGGACCTGGGTCGATTGCATCAAGATTGTTGGTAAACTTGCTGAAAGTCTTGGTCAAGCACTTGTGATTGACCAGGAGTACACAGAAAGGATGGATGATACAAATCCTGAAAGTTCTACTGATGTTCACAGCGCCGATCAAGTTGCATTGGCTGCCTCAAAGTATCTCCTCAAACTCTAAATGAGTTGTGTTCAGATAAGTGCATTATTTGCCTTTGCTAACATAAAAGAAGTGAATGAAAACTTGAGAGAAAAGTTACAAATTAGTGAACTCATTCTTGGAAAATTGAAAGAGGATTTTAAAACAAGAATAGATGTAAAAGACCTTGAACTTAAAAGCCTTAAACATGAAGCATCTGTAACCAAGGACCAACTCCAAACAACAATGGAAAAATACCAAAAAGGTAAAAAGGAGTTGGAATCCACACAGATCACCTGTGAAAAATGGGTAGAATCTTGTCATGGTTATTAGATGCTTTTGAATAAACAGATCAAGAGTAATGTGAAGTTTGGGGTTGGTTTTAGAAAACATGACCTAGAACAAGAAACCTAAGTTTCCATTAGCTCTGAAATGGTTGAGATTATACCAACAACATCAACTGGGAAGAAATAAAAATCACTGAACCGAGTGGAAAGAAAATAATTCTTGAAAAACCACTAAGTTCCATTCAAGCTGAGACACTTAAGTATGTGCTTAAGCCTACTTGGTCGGATGAATGTGATGTTCAGAAGAATTTCAAACCCACTGATTTTACAGACCCAAATGGTATTGATCCACCCAAGGTAAAAGTCATTCCTCTTACTAACTCTCAATCAGATAATAAAGTGTCTGCAAAAGAAAAGAGAGATAAGGGTAAAAGGAAAGATAAGGATTAAGCACTTAAGTGTGATTTTTGTGGAAGAATAGTTATATGACAAAAGATTGTTTTAAATAAAGAGCATATGGTATTAATTGTTATGGGTGGAATTTTGAGCCCATATCCTGAATGATATCTTGAGTAATTGATATTTGTTTATGATCGGATACCGCGCCAGGATAGTGGTAACATCCTGATGCAGTATCTTGGTAGTCGCTAACAATTTGCTTGCAGGTCATGACTGCAGGATCACAACGTTCACAAGGACCTTTTCCCTGAAGACTCGCTCAAATTAGTTGGAAGAGGGACGTTGAAACCGGAAGAATAGGTCTCCAAGGTTCAGAAGGTAATATTCCGAAGTATCCCAAGATTTTAGGATAGTTTGTTATCTCTACTTACTATATATAGGGATGTACGGATCGATAGAAACACACACAATTTCACCGGCTCTCACACTCTCTTGGCAGCTACAATCATTCGCAATCACATTCACCAACACTCAAAAATTATTGTAACACTTAGCTGATCCGTACATTATCCTGAAGTGTATCCTGATTTTCAAGCAATAAGAAGAACAAGGCAGCTGACTATTGTCAGCTCCCGAGGTTTTGTGCCGGCGATCTAAAAAGATCAAGGGCTTTCCTCATATATCTCGTGACAACCTTTACTTTATTTGCATTGTTTTCACAAACTGATATAGTTCTGTATCCTTGAACTGTATCCTGAAATTGTTTATATTTACGACCAATTAACAGATTTTCATTAAGTTTACATAGCATACTACCTCATAAACTAAACTTGATCACTTAATTGCTTCGGTAATTTTTGACCAAAACAATTTGGCGCCCACCGTGAGGCAAGTGGTGCTATTCTTAATCAAAACTTTGCTAAAAACACTTATCAGTTCTTTGTTCTCTAATCTATTTGCAAGATTATTTTTGATGGATTCTCAGTCAGATTTGAGCTCTTCTTTGGTGCCCGCATCAACCTCTGTTGTAACTAGTTCATTACCTCTTCCTCCTCCACCAGTCCAGACTTCTGAGGAGGAGTGAAAGCCAAACAGCTCGAGACACCACTGTTGCTCAAAATGCTTCCACATCCGGAGTCTCAGGAAGAACCCCGATTTTTGCTTCTAATGATGAAATCTTATATTTGTTTGGTAATATACAAGATCAAATGAAGAAACAACATGAAACTAACCAGCTCATGATGAAGCAAATACAACTCTTGAAGTCCAACTCCAAGAGACCTGCTGAGGATATTGTTACCCCTTTGCAGCCCAGGATCTTGAACTTTAGTTCAGCAGTATATGCTGAGGATAATCAGGGCAACGTCGTACCGAGTCACTCCCGGAGCAATATCCCAGAAATCCCCTTATCGGCCAGGATATCGACTGTCAGGGATCCATGATATGCTCCAGGATATGGCCACAATCGCCAAGCTGGTAACTTGTCCATTAGTACTAATATGTCTACTGCTAACTACTTTGAACCTTCGCAGGATACAAGTGCAACATCGTCATTATCCAGAGAACTCCAGAAATTGAAGGATATGATATCAAGTGTGCCTGGGGTAGTGCAGCCAATACCGGAAGTATCCCAAGATAGTCATAACATATCCCGCTTTGCTCGCCATATTTGTGATGCTGAAATTTCCAAGATATTCCAAACTCCCAACATGAAGCTTTATGATGGCACGACGGATCCTGAATAACATATTGCTCAGTATAGGGAGAGGATGGAAGTAAATCCTATCCCGCCAGATCTTAAGGAAGCATGCCTATGCAAAGGCTTTGCTTCCACCTTAACAGGATCAGCCTTGAAATGGCTTTTAAACGTTCCACCTTATTCGATTACATCATTTGCTCATTTGGTTAATCTATTTAGCAGTCAGTTTTCTTGCAGTAGAAGCTTTGAAAAACTAACAAGTGACCTTTAAGGATAACACAGGGCCCACAAGAATCCTTAAGGGATTACGTGAACAAGTTCAGCAAGGAATCCTTGGATATTCCACACCTTGATGTTTCTACAGCTATGCAAGCATTCAAGGTGGGATTCCAGGAGGATTCCCAATTTTATCAGGATCTTGTGATGAATCCTTGAAGGAACTTGGACGAAGCCCGGAACAAGGTTCTGAGATATATCAGGCTTGAAGATGACAAGAAAATGCAAGAGAGGATGAATTCATCCTCGACATATGAACCAACGAACAGGAAGTCGGAATCCTTGTACAAACCATACCGCTCTAGGCTTATGGTAAAAACGACAGCAAGAGAGTGAATGCTGTTGAGGATGAAGATGCCGAAGAATATCCTGAATTATCAGAATATTGTTTTTCTGTTAATATTCCTGAACTAATATATGCCATGCAGGGTTTAGGAGATAAAGCAAGGTGGCCAAGAAAGAACCAGCAAAAGGCTGATTGGAAGGATAAATCCAAGTGGTGTGCCTTCCATTAAGATTTCAGACATGTAACAGAAGATCGCATAGCCTGAGGAAGGAGATAAGCTACTTACTGAGCAAAGGTTACTTGAAAGTACGGATGAGCTCCGTACCGTCTGGTACCGAAAGAACCGGTACCGAAAATCCTTAAAAGTGGGTACCGGTACCGAATATACCCGGTTTAGTATCGGTATTTTAGGGTAAAAACAGTAAATACCGGTACCGAACTGGTACCGAAAATGTCAAAAGTCTGTACCGAATAAGTACCCGGTTTGGTAAATTAGGTACCGGTACCGGGTCTGATTTTCTCATCCCTACTTGAAAGACCTTCTCAGAAAAAAGAAGAATAAGGGTCAGGATACTGATAAGGATCCTGAACGAGCAGCATCACCTCCATCAGACGCCAAGATAATCAATTTCATATCTGGGGGATCTGATATTTGTGGAACTTCTTATTCTGCGACTAAAAGGCATGCAAAGGACGCAAAGACAGAAAGAGGAAACAAACCAACCAGGATGACAATGCTCACGAATGACAAAGTGATAACATTCGATAGCGATGACCGTATAGCATCCAGGATCCTCACCATGATGGTCTGGTAATTACTTTGTATATTGCTAACCATTTTGCACGCAGGATATTGGTGGACAATGGCAGCTCGGTCAACATCATCCAGTTGGAAACCCTGAAGAGAATGAACTTCCCAGAAATGGGAGTTACCTCGAAGTCCATTGTTCTTGTAGAATTCGGTGGAGAGGCAAAGAACACGGTTGGAGAGATAAAGCTGCCTGTATATGTTGAAGGCATGAATTCGATGCAAAGAGTTTTTTTGTCAGGGACTCATTATCCTGCTATAATATTATTATTGGCAGGCCATGGATTCATGATATGAAGGCCGTACCTTCCACCAATCATCAGTGTGTCAAGATCCCTACTCCTTGGGGGGTAGTCAAAGTGGAAAGTGACCAACAATAGGCAAAGGAATGCTATTCCTCTTCAATGAAGGCATCAACAAAATCCAGGGCAGGATAGCAATTAAAGAAACAGGCACAGGATATCATGGAAACTTCGGAGCATGATGTTAAAAAAGTTATCCTGGATCAGGATAATCCAGATATCTCGGTGATTATAGGGGCCTATATCCCTCCAGATATTGAGAATCAACTTACTAACTTTTTGAAATGCAGGATGTCCACATTTGCATGGAAACACGAAGACATGACAGGTATATTGAAAGATATTATAACTCACAAACTTGGAATTGATAAATCTTTCAGGCCCGTTCAACAAAAGAGAAGGAAATTCACTCCTGAAAGGAATGCAATTATACAAGAGGAGGTTGAAAGGTTGCTCAAGTCCAAGATGATTAGGGAGTCAAGTTTCCTAAGTGGCTAGCAAACGTGGTGGTGGTCCAAAAGAAGAATGGGAAGTGGAGAGTTTGTGTAGACTACACAGACCTCAATAAATCCTGTCCTAAAGACCCATTCCCATTACCTCACATAGATTCAATGGTAGATGCGACTGCTGGCCATGAAATGCTGACCTTTATGGATGCACCCAGGATTTCAGCAAATCCAAATGGAGCCATCCGACCAAGAAGACACGACATTCATGACACCCACAGGTATTTATTGTTATACTGCCATGCCTTTTGGTTTAAAAAATGCAGGTGCGACATATCAGAAGCTGGTCAATATGATGTTTAAGGACAAACTGGGGGACACAATGGAAGTATATATTGATGATATGGTGGTGAAATCCAAGAAAGCGGAGAATCACCTCCAGGATTTATAGTGTGCCTTCAATATCCTGGACTAGTATAATATGAAGTTGAATCGTGTTAAACGCCATTTTGGTGTGGGGGCAGGAAAGGTTTTAGATACTTGATAACCAAGAGGGGGATAGAAGCAAGTCCAGAAAGATTAAAGCTATACTAGATCTTATATCACCATCCAATATGAAGGATGTACAGAGATTAACTGGAAGGGTAGCAACATTGAACAAATTCATTTCAAGATCTTCAGAGAAATGCAAAGAATTTTATGATATCATGAAGAAGAACAAAAAATTTGAATGGGGAGAAACACATGAAGCTGCTCTACAGGAATTAAAGCAGTACCTTTCAAGTGCTCCTCTACTAATGAAGCTTGAAGATGGTGAACCCTTATCCCTATACCTTGCAGTATCAGGGAATGCAGTTTGTGATGTTTTGGTAAAGGATCACGAAGGACAGTAGTATCCTGTTTATTATGTTAGTAAAAGTTTATTAGATGCTGAAACTAGATACTCACACTTAGAAAATTAATATTAGCTCTAGTCATGGCATCAACTAAGCTTAGACATTACTTTGAAACACATAGGATTCACGTTAAGGCCAATTATCCTGTTAAAAATGTCCTTAGAAAACCTGAAATGTCTGGTAGGATGGCTAAGTGGTTCGTTAAACTAAGTGCATATGATGTAGTATATGAACCTAGAAATGCTATAAAGTCTCAGGCCTTAGCAGACTTTGTGGCTGATTTTAGTAGTGAGATTCAAAATGAAGCTGACGTAGAAGTACAACAATTAGGTGAGAATTCAGGATCTTGGATATTATATACTGATGGTGCATCTAACATAAGAGGTGTGGGATTAGGTATACTTCTAAAATTGCTACAGGGGGACATATTATCCCATGCTATTAGATGTGAATTTCCTGCTACTAATAATGAAACTGAGTATAAAGCCCATATAGCAGGATTAGAATTGGCTAAGAATATGAATGTTAAATGTTTACAAGTGTATGTCGATTCCCTGTTGATTACTAACCATTTCAGTGGATCTTATGCAGTCAAAGGTGAAAAGTTAGCTGAATATCTTGAAATTGTTAAGAAATGAGTAGGATGTTTCAAAAATTTTACACTTGAACAGGTACCAAGAGAAGAAAACGCTGAAGCGGACGCTTTAGCAAATCTAGGATATACTGCCAGGATATCGGAAGGAACTCAGATACCAATACTACATATCCTATATCCTGTGATTGAACATCCTAAGTCCCAAGATAAGCATGTAGCAAGTATCCAGGATCCTGATGATGGGTATCCTGAAAAGGATCCCGAATCCTGGATGACTCCAATCATGAAGTATCTGCAAGACAGAGATGTTCCAAAAGATGAGAATCCTAGAGCTTTCAGGATGAAGGTATCTTGTTTTACAATAATAAATAATATCTTGTATAGGAAGTATCTTGCAGGTCCATACCTAAGATGCTTAGAGATTCTGAAACCAAGGAGGTACTTTAGGATATACACAAAGGAGATTGTGGCGACCATACTAGGGGCAGGTCTTTATTCTCGAAGGTAATGAGAACAGGGTATTACTGGCCAACCATGAGAAAGGATGCTATGGAATATGCTCAGAAATGTGATGCCTGTCAAAGACATAGCAATATACTGCGCCAGCCTGCAGAACCATTATATCCCATCATATCTCTTGGCCATTTATGAAATCCGACATGGATATAGTGGGAAAACTCCCAAAGGCTCCTGGAGGAAAGGTTTTCATGCTAGCAATGACGGATTATTTCTCCAAGTGGGTTGAAGCAGAAGCGTTCGTCCAAGTTAGGGATCAAGAAGTGGTGTCTTTTATCAAAAGGAATATCCTAAGAATTTTTAAGAGTTGGGGAATCAAAATGATCACGTCAACACAGGTGCATCCTCAAGCTAATGGACAGGCAGAATCCTCAAACAAGATAATTGTCAATAACCTGAAAAAGAGGTTAGGTGCCAAAAAAGGAAAATGGACAGAGGAACTACCATTTGTCCTATGGGCAGATAGAACAACTATGAAGAATGCTATTGGGTGAACTTCGTTCTCATTAGTATTTGGAACAGAAGCAGTGATTCCAACAGAAATGGTGATACCAACAGCTAGATCAAGTCTACAGGATCCTGAAGTGAATCCTGAAGTCTTATATCAGGAATTAGACACCGTTGATGAAACGAGGGATGCAGCAAAGTTAAGGATGGCAGCATATCAGCAAAGGATAGCCAAGTCATACAACAAGAATTTAAGGACCAGAAGATTCTAAGTTGGATATTGGGTATTGAGAAAAGCGTTTCAGAATACAACTAATCCTGCTGATGGGAAGTTAGCTCCAAAATGGGAAGGGCCATACGAGATTGAATCAGAATCTGGAAAGGGAGCATACCGGCTCAAGACCATGGAGGGAGATACGATACCAAGATCTTAGAATGCTATGCATCTCAAGGCTTATTTCAAGTGAGTTTAGAATTTGATTTCTAACTCAGGATGGTATGAATCCTATCTCTTCCGAATATATTTAATTTAATTTATTATTCCTTGAAACCCTATACTAAACTAAGCATCGGAGGGGTGTTAACTCCACCTGAAGGGTATTTTGTAGGATATGCTTCAGGATAATGCTTTAGGATATTTGCTCAAGATGGGTCAAAAGACTAGAGGATGGCCCCCTCTCTCACGTTTAAGGGATTCAGATCCCTTTACAGGTTTAAAGGTATTCACTTTTCTTCTGGGTTGGGTTTAAACACTCCGCCTGGAGTGCAAGTATCCGAGTATAGTTCAAGATGGCGGGACCGTTCTTGTAAAAGTGGCTGACAATTTCGTTATTGTTGGCTATATCCCGGATCCTTACGGTATATGAAGATTGATCACCCTCTCTCGCGAAAGGGTATTTTTCATACTCTCTAAGGTTTAAAGGTTTTCGCCTTTCTAAGTCTTGGAGTTTATACACTCCCGCCTGTAGCGCACAAGAATAAAGGGTTTATCCCCAGGATACTAAGGGTTTATCCCCAGAAAAATTAAAGTCTTTGAAAAATTCCAAATTGTGATTTTGTCTACACACATTCTTTTATGGATAAAACATTTCTAAGTTCAATCACTATGTGAAAAAATGTTCAAGTAGGCCATACACTGATGGGAAATCCTGCACAGACGGGGACATCCATGCTGGGGACATTGCAAAGGATTCAAAGGTCGGAATTGGAAATTTTTGCCTAAGTGTTCCTGTATTAGCTCTTGTTTTCAAGTCTTGGAAACCTTATGGTCAAAGTTTTTACGTTGTCAAATGTAACCAAACTTATATCTAACATTTTAAACATTATATCAGTATCCTGATCCGGATGTTTAAAACATATTTTTCCAAAGTAAAAACACGGCAACAACAGTTAAAGCTAAAGGAGTAGTTTATTATTAACATATCAAAATGCCATACTCTTGGCTTCGTCTTAAACCAAGACCTATCCACCAAGAGTATGATAAGTTCTAAGGCATATAAACATTGATGACCAAGGGTTCGTCCTGGAACCCAGGATCCATCACCTTTGGCCATCATATTTATCTACGTGCAAGAAATATAAATTGTTCAAGTGCAGGAAACGTAATTGTTTAAGGGGTTACAGACCATTCAAATTCAAAAAAGTGGGCTCCGGCCTAAGCAATAATATCCATCATTGCCCACTTCGACGCTCTCACACAGCAGCATCTTCACCAGCCTTCATCACATCCTCAGCATCATCATCCCGACCAGCATCACCACCAGCATCCGCTCCAACATTAGCCCCAGGATCCTTTTCAGCTTCAACCGCCACCTCAACGCCTTTGGAGGCTCTACAACAGCTGGCTTGGCAATACATTCCACGGGCTTGCCACCAAGGTCCCTCAGTTTCGCTTCCCAGGCTTCGATGTTCCAGGCAGGGCATTCAAAGCCCGCGGCTCTGGCTTCATAAGCCATTTTTAGCCTGGCCTGAAGGAGGGAGATGACAACGGAACCTTTCAGGCCTTCCCGGTAGGAGATCAGGTCCTGCTCATATTGAAGCTGAGCGGCATCCAGTTTAGCCTGAGCTTCTTCAGTTGCCTTCTCTACAGCATCCCATGTCACTACATTGAATTTATCTTTGTAATGCTGTGACATAGCCTCGGTGATCTTCCTCTGGTCCTCGTTAGCGATCTATGACCTCTTTAGTTTGGCTTCCAACGCCTTCACAGAATCATAGGCCATGACCTGGAGATGTGTCAAGCGCTCAAAGCCCTATAGTGCATGGTATGAATATTAGTATAACTAACCAGGGTATTAGTTTAATATATATTCGTAGGATATAGGATGAGGATATCTACCTGGTTAAGAAGGGAAGACATGAGGCTACTGGATTCTGCAAATCCATGGTTCTCGTAGGAAGGAGCCTCAAAGGAGTAGCAGGGGAATCGGTTTCCTTTCTCTTTCAAGAACTAGAGGCCCGAGGATTGGAAGTTGAGGAAGGCTTGGGAGCGGCAATAGGCTTGGAGCTGGAGGAAGGCTTTGATGCGACTGAAGGTTTGGAACTAGGCTCTATTTTCACCGTTGCAGGTTCGGAGTAGCTATCCAACTCGTCGAGGTCAAAAACTTCAGGGATTTTGACTGGATCTGCACAAAAAAAGGAGGTAACCATATAATTTCACTACATCTTGAATAATAAATATGTGCAGGATATTAGACAGGATCCTTACCGGACATGTTTGAGCTTGAGTATTGGCTTGAGGTTGCTGGGTTTGGTATGAAACTCCTTTCAATCGCTGATAGCTTGTAAATGGCTTCGATCCTCTCTGCTGAGTCGGTAAGAGGAGGTGCTAGTTTCCTGAAATCCGCTGCACAAGAAGACCAAAGGATATCAGAACATTATATTTTACAGGATATATTTGAGGATAACCCTCAAACCTTGATTCCTACCCTTGGTTAACTACTTCACCAGATAATCCGCTCCCCAGTGATAGAACTTCTTTTTACAAAAATGAATTTGGATTTCCATTCCTCTTCATTCCTGGTGGCTTGGAGTATCAGAGGATCGTTGGAAGTGGAATAAAACAGGAACCTACTAGACCCAAGGGATCTCAGCCGGTATGCTAGTGGAAGATCATTGACACATAGCTTAGGGACATGCTCGTTCTTGATGCGATCAAGAACCAGCAAAACCCTCCAGAGCATAGGCATGGTTTGACAGAAACTCAGGCGGGTAATGCGGAAAAATTCCATGATGAAAGTGGAAAATGGAAAACTAAGACCTAATGTAAAGGGAAATGCGTTAAAGCAAATCCATTCCATGGACGACAAGTCTGATCGGAGTTCCCGATCATATGGCCGGAAGATCGCACTGTCCGGAAAGAGTCCGAAAGTTGGAAGGGCTGACAAATGGGCATTTTTTTTAATAAAATCGCTATATTTCATTACAAAAAAGCTTTTTTTTTAGTAACAATTATTGCTACACATGTGCATATGTATCATTACTTCGACAATTCCGTAATAAATTATCAGTAGTAGACAATTGCAGTTTCATTTACAATACCATCCGTAATGCACTAGTTTTTACGTTACCAATAATAAAAATGCACATGTGCATCATTATGTATAACCATGATACAACGTGTTTTAGTACAAAAAGTTTGTGATTTTGAATGATGAAGTATGCCAATATAGATGATTTTTGGTTAGTTATATCTAGTGGTTGATGGTTTAGTTATATTTGCCACTTTATTATGTAATATGTTGATTGGATGGTATAAAGGGTGTTGATATACATGTAATAAAGATAAAATATTGGTAATGGTATTGTATTATGGATGGTAGGAGGTAATGGTAGTGTATTATGGATGGTATGATAGATGAAAGGGAAAGTGTATTCAAAGTAGTGTACCAAAACACCTTATGTCATGTTGATACATATCGTTGCACATGTGCATTTCTAATATTGGTAATGTAAAAAGTAGTGTATTACATATGGTAGTGTAAATGAAAGTGCAATTGTCTAATATTGGTAATGTATTACGGAATTTATCAAAAAAATGATACATATGCACATGTGTATGGTTAACTGTTACTCGAAAAAAAATTTTGAATTTTTTTTATTATTGACGAAATATAGCGATTTTTCCAAAAAAATATTAACTTTTTTTGGTGCTTTTTAGATTTTTTTAGGTATTTTTTTGTTGTGTTCACATTGGTTCTCGCGATTCTCACAATAAAGGTGGTTTCTAACGGATCCTTATATATATATATATATATATATAATATATATATATATATTATATTATATATATATATATATATATATATTTCTTGTATCAAATGTTTAGATTCGTAAGTTTGTAAGACATTACGAGATATATATTAACATTAAGGGTATAATCAAAACTAGACAATAAAAGAATATAAATTCGTGGCTTGACTTGACACGGAGCTACCGGTCACGACGGGGTGGTCAACCTGATAGATCTATCAACAATTCTACGCATACATGTATTAAATGATTAAACGGCATAATTTGCGCAAGGGCCCGCAATGGGTCTCTTATAATACTTGCCTCATGAACAATATATATATATATAGGGGATAGATTATGAGAAAATTAAATGAGAAAACCAAAAAACTAACTAAAAAAGCCAAAAAAACATATCAATTTTTTTTGAATTTTTAATAAAAAATCGCTACATATAAAAAAACTTAGAAAAAAATAAAAAAGCATATAATGTACATGTGTAGTAAACATATAGTGCACATGTGCAGTACAAGTTTTTCTTTTTTTGAAAAAAGAGTTTTTTATAGATAAAAAGCAGCGATATTTTATAAAAAATTGTAAAAAAATTTGTATGTCTTTTATGCTTTTTTTTGTTTTTTTTAGTTAGTTTTCTAGTTTTCACACATTTAAGTAGTTTTCTCATGATCCTCTCCCTACACAAACACACCACACACACACACACACACACTATATATATATATATATATATATATATATCCTACTAAAATTTGATAAATTTAATATTTTGTGTTGTACGAATTTCCCAGAGTCCCCACGAAAGGTAAGCCAATACCGATACTTACTCTTGAGACCGAGCAAATTCGTCACAATTTTAGATTTAGCAATTTTTAAATCTACACGGTCATTCCATTCCGAACACCGTAAAATCCCCGTTTCACCCGAAACGTATATATTCAATCATATTTCCAAAACCATGTTTTTCATCAAGAACATAACATGTCATTTCCAAAACTATATTTCCACGAAAATATATTTTATAAATTATTCACAGGCATATTTTTTACAAAAACATATCATTATCATTTTTAAGACGTGTTCTTCCCACAAAAAGTTATATAAAACAGTAAAAAAGGGGTTAGTGACACTCACCTTTGGGTGCGTATTTATATTACCGCAATCCTACAAATTGATCTACACGTCCTAATTTACATAGGAACAAATTTAACAATCAATAGTCCACAAAATTCCTAAATTTCTCCAATACTTAGAATTTTTCATATAACTTTGAGATTGTCTCAAAAAGTCTTTATTTATTATTATGTTGGCGTATTCATATATATTATATATATATAATATATATATTATATCTAGATTTTATTGGTGGGTTATATCCGTCTTCACACCCGTTTATAAGCAATATGTCTACGATTTGCGCTTCGTAATATATATATATATATACATAAATGTGAACATATTATCAAATATCGTAATACACGTATCTCGTCAACTTATATATTTTATCATTTTTAAAGCATATACACATGGAATAACTCATCAAGTTAACCTATGTATTATTTTCATGCTCGACAAATAAGTTACATACTTAATGCGACTTTTACCGATATTACCCTTTTAAATATACAAGTGTACATGCATAGTCTTAATCCCTACTATCATGTCATCACTCAAAATATCCCATTTCATATACTCATATTCACATATCATGTCATATCACACAAAGTTCACTCTTGAACAATCCATTTTGTGTACATTGAAATATGCGTATTTTGACGTTTTCGGTAACGTTTTCGGGCGTCGGAAGTCACGTATGACTAGCCAAACACCAAAAATACTTAATGTAAGTTAAAATACTTATATTTATCATAAAAATATCAGTTTGTAACCTGATCTAAAACAGTTTTACAAAATCACTTTTAAAGTCGATTTTTACCGTTTTTAACGCATAGTCTCGTACCGAACTATACTATAATCATCCCAAATCGTAACGACTTGATATTTTAACATAACACATGTTATTTACTGAATAAACGGTACCTATACTCATGTTAGTGCAGATTTCGTGTAAGTCACATAAATCATGCAATTAGACCCATTTTACTAATTTTTAAGCTACATGTACAACATGCAAAGCTATCTAACTTATGACATAATTTCATATGATCATGATACATCATATAAAATCATTTAGCATGCTTATATTCTGATTTCATTTACTTTTATCATACCATAATAATTTCAACAACTTATGATCATTTAACCATCATGATGCTTATGTACAAGCATCTAATGCATGGTTATCATATCATTAACATCATCCATGAACTTAAATGCATCTAAAATGTATTTGTTTTGGTCAAAAATTCACAACAAGGATAATGTAACCAAATCTGATTTTGTGAGGTTGAGTGCTTGAATAATGAATGAATGTTTAAACAAACTAGAAACGTAATCAATGATGAACACCGAGATTTATACGAGGAAAAAGCCCTTGATCAAGATGTGATCTTCGGCATAAAAAACCTCGGGTCATGGAAACTATCGATCACCAACTATATTGCATAAGAAAAATTACAACTCCGGAAGTATTGAGCTTGTTACAATGAGTACTAGTGTGTTTGTTTGTGAGAATGTTTATGTATATCGTCTAATCAAAGAAAAAAGTGCAAGTGCGTTTCTACTTAGCTCAATACCCCTCTTATCTTAGCTAAAAGTATCTTTAACTAACTATCCGAAAATCTCGCCATGCATCCATGTTCATCTTCAACGGTTATTAGCTTATGCACGTGCTGGAATTATAAGCATATTCCCCACGATTCCCGGTAACAACAAGTCTTTCTTCGTCCAAGACCTGCATACAAATATTAATAAAACAAGAGAACAATTGTTAGTAAGCATACATATTGATAAGGATCCTTGATCCTCAGACTCCCTGCTTCATATGTTAAGGATAAATGATTCAGGTTAAGCCTCGGGATAAATGATCCAGACACGCTGAAAATAAGCCCCTAACAATTGCCCCCAAATATGACAGATATGACATCAATCAGATTCGCCATATTTCCATTCAATGCGGACTAGCCGTTGCAACACAAAACTAGCCGTTGCACCGTTTGACGTCATCGATGGGATAGGCTATAACCATCATTGCGATATATAGGTTAGAGATAAGAACTTGGATTTATTTAAAGATCATTCATCCCTTTTAAAATCCTCATTCCAGAAGCACAACAGGTACTCTCTCTTTCAACTTCCATCTCTTTATTCTTCATGTTTGCTATCATGGCCAAGATGGCTACACGATCTCTCCCGGTAAGAACCAAGCGACAATGCAACCCCTTAGAGTCAAGACTGCTAGCCAATCCATCCTTGGAGTTTGGCAAATTCACCGACCAAGAAATCAACGGTCTGCGCCCTTGTTTCCCTTCGACGATGGTTTTCAGGCCGTATGATGCTGTTATGAAGAGCGATGCCACGTCCCCTGTCTGGGCATGCTTTCTTGTTCTACCTTTCCTTCTTGGCTACACATACCCCTTCCTTAGCTCTACCCAAGGGTTTTTCACCCTTACCGGCATGAGTTATTGCCAAGCCATGCCGATGCTGTGGAGGGTACTGTTCACCATAGAGCAGCTTATCAGACATCAACGAATCCATTTCACCCTATCCGGGCTTTCCTATCTTTATAGCCTCGTTACCCATGGTTCTAACCGATTTTTGTTGAAGGCCAAACCTCACCAATAGCATCCCATCCTCAAGACCACTCAAAACGGTTCCACATGGAAGAATCAGTTCTTCTTTGTGCGAATGGACTCTATTCTAGAAGGGAATAGTCTGCCCAAGAAGTGGGTCTTGAAGGGTAGGACATAGGATCCTCGTATTAGATTTGTAGAAAGTTTCATATCCATTGCTAACTTGTGTCATTTTTATTTGCATGCAGTGAACAATTTCGCCTGCCTTGCTAATTCTCCTGGAACTGAAGAAAGGGTTGCTCTGTTTCTGGAATCTGGATCCAACAGTTAGGACATTCAAGCCACATATAAAGAATCCTGAAACCAACACTTCCACCTCTTACACAATATCAAGTAAGTTTTCTATTTGAAAATAACAGATTTTCTTTAAGGCAGGAAATATATGCATATGTATATATATATATTATATATATATATTGAAATACTAGTAGAAAACTTATCTGTTTTTATTAATGTAGGTGCTCAAAAGTCCACCAACAAGTCCATCAGCAAGTTTGCTCTGGAGGATGTGGACAGCATCATCTCTCCTCGGTCCGTCAAGAAAGAATCAGGCAAAGGATCAAGCCTCCCTGAACCAAAACATTAGTGTTCGAGCCGGGTCCAAGATGAAGAAGCCTACTGAGCCTTCTAATGACATTCCCCACCTAGAGCAGCAGATCTATGATTTTGCCTCCGAGGTAAGGATCACCTGTGCTTAGGTTAAGATGCTCATTGTTTTGGTCAAAAATTACCGAAGCAATTAAGTGATCAAACTTAGTATGTGTAGTAGCGTCCTATTGTGGTTTGCAAAAATTTTTTTTCGTTGGTTGATTATGAAAATAGAAATTGACACAAGATGTACGAGGAAAGCCCTTGATCAATCTAGATCGCCGGCATAAAACCTCAGGCGCTGACAATCGTCAGCTACCTTGTTTTTCTTATTGATGAAACAACAGGATACAACTTCGGGATACTGCTTGTGTTGGTGCATAATGTCTATGTATTAGTCTTATATCGTGTCTGTATAGTATAGAGCTGAATAGGCTAGGTGTATGATGTATTTATGTAGTAGGAGGTCAAGTTCACTCATACTTGTCATGTTGAGATAAGTTTGACCGAACTTGCTAAGGCAAGTTCGGGCGAACTTACGTCCTTCATGAACGAACTTGCATCTCTATAAATACCTAGTTTGTGATCCTTATTTGTAACTTTGGCATTTTGGAGGCGAAGCTCTGTCAGTTTGTACTCTTGACGTTTAATCAATGAAACTGATGATTAACTGATTAATTCTTGTCTATTGGTAAACACGACGTAATAATTCCCTATTATGGACGTTAGATATCAAATTTAGGTTCCTTAGCATCGAGGATCGGTCTTACAAGTGGTATCAGAGCTAGAACAGTCTGATTTGATAGTATCAAGACAAGAACACTTCTATTTCATCTCCATTCTTCTATTTTTCTTAACTTTTTTTTATCAAAAATGAAGAATTCACGTCAAAATCTTTTCAGTTTTGAATATATCATGTAAAATACAACAAAGATAAACCCTTGAAAGATTGGAGACCAAAATCAACCGAATTGATGTCAAAATTTTGAAAAAACCATGTTTTCCAAAACTTGTCCATCGAACTTGTGCTAAAAAACTCACTTTTTCAGTGATTTTTTACCAAGTTCGCTCGAACTTGAGGTGTTTTTCAAGAAAATTTTGCCAAGTTCGCTCGAATTTGAGTGAGTTTTTGAAGAAAATTGGTTAAGTTCGCTCGAAGTTGCTAGATTTTTACTGAATTCTTGTCAAGTTCGACCGAACTTGATAAAATTCAAGGAGTTTTAGCTAAGTTTGCCCGAACTTGCTAGTTTTTCATCAAAGTCATTGCTAAGTTCGCTCAAACTTACAAAATCTTTACAAATCATCAAGTTCGACTAAGGTTGTTAAAAGGAAAATTTTTCAAAGCACAAATCACAAGTTCGACCGAACTTGTGATCAAAACTGAGAGTTCTTCATCCTAACTACAAGTTCGACCGAACTTGTAGTAGATCTAACATTTTCAAAATTTTTGATTGTTTTCAGCTTACACGTCTCGTTATTCACAATGGATGATATTCAAAGAGCTTTTATGTCTGGAGCTAGTTCGTCATATGCCAACGTGATCCATCAAGTCAATCTTAATAATGAAATGGGCACGAATGTTAAACCGCCAAGCTAATGAGCATGGACGAGTATGAAGCATGGAAAGAGAAGTTTACATCTTGGGTTCAAGCCATGCACTTTGCAGGCTGGGTGTCGATTGAAAGAGGTTACACTGTTCCGGTGGATGAACATCAGCAATAGAAAAGTACAACTACACGACTATACAAAAAGACGAATATATTGCTGAGAAAAAGATGATCAGTCTTATCCAACAATCTGTCAAAGAAGATATTGTTGTCTTGCTACCGGAATACACAACAGCAAGAGATCTATGGCTCTCACTTCAAAAGAAGTATCAAGGAAGCGAGGAGATGATAAAGAGCAAGAAAGCTCTTATTACGAAAGAGTTCAATATCTTTAACATGCTGAAGGGTGAGACCATGAAGCAGATGATTGAACGCTTCTATCATCTTAAAGTCCAAATGCGAAGACACGGTCTCGAGAAGACGGTACAAGAGTACATCGACAAGCTTGCAGATGCTCTACCAGATGGAAAGTGGACTACTTACCTTATGGTTCTGAAGGAAAGTGATAAATGGGAATTCTTCAAGCTGTCAACATTTATTCCTTAAACTTGAAGGTCACGAAATGGAACTCTTGAAGATTGCAAAGTCAAAGAAGGTAATGTTGTTCAAGACGTTGGGTTGTACTACAAGAGTGGAATGCAAGATAACATTTCAAGTCCAAAGATTCAGACAACATTCAATGTGAGTTTAAATTCTTCCAATAATTCGCAGCAGAATCAGAATCAGTCATATCTCCTGGATAAAGCCTTGTACGGTTTACACCAAGCCCCGAGAGCTTGGTACGAGACGTTATTGCAACATCTCGTAGGAAATGGTTTTACACGAGGCACAGTGGACAACACTTTGTTTACCAAAGAAGTTGGATTGCATCTGATAATAGTACAAATCTATGTGGATGATATCATTTTCGGTTCTACGGATGACAGTCTGTGCTAAGAGTTCGAAAAGATCATGAAGAGAAATTTGAGATGTCCTCGATGGGCGAAATGAAGTTCTTCTTAGGTCTTCAAGTGGATCAGCTTCCGGACGGGATATTCATTCATCAGACTAAGTATGTTCACGACATTCTCAAAAAGTTTGAAATGGATTCTTCGAAGTCGCTTTCGACGCCGCTGGCACTGAACCATGGGATTTGCGTAGACGAGACGGGAACGAAAGTTGATGAAACACTGTATCGATTGATGATAGGTTCATTGATGTATCTAACAGCATCGCGCCCGTACATCATGTATCCTACATGCTTATGTGCGAGATATCAGTCAAGTCCTCAAATGTCACACTTGCAGATAGTCAAGCGAATCTTCCGTTACTTGAAAGGTTGCCCAAGCACCGGCCTGTGGTATCCCAAGAACGACAATTTTGATCTCACTGGATACGCTGACTTGGACTTCGGAGTGGACAAACTGAACTCGAAATCTACAACTGCAGGATGCCAGTTCTTTGGCACACGTTTGGTAACGTGGCAGTGTAAGAAACAGACCACGGTCTCTCTCTCAACCTGTGAAGTGGAATACATTTCTGCTTCCAACTGTTGCTCTCAAATCCTCTGGATTCAGCAACAGATGAGGGATTATGGTCTGCAGTTTCTTGACACGCCTTTATTTGTAGATAACAAAGCAGCCATCGCTATAACTAAAAATCCGGTTCATCACTCACGTACAAAACACATTGAAATTCAATACCATTTCATTCGTGACTGTTAAGAAAATAAATTGGTTCGAATAGAAAAAATCCACACCGACGAACAAAGGGCTGATTTTTATACCAAAGCATTTCCATTAAGAAGATTTAAATATCTAATGCGACTTAATGGCATTAAAAATTTGCTTAGAGGTGCGGAAGCGGAGGTTGAATACGGATTGGATGACGAATTCACGTAATCCGCATTCGTTTGTATGGTTTGTAAATATCTTTCTAGTTTAGTATTTCTTAAAAATCTAAAATCCAAAAATATATTTTTTATTCTAGGGGAGATATATTTGGGAAAATACAAAAACATATGAAAATTTTCAAAAATGTACAAAAACATTAAAAAAGACAAAAAAGAATTTGATGTCATAAAAAGCAAATGATAGTACATCAGTGGACTATCACAGTATACCAAAGAAATGTAAAGTTTAAAAGTAATAAACGAGTCTTACTATGGATGT
The DNA here is from genome assembly GCA_947069175.1 of Scalesia atractyloides. Classification (NCBI taxonomy): domain Eukaryota; kingdom Viridiplantae; phylum Streptophyta; class Magnoliopsida; order Asterales; family Asteraceae; genus Scalesia; species Scalesia atractyloides. The sequence continues at coordinate 41,788,965 of CAMTDV010000025.1, forward strand.
GTCGATAGGCTTAACACGTTCAGTAAACTGTTTTCGAGATATAAACTAAATTTAGCAACTAATTATTCTTGTAGATTAACACATCTTGGATATATAAACTTAGTACTCCGAAATTTTGTTTGAGAGATTGTCTGATTCCGAGATACGAGGTCTTTATTGATAGTTGATATCTGGGGTATTATACAAGTTCTTCTGATTTTGCGGAAGCAATGGCCTAGAACTTCTATAATACTTTCGCCAAAAATCCCCAAACTGCATGCAAAATTTGAAAAGAATCGAAAGATCTAATCATTTGCAGTGCTAAAAAGATTCCTTAAGTGGAACACACCTTAAAGACGAGCCTTCATCTCTTTGTCTATACGGTAGTACTAACCTGAGCTCTCAACGTCTTGCATTACCCTCATACAGATATCAATTACGCTATATTCACTTGTAAGATGAAATCTAGGGAATCTTGATACGGGAGTATATTCAAGAAGTGGGATAAGTCAAGTTTCATAATTCATACCTAAACATATCTTGACAGTTGAGAAATGTGGTAAAGTTTAAGGGGACAAACATATCGACAATCTAGGTAAACGAGTTTAAAGCTTAAAGTCATCTAAAGGTCAATGGTACTGTTGATATGTCTCAATTAACTGATATGATCCTTTAGACACGATTTCACAAAATATATCTGTAATTTGTTTGTACATAGTTTATATTGTCCTGTACATAGTTTATCAGCTTTACAGATTAAAATCAGAAAGATTTTCAGTGTGTTTTAGCATAAACTTTCAAAAAATTCAAAAAGATTTTATTTCTACATTGTTTTTAGCAAACAAATGTTGGAGAACGGGTCTTCGAAGTCTGGTAAGATGCTAGAACTGGTGGGAATCTCTTTGACAATGGGCTGGGAGCTAATTTATAAAATCTGAAAAGTCAAAATGATAAAAAGTTCATTAATTTGAAACTTTGATTTTGAAAGTATCAACATTTTGTTCGTAAACGGGTCAAACCGGGGTCACTAACTTGGACTCGGCAGACAAATCGGTTAACCAAGGTCATTAACTTGGACTTGGTCAACCGAGTGGATTTTCATAACTGGTAAAAGTTGGAAAGTTTAGGGGTTTAAAATGAAAATTTGAAAAAGTTTGAAATTGTGGTTTGGCAAGTTCGGCCGAACTTGCTAAACTGAACAAGTTTAACAAAACAGCAAGTTCGACCGAACTTGTAGATGGCTGGTTTATTATAAGTTCACCCGGACTTGGTGGGCTTTGTCAATTGGGCTTGCAAGTTCGCCCGTACTTTCCAGGGTATAAGTATCCGGCAAGTTCCGCCGAACTCATTCATCAGTCGTCTAATCCTTTGAAGCGAACTTAAGCTAGAGAGTTTTGAGCGAAATTGGATTTTAGTAACGTTAGACTGCCTAAATTCGAGTTGATACCGGTAATTTGCACACCTGTGTCAATGGAAGAGGTGTGTATAGCTTGTTTGAACCGTTAATTGAATCTTTAACTGATAAAATCAGATCTGAAACCATAAAAATGTTAGATCTAAGATGTGTTGGACAAAATTGAACATAAATTCTTGATCCACAACTAAAATCGACCATAAAAACTTGTTTAATTTGATTAGATTGGTTGATGTTGTGTTAAACAGGTTTTGGTATGAAGGGGATGACAAGTTTGGCCGAACTTGTTATCAAGTTCGACTGGACTTGTTTAACTAAAAAGAATAAAAAGAACCAGTGATAAGTTCGACCGAACTTCCGGAAAAATTAAGACTAAAATGTGTTGGAAGTTTGCCCGAACTTGGTTTATTAAAATCTGAAAATTGATAATATAACTTTGTCCGAACTTATTAAAAGAAAAAAATGACATGTAATGATACATGTTCGGGCGAACTTGGCATATCCATAATGTTTAACACATATCAAGTTCGCCCGAACTTGATAAATGTGTTAGAAAATTTTTTGTAACTTTTTCTCGATAAGCGTGCTAATTGTTTTGCGTCGTTTTTCAGGCTCAAGTTCCAGCGCGTGTCTCTATTGAGTTTTCTAAGACTCACAACACGTGTATTACGCTCGACAAGACGATCCGTCCATCTTTAAAGGAATACGACAATATCTTAAAGTTTTTGGAGGAAATCCCTATTCACAGAGCTATCACGGAACGCACAGTGTCATATAGATATCATATTTACCATTTCTGAACGAATGCGGAGCTTAGTGATGATCAGAAAACGATTAGTTCATCAGTGCAAGTTGGAAATGAGGTGAAGAAAATTTCTGTAACTGAAGATGATATTCGACGGATTCTGCAATTCAACGACAACGAAGATGATCCAATATTCCTTGACGTGAAAATGGTTAGAGGATGTTTCTTTCGAATGGGCTACAAAGGAAGCGTGAATAAGCCGACGCTAAAGAAAAGGGAGGTGCCTAACCCCTACAAGCTCCTAATGCATGCGATCATTCATACTTTTAGTCACCGAAAGGCGGGCCTTGACGATGTTCAAGATTATCTGGCCTGTATGGCAACGGCATTAATTTGAAGAAGCCGTTCAACTTTTCAAAGCTTGTATTTACGCACATGTCAAAGAATATGGAGGATTCAAGGTTATGTTTATATCCGAGATTTGTGCAGATGCTAATTGATGAGAAGTTCAAAAATATAGCACGCGATCCCAATGATGTGCTTTATCTAGTTCATCTTGATGAGACAACAGTGAAAACGCTAATCAAGTTTCAGAAGCAAGCATCAGCTCCTGTTGCTAAACCAGTTTTCGGAGCAATTAAGGATGCAAACTACATTGCGCCGCCTGAAAACAGATGGAGGAAAGACCGCAGTGATGATGAAAAGAACTTAACGCTGAGAAGGAATGGTTCAAAGACTTCAAGCCGAAAGCTAGAAGTGAATGGTTCTTAAAGGCAGAGGCTGATAAGCCTAAGAAGAAAGGAGCAGCTAAAAAGGTTGAAACAATGCTCATTGACGAAGATGAACCAGAAAACATTAAGACTGAAGCAGGTTCGAGCGCTGCAGCAGTTGTTGAGAGTCAGGAAACTATTAAGACGACTCAAGTTGATGTAATATCTGCTACTTCTGAACAAGATGATGATTCTGACGAAGAACAGGTGAAAGAACCTGAAAAGACACAACAGAAAAGGAAAAAAGAAATGGATGCTGATTTCGATCCAAATCAAGAAAAAGAGTCTGATGAGGAAAGACCAAAGAAGAAATCTAAACATGTAAAGTCTGCAACTATTTCATCGAAAAGACTATAGGGTCTCCTCAAACAAAAGCAAGAGGAAATCAAAGAAAGCTCAAAAGGCAGTTACCAAAAGATATAAAGGATCGTTGAAAAGCGCAGAAGTTACACAAGAACCTCCTACACAAGAACCTCCTACATAAGAACCTCCTGTTGTTGATACAAGAGAAACTGAACGTCCAGAAGTCACACAAGAACCTTCTGTGATCGTTTCATCGGAAGCTGAAAGGCTAGGAGCTACACAAGAACCTCATGTGTCTGGTTTTGTGGATTACCTGTTATTCAATCGTCGGTTGCTCCAACGACTTCAAATTTTGAAAGTTCTACTCCAAGGAAGTCAACACCAAAGGCTGCTACTCCAAAGTCAACACCAAAATCTTCGGGGCCTAGTATATTTGGTGATATGCATAGTGATCTGATTAGCCTGCAAGATCTAAATGATTTCTTTCCAGAGACTAATGTTGAACTTCTAGAAAAACGTGTGAAAGTGTTAGAAGAGAAAGTTGCTAAGAATGAGGAGGAGAAAGCTGAGTTGATTAATAAAATAAACCAAAGCGTAGTTGAAAAAGAAATGTTGGACGACAAAGTGAAGGTGTTAGAGAATGAGCGTGAATATTTTAAAGCGTTGATCGAAAGTCTGCAAGATGTGAATGAGAAGATGCAGACAGAAATTTCAGAGTTAAAGTCAATTCAAGCTCTAAACGATCGAAGATTCTCCAGGATGCAGAAAGTTTTATCTAATGCACTGGGCATATATTTAATCAAAGAATATGATCGTTTGGATCAACAAGAAGCCAAAGAAAAATCTGAGAAAGAACTAGCAGTGAGTGGTAAAGGAAAGAATGTTGAGGGTGAAGCCCCTAAATCTTCTGAAGCTGCAGAGAAATCTGATGATGTGATTAAAGCTTCTGAGTCCGATATTCTAAAGGTTGACGAATCTGTCAAGCCTTCTGATCCTATCGTTGCTTCTGAAGAAAAGGACGATGAAGAAGCTGAAGATGAGGATAAAGAAGACGAGGAAAAGAAAGATGATTCTGAATATGAGATTGGAATGTAGCTGACGATGATGATCAGGGTGGTGTTGGTATTAGAATTACTGAAGCAAAAGTTTCAAGTGAGTTTGATTTCTCTTCGCTTATGGATGACGAATCAAACAGAATGGATGATAAAAGTAAGGGGGAGTCAGGGCAGAAAGGGCCAACTGATGAGATTGATCTGTTGAATGTTGATAGATTTGCTAATCCATGTGTTGCAGTTCCCACGAAGCCTTTATTGTTTATGCTTGAACATAACGTGGAGGAAGGCGAGTTTATTCACAACTATAAAAGGAAGATCTTGCACAGTTAGTTGAAGTTGATGCTGCAGATCTACAGTTTGATTTCGAAGAAGATGTGTTGAATGTTAACACTTTCAAGCCGAATGATTATCAGTATGTGAGAAGATTTGAGGCTGACGAGTATAATAGATTGATTGTGGAAGATTGGTCTTCTGATGATGAAACAGATCATACTGCAAAGTACGTCGGTCCTAATTCTGAAAGTTTTCCTATTTTTGAGGAGATGTATAAGTAGCTAGATGAAGAGATGCTGAAAGAAAAGATTGAAGAATCTTTGCGTGAAGGAAAAGTACCTAAGCCAATGACTAAAGAAGAAATTGCTCAAGAGAAGAAGTCCTGGTTTAAAGGGATGCCTCGCGAACGTAAGTTTCGACGTCCTCTAGCATTCTTTACCAGAGACAAAGATGTTTCTTTGGGGGATAACTTGAGTTGGGGTTGGTTTAAAGAACCGAACGGTTATGCAATCAAGAGGGAGTTTGGAGTGCAATATTTCAAATACCTTGCTGATTTCAAGACCTTACCGTATTGGGATGTGGAAGAGTTGGTACAGACAGTGAATGTTACATACCACATGAAGGTGATTGATCAGTTGTTGTGGAAATTGATCAAGTTTGAAGCGGTGAAAGGATTCAGATATTGGAACCCATTCATTCCTGGTCGCAGAATAAAGACAAACAAAAAGACGGGTGAAAAATACATCACATTGATAATGAAGCGACCGAGGGCAATGAGAAACATGCCGCTGATGTCGATTGAACAAGACTTCTATCCATTGTTCAAGTGGTGGCAGATAGATCCATCGACTTGTGAAGCAATTATTGTTTTAAAGTTTGAAGAACACTTGGATATTTCTAAGGAAAGAGTTGAAGTATTGAGATATCAGGGTATGAGGGGGTTATGGAGAACAATTAGGGTTCTTGATCCGATGTGGTTGGTTAACTGCTCAAGATAAGATATCAAAACCTTGTTCTACAACAAGATCGTATTTGAAGAATGTGAAAAGGTACAAGCGATGCAGTTTCAGAAAGTAGTGAATGTTTGTTATGCACACGAAGTTAATTCAGGAAAGATGTGGCAAACAAAGTGGAGAGATCTAGAAAGAGTAGAGTTTTTAAAAGAGGAGAAGCGTCTCGAAGCAATTCATGAAAGAACTAGGAAGGCAAGTGTTAAAAGATTTCAGCATTTGAACAAAGTGCCTCCTACAGATCAGACGCCAGATCCTAAGCAAGAACGACGTAGGAAGCCGTACAAGAACTTCTTCGGTCGGGTGCGTTAATGTTTATTTTGAAGACAGAGTTGTGGAGACTGATACAAGATGACGACTATATCCAAGGGGGAGTCTGTTGGTGCATAATGTCTATGTCTTAGTCTTATATCGAGTCTGTATAGTATAGAGCTGAATAGGCTAGGTGTATGATGTATTTATGTAGTAGGAGGTCAAGTTCGCTCATACTTGTCATGTTGAGACAAGTTTTGGCCGAACTTGCTTACATCCTTCATGAACGAACTTGCATCTCTATAAATACCTAGCTTGTGATTCTCATTTGTAACTTTGGCATTTTGGAGGCGAAGCTCTGTCAGTTTGTACTCTTGATGTTTAATCAATGAAACTGATGATTAACTGATTAATTCTTGTCTATTGGTAAACACGACGTAATATTCCGCTATTATGGACGTTAGATATCAAATTTAGGTTCCTTAGCATCAAGGATCGGTCCTACAGCTTGAATCAGCTCTAAGTGTTACAATGATCGAATAATGTAAGTGGTGTGAGTGTTTGTGATTGTTGCCATAACTAGAAAGTGAAAGTGCGAGATTGTGTGTTTTCTATGCTGATCCAAGCCCCCTATAAATAGTAATAAAAAATAACAAACTATCGTTTATTCTAGGGATTCCTTGAATATTCCCTTATGACCGTTGTAGACTCTTTCTCCAGCTCCAACGTTCATATCCTAACCATCTTGTCACACCCCGATTTGCATCGGAAGACAATTACGGGGTGTGGCAGACACATGGTAGTTCCTCAATTTAAAAACGTGATAACATATAAGAGGGAACATCAGTTACAAAATACTTAAAGTATCATATTACAAACCACAAGTTTAAGTGTGGTACTACAAGCCACTATAGCTTTTATTCTGCTACTATCCGCTACCCAAGCCATTCCATACGCACATTCCTTACTCCTGTTTAGTTTCACCTTAAATGCATGTTAGTTTTAAAAAGGGTCAGCTAAACGAGCCGGTGAGTTTCACTAGTTTGGTTGTTTCACAGCAAAACGTGTTAACAAGTTTAATTGCACGTGTCACAATCACAGATGGAATTACAGAGTGCACAAGTGAAACCTTGACTGTTTTTACTAGACCGTGTCATCACAGACACCTCGGTACCCCGGGCCGTGTCACAACAGACACCTTATGCCCGCCGGCAGTGTCACCACAGACACCCCCAGCCCACCAACTGCGTCACGTGCAGTTCAACGCCCCGTGTAGTTATGCCTAACAACATAACAAGTTTAGGACGCGTGTAGTTGCAGGTTTGCCGACACACAGTTCGGTCATAGCAACTGGGTTTGTCAGACCAATAGTACTATCCACTCCCACGGCTTACGTTAATCACTTGTAGTGGGGATAGTTTGTTCTGTGTTAGGTAATTCACATCATCACAATTTGGTGCAATTAACACAATTTGTAACATGCAAATCACCACCAGAAAACAGTAAAACAACTTAAAAGTGGGGGAGTGAAACTCACAGTGAAAGTAGTAGTCCCTAACAAAGAGTGATCAATCGACTGGATCAGATTTAGTAACAAGCATGCAAGTAGGGACTCAAATCAGTCTCTAAGCTGGTAATGGTTATAACTTGGAACTAGTTATGAGTTTTCATCCTGGATTGAACCCATAGGGTACTGGTATGGTGATGGAAGTCAGGGTAGTTTCAGTTTCAGTTTGGCTTTCGGGCACCGTTCCGCGTGCCAGCCACAGTCGGTTGTTTAACATGTTCGGGTGATGGTACGGGAATACCGATAGTGTCTACATGTTGTCGTTTAAGAAAGATTAACTTTTCATTAAGTGGAGTTTGGGGAGTCTTTTTTACCCAAAATTGAGTTTCCGTTTTCGCCGTCAGGGATTCTTCCGAACGGTGGTGTATAGGACCGATCATCGATTCTAAAGAACCTAAATTTGATATCTAACATCCATAATAGCGGAAATATTACGTCGCATTTACCAATAGACAAGAATTAATCAGTTTAATATCAGTTTCATTGATTAAACGTCAAGAGTACAAACTGACAGAGCTTCGCCTCCAAAATGCCAAAGTTACAAATGAGAGAGGCAAGCTAGCTATTTATAGAGTTGCAAGTTCGCCCTAAGGAGACCTAAGTTCGCCGGAACTTGCCTTAGCAAGTTCGGCTTAACTTGACCTTTACATGTCAATGATGAGCGAACTTGACTCAAACTTACATAAATACTACTTTTATCTAGCCTATTCAGCTATATTCTATACAGACTCGATATAAGACTAAGACCTAGACATTATGCACCAACAGACTCCCTTTGGATATAGTCTTCGTCTTGTATCAGTCTTCAAAACTCTGTCTTCACATAAACGTTAACGCACACGACCGAAGAAGTTCTTAAATGGCTTCTTTCGTCGCTCTTGCTTAGGATCCGACGTCTGGTCTGTAGGAGGAACTTTGGTTCAAGTACTGAAATCTATTAATACTTGCCTTTCTTGTTCTCTCATAATAGCCTCGAGACGCTTCTCCTCTTTTAAAAACTCTACTCTTTCTAGATCTCTCTAGCTTGTTTGCCATTAAAGCTTTGTCAGCAATGTCATTGAGGTTTTCGGCATTCACTTTTTCGAGTAACATCAATGACCACTTCAGCAGTAGATTTCTCCTCGGAACTTGTTCTTGAGAACTTCCATCAAAGTGAGCTGCAAAACTATCACACAATTCAGGAGTTAAAATTCCTTGCTGCTTCATGTGAATGTACTCCTCTTCTTCTTGTTGTTATGCGGATACTGTTCCAGTAGAATATTCTTTAAAGCTTTGCGTCTTCGGCAGAAGTGTCTTCAATAATTTGTGCCATCAATGCAACTCCGGTCTTTTTACCAATGCCGGAATTCTAGTCGAAACCGTCATCTTCGTTTGATGCAACCAAAGCTTTCTCAGTGTTTCTACGTTTGGCTTCTCTTGGATTTCAACCTGAGTCTTCTTCGGGAAAGGCTTGTACTGAAGTGACTTCTTGTAATACTCATTGCCTCCTCCGAAAGGACTTTGATTTCCCGTTGCTTCAGGATTTTTGCATTCTCTCTTGAAATGTCCCTTTTGGCGACATCTAAGCACGTTACTTTTGTCTTGTCAAAACCTAGTTTGTTGCTCGAATTTTCGATATCTCGGCCTGTAAGAGCAACGAACTTTGTGACTCTTCGGATAATAGATGCTAAACACCACTTGATATCCATGAGCTCCAGTTCTTCTTCGTCCACCTGGTCGTAGTCTTCGGCGGTCATTTCGGGATTCCCGATTTTCCCTGCTACAAGACTTTCATACGATTCTAGAACGGTGGTGAGAAGTGCCATGTGTTGCTTAGTAGTTTGCTCAGAAACAGTATTATTCAAATTAACAACAATGTTATATTTGAATACATTCGAATTTGAATTTGTTTGTTGGTTCTGATTTGCTTGACTCTGATAAGATGAATTTGAACCAGTACTTGAGAATGAAGACTGTGGACTTTGATCATATTGAGGATATGATTGATTCTGATTTTGCTGCGAATTGTTCGAAGAAGTCACACTTGCATTGAATGTTGTCTGAATCTTTGGACTTTGAAATGTTATCTTGCATTCCACTCTTGTAGTACAAACCAACGTCTTGAACAACATTAGCGTTTTTTGACTTTGCAATTTTCAAGAGTTCCATTTCATGGCCTTCGAGCTTATCGATAAATGTTGACAGCTTGAAGAATTCCCATTTTTCGCTTTCTTTCAGAACCATTAAGTAAGTAGTCCATTCTCCATCTGGTAGAGTGTCTGCAAGCTTGTCGATGTACTCTTGTTCCGTCTTCTCGAGACCGTGTCTTCGCATTTGGACTTTAAGATGACAAAAGCGTTCAATCATCTGCTTCATGGTCTCACCCTTCAGCATGTTGAAGATATCAAACTCTTTCATAATGAGAACTTTCTTGCTCTTGATCATCTCCGCGCTTCCTTGATACTTCTTTTGAAGTGAGAGCCAGAGATCTCTTGCTGTTGTGTATTCTGGTAGCAATACGAGAATATCTTTTTTGACGTATTGTTGGATAAGACTGATCATCTTTTTCTCAGCAATGTATTCTTCTTTCTGTGTCGTGGAGTACTTGTATTTCTCCAGAACTTGCTGATGTTCGTCCAACGGAACTGTATAACCTCTCTCGATCGACACCCAGCCTAGGAAGTGCATGGCTTGAACCCAATATATAAACTTCTCTTTCCATCCTTCATACTCGTCCATGCTCATTAGCTTTAGCGCTTTAACAGTCGTGCTCATCATCTCGTTGTCAAGATTGACTTGTTGGATCACGTTGGCATTTGATGAACTAGCTTGGACATATAAGCTCTTTGAATATCATTCATTGTGAATAACGAGACTTCCACACTGAAAACACTCAAAAACTTTTGAAAATGTTAGTTCTACTACAAGTTCGGTCGAACTTGTAGTTAGAATGAAGAATTCTCAGTTTTATTCACAAGTTCGGTCAAACTTGTGAATGATGATTTTGAAAAACTTTTCTTTATCTTCGGTCGAACTTATGAAATTTTGAAAACACAAATCAGATATAACTTTGAGTGAACTTGCAGAATGGAATTTGATAAGAAACTAGTAAGTTCGTACAAACTTAGCTAAAAACTATGAAATTTTATCAAGTTCGGTCGAACTTGATTGAATATCAATGATTTTTTAACAACTTCGATCAAACTTAGCTGTTTTTCCAACAAAAACTACTCAAGTTTGAGCGAACTTAGTAAAAAATCACTTGAAAAGTGACTTTTTAGTCCAAGTTCGGCCGAACTTGGCTAACAAGTTCAATGAACATGGTTTTGTCAAACATGGTTTTTTCAAAATTTTGACATCAATTCGGTTGATTTTGGTCTCCAATCTTTCAAGGGTTTATCTTTGTTGTATTTTACATGATATATAAAAGATTTTGACCGTGAATTCTTCATTTTTGATGAAAAAGTTAAGAAAAATAGAAGAATGGAGATGAAATAGAAGTGTTCTTGTCTTGATACTATCAAATCAGACTGTTCTAGCTCTGATACCACCTGTAGGACCGATCCTCGATGCTAAGGAACCTAAATTTAATATCTAACGTCCATAATAGCGGAAATATTACGTCGTGTTTACCAATAGACAAGAATTAATCAGTTAATCATCAGTTTTATTGATCAAACGCCAAGAGTACAAACTGACAGAGCTTCGCCTCCAAAATGCCAAAGTTACAAATGAGAGAGGCAATCTAGCTATTTATAGAGTTGCAAGTTCGCCCTAAGAGACTAAGTTCGCCCGAACTGCCTTAGCAAGTTTGGCCGAACTTGACCTTTACATGTCAATGATGAGCGAACTTGACTCGAACTTACATAAATACTACTTTCAGCTAGCCTATTCAGCTCTATTTTATACAGACTCGATATAATACTAAGACATAGACATTATGCACCAACATGGTGGAACACACCCAGAGTGTCCAGCTTACCCTGAAATTTCCCAGAATACCTCCGGTGTTCCACTTATAGTCACAATAGGGTTCGGTCCGTTCCCAGTTCCGGCAGGTTCGTTGTCCGGTAAACTGCAGAAATTAATTAAAAGAAGCGTTTTAAAAGCCAAAAAATCCCATTTATTCTACATATTTTATAAAACTATGGAAATTTTTTTAGAAATCAATAATAATATATAGATTCCAGAAAAATATTTTGGGAATTTATAAAGTTTTTTTTATAACTTAAATATTTTATTTGTAAAACAATATTTAACCGAATAATTCACATCTCTTATCATCCGATGTCTAAAAATTCTCAAAATATTTCAGTAAACTCCTTGTATGCCCAGGAACTCCCTACAAAAAATTGGGATTTTTCTAATTTCGTTTCAGTGCGTTTCCTGCTACCGAAAACTCCCACAAACGCGGATTTCTAATCCGAATCAAAATTCAACCAATTGACTCCCAAACTTTCCACAACATTCCCTGTATGTTTCTTAGTGTTCATATAAAATTTGGTGATTTATTAACTCGGTTTGGTATTTTTCCCGAATTTCTTTCGGTAAAAAAGTTAAAAATTCACCAAAAATCATAGAAAATTCCAAATATTCTAACATTTTACGTGGACATTCCTGTCAATACCCTACATCACCACACTAATATTCAGCTCAATCCAAGCATCACGGACCAAGTTATAGACCAAACATTATTCTGCATATGCTAGTTTCAGGTTTCAGGCGTTATACCTAGCGCAGGCTTCATTTCTGGGCGTTTCTCTTAGGTCTAGAAGTCTGTGGGTGCTATATCCAGTACCTATACATCAAGTACAATCCAAACATGCAATAGTTCATGCCAATCAAGCTGTGTTTCAGTATTTTTCGGTTAATCGATTTGTTATGCGATTTTGGTCGATTAGGTGTTGATTAGGGTATCAAAACCGAAGTTTGGTGATCTTGGCTACCATATAACATCAAGGAATCCCTGATGTGATCTGCCAAGAACCACGTTTAAATCACCCAAAATCATTGTTTAAAAAAGGGTTTTCTTTGTCTAGGTCAAGATTTCTCAAGAAATCATGATCAAAATCATATGAAACTTGATGTATACCTTTGATTCGGTTGTGTTAAAGGGATGATCAGCTGAGATGTTGAAGAAGAAGAGAGGAATTTCTTGTGAAAAATAAAGAAAATTTGAAAAAGAAGTTATTAAAAGGGGGGGGGGGGTTGGCGGTTCACATGGGGGTACCCCTACCCCACTTGCGCTTTGTCGTGCTTCGTTTTACATGTTAAAAGATGATGTATATCTTCGGTTTTGCGGTTAGGTTCGTTTTCAGGTTCCATGCGCGTCCTCGATTTGCGAAACGGACTCCGTTTTTCGCGTTTTTAGTGTTAAAAGACTCGGTTTTTAAAACCGTGCATAACCGTCTCGAAATCCAAACACGGTTACATTTTAATCATAATAGGCTCGTATTAGGGTAGTTTAAGTGTTTTTAAGCTTGATTGACCGTTCCTTGCATGTTTGGTTGCCTTGTGTTGTTTTTCAAACGAAGGCGTTTCCCTAACCGGGAAACTGCTTCGTTTGCGTGCCCGAGCTCTGGTTTGCTTCAAATCTTATGTCATGGTCTAAGGCACGTAACTAAGACATTTTGTGAACTCGGAATCTTAAATAGCTCTACCAAAGGCCTAATAATCACTGTCAAATGTTTAATGCGTTGTTAAACGGAAGCTCCCGTTTAACACGTTGTTACAAGCTAAGGACACCAACCTCGCACCAGTGGTCCTTAATAGTGTCATGTTAACCATGACGTGCTCTCGGATTCCTCTGAGATATAACCGATATTGTTTAGCATAGCACACAAGTCATGCATGTGGTTAGGGTTTTCACACAATTATTGTTTTAAGCATGCTTTAAAGTTTTGGACCGATTAAGGTGTACCTGGTTTCGTCACGGGTATCACAGTCTCCCCTGGTTAAGAAATTTAGTCCCCAAAATTTACCATGTCTCGCTAGGGGAAAAGGTAAGGGTATTTTCTACGGAATTCATCCTTCCGTTCCCAGGTGTATTCAGGTCCTTGTTTCGAGTTCCACCGGACTTTAACCAGTGAAATTTTGTTGTGCCTTAATCTTTACCTCTGCCATCAACTATTTCTATCGGCTCCTCCACAAAGTGGAGTTTATCGTCAACGTGTATGTCTTCCAAAGGTACCTAGGTGGTTTCGCCTGAAAGGCACTTCTTTAAGTTTGAAATGTGGAAGACATTATGAATGGCACTAAGCTCGGTCGGTAGCTTTAACCGATATGCTACGGGACCTACCCTTGCTAGGATCTAGTAGGGTCCAATGTATCGTGGTACTAACTTTCCGGATTTTCCAAACCTGATAACACCTTTCCATGGCGATACCTTTAACAATACCAGTTCACCGACCTCGAACGATAACGGTTTTCTGCGCACATCAGCCCAACTCGTTTGCCGATCCTGAGTGGCTTTCAATCTATTCTGAATCTGGTGGATCTTATCAGTCGTTTCTTGTACTAGCTCAGATTATGTCAGTTGAGTGTCACCCACTTCGGCCCAACAAAGTGGTGATCGGCACTTTTGACCATAAAGCGCCTCGTACGGGGCTGTCTGGATACTACGGTGGTAGCTATTGTTATAGGAAGATTCTACCAGTGGAAGATGTTTGTCCCAACTTCCTCCGAAGTCCAGGACACAAGTGCGAAGCAAGTACTCAAGTGTTTGGATTGTGCGTTCCGATTGGCTGTCAGTTTGGGGATGGTACGCAGTACTCAGATCGATCCGCGTCCCCAAAGCTTCTTATAACTTTTGCCAATATCGCGAGGCAAAGTGGCTCTCTCGGTCTGAAATGATAGCAACCGGGACACCGTGTCTGGCTATTACCTCGTTAGTGTAGATTTCGGCCAACTTGTCGGTTTTATAAGTGGTGTGGATCGGGATAAAATGTGCGGATTTGGTCAATTGATCGACGATTACCCAAATCGTGTCATGACCACGAGGTGTTCTTGGGAGATGGGTCACGAAATCCATCGTGATTTGCTCACATTTCCACTGAGGTATCTCGGGTTGTTGTAACATTCCCGAGGGTTTCTGATACTCTGCCTTGACTCGAGCACACGTCAAGCATTGGCTTACATATTCTACCACGTCCTTTTTCATTCCCGACCACCAATAAAATTCCTTAAGGTCGTGGTACATCTTGTCTGTACCGGGGTGAATCGAATACTTCGATTTATGAGCCTCGTCCATGATTAACTGTCTTAGTTCAGATCTTGCAGGAATCCACTCTTGATTCTTAAAATCCCACACCTCATCTGTTTTCTTCACAAAGCTTTTCTCATTTCCGTGCAACCCTTCGCTTGGTAACTGGTGTTCGTCCAAGGCTTGCATCTGCGCGTTTCGGATTTGCTCTTTAAGGCTCGTTTGCACAATCATTCCCAGTGCTTGCACTCGGAGGGGTTTAACTCGATCCTTCCTACTTAGTGCATCTGCTACCACATTAGCTTTTCCCGGATGGTACTTTATTTCACAGTCATAATCATTTAATAATTCCACCCATCTGCGTTGCCCATGTTTAGCTCTCTTTGGTCGAAAATATGTTGGAGGCTTTTTTGGTCCGTATATATAGTACACCTTGTACCATATAAATAATGTCTCCATATCTTTAGTGCGAATATAACTGCGCCCAGTTCCAAGTCATGCGTTGTGTGATTCTTCTCGTGCACCTTTAGTTGTCTGGAAGCGTATGCAATGACTTTGTTTCTTTGCATTAGGACACATCCGAGCCCTCGCCGAGATGCGGCACAATATACGACGAAGTCATCGTTACCTTCGGGTAATGTCAAAATTGGGGCTTCGCATAACTTTTATTTTAACAGCTGGAATGCTGTTTCCTGGTCTTCACCCCATTCATACTTTTTATCCTTCCGCGTTAAGGTTGTTAGCGATTGGGCAATACTAGAGAAATTTTTGATGAATCGACGGTGATATCCTGCCAGTCCCAAGAATTGGCGTATCTCTTTCGGAGATTTAAGCACAAGCCAATTCTTAATTGCTTCTATCTTGCTTGGATCTACATGAATTCCATATTGATCCACCACATGTCCTAAAAATTGCACGGCTTGCAACCAGAAGTCGCACTTAGAAAATTTAGCATACAATTGCTCATTCCGTAGTATTTCTAATATAGCAAGTAAATGATACTCGTGCTCGTCCTTGCTCTTGGAGTACATCAGGATATCGTCAATAAAGACGATGACGAACTTGTCGAAGTATGGTTTACATACCCGGTTCATGAGGTCCATGAACACCGCAGGTGCACTGGTTAGCCCGAAGGGCATAACCAGGAACTCGTAGTGATCATAACGAGTTCGAAAAGCTGTTTTGGGGTTATCGTCCTCTTGGACCTTCACTTGATGGTAACCCGATCGAAGATCTATCTTAGAAAAATGCCGGGCTCCTTACAGCTGGTCAAAAAGATCATCAATCCGTGGAAGAGGGTAACGGTTATTGATAGTGACCTTGTTTAATTCTCTGTAGTCGATGCACATTCGGAAATTGTCGTCCTTTTCTTTACAAATGAGATTGGGTCCCCGAGGGAGAGTAACTTGGATGGATAAAACCACAGTCAAGTAACTCTGTAGTTGCGTTGATAGTTCTTGCATCTAGGACGGTGCAAGACGGTATGAGGCTTTGGCGATGGGTGCGGTTCCCAGTATTAGGTCGATCCAAAACTCGACTTGCCGATTGGGCGGCAATCGGGGTAATTCCTCCAGAAACACATCTGGGTATTCGAGCACTATCGGGATATCTTCAACACGCTTCTCAGCTGGTTCATCTGTCGTGACGCTAGCTAAAAACACGTCACATCCCTGTCGTATACACTTTAACACCTTGAGATGGGATATGAGGTTCAGCATGGTACCTAACTTCTCTCCCTGTACCATGATCACATCGTTCGGGGACACAGGAATCTTTACAATCTTCTGTTCACACAACACTTCAGCACGATGGTTAGACAACCAGTCCATTCCTATGACAACGTCAAAACTGCCCAGTTCTACGGGTAAAAGGTCAATATAAATTTGGTAACCGTTAAGGGTTATAGGGTAGTTACAAATAAGTTGGTGACTAGTAATTAATTTCCCTTTGGCAAGTTCGACGGAATACGGTTGTTTTAAGTTAAAAACGGGCATATTTAATAGAGGCAAAAATGCAGTAGAGACATAACTTATATCGGCACCCATATCAAATAACACTGAAGCAAATTGATCGGAAACGAGGAACATACCTGTGACCACATTGGATCATAGCGTGCGTCACCAGATCCCATGATAAAGGCACGACCTCGAGCTGCATTCGAGGTAGATGCTTGACCCTGCGTATTCTTCCTGCTGTATGTCGAGCTAACTTCGGGCAATTCTTCTGGAAATGCTTCGTACTACCACATCTAAAGCACTTACGGGGCAAGTAACCTGTTGCGCTGGTTTTTTAGGTCGCTGCTGAAGAGGTTGAGGTCTTGGTGGTTGGAAACGGGTTGGTCTGGGGTTTGGTTCCATGGACACCCTACAATCTCGGGCATAATGCCCATTCCTGTGACACCTTGAGCATATCATCGTTCGGCACGCACCATAGTGGTGCAAAGTGCACTTGTTGCACTTTGGGGTTTTCTTTTGTAGCTACCAGAGTTACCAGTTGGGGTAGTCATGGCGTAACTCTGACTGGGTTCTTTCCCCCTTTTGTTGTTGCTGCCCCTGCTTGACTACTTTCTGGGGCTCCTCGCGTATTACTGGCCTGCTCTCCAGGCATTGTCATAATCTTGCGCCTAACCATATCGTATGTAACAGTACCTGACCTGGCTACCACTCCGTGCATAGTCAGGTGTTCTACCGAGTTGATTATACTCCTCACTTCTGGGGCCATTCCCCAGATTCATCTTTCGATCCGCTTGTGTTCCGGGCGGACAATGTCTGGCAATATGCGTGCCAGTTCATTGAAACGATTGGTGTAACCTGCATGCTCAGCACCTTGCATCTACAGGTTCCAGAACTCATGTTCAAGCTTCTGAATTTCGTTGGTCGGGCAGAACTTTTCCATCATTAGTGCCTTAAGATCGTCCCATGTCATAGCATTAATCGCGACCTGCCCGTGAGATTGAACGATGGTGTTCCACCAGTTCAAGGCGTGGTCGGTGAAGGTACAAGTAGTATATATAACCGCACAGTCACCGGGACAATTACTTATGTTGATTACCGATTCCAACTTCTCGATCCATTTCACTAACCCATTCGGTCCTTCGATTCCACGAAATTCCATTGGCTTGCACTCCATGAAGTGCATATACGTGCAGACCGGTCTAACATTGTTTTGATTATTGTTTTGTTTATCATTCTAAGCTACTGGTCCGGGTTGCGGATTCGGTTGCGGGTTAGCATTAATACTGGCGCTAACCTGCGCCAGATCGTGGGGATAACTGCCTGAAACTGTTGCACTATCATTTGTGCAATTTCCGCCTCCGTCATTTGTGGTGCGCGTTTTGGAGCTATTCTATTATAAACAATATATATGTATGCATCAATGTCACATGTTCCATCATCACATATCACAAGATTTTATCGCACACATGAACCATAACACATATATCAAAAATCATCATCATATATATCATAGCATGCGTCATATACAACTGTCAAAATGTGCACAATGACTTAACCCATAAGGGCCAGTGCTTAAATGTGCAGTCAAAACTGGTCACCGAAGTGATCTACATACTCGATATAACAAATGTACTAACTACGAAAACATGGAAACACTACGACTACATCACCACCTCGACATGGACATAACCCAGTGCTTGGTAGGATGTGCAAAAGATATATCATATCTCTCTAAACTGAAAAGAAAACCATACTACTAACGCCATAACCAACACGCCAAACACACAAAACCTGCCACCAGACCTACGATGGCACCGATGCATCCATACAACATTGCCCGAAAACGGTCCTGATCGTGATGAACATAACCCATACCCTGCTGTAACGCAATGATCGCCTGCTGTAAGACGATCCAATAATATCCCATCGACCTCCTATGCTGCTCATCCTCGTCGCGTGCCATCCGTAACGCTGTGATCTACTCAAACAAGAAGCCTATCAGACTGCTCTGGGTGAGAGGAGCAGGTGCCTCCTGAGGAGCGAACGGTACACCCCAAACAGGTGGGGAAGGCTCTCTAAACGGGCGAGAAGGGCCACCTCGCTCGTAAGTGTGAAAAGGAGAAAGGTCCTCCCTAGGTGGTGTGAGGAAACGGGCAGTGACCTGTTGCCGTGCTCCCATAGGTGTCGGTATCGGGTGAACAGAGGAGAGTGGTGGTGTAAAAACAGGTACATGTGCGGGTACCATCCGACAAGCCGTCTGCCCGAGGCTAATGGTAGGTACCTCAAAAGAACTAGGTGAAGCTGGTGAGTAAGTGCTCGGGGTAGAAGGAGTATAAGGCTCAGGGAGAGTCTCTGGTGTAGGTAAACGAGGTGCTACCGGCTCCCACTCCCAATGCTCCATAGCAGGAGTAGGGCTTCGGGGGATAGGTCCTATATGAACAACTACATCCGGGGTACGACTACGCTCCAAGGAGCTAGTAGGGTGGTGAGATGGAGAACGATAGGCGCTAGAGACCTCTCCCTCGCGCCTAGTATGGGGTCTAGGGGTAACTACCACAACAGTAACCGGACTGATCCGGCTCGTTACTTGACGACAAAAGGGGCGTAAGCGGATCCTACTTAGGATCGGTCTTAGTAGAGACGCAGTCTGATGACTTGAATGACGCGACATGGTACCTGTAGAGAAAGACAACATACAACACTGATTCTACTGACTGACATACCCGAAAATCACATTCAGAGATATACACACAAGCACGTATCGCACAAAATCTTGATTTTAAGATTTTAAAAATTATACATGGTCGGTGATGTTAGTAGACGCATCGCCTTCCTATCTCAATGACATTCCCGGAATTCCCAAGTATGAGCAGATAAATTATTGTGTTCCAGACCACTATAATTTCTTGCCCCACAAGGCCATCTTGGTAATAGCCACACTACTCAATCTCTAGAGGTTCTCAATGAGAGTAAATTATACTTGGGATTATAGTCTAGGTTCTATAGGGTTACCTAATTCGCTATAACTGATGGCTCTGATACCATCTTTTGTCACACCCCGACTCGCAGTGGAAGACAATGCGGGGTGCAGCAGACACATGGTAGTTCCTTATAATTTAAAAACGTGATAACATATAAGAGGGAACATCGGTTACAACATACTTAAGTATCAGATTACAAATCACAAGTTTAAGTGCGGCACTACAAGCCACTATAGCTTTTATTCTGCTACTATCCGCTACCCAAGCCATTCCATACGCACATTCCTTACTCCTGTTTAGTTTCACCTGAAATGCATGTTAGTTTTAAAAAGGGACAGCTAAACGAGCTGGTGAGTTTCACTGGTTTGGTTGTTTCACATCAAAACGTGTTAACAAGTTTAATTGCATGTGTCACAATCACAGATGGAATTACAGAGTGCACAAGTGAAACCTTGACTGTTTTTACCGGACCGTGTCATCACAGACACCTCGGTACCCTGGGCCGTGTCACAACAGACACCTCAGCCCGCCGGGCAGTGTCACGACAGACATCCCCAGCCCACCAACTGTGTCACGTGCAGTTCAACGCCCCGTGTAGTTATGCCTAACAACATAACAAGTTTAGGACGAGTGCAGTTGCAGATTTGCCGACACAGTTCGGTCGTAGCAACTGGGTTTGTCAGACCAATAGTACTATCCACTGCCCACGGCTTACGTTAATCACTTGTAGTGGGGATAGTTGGACCTGGTTATGAGTGATCAATCGTCTGGATCAGCTTTAGTAACAAGCATGCATGTAGGGACTCAAATCAGTATCTATGCTGGTAATGGTTATAACTTGGACCTGGTTATGAGTTTTCGTCCTGGATTGAACCCATAGGGTACTTGTATGGTGATGGATGTCAAGTAGTATCATTTTTCAGTTTGGCTTCCGGGTACCGTTTCACGTGTCAACCACAGTCGGTTGTTTAACATGTTCGGGTGATGGTACGGGAATACCAATAGTGTCAACATATTGTCGTTTAAGAAATATTAACTTTTCATTAAGGGAGTTTGGGTGTTTGGGAAGTCTAGTTTACCCAAAATTGAGTTTCCGTTTTTGCCGTCGGGGATTCTCCCGAACGATGGTGGAACATACCTAGAGTGTCTAGCTTACCCTGGAATTTCCCAGAATACCTCTGGTGTTCCACTTATAGTCACAATAGGGTTCGGTCCGTTCCCAGTTCCGGCAGGTTCGTTGTCCGGTAAACTGCCGAAATTAATTAAAAGAAGCGTTTTAAAAGCCGAAAAATCCCATTTACTATACATATTTTATAAAATTCTGGAAATTTTGTAGAAATCAATAATAATATATAGATTCTAGTAAAAATATTTTGGGAATTTATAAAGTTATATTTATAACTTAAATATTTTATTTGTAAAACAATATTTAACCGAATAATTCACATCGATTATCATCCGATGTCTAAAAATTCTCAAAATATTTCAGTAAACTCCTTGTATGCCCAGGAACTCCTTGAAAAAAAATCGGATTTTTCTGATTTCGTTTCAGTGTGTTTCCGGCTACCGAAAACTCCCAAAAACGCGGATTTGTAATCCAAATCAAAATTCAACCAGGGGGCTCCCAAACTTCCCAGAACATTCCCTATATGTTCCTTAGTGTTCATATAAATTTTGGTGATTTATTGACTCTGTTTGGTTTTTTTCCCGAATTTCTTTTGGTAAAAAAGTTAACAATTCACCAAACATCATACAAAATTACAAAAATTCTAAAATTTCACGTGGACATTCTTGTCAATACACCTACATCACCACACCAAAACAATAATATTCTGCCTATGCTAGTTTCAGGCGTTATACCTAGCGCATGCTTCATTTCCGGGCGTTTCTCTTGGGTCCAGAACTGTGTGGATGCTATATCCAGTACCTACACATCTAGTACAATCTAAACATGCCATAGTTCATGTCAATCAAGCTTTGTTTCATTGTTTTTCGGTTAATCGATTTGTTATGCGATTTTGGTCGATTAGGTGTTGATTAGAGTATCAAAACCCGAAGTTTGGTGATCTTGGCTACCATATAACATCAAGGAATCCCTGATGTGATCTTGTTTAGCCAAGAACCATGTTTAAATCACCCAAAATCATGGTTTGAAAAGGGTTTTCTTTGTCTAGATCAAATTTTCTCAAGAAATCATGATCAAAATCATATGAAACTTGATGTATACCTTTGATTTGGTTGCGTTAAAGGGATGATCAGCTGAGATGTTGAAGAAGAAGAGAGGAATTTCTTGTGAAAAATAAAGAAAATTTGAAAAAGAAATTATTAAAAGGTCACAAAGGGGGTACCCCTACCCCACTTGTGCTTTGTCATGGTTCGTTTTTCGTGTTAAAAGAGGATGTATATCTTTGGTTTTGCGTTTAGGTTCGTTTTCAGGTTCCATAGCGTCCCCAATTTGCGAAACGGACTTCGTTTTTCGCGTTTTTAGTGTTAACAGACTCGGTTTTTAAAACCGTGCATAACCGTCTCGAAATCCGAATACGGTTACGTTTTAATCATAATAGGCTCGTATTAGGGTAGTTTAAGTGTTTTTAAGCTTGATTGACCGTTCCTTGCATGTTTGGTTGCCTTGTGTTGTTTTTGAAAACGAAAGGTGTTTCCCTAACCGGGAAACTGCTTCGTTTTACGTGCCCGAGCTCCGGTTTGCTTCAAATCTTATGTCATGGTCTAAGGCACATAACTAAGACGTTTTGTGAACTCGGAATGTTAAATAGTCCTACCAAAGGCCTAACAGTCATCGTCAAATGTTTAATGCGTTGTTAAACGGAAAACTCCCGTTTAACACGTTGTTACAAGCTAAGGACACCAACCTCGCACCGGTGGTCCTTAATAATGTCATGTTAACCATGAGGTGCTCTCGGATTCCTCTGAGACATAACAGATATTGTTTAGCATAGCACACAAGTCATGCATGTGATTAGGGTTTTCGCACAATTATTGTTTTAAGCATGCTTTAAAGTTTTGGACCTATTAAGGTGTACCTGGTTTCATCACGGGTATCACACGTCTTGATCGTGTCTTCGGGTAGACGAAGTCTTGATATCCGTTGGTACCTTGCAACCAAAGATTAATATTAATAGCGAGTAGGATACCCCCGTAGGATGTTACCAATATCCTGGTTCAGTATCCCGGTCGCAGCATCATTTATATATATAATATCAGGATATGGGTCAGAAATTCCTCCCACAACAATTGTCCCCAAAAATATAACTGTTGGGATCCTCTGATCCAATCAGATATATTTTTCTTTGTGTTACTCGATGCTCTTAAAGGGATATAGACGTTGATGTGACACGGTGCAACTCCTAATGCTATTTTTACTCATCATTATCTATTCTCCCCTTATATCTTCTCCTTTCTTCTTGCTTATTATCACACCACTTCAGAACTTTCAGGTATCATCTTCTTCCTTTTCTATTTTCTCTGTTTTAGTTTTTCATTCCGCCATGGCCAACCGAACACGCTCACACACGGGCGACTCCGTTCCAACATTTGTTGAACAAAACCTCCTTAAGGAGCCAATGAAAGAAGATTGCTCTTTCGATAATGCTGATATCACCGCTCTTAGAGCCTCCGACGCCTTTCCCGCCGGAGCAATCATTCGACCTTTTGACCCGAACCTCCGGTCTGATGTGTCTTTTACAGAGTGGATCTGTTTTTTTGTTTTATCCCTTTTGCATCGGACTTCGATACCCTTTCTCAGACTTCATCATGCGCTTTTTCACCTTACCGGTCTTAGTTTCGCCCAAACAATGCCCATGGTTTGGAGGGTGCTAGCGGTGTTGGACCGGATCAAGACTCATCACATTCCTGAGCTATGTGTTGAGGATATAGCCATCACCTACCGTTTACGATCCCATGGTTCTAGCCGATTCCTTCTTTTCTCAACCTCCAAACACCCCCTCATTCTCAAGGCAACCAAAAATGAGGACGAGTGGAAAGGAAAGTTCTTCTTTGTCAAAAGGGACTCCATTGACAAGGGTGTTGATCTTCTGTGAAATATCCCCAAATGTATCCTGAACTTACATCCCGAACTGACATCCTTGTTTACTTCTTTTGCAACGAATCTCAAAGAGCTAGCCCCGCCATCCCCAGAATCGGAAGAAAGGATCAGTGCCATCTACCGGCTATCAGAAAGTGAAAGAAGCTTTTCTCCACTCCCCAAGTTTAAGCCAACATTCAGCTCCAACATGTCTGGTAAGAATACCTGTTCTACATATCTTTGCATATATTTGGTTAGTTAAGATATCAGGATATTGAAAAGTTGAAATTTATTTCCTTTCGTGTAGACCCAGCCAAGATCCCTGAAGTGTCTGACCTTGACGAACTCGATAGCTATTCAGGGCCTGCTCAGGTAAAGATAGAGCCAAGTTACAAACCTTCCACCATGTCTAAATCACCTGTTAGTTCCAAGCCCACAGTCACCCCCAAGCCTTCCTCAGCAACAAAGGCTCGTGCTTCCAGCTCCCACAAGAGGAAAGAGACCGACTCCCTGGCCACTCTGCTGAAGCCTTTTCTTATGAGAACCAGGGGTTCTTTGAGTCCAGTGGCTTGATGACTTCTTTCCTTAATCAGGTAAATATCCTTATCCTGTATCCTGCACATATATGCTGAGCAGATATCCTGATTATATTATATATATACTGATACATGTGTTTCTAATTGTAGGGTCTTGGCCGCCTGAGCATCTTTACGAGGAAGCTTGTGGGGTCAACAAGATGCTAGAGGCCAAGCTAAAGAAGGCTGAAGCCATAGTCGTGGACCAAGGAAAGATTGCTGCTACCAAGTCTCAGCATGACGAAGACAAGTTCAAGGCGATGACCCAGTAGTCTCAAGCTGCTACGAAGAAGGCTGGCCAAGAAGCTCAGGCTATGCTGGTTGTTGTTCAGACTCAACACGAGCAGGATATGATCACCTACAGGGAGGGCCTCAAGAGTTCCGTCGTCATTTCCCTCCTCAAGGCCAGGTTGAAAATGGCCTATGAAGCCAGAGCTATGGGTTTTGAATGCCTAACCTGGCCCATTGGAGCCTGGGAGGCGAAATTGAAGGATCTCGGTGGTAATCCTGTGGAGTATCCTGCTAAGCCAATGGTTGCAGAGTCTTCTAAGGCGGTCGAGGTAGCAGCAGAGGCTGGTGGTGAAGCTGGTGAGGATTCTGGGGCAGATGCTAGTGGTGATGCTGGTCGGGATGCTGAGGAAGTGAAGAAGGTTGGTGAAGATGCTGCTGTGTAAGGGCATTGAAGTGGGCAATGATGGATATTATTGCTTAGGCCGGAGCCCACTTTTTTAATTTGAATGGTCTGTAATCCCCTAAACAATTTTACTTTTCCTGCACTTGAACAATTTATATTTCCTGCACCTTAAACATATTAGTATTTTGCGATGATCTGAAGTGGAGGGATCCTGAGTTTCAGGATGAAGCCTTCGGTCATCAATGTTTATATGCTTTAGAACTTATCACATTCTTGGTGGATGGGTCTTGGTTTAAGACGAAGCCAAGAATGTGACATTTTGGTTTGTTAATAATAAACTAACCTTTCTGCTTTATCAGTTGCTGTTATATTTTTATTTTGAAAGACATGTTTTTAAACATCCTGATCAAATATCCTGCTCAGGATACAGATAAATTTTTGTCACCTTTAATGAAAAAATGTTAGACAAAAACTTGGTTGAATATAATCTTTATAGAAAACTTAGATTACTCAAATAAGATCTACAAAACTCGATAAATAAGAAATCATACCAGGAATACTTAGGCAAAAACTTTCGATTCCAACCTTTGAATCTTTTGCAATGTCCCCTGTCTATGCAGGATATTGTATTAATGTACGACATGCTCGAAGATTTCTTTACTTGGTGATTGAACTTCATAATACTTTATTCATAAAAGAATGTGCGTAAACACAATCACAATTTGGAAAATTTCAAAGATTTTAATTTTGTTGGGGCTAAACCCAAAGTACCCTGGGGATAATCCCTTAGTATCCTGGGGATAAACCCTTGTTTTTCGTGCGCTACAGGCGGGAGTGTGTAAACTCCAAGACTTAGAACGGTGAAAACCTTGGAACCTTAGAGAGTATGAAAATACCCTTTCGCGAGAGAGGGATCAATCCTCATATACCATAAGGATCCGGGATATAGCCAACAATAACGAAATTGTCAGCCACTTTTACATGAACTGGTCCCGCCATCTTGAACTATACCTGAATACTTGCGCTCCAAGCAGGGTGTTTAAACCCAATATGGAAGAAAGGTGAATACCTTTAAACCTGTGAATGGATCTGAATCCTTTAAAAGTGAGATAGGGGGTCCAATCCTCTAATCTTTCGATCCACCTTGAGCAAGTATCCTGAAGCATTATCTTGAAGCATATCCTACAAAACACCTTTAAACTAAGGTGGGTGTTAGCTTGGCTAACACCCCTCCGATGCTTAAGTCAGTATTGGGTTTCAAAGAATAATAACTTAAATTAAAATATATATATTTAAAAGAGATAGAATTCATACCATCCTGAGTTAGAAATCAAATTCTAAACTCACTTGAAATAAGCTTTAAGATGTATAGCATTCCAAGATCTTGGTATCATATCTCACTCCATGGTCTTGAGCCGGTATGCTCCTTTTCCTGATTCTGGCTCAATCTCATATGGCCCTTCTCATTTTGGAGCTAACTTCCTGTTTTGGTCAAAAATTACCGAAGCAATATAGTGATCAAACTTAGTATGTGAGGTAGCGTGCTATTGTGACTTGTAATAATATGCTAAGTTGGTTGATTATGAAAACGGTTCCGGGATATATCTCAGGATAATGGACTATATCAAAATAACAAGTAAATGTAATAAAAATAGAAATTGACACAAGATATACGAAGAAAGCCCTTGATCAATTTAGATCGCCGGCATAAAACCTCTGGAGCTGACAATCGCCAGCTGCCTTGTTCTTCTTATTAATCAAACAACAGGATACAACTTTGGGGTACTGCTTAGATTAGCTCTAAGTGTTACAATGATCGAATTGTGTGATTGTTGTGAGTGTTTGTGATTGTTTCTTCAATGAGAGAGTGAAAGTGTACCAAAAATTATGTGTTCTACTGCTGACCCATGCCCCCTTTAAATAGTAATCGAATATAACTAATTATCCTATATTCTAGGGATGCCTTGAATATTCCCTTGTGACCGTTGTAGACCCTTTCTTCCGGCTTCCAACGTCTTTCTTCTAACTGGCATGACCGAGTCTTCAGGAAGACCAAGCCTTGTGAACGTCGGTACCTTGCATCTAAAGCAAATCGTTAGTAACGAGTAGGATACCCCCGCAGGATGTTACCAATATCCTGGTTCAGTATCTTGGTCGCTGTAATTAATATGTAAAGTCAAGATATATCCTTAGGATATGATCTAGAAAATTCACCCATAACAATTGCCCCAAAATATAAATGTTGGGATCCTCTGATCCAAATGGATATATTTTTCTTTGTGTTACTCGATGTTCTTAATGAGATATAGACGTTGATGTGACAAGGTGCAACTGCCAACTATTTTCACTCCATGCCTATCTATCTCTCCCCTATATCTTCTCATTTTCTATTTGAAGATCATCCATTCTTCTCAGAATTTTCAGGTATACTATCTCTCTTTCTCTCTTTTTTCTCCGTCTTGCTTCTTTATTCTACCATGGCTAATCGAACACGTTGAGCAAAACCTGCTCAAGGAGCCAACGAAAGAAGTCTGTTCTTTCGACAATGCCGACATCACCGCTCATAAAGCCTCTGGCGCCTTTCCCGCCGGAGTAATCATTCGTCCGTTTGATCGGAACCCCCGGTTTGATGTATCTTCGTCCGAGTGGATCTGTTTTTTGTTCTATCCCTTTTCTGTTGGACTTCGATATCCTTTCTCAGACTTCATCATGCGCTTTTTTCATCTTACCGGCCTTAGTTTCGCCCAAATCATGCCCATGGTTTGGAGGGTGCTAGCGGTGTTGGACTGGATCAAAACTCATCATATCCCTGAGTTATGCGTTGAAGACATAGCCATTGCTTACCGTCTACGATCCCATGGTTCTAGCCGATTCCTGCTTTTCTCCACCTCCAAACACCACGTCATTCAACCAAAAATGAGGATGAGTGGAAACGGAAGTTCTTCTTTGTAAAAAGGAAGTCCATTGACAAGGGTGTTGATCTTCCTGTGAAATGGTTGACTGCTGGTAGGATTTAGGGTTTTGGGAATATCCCCAAATGTATCTTGAACTTACTTCCCGAACTAACATCCTTGTTTACTTCTTTTGCAGCGAATCTGAAAGAACTAGCTCATCCCACTGCAGAGTCTGAAGAGAGAATCAAAACAATTTACAAGTTACCCGAAAGTGACAGAAGCTTCTTGTCTCATCTCCCTAGTTCAAGCCAATACTCTTCATCCAACATGTCTGGTAAGGATATCTATATCACATATTCCTGCATATGTTTAGTTAATTAAGATATAAGAGTATAGAAGAGTTTAGAGTTCCCCCTTTTGCGTAGAGCCAGCCAAGATCCCAGAGGTCTTTGATCTTGAAGAACTGCTACTCTGGCCCTGTCTAAGTGAAGAAGGAACCCAGCAAGCAATCCTCCGTATCCAAGCCTGCCACCAGTTCCAAGGCAACGGCCATGCCTAAACCTTCCCTTCCACAAAGCCACGTGTTACCAGCTCCCGAAAGAGAAAAGAAACAGACTCCCCTGCTACCCTTGAGGCTTTTCCCTACGAGAACCAGGGGTTCCTTGAGTCCAGTGCTTTGATGACTTCTTCCCTTAACCAGGTAAACATCCTTATCCTGCATCCTGCACCTATATGTTGAGTTGGTTTGTTGATTAGGTTATATATACTGATACATGTATCTCGGACTGCAGGGTCTCGGTCACCTGACGCATCTTTACGAGGACGCATGTGGGGTTAACAAGATGTTAGAGGCCAAGCTAAAGGAGGCTCAAGTCGTGATCAAGGACCAGGAGAAGATTGTTGCTGCCAAATCTTAGCATTACGAGGACAAATACAAAGTAGTGACTCAAGAAGCTCAGGCTGCTGTCAAGAAGGCTACCCGGGATGCACTGGCCAAGATGGATGCTGCCCAACTGCAATATGAGCAGGATATGCACTCATATCGGGAAGGCCTCAAAGGTTCTGTCGTGATTTCCCTCCTCCAAGCAAGGCTGAATATGGCGTATGAAGCCAAAGCTGCGGGCTTTGAATGCCCTGCCTGGAACATCGATGCTTGGGAGGCGAAGCTGAAGGACCTAGGAGGGAAACCTGTGGAGTGCCCTGCTAAACCGGTGGTCGAGGAGCCTTCGAAGGTGGTTGAAGTTCCCAAGGATCCTGAGGCTGATGCTGGTGATGGTGGTCGAGATGCTGGTGCTGATGGTGATGGTGAAGCTATGGTTGAAGGTGTCGCCCCGTGAGAGGTGGCTTAGTGGGCGATGATGGATGTTATTCCTTAGGCCGGAGCCCACTTTTTTAATTTGAATGATCTGTAATCCACTAAACAATTTTACTTTTTCTGCACTTGAACAATTTATATTTCCTGCATTTTAAACGTTAGTATTTTGTGATGACCTGAGGTGGAGGGATCCTGAGTTTCAAGATGAAGCCTTCGGTCATCAATGTTCATACGCTTTAGGACTTATCACATTCTTGGTGGATGGGTCTTGGTTTAAGACGAAGCCAAGAATGTGACATTTTGGTTTATTAATAACAGACTAACCTTTCTACTTTATCTGTTGTTGTTATGTGATTATTCTGAAAAACCTGCTTTGGATACCTGACAAAATATCCTGATCAGGATACTGTTAAAATGTTCAGCATTTTGTTACCTTTAATCAAAATGTTAGACAAAAACTCGGTTGAATAATATCATTTAAAATTTGGATTATTTAGATAAGGCTTTCAATCTTTGAAAAATAAAAACCATACCGAAACACTTGTGCAATAACTTTCAACTCCAACCTTTGAATCCTTTGCAATATCCCCAGCATGGATGTCCCCTGTCCGTGCAGGATATTGCATCAGTGCATGACATACTTGATTATCCCTTCACTTAATGATCGAATTTTGTAACGTTTCCTCAAGGAAAGAATGTGTGTAATCATGGTCACATTTTTGGAATCTTTCAAAAATTATAGTTTCACCGGGGATAAACCCTTAGTATCCTGGGGATAAACCCTTAGTATCCTGGGGATAGACCCTTATTTTCATTCGCTATAGGCGGGGGTGTATAAACTCCAAGACTTAGAAAGGTGAAAACCTTTAACCCTTAGAGAGTATAAAAATACCCTTTCGAGAGAGAGGGTGATCAATCCTCATATACCGTAAGGATCCGGGATATAGCCAACAATAACAAATTGTCAGCCACTTTTACATGAACTGGTCCCGCCATCTTGAACTATACCCGAATACTTGCGCTCCAGGCGGGTGTTTAAACCCAATTCGGAAGAAAAGTGAATACCTTTAAACCTGTGAAGGGATCTGAATCCCTTAAACGTGAGAGGGGGGCCAATCCTCTAGTCTTTCGATCCATCTTAAGCAAATATCCTGGAGTCTTTCGATGCTTAAGTCAGTATTGGGTTTCAAAGAATAATAATTTAAATTAAAAATATATATTTAAAAGATATAGAATTCATACCATCCTGAGTTAGAAATCAAATTCTAAACTCACTTGAAATAAGCCTTAAGATGTATAGCATTCCAGGATCTTGGTATCATATCTCCCTCCATGGTCTTGAGCCGGTATGCTCCTTTTCCTGTTGCTGACTCAATCTCGTATGGCCCTTCCCATTTTGGAGCTAATTTCCCATCAGCAGGATTAGTCGTATTCTGAAACGGTTTTCTTGCTTAATACCCAATCTCCAACTTGGAATCTTTTGGTTCTTAAATTCTTGTTGTACGACTTGGCTATCCTTTGTTGGTATGCTGCCATCCTAAGTTTTGCCGCATCTCTTGTTTCATCAACGGTGTCCAACTCTTGATATAAGACTTGTGGATTCGCTTCAGGATCCCTTAGGCTTGACCTAGCTGTGGGTATTACCATATCTGTTGGAATCACTGCTTCTGCCCCAAACACCAAAGAAAATAGGGTTTGCCCAATAGCATTCTTCACAGTTGTTCTATTAGCCCATAGGACAAATGGTAGTTCCTCTGCCCATTTTCCTTTTTTGTCACCTAACCTCTTCTTCAAGTTATTGACAATTATCTTGTTGGAGGATTCTGCTTGTCCATTAGCCTGAGGATACACCGGTGATGTGATCATCTTAATTCCCCAACTTCTGCAAAAATCAGTAGTTCTTTTGCTGATGAATTGAGAGCTGTTGTCAAGAATTATCTCGGCCAGTATCCCGAATCTCGTCAGGATATTCCTCTTGATGAAAGATACCACTTCTTGATCCCTTACTTGGACAAAGGCTTCTGTTTCAACCCACTTGGAGAAATAATCTGTCATCGCCAGCATGAAAACCTTTCCTCCTGAGCCTTAGGGAGTTTCCCCACTGTATCCATACCCCACTTCATAAATGGCCAAAGGGATATGATAGGATATAATGGTTCAGCAGACTGATGTAGTATATTGCTGTGTCTTTGGCATGCATCACATTTTCGAGCATATTTCGCAACATCCTTTCTCATGGTCGGCCAATAATATCATGTTCTCAAGACTTTTGAGAATAGTGATCTGCCCCCAGTATGGTTACCACAATCTCCTTCGTGTATATCCTGAAGTACCTCCTTGGTTTCAGGATCTTCCAAGCACCTCAGATATGGACCTGCAAGGGATTTCTTATACAAAACATTATTATAATAGTAAAACGTGATGCCTTCATTTTAAAAGCCTTAGGATTTTCATCCTTTGGGATATCTCCTTTTTCCAGATACTTCACAATTGGAGTCATCCAGGATTCAAGATTCTCCTTAGGATATCCATCAACAGGATCCTAGATAGTTACTACTTCCTTATCCTGAGACTTGAAAAGTTCCATAGCAGGATACATGATATGTAGTATTGGTAACCAGGTTCCTTCCAGTATCCTGACAGTAGAACCTAAATTTGCTAGAGCATCTGCTTCACCATTTTCCTTTCTTGGTACCTGTTCAAGTGTAAAATTTCCGAAGTATCCTGCTAATTTTTTTAATAATTTCAAGATATTCAGCTAACTTTTCGCCTTTAACTGCATAAGATCCATTGAAATGGTTAGTAATCAACAGGGAATCAACATACACCTGCAAACATTTAACATTCATATTCCTAGCCAATTCTAATCCTGCAATCAGAGCTTCATACTCAGCTTCATTATTGGTAGCAGGAAATTCATATCTAATAGCCTGGGGTAATATGTCCCCTGTGGCGACTTTAGTACTATCCCTAATCCTACACCTCTTACATTAGATGCACCATCAGTATACAATATCCAAGACCTTGAATTCTCACCTAGTTCTTGTACTTCTAGATCAGCTTCATTTTGGATGTCACTACTAAAATCAGCCACAAAGTCTGCTAAAGCCTGAGACTTTATAGTATTTCTAGGTTCATATACTAAATCGTATGCACTTAGTTTTATGGACCACTTAGCCATCCTACCAGACATCTCAGGTTTCCTAAGTACATTTTTAACAAGATAATTGGTTAAAACATGTATCTTATGTGTTTTAAAGTAATGTCTGAGCTTAGTTGACGCCATAACTAGAGCTAATATCAATTTTTCTATGTGTGAGTATCTAGTTTCAGCATCTAACAAACTTTTACTAACATAATAAACAGGATACTGCTGACCTTCATGATCCTTTACCAAAATGGCACTTACTGCATTCCCTAATACTGCAAGATATAGGGATAAAGGTTCACCATCCTCAGGTTTCATCAGCAGAGGTGCACTGGAAAGATATCGCTTCAGTTCTTGCAGGGCAGCTTCATGTCTTTCACCCCATTCAAACTTGCATTTTTCTGAGGATCTTGATATGAACCTGTTTAATGCCACTACTCTTCCTGTTAATCTCTGAACATCCTTCATGTTGGATGGTGATTTAAGATCCAGGATAGCTTTGATCTTTTCTGGACTTGCTTCTATCCCCCTCTTGGTCACCAAGTATCCTAAAAACTTTCATGCCCCCACTCCGAAGTGACACTTGGCAGGATTTAGCTTCATATTATACTGGTCCAGGATATTGAAAGCACATTCAAGATCCTGGAGATGATCCTCGGCTTTCTTGGATTTTACCACCATATCGTCAATATACACCTCCATCATGTCCCCCAGTTTCTCTTTGAAGATCGTATTGACTAGCCTCTGGTATGTTGCTCCTGCATTTTTTAAACCAAAAGGCATGGCAGTATAACAGTATATACCTGTGGGTGTCATGAATGCTGTATCTTCTTGATCGGACGGCTCCATCTGGATTTGCTGAAATCCTAAGGATGCATCCATAAAGGTCAGCATTTCATGGCCGGCAGTTGTATCTACCATCGAATCTATATGAGGTAACGGGAACGGGTCTTTAGGACAGGCTTTATTGAGGTCTGTGTAATCTACACAAACTCTCCACTTCCCATTCTTCTTTTGGACCACCACCACGTTTGCTAGCCACTTAGGAAATTTAACTTCCCTAATCATCTTAGCCTTCAACAACCTTTCAACCTCCTCTTGTATAATCGCATTCCTTTCAGGAGCGAATTTCATTCTCTTTTGTTGAATGGGCCTGAAGGATTTGTCAATTCCAAGTTTGTGAGTTACAATATCTTTCGATATACCTGTCATGTCTTCGTGTTTCCATGCAAACGTGGACATCCTGCATTTCAAAAAGTTAGTAAGTTAATGCTCAATATCCTGAGGAATACTAGTTCCCACAAGCATCGAGATAACTGGATTATCCTGATCTGGGACAACTTTCTTAACATCCTACTCTAGAATTTGTTGACGCCTTCATTGAGTAGGAGTAGCATTCCTTCGCCTCCTGTTGATCGCTTTCCTCTTTGACTACCCCCCAAGGAGTAGGGATCTTAACACACTGATGATAGGTGGAAGGTACAACTTTCATATCATGAATCCATGGCCTGCCCAATATAATATTGTAGCAGGATAATGAATCCATGACACAAAACCGTTGCTTTGAATTCACTCCTTCAATATATACAGGCAACTTTATCTCTCCAACAGTGTTCTTTGCTTCTCCATTGAATCATACAAGCACAGTGGACTTCGCGGTAATCTCCATTTCTGGGATGTTCATCCTCTTCAAGGTCTCTAGTTGAATGATGTTAACCGAGCTGCCATTGTCCACTAATATCCTGCGTACAAAATGATTAGCAATATATAAAGTGATTACCAGACCATCATGATGAGGATCCTGAATGCTATCCCGATCATCACTATCAAATGTTATCACTTTGTCAGTTGTAAGTGTTGACATCCTCGTCGGCTTATCTCCTCTTTCTGCCTTAGCTTCCTTGGCATGTCTCTTGGCTGCTGAGTATGAGGTTCCACATATATCAGAGCCTCCAGATATGAAATTGATTATCTTGGCGTCTGGAGGAGGTGATGCTGCTCGTTCAGGATCCTTCTCAATATCCTGATCCTTATTCTTCTTTCTACCAAGAAGATCTTTTAAGTAGCCTTTGCTCAGCAAGTAGCTTATTTCCTTCCTCAAGGCTATGCAGTCTTCTGTCGTATGTCCGAAATCTTCACGAAAGGCACACCACTTGGACTTATCTTTCCAATCAGCCTTTTGTTGGTTCTTTCTTGGCCACCTCGCTTTGTCCCCTAGTCCCTGCATGGCATATATTACTTCAGGGATATTTACTGAAAAACAATATTGTGACAATTCAGGATATTCTTCAGCATCTTCATCCTCAACAGCATTCACCCTTTTGTTGTCATTTTTGGAATATGGCTTAGAGCGATATGGATTATATGAAGATTCCGACTTCCTATTCGTTGATTCGTATGTTGAGGATGCGTTCATCCTCTCTTGCATTTTCTTGTCATCTTCAAGCCTAATATATCTTAGAGCTCTATTCCGAGCTTCATCCATATTCCTGCAAGGATTCATCACAAGATCCTCATAAAATTGGGAATCCTTTTGTAATCCCATTTTGAACGCTTGTACTACTGTACCAACATCAAGGTTCGGGATATCCAGGGATTCCCTACTGAATTTGTTAACATAATCCCTTAGGTGTTCTTGTGGTCCCTGTGTGATCCTGTAAAGGTCACTTGTTAGTTTCTCAAAGCTCCGGCTACAAGAAAATTGACTATTAAATAAGTTAACTAAATGTGCAAAGACGTAATGGAATAAGGTGGAATATTTAGAAGCTATTTCAAGGCCGATCCTGTCAAAGTGGAACCGAAGCCTTTGCATAGACATGCTTCCTTAAGGTCTGGTTGGATGGGGTTTAATTCCATCCTCTCCCTATATTGAGCAATATGCTCTTCAGGATCCGTCGTGCCATCGTAAAGCTTCATGTTGGGAGTTTGGAATCTCTTAGGGATTCCAGCATCACTAATATGGCGAGCAAATCGGGATATGTTGTGACTATACTTCCGGTATTGGTTGCACCACCCAAGGCACACTTGATATCATATCCATTAATTTCTGGAGTTCTCTGGATAACGCTGATGTTGCACTTGTATCCTGCGAAGATTCGAAGTTGTTAGTAGTCGGTATATTAGTATTAATGGACAAGTTACTAGCTTGGCGATTATGGCCATATCCTGGAGTATATCATGGATCCCTGATAGTCGATATCCTGGCGGATAAGGGGACTTCTAGGATATTGCTCTGGGAGTGACTTGGTACGACGTTGCCCTGATTATCCTCAATATATGCTGCCAAACTAAAGTTCAACATCCTGGGTTGCAAAGGGGTAACAATATCCTCAACAGGTCTCTTGGAGTTGGACTTCGAGAGTTGTATTTCCTTCATCATGAGTTGGTTAGTTTCCTGTTGTTTCTTCATTTGATCCTGGATACTACAAAGCAAAGATAAGATTTCATCATTAGAAGCAAAAATCGGAGTTCTTCCTGAAACTCCGGTTCTAGAAGCATTTTGAGCAGCAGTGGTGTCCCGAGCTAATTGGCTTTCACTCCTTCTCTGAGAAATCTGAACTGGTGGAGGAGGAGGAGGTAATAAACCAGTTACTGCAGAGGTTGATGTGGGCACCGAAGAAGAGCTCAAAGCTGACTGACAGGCCATCAAAAATAATCTTGCAAAAAGATTAGAGAATAAAGAACCGATTAGTGATTTTAGAAAAATTTTGGTTAAAAATAGCACCACTTACCCCACGGTGGGCGCCAAATTGTTTTGGTAAAAAATTAACAAAGCAATTAAGTGATCAAACTTAGTATGTGAGGTAGCGTGCTATTGTGACTTGTAATAATATGCTAAGTTGGTTGATTATGAAAACGGTTCGGGATATAGTCTCAGGATAATGGACTATATCAAAATAACAAGTAAATGCAATAAAAATAGAAATTGACACATGATATACGAGGAAAGCCCTTGATCAATTTAGATCGCCGGCATAAAATCTCGGGAGCTGACAATCGCCAGCTGCCTTGTTCTTCTTATTGATCAAACAGCAGGATACAACTTCGGGATACTGCTTGGATCAGCTCTAAGTGTTACAATGATCGAATTGTGTGAGTGTTTGTGATTGTTTCTGCAATGAGAGAGTGAAAGTGTACGAAAAATTGTGTGCTCTACTACTGATCCAGGCCCCCTTTATATAGTAATCGAATATAACCAACTATCATATATTCTAGGGATGCCTTGAATATTCCCTTGTGACCGTTGTAGACCCTTTCATCCGGCTTCCAACGTCTTTCTTCTAACTGCCATGACCGAGTCTTCAGGAAGACCAAGCCTTGTGAACGTTGGTACCT
Organism: Scalesia atractyloides; assembly: GCA_947069175.1. Taxonomy (NCBI): domain Eukaryota; kingdom Viridiplantae; phylum Streptophyta; class Magnoliopsida; order Asterales; family Asteraceae; genus Scalesia; species Scalesia atractyloides. The sequence goes on from CAMTDV010000025.1 coordinate 41,825,392, forward strand.
TGCATCCAAAGCAAATCGTTAGTAATGAGTAGGATACCCCCGCAAGATGTTACCAATATCCTGGTTCAGTATCCTGGTCGCTGTAATTAAGATGTAAAGTCAGGATATATCCTCAGGATATGAGCTAGAAATTCCACCCATAACACTTCCCATCAGCAGGATTAGTCGTATTCTGAAACGCTTTTCTCAATACCCAATCTCTGACTTGGAATCTTCTAGTTCTTAAGTTCTTGTTGTACGAGCTGGCTATCCTTTGTTGGTATGTTGCCATCCTCAGCTTTGCCGTATCCCTTGTTTCATCAATAGTGTCCAACTCTTGACATAAGACTTCAGAATTCGCTTCAGGATCCCGTTGGTTTGACCTAGCTATAGGTATCACCATCTCTGTTAGAATCACTGCTTCTGCCCCAAACACCAAAGAAAATGGGGTTTGCCCAGTAGCATTCTTCACAGTTGTTCTATCAGCCCATAGGACAAATGGTAATTCTTCTGCCCATTTTCCTTTTTAGCACCTAATCTCTTCTTCAAATTATTGACAATTATCTTGTTCGAGGATTCTGTTGTCCATTAGCTTGAGGATGCACCGCTGTTGACGTGATCATCTTAATTCCCCAACTTTTGCAAAAATCAGTAGTCCTTTTGCTGATGAATTGGGAACCATTATTACAGATTATCTCCGTCGGTATCCCGAATCTTGTCAGGATATTCCTCTTAATGAAAGATACCACTTCTTGATCCCTTACTTGGAAAAAGGCTTCTGCTTCAACCCACTTGGAGAAATAATCTGTCATTGCTAACATGAAAACCATTCCCCCAGGAGCCTTTGGGAGTTTTCCTACTATATACATCCCCCATTTCATAAATGGCCAAGTAGATATTACAGGATATAACGGTTCTGCAGGCTGATGCAGTATATTGCTATGTCTTTGACAGGCATCACAATTCTGAGCATACTCCATAGCATCCTTTCTCATGGTTGGCCAGTAATAACCTGTTCTCAACACCTTCTAGAATAAAGACCTGCCCCCAGTATGGTTGCCACAATCTCCTTTGTGTATATCCTGAAGCACCTCCTTGGTTACAGGATCTTCTATGCATCTTAGGTATGGACCTGCAAGAGACTTCTGTACAAAACATTATTTATTATTGTATAGAGATACCTTTATCTGAAAGCACTGGGATTCTCATCCTTTGGAACATCTTATTCTTGTAGATACTTCATAATTGGAGCCATTCATGATTCAGGATCCTTTTCAGGATACCCATCATTAGGATCATGGACACTAGCTACATGCTTATCTTGGGACTTAGGATGTTCCATCACAGGATATAGGATATGTAGTATTGGTATCTGAGTTCCTTCTGGTATCCTGACAGTAGATCCTAGATTTGCTAAAGCGTCGGCTTCGGATTTTCTTCTCTTGGTACCTGTTCAAGTGTAAATTTTTCGAAGAATCCTGCTAATTTTTTTAACAATTTCAAGATATTCAGCTAACTTTTCACCTTTGACTGCTTAGGATCCATTGAAATGGTTAGTAATCAACAGAGAATCAACATACACTTGTAAATATTTAACATTCATATTCTTAGCTAATTCTAATCCTGCAATCAGGGCTCCATACTCAGCTTCATTATTAGTAGCAAGAAATTCACATTTAATAGGCTGGTGTAATATGTCCCCCTATGGCTATACCTAATCCTACACCTCTTATGTTAGATGCACCATCAGTATACAATATCCAAGATCCTGAATTCTCACCTAATTGTTGTACTTCTAGGTCAGCCTCATTTTGAATATCACTACTAAAATTTGCCACAAAGTCTGCTAGAGCCTGAGACTTTATAGCATTTCTAGGTTCATATACTAAATCATAGGCACTTAGTTTAATAGACCATTTAGCCATTCTACCAGACATTTCAGGTTTCCTAAGCACATTTTTCACAGAATAATTTGTTTTAACATGTATCTTATGCGTTTCAAAGTAATGTCTAAGCTTAGTTAATGCCATGACTAGAGCTAATATCAATTTCTCTAAATGCGAATATCTTAGTTTCAGCGTCTAATAAGCTTTTACTAACATAATAAACAGGATACTGCTGACCTTCGTGATCCTTTACCAAAACAACACTTACTGCATTCCCTGATACTGCAAGATATAGGGATAAGGGTTCACCATCCTCAGGCTTCATCGACAGTGGTGCACTTGAAAGATATTGCTTCAACTCTTTCAGGGCAGCTTCATGTCTTTCACCCCATTCGAACTTTTAGTTTTTCTTCAGGATATCATAGAATTTCTTGCAGTTTTCTGAGGATCTTGATTTGAACCTGTTTAATGCCGCTACTCTTCCCGTTAACCTCTGAACATCCTTCATGTTGGATGGTGATTTAAGATCCAGGATAGGTTTAATCTGTTCTGGACTTGCTTCTATCCCCCTCTTGGTCACCAAGTATCCTAAAAACTTTCATGCCCCCACTCCAAAATGGCACTTAGCAGGATTTAGTATCATATTATACTGGTCCTGGATATTGAAGGCACACTCTAAATCCTGGAGGTGATCCTCCGATTTCTTGGATTTCACCACCATATCATTAATATATACCTCCACGGTGTCCCCCAGTTTGTCTTTAAACATCATATTAACCAGCCTCTTGTACGTTGCACCTGCATATTTTAAACCAAAGAGCATGGCAGTATAACTGTATGTACCTGTGGGTGTCATGAATGCTGAATCCTCCTGGTCGGATGGTTCCCTTTGGATTTTTTGAAATCCTGAGGATCCATCCATGAAAGTCAGCATTTCATGTCCAATGGTTGCATCCACCATGGAATCTATATGGGGCAGTGGAAATGGATCATTTGGACAAGCTTTGTTGAGGTCTGTGTAGTCTACACGTTTGCTAGCCACTTAGAAAACTTGACTTCCCTAATCTTCTTGACTTGAGCAACCTTTCAACCTCCTCTTGTATAATTGTATAATTGTATTTCTTTCAGGAGCAAGTTTGTGAGTTATAATATCTTTTGATATACCTGTCATGTCTTCGTGTTTCCATGCAAACGTAGACATCCTGCATTCAAAAAGTTAGTAAGTTGATTCTCAATATCCTGAGGGATATTGGCCCCTACAAGCACCGAGATATCTGGGTTATCCTGATCCAGGATAATTTTCTTAACATCCTGCTCTGAAGCTTCCACGATATCCTGGGCTTATCTTTAAATGCTATCCTGCTTTAGAGCTTGTTGAGGCCTTCATCGAAGAGGAATAACATTCCTTCGCCTCCTATTGGTCGCTTTCCACCTTGACTACACCCCAAGGAGTAGGGATCTTGATACACTGATGATAAGTGGAAGGTACAACCTTCGTATCATGAATCCATGGCCTGCCTAATATGATATTATAGCAAGATAATGAATACATAACACAAAACTGTTGCACTGAATTCACTCCTTTAACATATACAGGCAACTTTATCTCTCCAACAGTGTTCTTTGCTTCTCCACTGAATCCTACAAGCATAGTAGATTTCGAGGTAATCTCCGTTTCTGGAATGTTCATTCTCTTCAGGGTTTCCAGCTGGATGATGTTGACCGAGCTCCCGTTGTCTACAAGTATCCTACGTACAAAATGATTAGCAATACATAAAGTAATCACCAGACCATTATGATGAGGATCCTGAATGCTATCCCGGTCATCATTATTAAACGTTATCACTTTATCAGTAGCAAGCGTTGTCATCCTTGTTGGCTTGTCTCCCCTTTCTGCCTTAGCCTCCTTAGCATGCCTCTTAGCGGCAGAGTATGAGGTCCCGCATATATCGGATCCTCCGGATATGAAATTGATTATCTTGGCGTCTGGAGGGATTGATGCTGCTCGTTCAGGATCCTTTTCAGTATCCTGACCCTTATTCTTCTTTCTGCCAAGAAGATCTTTTAAGTAGCATTTGCTCAGCAAGTAGCTTATCTTCCTTCCTCAGGGCTATGCAATCTTCTGTTACATGTCCAAAATCTTCGTGGAAGGCACACTACTTGGACTTATCCTTCCAATCATCCTTTTGCTGGTTCTTTCTTGGCCACCTTACTTTATCCCCTAGTCCCTGCATGGCATATATTACTTCAGGGATATTTACTGAAAAACAATATTGTGACAATTCAGGATATTCTTCAACATCTTCATCCTCAACATCATTCACTCTTTTGTTGTCATTAGCATATGGCTTAGAGCCGGTATGGTTTATATGAGGATTCCGACTTCCTATTCATTGGTTCATATGTTGAAGAAGCATTCATCCTCTCTTGCATTTTCTTGTCATCTTCAAGCCTGATATATCTCAGAGCTCTATTTCGAGCTTCGTCCAAATTCCTGAAAGGATTCATCACAAGATCCTGATAAATTGGGAATCCTTCTGTAATCCCATCTTGAATGCTTGCACTGCCGTAGCAACATCAAGATTCGGGATATCCAGGGATTCCCTACTAAATTTGTTAACATAATCCCTTAGGGTTTCTGTGGTCCCGGTGCGATCCTGTAAAGGTCACTTGTTACTTTCTCAAAGCACCTGCTACAAGAAAATTGATTATTAAATAAGTTAACTAAATGTGCAAAAGACGTAATGGAATAAGGTGGAACATTTAGAAGCCATTTCAAGGCTGATCCTGTCAAAGTGGAACCGAAGCCTTTGCATAAGCATGCTTCTTTAAGGTCTGGTGGGATGGGGTTTACTTCCATCCTCTCCCTATTCTGAGCAATATGTTCTTCAGGATCCGTCATGCCATCGTAAAGCTTCATGTTGGGAGTTTGGAATCTCTTGGGGATTTCAGCATCACAAGTAAGGCGAGCAAAGCGGGATATGTTGTGACTATCCTGGGATACTTCCGGTATTGGTTGCACTACCCCAGGCACACTTGATATCATATCCTTCAACTTTTGGAGTTCTCTGCATAACGCTGATGTTGCACTTGTATCCTGCGAAGATTGGAGTTGTAAGCAGTCGGTATATTAGTATTAATGGACAAGTTACCAGCTTGGCTATTGTGGCCATATCCTGGAGCATGTCCTGGATCACTGACAGTCGATATCCTGGTCGATAAGGGGACTTTTGGAATATTGCTCCGGGAGTGACTTGGTACGACGTTGCCCTGATTATCCTCAGAATATGCTGTTGAACTAAAGTTAAACATCCTGGGCTGCAAAGGGGTAACAATATCCTCAGCAGGTCTCTTGGAGTTGGATTTCAAGAGTTGTATTTCCTTCATCATGAGTTGGTTAGTTTCCTGTTGTTTCTTCATTTGATCCTGTATATTACTAAACAAAGATAATTTTTCATCATTAGAAGCAAAAATCGGGGTTCTTCCTAAGACTCCGGATTTGGAAGCATTTTGAGCAGTAGTGGTATCCCGAGCTGTTTGGCTTTCACTCCTTCTCTGAGAAGTCTGGACTGGTGGAGGAGGAAGAGGTAATAAACCAGTTACAACAGATGTTGATGCGGGCACCGAAGAAGAGCTCAAACCTGACTAACAAGCCATCAAAAATAATCTTGCAAAAAATTAGAGAATAAAGAACCGATTAGTGATTTTAGAAAATTTTTGATTAAAAATAGCACCACTTGCCCCACGGTGGGTGCGAAATTGTTTTGGTAAAAATTTACGAAGTAATTAACTGATCAAACTTAGTATGTGAGGTAGCGTGCTATTGTGGTTTGCAAAAATTTTTCGTTGGTTGATTATGAAAATAGTTTTCAGGATAATGAACTATATCAGAATGATAAATGAATGCGATAATGTAACACCCAAAATGCGCATACGTGATTATTATAATTTTCAAAGTATGTCTTAGTAAGAAATTATAAAACATAACCAAAAACTAATAAGTTTTTGGAAAAAAATAACATAATTAAATGATTACATGTGTTTTTTATAAAAGATGATGATGTTTAATAAAATTTAAATATGGGTCAAACATGAAGGGCCAATTTTGACAAAGTGAAAAGTTGAAGTTTATAGATGAATAAAATGCTGAATTTTAGTGTGTATATGTGTTCTTTACGTGTGTTCTAGAGAGAGAGAAAGGGAAGAACACCTTCTAGAACAAAAAATCAAATTCAACAAATAAGAAAGGAAATTGATGGTTAATCTCTTGCATGAGCCCTAATACATGATCATCTAAGCTCGTTTAACAAGTGGTAAGTTGTAATTTTCGATTTTGATGATTTGGATATGAAGAGCATGGATGAAATTGACAAATTTCTTAAGTATGTTAGTGGAGTAGTGTTAATTGATGAAGAAACTATGATTAGAAACATTTTTAATGCTAATTTGAATGAAATTGATATGTTCATATGTTTTGATAGATAGATCTCATAAATCATGAAGTGGGTTTGAGAATTAATCATGAAATAGAAGTTTTTAGTCAAAATTATGATGTTAACTTATCACCTAGAAGGTACTATGATTATTAGTTTTAGTGTTCATTCGTTATGATGATTTGGGAGATTGGGATTTATGTATGTATAAAAATATGGTGTGTAAGAACATGAAAAATAACAATTTCTAAACAACAATGATTGACGCAAACCAAGTGCTCGATGAAATGCATAGATGATAATTATGTGAATAAGTGACAATTATTAGTACAATTCATGTTTAGAATGTGTGTTTGCGTTGTATATGGTGAAACGGATTCATGAGAACTAAAAAGAAAATGATGCGTTAAATGTAGGTGTGAAGGAAGAAGGTTCAAGCAACTAGAAACCTCAAGCCTCACAAGATTGAGGTACGTTACTTGTACGATTAAAGTTTACTTGTAATAATGTTTATTGATATATATTGCGTATTCGTAATGTCATGTAATAGACCCATTACGAATGGGTCAATGAACCAGAACGATACATTTAATATGGTCATACGGTTGATCCAGTACGAATGGATCAACGGACTAGAATGAAATGTTTAATATGGTCATACAGTGGATTCGGTATGAACGGGTCAATGAACAAGAATGTCATGTTTAGAATGAATATGTAAACGTTCCGGTACTGAAGGCAGTCAAAGTTATGTTTAGAATAAATATGTAGATGATCCGGTATGAACGGGTCAACGAACAAGAAAGTTATGTTTAGAATGAATATGTAGACGATCTGGTACGAACGGGTCAAAGTACAAGAATGTTATGTTTAGAATGAATATGTAGATGATCCGATACGAACGGGTCAAAGAATAAGAAGGTTATGTTAGAATGACTATGTAGACGATTCAGTACGAAAGAGTCAAAGTACAAGAATGTTATGTTTAGAATGAATATGTAGATGATCCGGTACGATCGGGTCAATGAACAAGAATGTTAAATTTAGAATGAATATGTAGACGATTAGGTACGAACGGGTCAAAGTACAAGAATGTTATGTTTAGAATGAATATGTAGACGATCCGATACGAACGGGTCAAAGAATAAGAATGTTATGTTTAGAATGACTATGTAGACGATTCGGTACGAACGGGTCAAAGAACACGAATGTTATGTTTAGAATGAAAATGTAGACGATTCGGTACGAACGGGTCAAAGAATAAGAATGTTATGTTTGGAATGATCATGTTGGATGACATACATAACTATTTCAAACGTCAATGAGCTACAATATAATGTTTGAAATAGTTATGTATTTATTCAGTTCTGAGCGGGTCAAATGATTATAAATTGATTATTAAACCAAATCTAATGTAATAGAAGGAATATAAACATGAAGATTATGAGAATAATGAAAATGGTAGAATGTCATGTTCAATGAAAGTTAGGACTTTACCCTTCTCTTACTTAAATGAATCTTTGTTTATGTTGTAGGTGAAACCGCGAACACTAAAAGCGACTCTTTTTCTCCCTCAACGCGCTTCCGAACTAGTTTATGCAATTGGTCAAAACTTTTGGTTGTTTATGTGGTTATAATCTAGTTGTTAGACATGCTCCAAAAACATGTGATTATAACTTTTGTTAAAGGTAGTTGGTTGTATCTAGTTTTTAAAAGGTTAACTTTGTATAATTAGGCCGAATTTCAAGTATTGTATAAAAGTTTAGATTTGGTTGTAAAATTTCGTTGTTTAATAATTGGTTTTGACCACGTGAAAGAATGGGCGTTTTAGGTTGGTATCAGAGCGAAGGTTTGAGAGACTCAAGTATAAGTCGAAATGCTTGAAGTCAAACCGAAAGCTCGTGCTTAATGTGTGTGTTTGTTCTGAGGCGCAATGCAAGTAAGTGCTTTATTATTTTTTTAAAGATTTTATTGATTATGCAGATGGGAAACGGAATGGGATGGAATTTTTAGAGTATGACTAGAATTATTAGACAAAGGGTGTTACTAGGTGTTATGGGATGTTACGGAATGATACGGGTCAGTTCGGGTTGGAACAGGACTCAAAAACATATCAAACAAGCGAAAACAAGAACGAACAGCGTCAACGGAATTGGCAAAGCGTCGCCGAAGCTACCGTATGCCGTCGCTGACGCTACCTTCTGCTTCGACGTGTTAAAAGACTGCCTACGCGAAAACCTGGCGACGTAGGTTTACCTGGTACGTCGTCGACGCCGCTTGTAAGCCTGTAACGCTATTTTTGATGGTTTTTCATATCACAAGCCCTGTATCTCCTAAAACTCGTTCCATGACCCTTTAAAAAAACCGAAGGGTGATAAAAACTGATAAGATGTTGTGTGAATTCAATGGTGCTATGTTAGAATGTTTCAGGAACAAAATGTTTCAAAGAAAGGTTGAGAATGTATGAAATAATAAGTTCTTCGGCTTTACCATGGCACATAGGAGCTTCGTGGCCACTTTTGACCATACAGTAGTAAGAAAGCATGTGAATCGAATTGTATTATGTTAAGATGCATGGGAAACAAAGATAGGTTTAAATTAAAAGTTGCGAATGTAAAGGATAAAAAGTCCTCCAACCCTACAATAGAACAAGGGTGCATCCGGATCCGTTATGGTCCTACAATGATAAAAAATAATAATCAAGAAGTAAGTAATAATATATTGGATCGAGGTGTGAAGGAATGAAAAATGCAATTTTATGTAATTGATGGGTGAATTAGTATATGATGTAACCATTAGGTAATTAAACATATGAAACGTATTTTAGATGGAATACATGTAAGAATTTTGATTGATTGTGTGATCTAATAAAAAGCGTGCATTAGAAGGTTGCACCCTATGATGGAGTGGTATGATGTTCACCATATGTTTGAATAGTTGATTAACTGAAATTGAGAAGTAAATATATACTAAATGTGAAGCTTATGAGATCAATAGAAAGGGATGAAAATTGGAATGATGTTGAGATAGCTAAATGTGAGATATACTAGATGTGAAGTTATGAAAATGCTAACATGCATAAAAATGTTATACTTAATGATTACATGAACGCACGAGTCTAGCATGTGGATTACGCGCCTGACCAGTGCGCAAAAAGCATATGACACTCGTGAGACTATAACAATCATCACATATGAATATCTGGTAGAATTGGGAAGTAAGTGGATGTGTAGGTGGAAGAAGTTGTAAGACTCAAGAAAATGAGGGTATTATGTAAGAATGATAATGTTTGAACCCGTAAGTACGGATTAAACAAATAAGAACGACTGGTGAGAATGAAAAAGCTTGAATCCACCGATGTGTACAAATCAAACTTATAAGAACGAAAAGTTAAGTCCGAAGGTGGGTACGGATCAAATATACAAGAATGACAAGTATGAATGAAAAGATAAACTCGTAGGTGAGTACAATTTAAACATGTATGAATGCAAAATTAATGCGGAAGGTTAATATGGATTGAACGAATAGGAAAGAAAAGTTAAAAAAAAGCAAGGAATCGGGTGAGAAAGATTGAGGGAAATTTCCGCAAGAAAAGCTAAAATGATGAAATGTTGTTTTCGTAAGTAGGTTCGAGCTGAAAGAAAGTATAAACGCGAACCGCCATTTATATGAATCCAATAAGTGATAATACGCAGTTTGACCTTGAGAAGTCAGAACGAAGAAATTTGACAAAACTTTAATGAACTGTAAAGATTGTATGTAAGAAATGAAATGTATAAATGTTGTATAGCATGTAAGTAAGAAATTGCGAGAGAAATATAGGTGAATAAACACCGAATGGTGGAATGCTTGAAGTGATAAAGCTGGTGCAGCGGGCAAAAGGATGCTCACGAGCGGAAGCTCATCACATGGATGGATGTGGTAAAGCTAGTTATGGTATGGTCTTGTGAAGGAGCGGGCCAATTCGGGTCACGGATCGTTGGTTTATGCAACGAAATCAAGGTTAGTAAAATGCTTAGCTAATGAGTGATGAGTAAGAATGTGTAGATTGAATAGTACTTATGAATGAAATGAAGGGTAGGATATGTACGGTATGGTATTGAATGTGTGACTTCCAACGGTCAACATAAGAAGGAATTTATGTCATTAGGAGGAAATCTCAAATTCCTTGAGTGAAAATTTGAAGTATTGGTTAAACGCTCTTACGATGAACTCTCGCAACATATTTACTTAAGTAGAATAAGTAGTGCATGAAGAGAGCTAATAATAAAGTCATATGAATGAAATGATTTGAAGTTAAACCTAAGGGTGTGCATAGTACAAGTAATGGCATTAAACGTAGAACGATGCTTTATTCTCGAGTCGAGTATGAAAAGAGTAATTTATGGTATGCTCTAGGAGTTTGTACTCCATACTTGAATGGTGTGGTGCACACCATATTTCGGGCTAGTTTCATAATGGTAATTTAGAAATGAATGTGTACTAAATATATAGCTTGTGGACTTACTAGTAAAGGATGATGTTGGGATTATGTTAAATTGCTTACTTGAATGTAGTTGACAATTGTAGTATAATGACAACATTAGTATGTATTGAATGGATTATCTATGTATATGGTGTCTTTAGTATGGTCTACAATATAAAGATGGAAATAAGTTTAAAAGTTAGAAAGGTAACTTACTGGTTCGATTTACCACCAGCATTGGATGGAATTCACAACACCTTCCACGTGTCACAACTATGGAAGTGTCTCACGGATGAAACAACTTCGTGCCACTCGATGATATCGAACTGGATGATAGAATGAATTATGTTGAAAGACCGATATCTATCAAAGATTCCAAAGTAACGCATCTTCGTAACAAGGCCATTCGAGAAGTCCTAGTCCGAAAGGGGGTTCGTTCTAACGTGGGAATCGGATGATGAAATGCGGGTGCACTACCCGACACTATTTGGTATGTATTTAGGTTTGGGGACGAAACCTCCTAAGGAGGGTAGACTTGTAACACCCCAAAATGCGCATACGTGATTATTATAATTTTCAAAGTATGTCTTAGTAAGAAATTATAAAACATAACCAAAAACTAGTAAGTTTTTGGAAAGAAAATAACATAATTAAATGATTACATGTGTTTTTATAAAAGATGAAGATGTTTAATAAAATTTAAATATGGGTCAAACATGAAGGGCCTTTTGACAAAGTGGAAAGTTGAAGTTTATAGATGAATAAAATGCTGAATTTTAGTGTGTGTGTGTGTATGTGTTCTGTACATGTGTTCTAGAGAGAGAGAGAAAGCGAAGAACACCTTCAAGAACAAAAACTCAATTCAACAAATAAGAAAGGAAATTGATGGTTAATCTCTTGCATGAGCCATAATACATGATCATCTAAGCTCGTTTAACAAGTGGTAAGTTGTAATTTTCGATTTGGATTATTTTGATATGAAGAGCATGGATGAAATTGACAAATTGCTTAAGTATGTTAGTGGAATAGTGTTAATTGATGAAGAAACTATGATTAGAAACATTTTTGAATGCTAATTTGAATGAAATTGATATGTTCATATGTTTTGATAGATAGCTCTCATAAATCATGAAGTGGGTTTTGAGAATTAATCATGAAATAGAAGTTTTTAGTCAAAATTATGATGTTAACTTGTCAACTAGAAGGTACTATGAATATTAGTTTTAATGTTCGTTCGTTATGATGATTTGGGTGATTGGGGATTTATGTATGTATAAAAATATGGTGTGTAAGAACATGAAAAATAACAATTTCTAAACAACAATGATTGACGCACACCAAGTGCTCGATGAAATGCATAGATGATAATTATGTGAATAAGTGATAATTATTAGTACAATTCATGTTTAGAATGTGAGTATGCGTTGTATATGGTAAAATGGATTCATGAGAACTAAAAAGAAAATGAATGTGTTAAAGGTAGGTGTGAAGGAAGAAGGTTCAAGCAACTAGAAACCTCAAGCCTCACAAGATTGAGGTACGTTACTTATGCGATTAAAGTTTACTTGTAACAATGTTTATTGATATATATTGCGGTATTCGTAATATCATGTAATAGATTGATTACGAATGGGTCAATGAACTAGAACGATACATTTAATATGGTCATACGGTTGATCCGGTATGAACGGATCAACGGACTAGAATGAAATGTTTAATATGGTCATACAATTGATCCGGTATGAACGGGTCAATGAACAAGAATGTTATGTTTAGAATGAATATGTAAACGTTCCGGTACGAACGGTCAAAGTACAAGAATGTTATGTTTAGAATAAATATGTAGATGATCGGTAGAACGGGTCAACGAACAAGAATGTTATGTTTAGAATGAATATGTAGACGATCAGGTACGAACGGGTCAAAGCACAAGAATGTTATATTTAGAATGAATATGTAAACGATCCGATATGAACGGGTCAAAGAATAAGAATGTTATGTTAGAATGACTATGTAGACGATTCGGTACGAACAAGTCAAAGTACAAGAATGTTATGTCTAGAATGAATAGTAGATGATCCGGTACCATCGGGTCAATGAACAAGAATGTTAAATTTAGAATGAATATGTAGACGATCCGGTACTAACGGGTCAAAGTACAAGAATGTTATGTTTAGAATGAATTTGTAGACGATCCGATACGAATGGGTCAAAGAATAAGAATGTTATGTTTAGAATGACTATGTAGATGATCCGATACGAACGGGTCAAAGAATAAGAATGTTATGTTTAGAATGACTATGTAGACGATTCGGCACGAACAGGTCAAAGAACACGAATGTTATGTTTAGAATGAAAACGTAGACGATTCGGTACGAATGGGTCAAAGAATAAGAATGTTATGTTTGGAATGATCATGTAGACGAATCCGGTACAAGCGGGGCAATGAGCTACAATATAATGTTTGAAATAGTTATGTATTTGTTCCGTTCTGAGCGGATCAAATGTTTATAAATTGATTATTATTTGAACAGGATTAAAATGATGAATCGAGTAGATGAGTAAACCAAATCTAATGTAATAGAAGGAATATAAACATGAAGATTATGAGAATAATGAAAATGGTGGAATGTCATGTTCAATGAAAGTTAGGAATTTATCCTTCTCTTACTTAAATGAATCATTTTTTATGTTGTATGTGAAACTGCACTATAAGCGGATTTGTGAGCTTCGAACGAACACATGCACAACTCTTTTATCCCTCAACGCGCTTCCGAACTAGTTTATGCAATTGGTCAAAACTTTTGGTTCTTTATGTGGTTATAATCTAGTTGTTAGGTATGCTCCAAAAACATGTGATTATAACTTTTGTTAAAGGTAGTTGGTTGTATCTAGTTTTTTGTAACACCCCAAATTGCGTAAAACAACACGCTGCGAAAACACTTGGGGAGTCACGTTAACAGATTGTTTCAACAACACATGGTATTTGAAGTTTTGTTTTAATTAGATATTAAACATAGGTTATATTGTCATAATTGTCTAGAAACGTTTTAAAACAACCAAACAAACAAAACATGCATAATTATTATCTTTCTTGTTTTATAGTCGCTAAGGCCCGTCCAAATCCTATATGAGCATGTATCAGTATCATCAAGCATTGTTCCCTGTAACATACGTGAAAACGAGTCAGCAAAAATATGCCGGCGAGTACATAGGTTTTGTGAGTGTTTCAATTTCATGGCTTTGTAGATATTGCAATATAATCTGACTACTATAGTCGTAAGTGAAAACCTTGTTTTGAAAGCATTTGATATTGCAACAACTATTCGTCTAAGACAAAAGGGTAAAAGTTTATAAAATCTCGTAGCCATGAACCTTGACTCGAAAACATTTGTTCATAAATCCAAGTTATAAATCGTCTTGAAATAACTCGTATGGTTTATATCTTTAATCGAAAATCGTTGTGTGCCATTGTTTGAAATCATTTGTCCAAGTAATGTAAATAACGACACGTATGTAATGTGATAAAAGCACTTATATATAGGCAGTACCAGCGGCGTATCCACCATGCTTTTATTACATTACACCCATTCCGTTATCTAAATAACTTGTCATAAACCAATTGTCATAAATCAATTGTTCATTGTTCCTTGTTCTAAACCATTGTTCATTCGTTCATCGTTCATTGTTCATCGTTCATCGTTCATCGTTCTTCGTTTCAATTGTGAAAACTTTTGGTCATTTCGTGAATACATTCAAAATTTTGTTGACTTGTTCGAGACCACCCACGGTGTCCCTTAATCGTATAACAAACCACCAAAGGGTTTGTTACATACAGTTTCAGTCGCTTCCCAAATTTCCCCACAAACCCCAGGAAATTTGGTAACGGGATTGTCAGTCCTAGGCGCCTTAACTTACTACTGGTCGGCTTGGCCATTGTTAATGAATGTTATTCTTGATATAAATACATCGCACCAACAAGTTCGTTCACATCATTGAAATCGTTTTGTTTATATAAACCATAGTATTTGCATTTGAAAACTTGAAAACATTTAGCACATATGAATCACCCCAAAACAATTGTAAAACATAAAATAGGGGAACTATGTACTCACATGTGATAGCAAAGTAACTCTTGGATCAATAAGAAAATCGAAGCTCAAATATCCGAGAAATCACGCGTGTCCTAAAAATGAATAATAGTGTAAATATCGGGGCTTGAAATCGGAAGATTCGGATAGAATGAGATCTTATAAACCAAGTGAGTGTCGGAAACTCATATAATATGGTTTAATAAGCTTACATTCTGAGTTGGAAATATTTTTAAGTGCTTTTGACCCGTTAAGGTAGTTTAAGCCACTTTCACGCGTCATTTGCGTAACAACGCATTCGGATGATTAGATATGTGTCATAATAAGTTTTAAATGCTTAAACATGTTTTAAAATGTTTTTGATCAGATTATATGTCAAATCTTGGGTTACATATGTTTAACGTTGATTTGTTTGCGAAAAGGGAGTTTTGGTCGTTTTTAAGTAATATTACAATCAATCATCATAACACAATCCAACATCATGACCATAAGGTATAACCTCAGAGGGTTATTCCCTATATATTTATGGTCACAATTATGTATTTGGTTG
This sequence comes from Scalesia atractyloides, assembly GCA_947069175.1. Classification (NCBI taxonomy): domain Eukaryota; kingdom Viridiplantae; phylum Streptophyta; class Magnoliopsida; order Asterales; family Asteraceae; genus Scalesia; species Scalesia atractyloides. The sequence continues at coordinate 41,840,796 of CAMTDV010000025.1, forward strand.
GGTCCGAAGGTCCACCAAACGGGTCAGATTCGGAAGTCAAAGCGGTGGTCAAGCCGTTCAACTTTTCGATTCAAAATAAGCACTACAATGAGAGTGACGATTTAGACATGTTTTGACATGTCTAAATAAGTTCATAAAAGAGTTTTGGCATCGAAACAACCTATTTTGATGGTCACAATTATGCATCATAACACAATCCAAACATCATGACCCTAAGGTATAACCTCAGAGGTTTATTCCCTATATATTTATGGTCACAATTATGTATTTGGTTGGGTCTGAAGGTCCACCAAACGGGTCAGATTCGGAAGTCAAAGCGGTGGTCAAGCCATTCAACTTTTCGATTCAAAATAAGCACTACAATGAGAGTTACAATTTAGACATGTTTTGACATGTCTAAATAAGTTCATAAAAGAGTTTTGGCATCAAAACAACCTGTTTTGACACCCGAATTTAGATCTGTTGCAAAATGCGCAAAAATTGTATTTGTCGTGTTTTGGCACTTTTAACACCCATTAACCTCATTTCTAAGCTCCATAAGGATGTTAAAGTATAGGGAACTTGAAATATGTTCAAAACTGTTCCATAGGTCGGTTTGTTTGGTCGTACGGTCGCGGTTTTTGGTTAATTACGACGAAAATCGTAACGAACGGATTTTTCACAATCTAATCACTAAAATACAATATTTTTAATGACTACAAAAATTTTTGAATGTCCGTACACGTTCCGTATAGCGATATACGCGAAAAAGGCGTAGTTTCACGAAATTTGCAAAATAGCCCCTGAAGTTACAAAAGTGTGATTTTGCCATACCAAAGCCTTCAAAGCTTATTTCTAAGCTATGTAAAGGATATTTAAGGTATTATAGGCCTGTGTTCTTGTTCCGGAGCGTACATCGCTGCGAGAATGGCAGACTTTCGCAGTTTGTCGTAATTAGTCCCTGTGATCGAATGAACTTGTTTTTGACATACCAAACCCTCCAAAACTTATTTCTAAGTTATGCAAATGTTATTTAAGGTATGTTTAGCTTGTGAAATTATTCCGGAACATACGTTGCGTTAAATTGGTTTCGTTTGCGTATCGGTTCACCAGTTTTGCTCATAGAAGCGATTCAAGAGTTCGAAATTGTGCAATATTCGAATGTGTGCAATTGTCATAGTAAATAAACAAAATTCATATATAAAACAGAAAATTTCCATTTATTGATAACTTGTTTGTCATTGTTACATGCTCGGATTGCCACAGATATCACAGTCTCCCCTACTCTAGGAAATTTCGTCCCGAAATTTAATTAGAGGAAATTTGTGAGAATCAATGTGGATACTTCGTTTTCATTTGATCCTCTCATTCCCAAGTAAATTCTGGGCCACGTTTGGATTCCCATCAAACTTTGACTATCGGGATTCGTCTCTTTTTCAGTTTCTTGACTTCACGGTCCATTATCTCCACTGGTTTCTCGAAAAAATGCATAGTGTCATCAACGTGAATCTCATCGAGTGGAATATGGAGATTTGTATCGGCTAAACACTTCTTTAAATTGGACACGTGGAATGTTGGGTGAATATTCCCGAGTTTAGGAGGTAGCTCAAGTCGGTAGGCCACCTTTCCGATTCATTCGACGATCTTGAATGGTCCAACGTATCATGGTGCAAGTTTTCCTTTCTTTCCAAATGTAACTACTCCTTTCCAAGGGGATACCTTGAGTAGGACCTGATCACCAACTTGGAATTCCAAGGGCTTACGTCGCTTGTCGCATAACTCTTTTGACGGCTTCTAGCTATTAAAAGGTTATCGCGTATTTTCTTGACTTTCTCGGTTGTGTCGTGGATGAGTTCAGGTCCAGTTAGCTGTGTCTCACCGATCTCATTCCAACAGACAGGTGAACGACATTTTCGACCATATAAAGCTTCGAAAGGCGCCATGTTGATGCTGGCGTGATAACTATTGTTATAAGAGAATTCGACCAATGCTAGATGTGAATCCCAACTACCACCAAAATCGATCACGCAAGCTCTAAGCATATCCTCCAGAGTTTGAATCGTTCTCTCAGATTGTCCATCGGTTTGAGGATGATAAGCAGTACTCAGATTGAGTTTGGTTCCCATTGTTGATTGCATAGTCTTCCAGAAATGAGATGAGAACCGAGCGTCTCGGTCAGATATGATATTCAAAGGAACACCATGATAAGACACAATCTCATCAACATAGATCTTGGCAAGCTTGTCAGCCGGATAATCTTCACGAATCGCTATGAAGTGTGCTGACTTTGTTAGACGGTTAATGATCACCCAAATTGCATCATGACCTCTAGATGTATGCGGTAACTTAGTGATGAGATCCATTGCAATGTTCTCCCACTTCCAACCAGTATTTCCGGTTATTCAAGCAAACCAGACGGACATTGATGTTAGGCCTTGACTTTGAGACAAGTAAGGCATTTCATACATACAAGGCAATGTCATTCTTCATACCCGGCCACCAATACTGGGTACGAAGATCCTTGTACATTTTTGTAGCACCAGGATGAGTCGAGTAACGAGACTTGTGTGCTTCGTCCATCAATAGAGTATGGAGATTGTTGATTCGGGACCCATAAACGGCTCGTGTAGTATAGTAATCCATCGTCTTTCGTTTCGAGTTGAAGTTCGAGTTGGTAGGTAATTCGTCTTTCAACAAACCTTGTGTTACACAAGTGCGTTGAGCTTCAAGAATACGTGTTTGAATATCGGATCGAACTCGAACACAATGAAGCTTGACACGTTCTTTACGACTAAGCGCATCAGCCACAACATTCGCCTTACCAGGATGGTAGCGAATTTCACAGTCGTAATCATTTAGAAGTTCGACCCATCATCCTTGTCTCATGTTCAGCTCTTTTTGATTGAAAATATGTTGGAGACTTTTGTGGTCTGTGAAAACCACACACTTCGTGCCATAAAGATAGTGTCTCCAGATTTTGAGAGCAAAGACAACAGCTCCTAACTCAAGATCATGGGTTGTGTAATTCTTCTCGTGGGTTTTCAATTGACTTGACGCGTAGGCGATGACCTTATCCCGTTGCATCAGGACACAACCAAGGCCTAGATTCGACGGGTCACAATAAACCACAAAATCATCATTGCCATCAGGTAAGGACAGAATAGGAGCATCACAGAGTTTCTGTTTTAAGGTTTGGAAAGCTTCCTCTTGTTTAGGTCCCCACTCAAAAGGTTTATTCTTTTGAGTTAACGCAGTGAGGGGAACTGCGATCTTTGAGAAATTCGAAATAAATTGTCGATAGTAACCAGCAAGACCAAGAAATGAACGAACTTCTGTGGGAGTAGTGGATGTTTTCCAATCCTTAATCGCAGCGATTTTAGAAGGATCCACATGAATACCTGGTTCATTTACAATGTGTCCCAAAAATTGAACTTCTTTCAACCAGAACCCACATTTGGAGAATTTGGCGTAAAGTTGTTCTTTTTTCAGAAGTTCCATTGTTAATCGGTGATGTTGTTCGTGCTCTGCTCGAGACTTGGAATAAATCAAAATGTCGTCGATAAATACAATGATGAACTTGTCTAAATAAGGTTTACAAACCCGATTCATTAAGTCCATGAATGCAGCTGGAGCATTTGTCAAGCCAAAAGGCATAACAGTGAACTCATAGTGGCCGTATCTTGTGCGGAAAGCAGTCTTGGGAATATCTTCCTCGAGTACACGAAGTTGATGATACCCAGAACGCAGATCGATCTTCGAAAAACATGTGGCACCTTGTAATTGATCAAACAGATCATCAATACGAGGTAGGGGATATCGATTCTTGGTCGTGAGTTTGTTGAGCTCACGATAATCGATACACATCCGGAAGGATCCATCTTTCTTTTTCACAAATAAGACAGGAGCACCCCAAGGAGAATAACTCGGACGAATGAAACCTTTGTCTGATAACTCTTGTAGTCGCTTCAATAACTCCTGCATCTCAGAAGGTGCAAGACGATAAGGAGATTTGGCTATTGGGTTGGCACTTGGTACCAGGTCGATACGAAACTCGACTTGTCGTACTGGAGGTAAACCAGGTAGATCTTCGAGAAACACCTTAGGGTAATCTCAAATAACAGGAATGTCTCGAATATTCTTGCTCTTACCCGTCTGCTCCACAATATGTGCCAAGAAGGCGACGTAATTCTTTCGCAAGTATTTCTGAGCTTGGGTACACGTCATGAGTTTAAGGCTACTAACAGGTTTCTCTCCACGAACTTCTAGAATTTCACTAGACGGAAGAGGTACTCGAACAATCTTGTCAAAACAAATAACTTCGGCATGATGTTTGGTTAACCAATCCATCCCAATAATGATGTCGAAACTTCCAAGTTTCATAGGTGTAAGGTCGATAGGGAAAAGATGGTTATTGAGGTTCAATTTGCAGTTACGAATGATGGAATAAAGTACGAGGGGTTCACCATTGGCTATTTCGACAGACAAGGGTCTTCCTAGTTTAGTTCTACGCATCGAAAGCAAGGGCTCAAAAGTTAACGACACAAAGCTTCTATCCGCACCCAAATCGAAAAGAACAGAATCAGGATGATTGTTGACAAGGAACGTACCATTAACAAATTCATTATCAGCACGAGCCTCGGTGGCGTTCATGTTAAAAGCTCATCCACGAGCCGGATTGGCATTTGCTATCCTCGGACAGTTGTTCTTGTAGTGACCCATTTCACCACAATTGTAACATGAACCAGGTGGAAATTGAGGTCGAGCAGGATTTCCTTGTGGTTGAACTGGGTTCTGTGCAGCTGGGTTTGGGTTAAAGCGACAAATATTTGCTAGGTGACCAATTTTTCCACAGGTAGTACACTGACGACATGGTATATGAACTTGATGATGACCATTACATCGGTTGCAAAGCGGTGCAGTTCCTACATATGGTTTCTTTGCCGGAGGGCTGAGCTGGTTGGTTTTGCAGAGCAGTTGGAACACGTTGAGCAGGTTGAGAAGTAACATCAAAGTTTTCAGAAGCCTTATGCTTCTTTGATCGTTTGGAAGGCTCGGCTTTGTTTCCCTTTGGTTTCTCTTGGGTTGACTTAGCAGAGGATTTCTTATCGCCCTTGCGATGAAGCTTACCTTTCCTGACTTGGGAGTCAGTTAGAGTTGTAGCTAACTCAATGGCTTGTCGAACGGTGGTAGGGTTACTACTAGTGACGATATCTTGCACGGGATCGGGTAAACCATCGATATACTTCTCGATTGCCTTATCCAAAGAGGTTACCATCGTAGGTCAAAGTAAGCTCAACTCCTCGTATCGGTCGGTATAAGCATGACTCTCACCACTGTCTTGCTTGAGATCATGGAATTCGTTTTCAAGAGCCCTCTGCTCATGGCGAGGACAGAATTCCTTCATCATCAAAGCTCGAAGTTCCTCCCAGGTTTGTGCCATCGCCACATCGGCACCCCTATCCCTCATAATACCATTCCACCATGTCAAGGCTCTTTTCTTGAACACACTAGATGCAAACTCGACCTTTCGCTCATTTGGACATTGAACAAAACAGAATGTGCTTTCGAGACTCTCAAACCATTGAAGAAGTCCCGTAGCTCCCTCAGACCCAGTGAACTGAAGTGGTTTAGCCGAACAGAATTGTTTGTAGCTACACGGAGCATTGTTGTTATTATTGTTGTTATTGTTGTTCGCTTGATTCATTTGAGTTACTAGGTTCGGGAGTACGGCAACAATTTGTTGAGCGATGAGTGCTGCCATTGCAGCATCTTGAGTTTGATCGCGTCTAGGAGGCATTCTAGAAGAGAAAACATGATGAAAGATGTATGAGATTGACATTGAAATAAATCATGAGAGGTATTGAAAATATCGACGAAATAAGGATGGTGGCCATTCGTTTGTTTCACAAAGCAGACAAATGACACACGTTAACTAATCAAAGTAAATGGGTCTAATAATGTATCGCGAAGACATGCTTTAGCCTATAAGTGGACACTCACCCCAAGAGTTCCCAGGTAAGAGTGACTGGTCCGATTAAGTGGATTTGTACGAACACTCTAGACTTAGACAGAAAACTCAGGGTACAGGCACCCACCGTTCCAGATTGCACGTGTTCACATTATTAAAACCCAAACTTTAACGAGATTTTGAAAACTTAAAGGCTTACGCCAAAACAAATCATCTAAGGATAGATGATTGATTTTCGAAAACAGATTTGAAATCTTTGTGTAATTGTTTTGGTAATCAACACGCGGTGGAAACACTTGGGGAGTCATGTTAACAGATTGTTTCAACAACACATGGTATTTGAAGTTTTGTTTTAATTAGATATTAAACATAGGTTATATTGTCATAATTGTCTAGAAACGTTTTAAAACAACCAAACAAACAAAACACGCATAATTATTGTCTTTCTTGTTTTATAGTCGCTAAGGCCCGTCCAAATCCTATATGAGCATGTATCAGTATCATAAAGCATTGTTCCCTGAAACATATGTGAAAACGAGTCAGCAAAAATATGCCGGCGAGTACATAGGTTTTGTGAGTGTTTCAAGTTCATGGCTTTGTATATATTACTAGAGTCGTAAGTGAAAACCTTGTTTTGAAAGCATTTGATATTGCAACAACTATTAGTCTAAAACAAAAGGGTAAAAGTTTATAAAATCTCGTATCCATAAACCTTGACTCGAAAACATTTGTTCGTAAATCCAAGTTGTAAATCTTCTTGAAATAACTCGTATGGTTTATATCTTTAATCGAAAATCGTTGCGTGTCATTGTTTGAAATCATTTGTCCAAGTAATGTAAATAACGACACGTATGTAATGTGATAAAAGCACTTATATATAGGAAGTACCAGCGGGGTATCCACCATGCTTTTATTACATTACACCCGTTCTGTTATCTAAATCACTTATCATAAACCAATTGTCATAATCAATTGTTCATTGTTCCTTGTTTAAACCATTGTTCATTCGTTCATTCGTTCATCGTTCATTGTTCATCGTTCATTGTTTTAATTGTGAAAACTTTTGTTCGTTTCGTGAATACATTCAAACCTTTGTTGACTTTTTGAACCACTACGTGTCCCTTAATCGTTATAACAAACCACCATAAGGGTTTGTTACATACAGTTTCAGTCACTTCCCAATTTCCCCACAAACCCGGGAAATTTTGGTAACGGATGTCAGTCCTAGCCCTTAACTTACTACTGGCACTTGGCCATTTTTAATGAATGTCATTCTTGTTATAAATACATCGCACCAACAATTCGTACACATTATTGAAATCGTTTTGTTATATAAACCATTAGTATTTGGCATTTGAAAACTTGAAAACATTTAGCACATATGAATCACCCAAAACAATTGTAAAACATAAAATAGGGGAACTATGTACTCACATGTGATAGCAAAGTAAATCTTGGATCAATAAGAAAATCGAAGCGCAAAGATCCGAGAAATCATGCGTGTCCTAAAAATGAATAATAGTGTAAATATCGGGGCTTGAAATCGAAGATTCAGATAGAATGAGATCTTATAAACCAAGTGAGTGTCGGAACTCATATAATATAGTTTAATAAGCTTACATTCTGAGTTGGAAATATTTTTAAGTGCTTTTGACCCGTTAAGGTAGTTTAAGCCACTTTCACGCGTCATTTGTGTAACAACGCATTCGGATGATTAGATATGTGTCATAATAAGTTTTAAATGCTTAAACATGTTTTAAAATGTTTTTGATCAGATTATATGTCAAATCTTGGGTTACATATGTTTAACGTTGATTTATTTGCGAAAAGGGCATTTTGGTCGTTTTTAAGTAATATTACAATCAATCATCATAACACAATCCAACATCATGACCATAAGGTATAACCTCAGAGGGTTATTCCCTATATATTTATGGTCACAATTATGTATTTGGTTGGGTCCGAAGGTCCACCAAACGGGTCAGATTCGGAAGTCAAAGCGGTGGTCAAACCGTTCAACTTTTCGATTCAAAATAAGCACTACAATGAGAGTGACAATTTAGACATGTTTTGACATGTCTAAATAAGTTTATAGAAGAGTTTTGGCATCAAAACAACCTGTTTTGACACCCGAATTTAGATCCGTTGCAAAATGTGCAAAAATCGCATTCTGACCGAAACTTTGACTTGTCAAAATAGCTAGAAACGATGAGAATCAGTAGGCATGATTTTTGTGGATCATAACCACCTTGATTACCCTCATAAAGCAAGTTTCAATTGGATTTTAAACTAATCAATTCATGATCATTTCTGGAAGTCAAATAAAAGTCAAATTTTGTGACTTTTAATCAAATTAACCATAAGAATTGAAACAAGCATGAAGGAGATCACTTAGAAACACTAAAGATTGATCAAGAACACCAGAGGAAACTCCAAGATGGTTGCTAAATTCGGATTTAGAGTAGGGTGTTGCAAGAAAGTGATCTATAAGTTCATATGTGTGATGAACATGGGTATTTATAGAAAATTTGGATTAATAGGGTCATGCCAAGTGTTTATGACTCATCTTTGAAGTAGGTTAGTGTCCACTTATGTGTCAAAAGCAAAGATTAGGGTGGCACGTTCGAAAGGTGAGTCAACAAGGGAGTTAACAAGAAGCTGCCAGGTTTTAGGTGAAAACTGGTAACCCTCGCGCCACGCGACAGGTCTAGTTGGTGCTGGCACGCCACGTGAGGCCTCCCAAAAATTAGAAACTTTCAAAAATGGCAGAACAGGTCCCTGAACTTGTATTTGTCGTGTTTTGGCACTTTTAACACTCGTTAACCTCATTTCTAAGCTCCATAAGGACGTTAAGTATAGGGAACTTGAAATGTGTTAAAAAATGTTCCTTAGTCGGTTCGTTTGGTCGTACGGTCGCGGTTTTCGGTTAATTACGACGAAAATCGTAACGAACGCGTGCGTGACCGTAAATGCGTAACGAACGGATTTTTCGCACTCCAATCACTAAACTACAATATTTTAATGACTAAATATTTTTTTGAATGTCCGTACATGTTCCGTATAGCGATATACGCGAAAAAGGCATACTTTCACGAAATTTGCAAAAGAGCCCCTGAAGTTACAAAAGTGTGATTTTGCCATACCAAAGCCTTCAACGCTTATTTCTAAGCTATGTAAAGGATATTTAAGGTATCATAGGCTTGTGTTCTTGTTCCGGAGCGTACATCGCTGCGAGAATCGGCAGACTTTCACAGTTTGTCGTAATTAGTCCCTGTGATCGAATAAACTTGTTTTTGACATACCAAACCCTCCAAAACTTATTTCTAAGTTATGAAAAGGTTATTTAAGGTATGTTTAGCCTGTGAAATTATTCCAGAACATACGTTTCGTTAAATTGGTTTCGTTTGTGTATCGGTTCACCGGTTTTGCTCATAGAAGCGATTCAAGAGTTCGAAATTGTGCAATATTCGAATGTGTGCAATTGTCATAGTAAATAAACAAAATTCATATATAAAACATAAAATTTCCATTCATTGATAACTTGTTTGTCATTGTTACATGCTCGGATTGCCACAGATATCACATTTTTAAAAGGTTAACTTTGTATAATTTGGCCGAATTTCAAGTAATGTATAAAAGTTTAAATTTCGTCGTAAAATTTTGTTGTTTAATATTTGGTTTTGACCACGTGAAAGAATGGGTGTTTCAGATAAAAATAGAAATTGACACAGGATTTACGAGGAAAGCCGTTGATCAATCTAGATCGCTGGCATAAAACCTCGGGAGCTGACAACCGTCAGCTGCCTTGTTCTTCTTATTGATCAAACAACAGGATACAACTACGTGATACTGTTTGAATCAGCTCTAAGTGTTACAATGATCGAATAATGTAAGTGTTGTGAGTGTTTGTGATTGTTGCCGTAACTAGAAAGTGAAAGCGTACGAGATTGTGTGTGTTCTACTGCTGATCCAAGCCCTCTATAAATAGTAATCGAAAATAACAAACTATCCTATATTCTAGGAATTTCTTGAATATTCCCTTGTGAGCGTTGTAGACTCTTTCTCCAGCTCCAACGTTCATATCCTAACCATCTTGAGCGAGTCTTCGGGGAGACCAAGTCTTCATATCCGTTGATACCTTGCAACCAAAGATTAATGTTAATAGCAAGTAGGATACCCTCGCAGGATGTTACCAATATCCTGGTTCAGTATCCCAGTCGCAGCATCATATATATATAATATCAGGATATGTCATCAGGATATGGGTCAGAAATTCCTCCCACAACACTCATATTGAGGATCACTTATCCTTCCCACTGTTCATGCAGAAAATAGCCCAAATCCAAGCTGTGCTGGCCAAACGCTTATCCGACACTGAGGACACCATTGCAGACCTCCGTACCTTTTGACCGCAAAGGACAAGAAGATCTCCCAGCTGGAGAAGGAGGTCAATGGCTTGGAGAAGCGGATCATGACCAACGAAATCCAGGCTAACAAAGTCAGGATGGAGGATGCTGCTGAGGCTAAGGTTTGTGCAGCTCAAGCCATTCTCGGGGCCAGGATCAAGATCGTCCAACAAGCCTTGGATCCTTCATTTGACAGGTCTGAATGGGATCTTCCCGGCTGGAAGGTGAGGCTAGTGGAGCTTGGAGGAGAGCTGGAGTCGGAGCTTGACGAGGTGCCGACGCCGGAGGCTAGTACTAGCGGTGCTAAGGAAGTTAAGGAGGGTGAAGGTGGCGAAGCTGGGGAAGGCAAGGAGCGTGAAACAGCGAAGGTGTAGGCTGCAACAATAGGCGATGATGGGAAATTTAGACGTGGCCGGAGCCCTTTTTTTGGATTATTGGTTTTTGTTTGGTGGTATTTGATTTCAAACAATGATGGTCTGTAACTAAACAATAGTTTCTTAGGGTTAAGGATCACTGATCCTGTGAACAATAGGGGGTAACAAAGGTGGATGGGTCCTTCTGTTTGTGGAGGATGAAGCCTTTGATGCCCCTCGTCTTTAATTTCCTGCACTTATCGACCCGTTAATATGGACACCCTTTGCCAACCCAAGTGGACGGGCCACGTTTTGCTGGTAGAAGCTTGGGTTGGCAATTTTGACAACCTTTTAAAGGGTTTTAAATAAATGAATAAAACTTTATCTTTTGACTATCCTTGGTGTTGTTCCCTTTCTGGTTTGAATATCGTTATACTTGTACTTGTTAGCAAAATTGAGATTTAGGAATTCTTAAGTTCTTAAAAAGAATTAAGTATTTGTCAAAATAAGTTTTATTTTAAAAGGTTAAACATTATATGATCAAGGATCATATAGGCTTCCGTCAAAGATTGAGGGCAATATCCGAAGACAAAAGAAGGCTGAGTAAAGGATCATACTAGTGAATCCAAGTTAGGATTCTTTATCCTTAAAACTTACAATTTTAACAACAAAGAATAAAAATTAGTAGAACTCTAGGATCTAGGATCCTTATTTGTTAAGCTTCAGGAACCTGTAATAACATGCAACTTGGGACTAAGCCAATATCAATTGAATAAGTCATTAAAAACTGGGGACAAGCCCAACAGACTAGGGACAAGCCCAAATAACTGGGGTAATACTTGAGCTAACGTGAAGACGTTAGAAACCTTAGGATACTGGTGTACGGCCCACCTGGCGACTAACCAATCGTAAGTGACATGAAAATGTCAAAACCTTAGCTAACGTGAAAACGTTAGAAACCTTAGGAACAGATGTATGGTACGTCTACCATTATACTTAGGATCCTACATATAGCCAACATCAAGGAAATTGTCAGCCCCTAAAGCGGGTACTGGTCCCATTGCCTCGAACTATACTTGGATAACGTGCGCTACTGGCGGGGTGTTAAAACCAAATTCGTATGAAAGGTGAAAACCATTAAACCTTAGAAGGTAGTGGATACCTTAAGCTGGGGACATGCCCGAGAAATCTTTGGAGAGGTGGCCAACCTCTTGATCCTTTGTCAAAAGTGTAATAAACCCTACAAAACTTAAAACTTGATAAAATTGGATTTTAAGAACCAAACATCCTTTTCTCACGATAAATATAATGTGAAATGATTAGTAAAATGTTATCAAGCAAAGGATCATATATCCCTTGAGGATCCTTCATCCTGGAAATTAGATTGCTTTAGGATCTTTGATCCTTACATAAAATACTTCTTTAGATGGATAGCATTCCAAGCTCTTGGCAGAAGATCACCATCCATAGTTAGTAAATGATATGCCCCCTTTCCTGCTTCATCTTCAATGAGATAGGGGCCTTCCCATTTTGGTGCCAACTTGCCATCAGTAGGATTGGTGGTATTCTTGAATGCTTTCCTTAATACCATATCGCCAACTTGAAATCTTCTGACCCTAACATTTTTGTTATGAGCACCAGCCATTCTCTGTTGATAGCTAGCCAACCTTATCCTTGCTAAATCTCTAAGTTCTTCTATAGTATCCAAGTCTTGAGTTAGATTCTCAGCATTTGCTTCAGGATCACGGATGCTTGTTCTGGCTGTGGGGACTACCATCTCTGTAGGGATTACTGCTCAGCTCCAAAGACTAAAGAAAAGGGAGTTTGACCCGTAGCATTCTTAGGAGTGGTTCTATCCGCCCATAAGACATAAGGCAATTCCTTAGCCCATTTGCCTTTCTTTGATCCGAGCATCTTTTTCAAGTTGTTGACGATGATCTTATTGGATGATTCTGCCTGGCCATTAGCTTGTGGGTGGACTGGTGTTGATGTTATCATCCTAATCCCCCAGCTGTCATAAAAGTTAGTAGTACGACTCCCAATAAACTGGGATCCGTTATCACAAACAATGAATGGATTCCAAATCTAGTTATGATATTTCTTTCAATAAAGAATATGACTTCCTTTTCTCTGACTTGGGCAAAGGCTTCAGCTTCTATCCATTTGGAGAAGTAGTCTGTCATAGCCAACATGAACACCTTTCCTCCTGGTGCCTTGGGGAGCTTGCCTACTATATCCATTCCCCATCTCATAAATGGCCTAAGAAGAGGATATTGGATGCATAGGTTCTGCTGGTTGATGAAGTATATTACTATGCCTCTGACAAGCATCACATTTCCTTGCATACTCCACAGCGTCCTTCTTCATTGTAGGCCAATAGTATCCTGTTCTGAGGATCCTCGAAAATAGTGCTCTGCCCCCAGTGTGATTTCCACAGTATCCTTCATGAAAATCCTTCAACACTTCTTGGATCTCAGGATCCTCAATGCATCGCAGATAGGGACCTGCAAGGGATCTATAATACATCAAGTTGTTAAATATAGTTAATTGGGATACCTTGATCTTGAAGGCTCTAGGATTTTCCCCAGTAGGAATTTCTTGATTCTGAATGTATTTCAGAATTGGAAGGATCCAGGATCTTGAATTTGACTGCGCATAATCACTAGGTAGAATTGCAGTATCATCCACTATCTCCATTGTTTGATTTTCCTCAATTGCAGGAGTAAGGACATGGATAATAGGTATCTTCACATCCTCTGGCATCTTCAATTAGGATCCAAGGTTGGCTAAAGCATCTGCTTCTACATTTTCTTCCCTAGGTACATGTGTTAAACTAAAAAAACAAAAGAATCTGCCAATTTCTTGACTATCTCTAAATATTTAATTAGTGTTTCACCCTTGATAATATAGGATCCATTATAGTGGTTAGTAATTAACAGAGAATCCACAAATAATTGAAGATACCTGATCCTCATATGTCTAGCTAATTGCAAACCTGCTATCAAGGCCTCATATTCTGCCTCATTATTAGTGGTTTGGAATTCACATGCAATAGATTGGGGTATAATGTCCCCCTGTGGTGATTTTAGTAGTAAGCCTAGTTCAGTTCCCTTGACATTTGAAGCTCCGTCTGTGAAGAGTGTCCAAGGATCCTTAGTCTCTTCAAGTTGTTGCACTTCTAACTCAGCTTCCCTTTGTAGGTCACTACTGAAATCAGCCACAAAGTCAGCCAAAGCTTGAGACTTGATGGTAGTCCTTGGTTCATATTTGATGTCATATGCACTATGTTTAACTGCCCACTTTGACAATCTGCCAGACATCTCAGGCTTCCTGAGGACATTCTTAATAGGAAAGTTAGTCTTAACAATTATAGTATGAGTTTCAAAATAATGTCTAAGTTTAGTAGAAGCCAATGATTAAAGCAAGAATAAGCTTCTCTAAATGAGAATACCTGGCCTCAGCATCAAGTAGACTTTTACTTATATAGTATACCGGATGTTGTTGGCCTTCATGATCCTTAACTAGGACCACGCTTACCGCTTTACCTGAGACTGCTAGGTATAAGGATAACGGTTCCCCTTTTTTTGGTTTCATCAAGGCTGGTGCAGAGGTAAGTAATCCGTGAGGGCTTGTAGAGCAGCTTCATGCTTTTCAGTCCAATCAAACTTCTTATTCTTCCTCAGAATATCGTAAAAATCTTGCATTTTTCGGAGGATTTTGAGATGAATTTGTTCAAAGCTGCAATTCTCCCTGTCAATCTTTGAACATCCTTAGCATTGGCAAAAGATTTGATGTTGACTATGGCTTTTGTCTACTCTGGACTTGCTTCGATTCCTCTTTTGGTCACCATATATCCTAAAAACATTCCAGCTTTAACTCTGAAATGGCATTTGGAAAGATTCAACTTCATGTTGTACTGGTCAAGGATGTTGAATGCTTCTTCAAGATCCTTCAAGTGATCCTCAGCTCTTTTAGATTTGACCACCATATCATCTATGTACACTTCCATTGTGTGTCCAAGCTGCTCCTTGAACATCATATTCACCAGCCTTTGGTATGTAGCACCTGCATTTCTTAAACCAAAGGGCATAGCAATATAACAATATATGCCGGTGGGTGTCATGAATGTTGTATCCTCTTGATTAGATGGTTCCATCTGAATTTGCTGAAATCTAGATGAAGCATCCATAAAAGTTAACAACTCATGACCCGCCATAGCATCCACCATGGAGTCAATGTGGGGTAAAGGGAAAGGATCCTTGGGACATGCCTTGTTTAAGCAGTAAAATCGACACATACCCTCCATTTTCCATTTTTCTTTTGAACAACAACCACATTGGCTAGCCACCTTGGATATTTTACCTCTCTGATCATACATGCCTTTAATAAATTGTCTACCTCTTCTTGGATGATTGCATTTCTTTCAGGTGCAAATTTTCTCCTCTTTTGGTGAATTGGCCCAAAAGACCTGTCAATACCAAGCTTGTGAGTAATGACATCTTTTGAAATACCTGTCATGTCTTCGTGCTTCTAGGCAAAGGTAGACTTTCTTCATTTCAGGAAGGATACTAGATCCTGCTCTATGCTATCTTGGATCCCGGATCCTATATACACCTTGGATTCAGGATCCTCATGGTCTAATAGAATATCCTTGACGTCTTGTTCTCTAGCCTCCATGACGTCTCTTAGAGGATACTTTAA
Organism: Scalesia atractyloides; assembly: GCA_947069175.1. Lineage (NCBI taxonomy): Eukaryota > Viridiplantae > Streptophyta > Magnoliopsida > Asterales > Asteraceae > Scalesia > Scalesia atractyloides. Next base: position 41,856,203 of record CAMTDV010000025.1, read on the forward strand.
TTGCTATGCTTCAATGGATTTGGAAGCTGGTTTCATCAAAGAAGTGTAGCAGTTCTATGCCTCCTGCTGATCACTCTCTATCTTGACTATTCCCCATAGACTTGGGAGCTTGACACATTAGTGATATGTTGAGGGGACTACCTTCATGTCATGTATCCAAGGCCTGCCAAGGATAACATTACAACAAAATAAGCAATCTATTACACAAAATTTTTGGATAGAATTCATTCCTTCTATATAAATCAGAGTTTGATGTCCCCCAATGTATTCTTGGTTTCTCCACTGAATCCCACGAGCACCGATGATATTGGAATGATCTCGGATTCAGGAATGTTCATCTTTTTTAGGACATCCAACTGAATTATGTTCACTGAACTCCCTCCATCAATAAGGATCCTGCGAACAAAGTGGTTAGAAATAAATAAGGTGATAACTAAACCATCATTATGAGGATCCTGTATATCTACACGATCATCCTCATCAAAGGATATAACTTTCTACTGAGTCAGTGTTGAAGTTCGAACTGGTCTTTCTCCATTTTCCATCTTTGTTTCTTTGGCATGTCTTTTAACTGCCGAAAATGAGGTTCCACATATATCTGAGCCTCCAGAGATGAAATTAGTGATTTGAGCATCAGCAGGTGGAGGAGGAGCTCTTTCAGGAATCTTTTCAGAATCCTGGGTCCTTGATTGTTTTCTCCCGAGCAATTCCTTCAAGTATCCTTTGCTGAGAAGATAGCCAATCTCCTTCCTCAATGCTATACAGTCATCAGTATGATGACCAAAGTCCTCATGATAAGCACACCATTTGGACTTGTCTTTATTGGCTGTGGCCTTCTCATTTTTTTGAGGCTACCTAACTTTGTCACCTAGATTCTGCATAGCAAGGATTAGTTCATGATTATCAACAGAAAAACAATATTCAGATATTGGAGGATAATCCTCATCATCTTCGTCTTGTTCAACTGCATGCACGTTGTGGTTGTCATTCTTAGAGTATGACTTTGATCGATTATTCTTAAAGAATGATCTTTGCTTTTCCTGTTTCGAGGATCCTGATAGCCTCTCCTGGATCCTTTTATCATCCTCTAAACGAATAAACCTCAATGCCTTGTTCCTCACTTCATCTAAATTCCTACAAGGTGTCATAACAAGGTCATTATAGAATGAGGAATCCTTCAGCAATCCCATTTTAAATGCCTCCACAGCAGTGGCAATATCTAGGTTAGGGATTTCTAAGGATTCTCTACTAAACTTAGTGATGTAATCTCTTAAGGATTCCTCACGATCCTGTGTTATCTATATAGATCACTAGTTAATCGTTCAAAAGTTATACTACATGAAAATTGATTATTAAACAAGTTAAATTAATGTGAAAATGAAGTTACAGAGTAAGGAGGAAGACTTAGCAGCAATTTGAGTGCTGATCCAGTGAGTGTGGATCCGATGCTCTTTCAAAGACAGGCTTCCTTTAACCTTTCTGGAATGGGGTTGATCTCCATTCTTTCCCTTTATTGTGCCACATGCTCCTCTGGATCAGTTGTGCCATCGTACAGCTTCATGTTGGGGGTTTGGAAGCGTTTTGGTATCTCGTCATTGTAGATAGGAGGTGCAAAATGAGACACCCTGTGACTTCCATCTGGGATCTCAGGAATGGGCTTAACCACCCTTGGGATGCTGGATATCATATCCTTAAGCTTTTGTAGTTCTCGTGCCATTGCTTGATTGATACCTGCATCCTGCATGGAATCTTAATTAGTACCAAAAGAAGTATTGAGATTGTTACCTCCTGCTCGATTTGGATCCGGTATCCCAGGGGTATATCCAAGACCATGGGCATCTGGTATGATGGATGGACCAGATGAAGCAATAGTCTGCATAGGAATGAAGTCTCCTGTATGAACTTCATAGTTCCTGGATGGTTGGCTCCCTAAGGATCCTCGATCCTGGAACAAATTGAATCCTTGAACTTGAGATGAGGATCCTTGATGTGGTACATAGAATCCTTTAGACTGGTACATCTCTTGCGATCCTCGAGGTTCGTAGAAGGATCCTTGAGGCTCCATTATTCCTAGTGATCCTTGCTGAAGGGTAGATGATCCTTGAGGGTGGAAGTAGGATCCCTGAATTTGAGACGAGGATCCTAGAGCTTGTGTCATCGCCAGCGATCCTTGCTGATAATTGGAGGATCCTGAATTTGAACATCAGATCCTCTGGAATGCTGGACTGTTGATGCTGGAGAAGTGAAGTCCAATGACCTGGGCAACAGTGGAGAGTGATCCTCCACCGATCTCTTTTGCTTCTTGATATCATCAATCTCCCTGAGGATCCTTTGGTTGGTTTTGTCCTGCTGTTCCATATAGTTCTTCATCTGCAAAATCAAAGTAGAAACATCATTGTTAGTAGTTGTAGACGATGACACAATGGAGGTTTTCGATCCTGTATAAACAGGAGTAGTTTTCTTCTGAGGATTCTCAGCACTCCACATGGGTGCAGGGGGAAGAGGAGGCAATGATGCACTGGTCTGGGATAAGGTAACCGCCGGCATGGCACTTGAAGCAGATTTTCCTCGAGAAGCCATGTAGTTGACATATATGAATAGAAATGAATAGAATTTTTAGAATTGAAGCACCGATTGCCCCATGGTGGGCGCCAAACTGTTTTGGTTAAAAATCACAACAAGGATAATGTAACCAAATCTGATTTTTGTGAGGTTGAATGCTTGAATAATGAATGAATGTTTAAACAAACTAGAAATGTAATCAATGATGAACACCGAGATTTATACGAGGAAAAAGCCCTTGATCAAGATGTGATCTCCGGCATAAAAAACCCCGGGTGATGGAAACTACCGATCACCAACTTATTGCATAAGAAAAATTACAACTCCAGAAGTATTGAGCTTGTTACGATGAGTACTAGTGTGTGTGTTTGTGAGACTGTTTGCGTATATTGTCTGATCAAAGAAAAAAGTGCACGTGCATTTCTACTTAGCTCAATACCCATCTTATCTTAGCTAAAAATATCTTTAACTAACTATCCGAAAATCTCGCCATGCATCCACGTTCATCTTCAACGGTTATTAGCTTATACACGTGCTGGAATTATAAGCATATTCCCCGCGATTCCCGGTTAGAACAAGTCTATATTCGTCCAAGACTTGCATACAAATATTAATGAAACAAGAGAACAATTGTTAGTAAGCATACATATAGATAAGGATCCTCAGACTCCCTGCTTCATATGTTAAGAATAAATGATTCAGGTTAAGCCTCAGGATAAATGATCCAGACACCTGAAAATAAGCCCCTAACAGTATTTAATTCACATTCCAATAATCCAAAACATTATCATATGATGCATGCATTATTTTTTCACATTTAAGAACATCCAAACAAAAACCCACATGTACATGTATACATATATATACACGACACACACATGTACACCTACATACTTCCAAAATTTCAGTTTTTATATATTCACCTTTAATCATATGAACTATTATAAAAATCCTTTTTTTTATCATGCATGCAATCACTTTTTAAGAATCATGTCAATAAAAAATCAACCAAAATCAAAACACAACCTCTAACATACATACACTCATGACCAAAATCAAAACTCATACTTCCATATTTATTTTGCTTAAAAACCCATTTGTTATTAGTTTCAAGTATGTGAATAATTCCAAGATCAAGAGAAACCTTCCACTATCATCTTCATCACCAAGAATCAAGAACATGGTTTTAAAAGTAAGTTTATACCTTCAAGATTTTTGGTGGGTTTTTGATACAGTTTGATGATATGGAGCTTGTTGTTCATCGAACCACTTGAAATCACTCTTGGATCTTCAAAACAACTTGGAAACACCTTGAAATGGACTTAAATCTTCAAGATTATGTTTAAAATTCAAAAATTGAGGTGTAGGTATGTACGATTTTGATAGAGAGATGAGGGGAGTATTTTTGAATTTTGATCTTGAAAATGTAATAATATGAAGTGTTGGAAGTCATATAATCATTGTGTCTTGTTTCTAGGCTCAACACTTGTCAAATTGAGAGAAAAGAGGCAAAAGGTGGGCACATATGGCCGCCACCTACACCCTATACACACATTCCATGCATTCTTACATATATATATATATATATATATATATATATATATATATTATATATATATATATATATTTTATATAGTTAAATATAGGTATTTAACTGGCTACCGGGTATTTTATCTTGCGTTTTAAGGCGTTTAAAATTATTTTTATCATACTATAAAACTAAACTCGCCATAATATTGCTGAACAATATTTCATTTGCCTAGATTGGTTGCGTTGTCTATATGTTGCAGTATACACTCGGTATCGCGCAGTACGCGCTTAAACTCGCAAAATAGAATTTTTAAGAGTTTTAATTAATTTTTCCTTACGGATATGATTAAAAATAAATTTTAATCATAAAGGGATATTTTTAGGATTTTAACATTAATCGGGCAGTCATCGACGTTCGTTTCGCATTTTGTTCGTTACGCGATAAGCGTTTATCTTAATATTGCCAACATAACTTTAACAAAGTTTGAATTTATCAACACATCAAATACCATCAATTAACACCAAATTCAATAAAATATTACCTTTATTTATTCATAACACGTGTCACACTAGTACGGTACAGACTCAAAATAGCCGGGTGTCACACCTCATCCATTCCCATCACCAAATCTAAAAGAAAAACCACAAAAAAGGTATCTCTGGGGGTTGAGATGCTAGAGAGCCATGTTGCATCACAAAAACAACAAACACAAACATCTGTTGTTACTTCCTCACAACATATGAAAACATCTCCACCAAACCAAACTCCTCACTCTTCCTCACAAAAGGAAGGTGTTGTAAGCATAGGGGACACAAGTCAATGGGGAGTATAACAATTTATTATCTCTTCTCAAGCCCCTTTCCCAAGGCTGCTCGTATTTCATTACCACTACAACCACAACAAATGTCCACTCACCCCCACAAAAATTTCTTAAGGCAATTGACACATCTGACTTGCACATTACTAGTTCCTCTCAATCACAAATCAAAGAGACTTCACTCCAACAAGTGACTAGGTCAAGTCCAAAGGTTATTGTTATCCCATAAGCAGAGGAGGCTAAACCTACTGTATATCAAGAGATACATGCTGGTATTTCAAGTGGGTCAGCTACTACAACTATAGAGACAATAATCTTACAGTTGGGCAGTAGTTACATTGCTAAGACTCCCTTTGTTCAAAACCAAGTTTAACCACTTATGGTGGTAATTAAGATGATCTTGTTAAATCAGGTGACAGATTAAAATATCAAGAATTGTAGGAGAAAATAAACCAACTAGGAAACATCTGTTGGGGGAGATAAAAGACATGATGCAGATCTTGATCAAAATCACCAAGCCTAGACCAACAAATACAAAAATTGCAAAAGAAATGTGGGCACATATTCAACCATACTTACATCTTCAAAAGCAAGCTGCTGATGAAAGATATGCCATGCAGACAGAGCTTGTTCGCCAAACAGTGGATACCAGATATCAAGAGACACAAACAGAGGTTAAACCCATCAAAGACTTTATCCTTGAGAACACTTGTAAAGCTCTAATTCTCCCTAAATACGATGATGCATAAATGAGGAGATAGAAGACATCATGAGAAAGCTTCAACCTTCGGTCAAAAAGGCTGGTAAAAAGCCTGACCTTGCTGCACTCAAGAAGGCTAGAAAAGCGGAGATTGACAAAGAGATAGAAAAGCAGAAAAGAAGGGATACCAGGGAATCCAACCTGCATATTACAATGCAAGATATTATCAAGAGAAAAGAAACCCAAGACAACCAAGGCTCTTAAACAGAGGTTCCAAAGGTTAGTCAAAGCACTATTGCACCATATATCCAAACCACTGTTCCACCTACCATTCAGACCTCAATACCCATTTCCACCTCTCAACCCATTACAACTGTAACGCTTCGCATTTTGTACATTCCTTACTTAGAAAGTTAAATCGTATTTCTATTTATGGAAATGTGTGTTCGTATCTTGTTCGTATTTCTTTTCCAACTTTGTAATCCGAGACTTTGATCATAATGAAATTCATACTTTATACATTCTTGTTTTACATACAATCAATCGTTAAATTCGTGTTTACTTATAAACTGATACTCACCAAACGTATAAATACTTGTACACACGTTAGTGATACTCGAGTTATACTTACATACATTTTATATACTTAAAAACATGTTAATTTGCATAGTTTTAGCATAAAATTATGAAAGAATCAAAGTTCAGGGACTAAATTGCAATAAACCCAAAATCTGGTAAAAAGAGACGTGGTGCTACTCGACCATAAACCTAACTCACTATGGCGTAGTGACAAGCCCCGTTATCCGCAGAAAGTTGTTTCCTTTGAGCTGGTTGGCCAATTTCCCTAACCTTTCTTCTTCCCCAATCACCATTCAACCTCCTTTAACACAAAACCCTACTTCACCATTATAAAAGCAAGCCTCCATCCCCCCATTTCACTTTCCCAACTCACTTACACTCTCAAATTACTCTCTAATCTGTTGCAAATACAAGTTCTTGGCAGGATACTCCAAGTGCTAAAAGTGAGCTTCTACCTCACTCTCTTCATCTCTTCTTCATCTTTTCTTTCACTACAAAGCTTGGAACACCTCTAGGAGTGTTTCCACAAGTTTACCATGGTAAACTAAAGTGGAACATCACCATTTTGAGGTCCAAACTTTCTGTTTTGGAAGAACTTTTATTTAAATCTTTATAAACATGTTTAACTTATATAATCTTATACCTACCTTGCCTCTAATCATGTCCATGGTTAGTGTGCTTGTGTATGATTGATTCTTACAAGTTTAGAGGTGCAAACACCCTCTAAAGTTTCTGTTTTGTCAGTGTTTAGACAACCCACAAGTGATGAAACCATCCAAGCTTGCCATAGTTCTTATGGCAAGACTTATGTTTTGGTAAAGGTGTGAAACATGGAAGCCTTGGTTATCCAAACTCATTCTACCACCTCACCTGATGATTTATTTCATATTCACTAAGTAGTTCGCCAGTCCTAAAGTAAGTTAACCCCGCCTCGCCTCCAACACTTTTTTTTATATCGTTTTTATTATTTTAATATTATAAAAATAACATCACCTAGGGATAAGCAAATGGTATCGGATACCGGTATTGAACCGGTACCGATATCCACTTTACCAAACTGGGTACCTTTTTGTTACCGATTCGGTACCGCCTTTTGGTATGTCAATAGCCTTTATACCCTACACCAAAACAATTTGACTTTTACAATCAAATTACATAAAAAAAGAACTTTTATCTATTAAACTACTATTTAGAACTTGCCTGGCAAAAGAATGTATCCTCACACCCTTTTCTCAAACTTAAGCAAAGATGCTGGTTTGTTTAAGAATCGTTGTTACCTTCACTAGTAGCATCCGTGTTGGGTTTGACACGCTCGGGTTGCCCTTATTTGGCTACTTAGTATGTTAGTATATTAGTTGTAATTTATTTCATTCATCACCAACCAGGTTTACTAACTAAGTTGGTAAACTTTGTGCTTTGGTGAATCATACAATGAGGTTCAATGGATGACTAGAAATGTACCTTAAAATTTTAGCACTTATGTTGTATTTTTGTTTCTTGATAAGTTTTTGTATTTTTCTTTGAACGTTGTACTTTGATTTAGTAATGAAATAAAATTTTGATTGATTAAATATTGTCACGAATAGTGTTATGAAGTCTCTTGCAATCTCGTTTTTGTCTCACTTTGATGTTTCCGCCATCGGTTGGGGTTTGACAGATTGGTATCAGAGCCATAACTATCGGGAATTAGGGAAAAATTGCCATGAAGATACTTGACAATTCTTGTTTCATGTTTAAAATACTTAAATTCTTCCACTTTGCTTCTATCTATTCTCCTTGTCTCTAATTATACATGTCATTCCTAAGACTAACACAATACATACATGAAAACTGAAGACACTCGCATTTCACAAAGGAGACGACCTCGCTAAAATAGGCTTAAAGGACCACAATTTTTCGTGAAGTCCCTCAATCCGCGTATTCAATATTTCACGAAATTACGCCATCAAGTTAGGAGTGATATCCACATTTTGATGGAAATTTTGTATTTTAACTCTAGTGGACCTTTACCAACGATTCAAAAATTATTCCCTTGACCTGTTTGGTGAATACTAACCACATTTAGGGTATGATGCTATCAAGTTAGGGGTGAAACCCGCATCTTGATAACTAGTCCCACTCTTTGATTTTTAGTCCTTCCAAAGTCTTGAATTTTCGATCGACTAGGGACATGTAGTAACCGTAGAGGTGAATGCCACTAACCGCTCCTCGGTGAGAGTATTCTACCTATTAGGCCAAAGCATATTTCCCTAACTCGAAAGACTTTCAATTCACATTGGAATAGTCTTAGTTTCGTTCCAAGACACTCCAAGATTTACGTTGAATCTCTTTTATGTTATATCCATTTTAATGTGTTTTTATACTTGATACTTTGTTCGTTTCAAAACCGAAGAACGAATCGCACGTTATCCGCAACCTAAACAATACTAATAATCGTGAACAAACTAAATTTACTATTCTTATGGTCTTTATACATGATTATGCAATGCAAATACGTTTTATACTTTTGTTAACAATGTGAAACTTACGTGTTATGTGATATAATTTTATGCTCATACATGCAACAAACTCTATTTCTAAGCACATTATGATCAAGTCTCAGCTTTTTCCCCTATTTTCAATCTTCTAGATGTCTTCCACACGTAATTCGAACACAAGGAGGAACTCCAAGTCCAATTCCAATGCCGGTTCGATGTACAAGAAGGACATGATGAAGTTCATGGCCAAGGTCATCCCTGATATAGTTAATAAGATCCAACCAATCCCCAACAACATCAAATCCCCTCATGTCTCGGTCGACTCCAAAGTTGCCCCACCCAAGTCAACCTTCACGTTTAAGCAATTCAATCCGTTTACGGCGAAGAAGGAGTGACTCCATCGAGGTCACCTTCCGTCAAAGTGGGTATCCCGAGCATCTTCGCACCACCAACGACACCAGCGTCTTCCAATTAAGAGCCCTTGATTGGTGAACCGTCGAACGTAGCGCACGTGGAGACGATGTTGCTTACGCATTAACGCGGACTGAGCTCAAGAAGCTCATGAAAGATGAGTTTTGTCCTCCTGATGAGATCCAACAACTCAAAACTGAGTTTTGGAACCTCAAACAGGTCGGAAGCGACAACATCGGCCTTACCGCTAGGTTCAAACAACTTAGTGTCCTTTGCCCTGGCCAAGTCGATTCTACCGACAAGGCCATTTCCAAGTACATCCGAGCCCTTCCTTCCTCCTTCTCCAACTATGTTGAGTCCGCTCAACCCAAAACCATCGAAGACACCTACCGTCTAGCAGCCAAGTTTTTAACCATAACGGTATCTTGGATGGAACCTATGAGACAAAGGGTTCTAACAAAACGGTTCACAAAGCCACGACCGAACCTAACACCAAAATGTCCAAACCATCACCCAAACCCAACACAAATGGTAAGAAGCGGAAGGCTTCAAACCGAAACTATGCAGCGACTACTCCACAAAACCCGCCACAACAACAACTCGCCATAACCAAAAACCCCGAACCGGGCAAGCGAGCTTACACGGTGTTGCTCATCCCAAAAATGTACAAGAATATCTTGAAGTGAAAATTGTACATGCTGAGAAGATAGTTGCTTACAAGAAGAAGGGAAAAAGTGATAAGGAGGCTCAAGAAATTATGTCTGTAGAGTTTACAAAAGTAAACAGACTTGAAAACTATGCTAAGGAGGTCAGTAAAAAGGCATCTCATGAACCAATTAGCAACGCTGGTCTTAGAAAGGATCTTAGGGAAGACTATCTGGACTACATCATGAAGAATAAGCCCTACAGAGCTTCAAAAGCTCAGTTCACTGGATGGCTCTAATGGAAGAAATAGCCAAAATAGAGCTAATGAAACTGAATCCTAATTCAAGCCCACTCTTCCCAACTAAGCAGCAGGTAGAAAACTTGTTGACATGAAAGCTGAAGATTTAACCATGATGAAGGAACAGATGGTTGTAGCCAAATATGGCACCATGAGATCAATGGCTAAATGGGATAAGCCAACAATCAGGGCTACTTACAATCAGCTAGAAGCATTAAGAGCCAAAGATCCCTTAGTCCCAAAAAAGCCAAACTATGATGACTTACCTATCATATCAAAGGCCACCAAATCTAAACTTCCATCTTCAATTCAAGTCTCTTCAGTGGTGAGAAGCCACTTCAAAAGATAAAAAGACATGTCTGCAGAGGATGAACAAATATTTGAAGAAGATATCTTGAAGGAAGCCATAAAAAACATGATTGATTATGAACTTCCGAATTCAAATCAGGCTGATCCTTTAGGTAAAGTCAAGGGAATGCAAATCCCTTCAAATCTTCCAATAACATCACTCCTAGAAAACCCCATTGCTTCAAAATTCCAAAGTGGTCTGATGTTAAAACCAGCCATGAATCGACTCTAATTAGAGCTAGTAGGGAAGTGCAAAGTATTACAATGAACAACATCATGAGCTTCAACATTGAAGATATGAAAGACCTACTGAGTCTTCCATTTGAAAAGGATGTTGATGATTCACTATCCAAAAGATTTGAGAAAAGCTTCAAAGCTCAAATCAAGGGTAAGTTGAAGAAGAGAAATAAAGATTGATCCAATAAACATCTGTTATGGCATCATCTGTTCCAGGGGGAGATTGTTGGACCTACAAAATAACATATGATATTCAATAGCCATAACATAATCCACTGATCAAGAAATAAGCAATAAATTAAACCAAGCTGTCCCCAAAGATAGTGAATCTTGAACACCTATTCTGAACATCTGTTCAAGAGCATGTTTAACATCTGCTAAAGACTTGAAATCGCTGTACAAGGGTATAATGACTATTGAAGGCTAGCATCTACTGTGAAGAGCAAAGCCCTGATTAAGCAAAGGTCGGATGGAGAAGACCAAACATCTGTTAGGCCAAACATATTTTTGGACAACTGCATCAGTGTTTAGCGCACACAGTGTTTATTCAATGTAACAGTACTTTGTTTCAATAGTGTTTAGAGTAGCCTAGAACAATGGATAAGATTGCTCAATATTTTGCGAACATCTGAGAACTTTTCTGTTAGGAATGTTAGATGTCATTATTAGGGTGACGTCAACTGATCTCACAGCAGAGCTTTCGTACTTGTGTATAAATAGATCACTCCAGTCAGTGATTTATTTATCACACACATTTTCTCTTGTACTAACTGACATGTTTAGTGTGATCGGCTGAGGGGAGTTTGTAAAATCAATCGATTGTAAATCTTTCGAATCATTAATATTCATTGATAATGGCTCTCGGTTTGTGAATATTATTGTGATAATCGATACTTGTTTGCAAACAAAGAAACTCAGATCTTAACAAAACACACCTAAACTTTAAACTTATGTATGTGCTTCAAGTTGTTATGTTTAATTGCATTATGTTGTACTTTTCATTCCAAGACAATGTATTTCCCTTTAGTATGAAATGAAACTAGTTGTTTAAATCTATTGTCATAATTAGTTGTTATGATGTCTCGAACAATCATATTTCATCTCACTTCGATGTTTCCACCATCGGTTGGGGTGTGACATTGTCTTTGTGAAGTAGCAAAAATAACTACACTAGAACCACCTTATTGGGATGAAATTATAAAGGTATATCAAGAACCAGATCGTTTTTAACAAAGTATTTAGTTGGTTGATGTGTGATAACATATATATATATAATATATATATAATATACCTAAATTCGGACCAAGCTTTAAAATATGCACTCACTAAACTACACACGAACGACAAGTGTACCGGTAATGCAATAGTATAGAAAGTAAGACCAAGTATCAAACCTAGGGACTCTATCTAGCAAACCTTAATACTTAACCTCTACCGAATTACTATCCTAAAACTGATTTAGTTTATTATGTTTGTAAAAAACTAATTGATTAACCTAATTAAAACTCATGAGAACTAACATAACTAAAACTCAGACCTATACGACTAGCAAGTCAAGGTTTAACCATTGAGAATGAACAACCATCTAGGTAGTGAATCCCTAATGACATGCAATGACTTCTAATCTGACATTTTACCAAGTTTTGATTCTATACAGGCATCCTATCGTTAATGAGAATGGATCCTATAGTGATTAGACAACTAAGAATGTGATCCACACTCACAAAAGCAAAAAAAACGACCTATGAAGTGCAAATAAGATGCTTAAATGAAGTGCTAAGATGGAAACATGTTTCCGTGGAAATCCTGAATCCACAACTATCCAAATTGAAATAGAAAAACTCGAGCAAGCTTATATCATGAAGCTAGTTCTACATTGATAAAATGAAAACCAACAATCACTGGACGTGAATAAACAGAAGAACCCATGCTAACGAGTGTTCAGAACAATCAAACAACGCACAAATTAACTTAGCAATCCTAAATCACCACTCAAATCGTTAAGATTGGATGCACATTTTAATTCACCTGATTTTAATTGATTAACTAACTTATATTATTTCTAATGATAAGCTCTAAGTATTAATACAATCAAATTCAGTAGCAAACAACATGTCCATTCAAAGATTTAACAAAAGAAAATCAAAAGTTTGAACAGGTTGCTATATCTTCAAAGCTTCAAACTTTATGATTATTGATGTATTGCAAAATACATCTTGTTTCCTTCTATACTTTGTATAATTTTCGTTATGTTTGTGTTTTTTTACATAGGAATTTTGCGTTGTAGTCGGTTGTGATTTGCAGGGCTCCATGAGAGATTGGAAGCTAAAACGAGTAAAATGAGCCTAATAAAAGAAAATCGAGTCGTCAAACGAGTCGCGAGTAAGCAGTAACGAACGAAGAAATATGGGAAAACACCATGTCGCGGCGCACGACAGGGAAAGGAAGATCCCTCGCATGATGTGAGGGGCTTGGTTTGACCGTTTGACCTTTGATGGTCTCGCGCGATGCAAGAAGAAGAAGCAATACCCATCACGCGTCGTGATGGCCTTTATTTTGCAGAAGATTACGAGCTGGGTTTGGATTTGAGGTGCTATAACCAAAAACAACCCTAAACTTGTCATAACTCTATCTTGGATGAAAAGAATCCGAACTTGGGTGAATTTGTTGCTGTTAGAGACGAATTTTGGAGATCAAGAGCGAAAGGTTGAATCTTTCAAGCATTGGATTGACGATTACTCGGGATTTATCATCCGGTTCTTTGTTAATTCATTTTATTGATTCAAACCATGACCTGTTAACTTACCTTGTTGTTGTTTTTAACATGTTACTAGGCTAAAACTTTATACACTACCTAGGTTGTCGACGATTACCATGTTTTGACTTGTTTTCCTTACCGGTTTTGGAACGATGTGACATTACTGGTGATTCAATCATGTAAAGATTCCGAATAGTTTATCAATCAATGAAATATTATGTTTTATTTCCAAAATTGTATAATTATCATGAAAATTGCACATATTCAATTCCTGCACGATTTCACACTCTGAAACCACATCGGAAGTGAAATCGCAAACTGTTACGCAAATGTAATTAGTTTAACGCGACATACACTCTGGAACAATGAACAAGCTAAACATACCCTAAATATCCTTTACATCACTTAGAAATAAGTTTTGAAGAGTTCGGTATGGCAAAAACAAGTTTATTCAAGCTCAGGGACTATTTGTCTCATTTGCGAAAGTCTGCCGATTCTCGTATTTTTGAATACGAACAGTATTTAGACATCTAGAAATTTTTGTAATCAATAAAATATTGTATTTATTGATAAGAATACAAAAATATCAATCGTTGCGTAATTTCGTTTTCACATTCGTTAAAACGTTCGTCATAATTAAGCGAAAACCGCAATCGTACAACCGAACGAACCAACATCCACGACATTTCCGAGCATATTTGAAGTCTCATATGCTTTAACATCCTTATGAAGCCTAAAAATTAGGTTAACGGGTGTTAAAAGTGTCAAAACACGACAATACAAATCTAGGGGCCAAAACTGCCATTTTGGGGAACTTGCTGCCAGCTAAAGGGCTTACGACCGTAAACCTAAGCCCATACGGTCCGTAAGGACTATCCAGCATAGAAGCTTTGCGGTCAACAGCCTGCTCCTTCCTTGGCCTCCAAGCTTGCGAATTTGCCACCTTTTCTTCTCTTTGGGACAAGTGTTATGACACTAATCTGCCCTTGATAACTTATGGACACATAGCTTGTCACCAATGAGCTCAAAGTCACTATAAAAGAGCAAGAGTTCATGCCATTCAAAGTTGCTCATTTCTCTTCTTCTCTAATCTGCTCTAAATCAAAGTTGTCTTCTCTTGGGAGGCCTCCTACAGATCATTCTTGCCATCCTAGAACACAAGTAAGTGTTCTTCCTTAGTCTTGTTTATTATTTTAGCTTATTTTGAGCTAAAAGTCAAACAGTTGACTTTCTGTTTGACTTTCAGTTATGACCATTTTTGTCAAGTAAAAGTTCAATTGAACTTTGCAACGTGACCATAATCAAGAAGGTTATAATCCCTTGCGATTATACCTACTGATTTCCACGTTTACTAGTCGAAGTGACGAGTCAAAGTTTCGGTCAAAAATGCTCAAAATGTGCATTTTACAACGGAACTATTTTCGGGTATCAAAACACTATGTTTTGATACCAAATCAGTTTTTGCAACTTAGTTAAACATGTTTTGACATGTCTAACTCATCACTTCTAGTTTAGTGCTTATTTAGGGTCGTAAGTCGAGCGGTCTTGACCACCGCTTTGACTTTCGAATCCGACCCATTTTTGTCATCTTAGGATCCGACCAAACACATAATTGGACCATAGTTGTATAAGGAATAACCTATTAGGTTATACCTTATGGTCACATCGTTTGGTTAGTGTTATGTTAAGTCGCTTGTTATGCCTTTAATAATGACCAAAACGCCCTTTTTGCGTATAAATCAATTTTAAGCATATGTAACCTAATGTTTTGATATATAAACTGATGTTATAACATTATTAAACATATTTTGGCATATATGACTTATCATAGGACATATCTAACCATCCAAACACATATTTGATCAAATGACCCGTTAAAGTAGCATAAACTACCCTTAACGAGTCATAACGGGTCAAAAGCACTTAGGATTCAATTCAAATAAGAATGTTGAGTTTGTCAAACCATTTCAAATGAGTTCCAACACTCATTTAGTTTACAAAACCTCATTCTATCCGATCCTCCAATTAGAGTCCCGACACACTAACAAAGTTATCCGATTATAGGACACGCTTGAATCCTTGAACTCTCGAGCTTGATTTGATCATTGAAACGAAGGACACACTAGCAATCCCATGTGAGTACATAGCTCCCCTCTTTTATGTTTTGCAAATGTTTTGGGGTGACCATTTTCAAGTTTTCAAAACAAAGTCTATGGTTTATATAAAACACGACGATTTCAATAATGTGAACGAACTTGTTGGTGCATATCCATAACACGAATGACATTTATTAGCTTTGGCCAAGCCGACCAATAATAAGTGATGGTACCATAGGACTGACAATCCTGTTACTAGGCTATTCACTGAATTTAGTGGGTAGTTTAGGGAATGACAAAAACTGTATTTTTAAGAAACCCTTTGGTGGTTTGTTAGTCAATTTAAAGAGACCCTTTGGTGGTCTAGACGAGTCAACACAGGTTTGAATGTATTCACCAAAAGACAAAAAGTTTTCACAACTAAAACACGGATGATTGGTTTATAACAAGGACGATTGGTTTATAACACGAACGATTGGTTTATAACAAGGACGATTAGTTTATAACAAGGACGATTGGTTTTAAACAAACATGAAAGGAATGGTGTATAACACGGACGATTGGACGATTGGTTTATGGTAGGTGATTTAGATAACGAGAAAGGTGTAATATAATAAAAGCATGGTGGATACATCGTTGGTACTTCCTATATATAGGTGCTTTCATTGTATTGCATACCGTGGCCTTATCTGAATCACTTGGACAAATGTTTTCAAACAATGACATGCAACGATTTACACTTAAAGATATAAACCATATGAAATTTTCTTTTAAATCGATTTACTACTCGGTTTTACAAAAGAATGTTTTGGTCAAGATTCATGGCTACAATATTTTCACAAACTCTAACCAACTTGTTTTAGTTGGTTAATTATTATTGCAATATCAAACACTTTTGATACAAGTTTTCACTTAACGACTCTAGTAGTATGACGAGGTATGCAATACTTATTCAAAGCCATGAATTTGATACACTCATAAAACCTATGTACTCATCGGCTTTTATGCTGACTCTCTTTTTCACATATGTTTCAGGAGCTAATGTATGATGTTACGATGCTTGCTTCACGTAGGATTTGGACGCGGGCCTTAGTGACATAAAATCAAGAAAGATAATATAATTATGTTTTGTTTCTAATATTCTCAAATAATGTAAACACGTTAATAATTCGATAATGTAAACTTAAAGTACCATGTGTTGTTATAACAATCTATTACATGACTTCCCGATGTTTCCACCGTGGTTTGTTGTTTTTACGCGGTCGGGGTGTTACAGATTGGTATCAGAGCTCATGGTTATAGGGAATTAGGTTATTAGTAATGCTTTGACCTAGACTATAACCTTCCTAGGACCCTAACACGAGTTTACTTGCATTTAGATTTTAATACAATACCATCACCTATCCTTAGGTAATTACCAAAAACAATACAAAAGTCACAACTTTTTTCGAAAACTTTTTACAAGAAAACATTTATCCTTAGACGAGTCATTTTCGGCTTTAAGCCTTAAAAGTTTTTCAAAATCTCGTCAAAGTTTGGGCTTTAGTAATGTGAACACATGCAATCTGGAAGGGTGGATGTCTGTACCCCGAGTTTTTTGTCTAAGGCTAGCTAGAGTGTTCGTACAAATCCACTTAATCGGACCAATCACTTTTACCTGGGAACTCTTGGGGTGAGTGTCCACTTATAGGCTAAAGCATGTATTCGCGATACATTATAAATACCCATTACTCTGATTAGTCACCGTGTGTCGTTTGTTTGTTTAGATAAATAAACGGATGACCACAATCCTTATGTTTCGTCGATATTTTTAATAACTCTTCTATTTATCCAATGTCAATCTCACACATTTTCTCTCATGTTTCCTCTCTTTTAAAATGCCTCCTCACCGTAATGCAACTCAAGATGCCGAAATGGCAGCTATGATCGCTCAGCTAAATCAAGCGAACAACAATAACAATAACAACAACAATGCATTTGCACCGTGCAACTATAAACAATTCTGTTCGGCTAAACCACTCAAGTTCACTGGGTCTGAGGGAGCAACTGGGCTCCTTCAATGGTTTGAGAGTCTTGAAAGCACATTTTGATATGGTCAATGCCCAAACGAGCGAAAAGTTGAGTTTGCATCGAGTGTATTCCAGAAAAGAGCACTTACATGGTAGAATGGTGTGATGAGAGATAGGGGTGCCAATGTGGCATTGGCATAAAATTGGTAAGAGCTTCGAGCTCTAATGATGAGGGAATTTTGCCCACGTCATGAACAAGGGGAACTGGAAAATGAATTCACGATCTTAAACAAGATAGTGGAGATCATCGTGCCTACACTGACCGGCACGAAGAGTTGAGCTTGTTGTGTCCGACGATGGTGACGCCTTAGGATAAGGAAATTGAGAAATACATCGATGGCTTACCTGACCCCGTTCAAGATATTGTTACTGGTAGCAACCCTTACCACTATTCGACAAGCTATCAAACTAGCTGCTACCATGACTGAGTCTCAGGTAAAAAAGGGTAAACTCCATCGCAAGGGTGACAAGAAATCATTCGCCAAGACAACCCAAGGAAACAAAAGGAAAACAAAGCCGAACCTTCCAAGCGATCGAGGAAGCGTAAGGCTTCTCAAAACATTATTGTTGTTACACAACCCAACCCGAACACCCAGAATTAGCCAGCTCAAACCACCAAGCTCATCTACAGTGTCGTTAATGCACTACTTGTGGAAAACTCGGTCACGTAGCCAACATTTGTCGTTCAAACCTAAACCAAGCTGCACAGAACCCTGTTCAACCACAAGCCAACCCTGTTAGACCTCTATTTCTACCTGGTTCTTGCTACAACTGTGGCGAGATGGGTCACTATAGAAACAACTGCCCGAAATTGGTTAATGCTAATCCAACCAATGGACGTGCATTTAACATCAATGCCAACGAGGCTCGTGCTGATAACGAAGTGGTTAATGGTATGTTCCTTGTTAACAATTATCTTGCTTCCGTTCTTTTTTATTCGGGTGCCGACAAAAGCTTTGTATCCCTAGCATTTGAACCTTTGCTTTCAATGCCTAGAACTAAATTAGGAAAGCCCTTGACAGTCTAAATAGCTAGTGGCGAACCCCTTAAACTTGATTCTATCATTCGTGGTTGCCAATTGAACCTTAATAACCACCTTTTTTCCATTGACTTCACGCCAATGCAACTCGGGAGTTCTGAAATCATCGTAGGAATGGATTGGTTAAGCAAACAACATGCCGAAGTTATATGTTTCGACAAAATAGTTCGAATACCTCTTCCATCTGGCGAAATTCTAGAAATTCATGGAGAGAAACCCTCTAGTAGCATAAAACTCATGACTTGTACCCAACCCCAAAAATACCACGAAAGAGTTATGTCACCTTCTTGGCACATATTGTAGAGGAGAAAGGCAAGGGTAAAACAATTCAGACATCCACGTTGTTCAGGATTATCCTGAGGTGTTTCCCGAAGAGCTACCTGGTTTACCCCCAACATGTCAAGTTGAGTTTCGTATAGATCTCGTACCTGGTACTAACCCAATAGCCAAATCTCCTTATCGTCTTGCATCGTCTGAGATGCAAGAGTTATCGAAACAACTTCAAGAGTTATCAGACAAAGGATTCTTTTGTCCGAGCTATCACCTTGGGGCGTTCCTGTTCTATTCGTGAAAAAGAAGGATAGATCCTTCCGCATGTGTAGGATTACCATGAGCTCAACAAACTCACAACCAAAAATCGATATACCCTACCTCGTATTGATGATCTCTTTGATCAACTACAAGGTGCTACTTGTTTCTCCAAGATCGATCTGTGTTATGGGTATCATTAGCTTTGTGTACTCGAGGAAGATATTCCCAAGACTGCTTTCCACACTCGATATGGCCATCACGAGTTCACAGTCATGCCTTTTGGGTTGACAAATGCTCCTACCGTCTTCATGGACTTGATGAACTGGAACCTTATTTAGATAAGTTCATCATTGTTTTCATCGACGATATCCTCATTTATTCTAAGTCTGGAGCCGAACACGAACAACACCTCCGTTTAACGATGGAACTCCTAAATAAAGAATAACTATATGCTAAATACTCCAAATGCGAGTTTTGGCTAAAAGAAGTTCAATTCTTGGGACCATAGTCAATGCACAAGGTATACATGTGGATCCTTCCAAAATCATTGCGATTAAGGATTGGAACACACCTACTACTCCCACAGAAGTCCGCTCATTTCTTGGTCTTGCTAGATATTACCGACAATTCATCGCGCACTTTTCAAAGATCGCGGTTCCCCTCACTGCTTTGACTCAAAAGAATAAGCCTTTTGAGTGGGGACCCAAACAAGAGGAAGCTTTTCAAATACTAAAACAAAAACTCTGCAATGCTCCTATTCTATCTTTACCCGGTGGCAACGATGATTTTGTTGTCTATTGTGACACATTAAATTTAGGCCTTGGTTGTGTTCTCATGCAACGAGATACATTCATAGCCTACGCGTCAAGACAATTAAAATCCACGAGAAGAACTACACAACTCATGATCTTGAGTTAGGTGTTGTAGTTTTTGATCTCAAAATTTGGAGACATTACCTTTATGGAACAAAATGTGTGGTTTACGTATGGATTAATTCGATTATGAAGGTGTCACAATTTTTATGAAGCTTGCTAACTTGATTTATTTAGATATTTGTGAAAATGTGTTGGAATTAACCAACGGTGATTGTAAATTTTATTGACTACTACGAATGATTGACTATAATTAACGGAAACAAAACTGATGATTCAAACAATATTTGAGAAAAAGGGTTCACACCTGGTTTCAGTAATTGCTAACCTAGGGTTTCTACACGTTTTAGACTCAACTCAATTGCATAACGATTAACGGATTTAGTGTACCGTGACTTAGGTGCCAATAACTATCAACGTTCCGAGGAACGGACAAGAATGCACTTTGTAATCACAACAAGTAAAACCTAACCAAGACAACGCATAAATACACATAACCATTTCGTAAAGTCATAACTTTATAATCGTTCGACAATTTACGAATACGAAACAAATGTAAACAATTGTCAAAGGTTTCAAAAACAATACAATTTGTCACAAGGTTAAATCAAGAACAATTCGAAACCAAAATTAAACAACTACCTACACCGGGGTGAAACCAAGGTGATTAGCCGCTCATGGTGAACGGAACACGATCAACGATGATTGAGAACTTGATTCTTGACATCTTGGAGCTTTATAATGGAGGGAGATGATGGTTTGGATTGATAGTGATGTATGAAGGTGATCGGTGGGTGATGATGACTGATTAGGGTTTAGATTGGTGAGTTGATTCGGATGGATTAGAATGGTGGCCAATGATATTGGTGGATGATTGTGGCTCCAAGAAGGTGTTTCAAACTCCAAGAACTCGTAACTCCTCAAAATAGGTCAAAAACCATGTTTTAACCCATCCCTAACTCAACAAACTCAAAATTCACGATATCAGTTTTGGAGACCCGTCGCCGACGGGCTGTGCTTTTTGACTTTTCTCCCGACGCATTATCTTCCTGTCTACGGACAATCTCAGGCGACGGAGATAACCACAATGCGTCGCCGACGGCTTGATGCCCCGTCGGCGACGGGCTCTCTAAACTCGATTTTCTGATTTCTTCGTTTCTTGATTCCGGTTGATCCCATTCACGTTCCGGTGCTCCGTTTGGCTTCCAATTAGCTCCTTAAACTTCATTAGACCTACAAACACAATTCTAATTAAAAGTAGGCTA
Source organism: Scalesia atractyloides (assembly GCA_947069175.1). Taxonomy (NCBI): domain Eukaryota; kingdom Viridiplantae; phylum Streptophyta; class Magnoliopsida; order Asterales; family Asteraceae; genus Scalesia; species Scalesia atractyloides. The sequence continues at coordinate 41,877,438 of CAMTDV010000025.1, forward strand.
TTCGGAATTAAACCAAAACAAACGCCGGTTTACACCCACGCATCACATCCCCACACTTGTCTTTCGCTTGCCGTCAAGCAAATTTGTTTTTCACTTTCATCTGAGTCAGACAAGAAACACACTTCCCATCTTTGAGACGTAAGTTAAGGTCTAAGGTCATACCCGGTTTCAAAATATATACAATCTTCACATATTCATCGGTAAAATGCATACACATATACAAATGGTTATCCAAGATTAACTCACCTTTGAAACTCATAAATCATACATATCCCTAACAATGTTCGCTCCACTCGGTTTACAATTTGGCTAGTTTAATGATTTAGCCCTTTTAAAACTGATCACTGAAAACCGAATAGAACATGTACCCATATAGGCTTGCAACTCAATCATTCTCCACCACCTAACACGAACAACAAGCATAAGTCAAAAGGTCTTTCGAGGGTTGTAATAGGGCTAGGCGAAGGGTAGGATATAGGGTATTTGAAAGTGGCTAAGGTGATGAAAACTTGATTTTTTTTATTATTTCAAACAACTACACTCAACAACTAACTATACATATCAACTAAAAGCAACAACGACTTTCGCCTTTTATTCAATAACCAATACTCATCTTTTTGTATTTTTCTCACAAGTTTCTATTCTTTTACGCAACATTTTCTGATTTTTTTTTATGATTCTATAATCGAATTTTCATCAAACGGGTTTAAACAGAAAGGTTTATGGATATGGATATGGATATGGGCTAAGTGGGTTGTCAAATGAAAGGGTTAGGCTCAAAGTTGGCGACTAGGGGATATGTTTCGGGTAAAGGATAGCTAAATGGTTTAAAGGAAAAAGGTTTACCTAATGCCTTAATCATCCTCATGCTTGTATTCGGTCTATGGTCTCAAATGTATCAAGAGATGCAAGTTCTACGATACAAGACTAGTGGTCCACTCAACCAAAGAAACATATATATCCATGATGTATATAAGTGTCTCAAAACCTCACATCTTAAGGGTATGAAATATGATATGCACAATTACAAGTTTCTTAGGTGAATTATTCCCAAATAACCACCCGCTAAATACCCTTCATGCTATAATCTTGAACTCGACCATGACCAAAGACCACATAGGTTGTGTCATCCCTTATCAACTTAGCTACTTGTGCTTTTTAGATTGCTTTAAACAAGGCCATTTTTGAAATTTTTTGGAATTTTCCCCCATCCCCACACTTGAGGTAAACATTGTCCTCAATGTGTAGTGTTTAAATGACCGGGTCAAAATCAAAAACTTTTTCTCCCCATCCCCACACTTGAGGTAAACATTGTCCTCAATGAGTAGAAATAGAGCCTTTAAAATGCACAAGGGATATGACACGACCAATTTTCCCAAAATTTTACCCCGGAGAAAATAAACTACAAATTACAATCCACTTATTGACTAACTAAAAATCAAAAGTAAAAAAGAAACATATGCACCTGATTTAGCTCATGCTTCGTGTGCTCTTCTTCTTCAATAAACTTGGCCGTCTCACAAACCTAGCATCCTACAATTCTTAACCCTTGTGTAGAAGCATGCTTCTCACAACCATCAAAATTTGTTAGTCATCTAGTTCTACCAATTTTATGAGATATTACCAAATCATACGTTAATTACTTTCGATTAATGTGGAAAATAGTTTACAACAAAGACAATCCTAACTCAGTTCATAGGAATCATGGTTGCATTTAGCTTATGCAACAAGCCCTTTTAAACCTTCCGTTAGCTCGAAAGGACGAGTAAGTCTCGTGAGGGTTATATAGGGTGTTCATTTAACTAAGAAAGAATAAAAACTATCGAATAAAGAGACTAAAAACAAAAATTACAACAACAACATAAAACATACCTCGCCAACCGCTGGTAACGCTCGTTTGGATCTTTAGGCGGGTACGGGTTATATGGGAACCCGGTGAGAGATGACATCACCTCTTTCCAATTGTCGAGTGGACCCAATTCCCCTTCAGATGGGGTGGCTGTATCGGGAAGAAACTTGGGCTCGGCATTTCGGGCCAGTGTGGAGATGGGTCGGAGGGTCCTTGAGGCATGGGAAGGTCCTCATAATTGTACCATGGTGTATGTCGCTGAAATGGCAACCCGGCCATCAAATCCTGCTGATGCCTCTCTTGATCATGCAGGATCATGGCGTTATTGATGGCTATTTGTTGACCTGTGCCAGTCGCCATCCAACGGCGATCCTCAAAAGCTTCTCGCTCCCTACGGAGACGATCTTGTTCCTCCTCCGATGCTCTTCTTTGAGCATTCTCTTGAGCCCTTTGTTGCTCCATCAAATCCCATTGGGATTGTTGTTGAGCTTGGAACAACCGATGTTCCTCCCAAAACTGCTCAGCCTTAGCCCTATGGGCAACCTCCTCATTCCAATGGTTTTGGTACTGTGTTTGGAAGCTTTGCTCCCATTGGTGCCTTTCCTCATGGTACCCGCGGTTCTCCCCAATGCCCACAGATACATTATCATAGATACTTTGGTCACCCCGATTGTAATTGCATTGGTCGGGTTTTCTTCGGGAGACCACAATCTGAGCCACCTCATTCGAGACCTCTTGGTGGGCTCTTGCGTATCTTTGACGGGGTCTCTTATCAACCCCCTGCTCCTCTTCTTCTTCTTCTTCTTCACCCATCTGTACATCCTCTTGGGCTTCTTGATCCACAAACTGAAAACTGTTGCCATGCTCATCCTTGACTGTGTACTGGTTCCCAAAAACCAAAACATGAAACTTCCAGTGGCGCTTCATTGATGCAAAAGAAATTTGATCAATTGGTTTATCTACCCATAGTGACTCTGGAGGCAACGCGTTTTGCTGCAAAATCATGGCACTGATTATCCTCACGTATGGGATCATCTTTCTGTTGCAAGCCTCTCTTGTATCCCATGTATTCATCATGACTATTGGCGCCACGACAGTTTTGGCGACCCGTATAACAGAGCATGCAACACCCGACAATCGGGAGCTTTCACCTTTCCGCGGTCTCCGAACCGCACCATCACGTTTTCCATTGAAATGCCTTGAAGAATCTTTCATTCCAAAGGCAGATCATTCCTTGATTCTCCCAAACCTCCTGATTTTACCAATACCACCGCCAACATTCCCAGCGGGTCAGCACCATTCATCTTGTTATCTAGAAACTGATCACTCGTGTAATGATCGTATGCGTCGACCCCCAATGAGTCAAATCGAGCTATTGGGTTCATATGTTCAAATGACATGATCATTTGGTTTTTTCCAATATGACCCACTAACTGCCACGTGTAGGCAGGCCCATCCTGATTAACAAATCTTAACGTTGACAACCACTCACATACAGCCGCTAAATAGACTCGTTGACAACCACTCACATACAACCCAGTTTCTCAAATATCTGAACAATCCCTATCGCTCTGAATTCCTCCACATTAACAGATCTTTCCGGTACAATTCGTTCCGGCACCGAGGTAGTAACATTCCCTACAACCATTTTCCATTTCCCCATTTTAGCTTCTAACTTTTTGTTGTTGAATCGTGAAAGAGGTTTCTTCTTCTCGTTGTTCCATGCCGATGCGGTACGACTATTCTTGAACTCTTCCCAAGCCCAATCTTGTCGATACAACCGTGCATCCCTTTCTTCGACCGCACTCAATTGTTCCCATTTTCGTTGAACATAACCCGAGCCAGACCCGGCTCCCGAGGATGAGCCTTCACCGGAAGTCTTACTCCTCTTCCTTCCAAACATGGCTACAATCACAAATAATGGAAACAAATAGCTAAACCCACTTCAAAAACTTCTCAAACCTTGAACATAGTCACAATATTGAACCAAAAATCAGATTTTAGATGTAAATTAGCTTGTTTAAACTTAAAAAGTCGCAAACTTTATCATTTAGTACTAATTCTTTCATGTTTCACTCTTAAATTATTAAAAGTTCCATGAGATTCAACATTATATGTATGTTCAATCATGTAAACAACAAGTGTAATCACGTCACTATGATTGTTGCATGCTCAAAACCCACCCAAATCAAAGATTCAATCTCAACTTCAAGCCATAACATCATCAATTGCAATAAACAACCTACTCTAAGCAAAAAGCTTAAAAATTTCAGAAGAAATCAACTAACCATATAATATTCATGCTTGAATTTAAGTAAAAACCATACCTTTGATGTTGTCTAAGCAAGAAGAACTATAAAAATAAGTGGAAAGCTTGAAGCTTGATGGACTTCTTCGAAAAACCCGAAAATTCAGTCCAGAAATCTTGCAACTAGCAAGAATTACTGAAAATAAAGTTGGGGGTTTTGCTCCTCTCGAAAAACTAAGCGAAATAGGCTCAAGAATCACTAGATTTGGTGGGGATTTGAGAGAGTTATGAGAGGTTGAAGATTAGGTTTCTTGGTTAAAGGATGAAGAAGATGAAGTTGAAAGAAGTTATGGTTATGATGAATGCAGGGATTTTGTGGTGATTGGGAGTTATGAATTAGATATGGGGTCTACCGGGTCGAATATGTGGTTTAAAAAGCTTTTGGGTCGAGTTTGGTTAACTAAGATTGGATAAAAACCCAAAATTTCACGTGAGACCAAAATCAGCGTCGGCTGACAAACCAAGGCCCGTCGCCCGATGGGCACTTGGTCTGTCGCCGACGTCCCCTAAAAATCCCACAAATTGGTGACACGTTAACCTCCTGTCTACGGACATTTTCACCCGACGGAACTTCTACGCAACCCGTCGGCGACGGCCTAGTGCCCCGTCGCCGACGCAACTCCTATTCCCAATTTTTTTTTACGAAAGTATGGACAAAAATATTAACTTTTTATAAAGGGAGACTATGCTAAAAAAATCCTAAAAATTATTAAAAATCTTTTTGTGTGACTTTTTCGGTTTTAAAACTCACGACCAACCTATCGTTTAACGATCCTACCACCCCCCCCCCCCAAATAGTCATGTATTGTCCCCAATACACATAAACAAGTTCAAAAACATACCTTATGTCCTCAAACTCATTCATAGCTTCCGGAACTTCACACATCTCAAGGAATTGTTAGATCGAAACAATAAGCATAACTATTTAAAACAATGCAACCAAACCAATGAAAAATATACAAAACTCTACAAAATTGTGTTATCGTCCTCTTTCAATCGACCTCATACACCGGAACGGTTGCCAAGAAGCTCACCACTTCCTTGCCATGTTCTACGCCTTCGTTACCATCAAGAAATGGCTTGAGTCTATGACCATTCACCGTTTGTCGCGACCCATCTTTTAGATCCTCGATCGTAACATCACCCAATTGTCCGACCCGGGTGATCACATATGGTCCTACCCATTTACTCCGGAGCTTCCCTGGGAAAAACTGGAGTTTAGAATTGTAAAGCCATACCTTTTGCCCCACCTTAAACTCTTTCTTCTTCACTTTGGCATCATGCGCTCTTTTTCCGTCCTTGTATTTGGACGCGCATTCATATGCCATCTTCCGTAGCTCCTCTAGCTCGCACAAATTGAGCCTCCTTTCCTTACCTGCATCATCATATTTAACATTAACCTCTTTAATTGCCCATAATGATCGATGCACCAATTCGACCGATAAATGACAATTTTTACCATAAACTAGTCGGTAAGGAGTTGTGCCAATGGGTGTCTTATGCGTCGTTCGGTAGGCCTATAAAGCATCGTTAAATTTAATTGACCAATCCTTACGCTCCGTCCGTACGGTCTTTTGCAAGATCTGTTAGATCTGCCGATTTGACACCTCCACTTGCCCGCTTGTTTGCAGGTGGTAAGGGGTAGCAATTCTATGGGAAACACCATACCGTTTTAATAGTTTGCCAAACCGAAAGTTTTTATAATGAGATCCTCCATCACTTATAATGACACGAGGAATCCCAGACCTTGAAAATGGGATTGGACAAAACTACAAACAACGGTATGGTCGTTCATCTTGGTAGCTATTGCTTCGACACATAGTCAATGGCCACCAAGATGTACAAGTTACCATAGGAATTGGGAAACGGGCCCATAAAGTCAATACCCCATACATCGAAAATATCAACAATGAGGATTGGCTGCATGAGCATCTCGTCCCTTTTTGAAATGCCCCTAACCTTTGGCAATCAACACAATTTTTAGCAAACTCAAATGCATCCTTAAATATAGTTTGCCAATAAAGACCACTATTCAACACTTTATGTCCCGTTATGTGACCACTAAAATGGCCACCACATGCAAATGAGTGCACATGTCTCAACACGCTAGGAATGTCTTCGTCGGCAACACAATTTCGGATTCTCTGATCCGCACACTCTCTCCACAAATCCGGTTCCTCTAACCGGTAATACTTGATTTGAGACAAAAATGTTGTCTCCTCCGTCGATCTCAATGTTCCGGTAAGTTACCTGTAGCAAGATAATTAACAATGTTAGCATACCATGGCAACTTAGATAAACTCAAAATATGCTCATCCGGGAATGACTCATTGATCTCTACAGATGTAGGATCCTCCTCAAAAATCACCCGGGACAAATGGTCGGCCACACATTCTCACTTCCCTTTTTGTCCCGGATCTCCAAGTCAAATTCCTGCAACAACAAAACCCAACGAATTAGTCAAGGCTTAGCATCCTTCTTTTCCATAAGATACCTTGGCACTATGATCCGAGTAGATGATCACTTTACTACCACAAATATAAGCTCTAAACTTATCCAATGCATATACCACCGCAAGTAGCTCTTTTTCGGTTGTCGTGTAATTTAATTGTGTGTCCGAAAGAGTCTTACTTGCGTAGTACACCGCAACGGGTTTCTTGTCAACCATTTGACCCAACACGGCCCCAGCCGCATAATCACTTGCGTCACACATAAATTCAAATGGAAGTGACCAATTTGGTGATTGTAAAATTGGGGCTTCAACTAACTTTTGCTTCAAAATGTTAAACGCTTCTTTACATTTTTCATTAAACTCAAATGGGACGTCTTTTAATAAAAGATTACATAAAGGTTTTGTAATATCACTAAATCCCTTAATAAACCTCCTCTAAAAACCCGCGTGTCCCAAAAATGACCTAACTCCTTTACACTCGTGGGGTAGGGTAAAGTAGAAATAACCTTAACTTTCGCCCGGTCTACCTCTATCCCACGACTTGACACCACGTGTCCCAAAACGTATCCCCTCTTGAACCATGAAATGGCTCTTCTTCTAACTTAAAACCAAGTTAACATCTTTTTAGTACTTTTTCAAGTTGGTCTAGACAAGTTTCAAAAGATGACCCAAAGATGGAGAAATCATCCATGAAGATCTCCAAAGACTCCCCCACCATATCCAAGAAGATACTCATCATGCACCTTTGAAAGGTGGCGGGGGCGTTACACAATCCAAACAGCATTCGCCTTAATGCGAATGTGCCGTATGGACACGTAAAGGTGGTCTTTTGTTGATCTTCCGGATGAATAGCAATTTGATTGTATCCGGAATATCCATCCAAGAAACAATAAAATTTTTGTCCGGCTAGTTTCTCCACAATTTGGTCAATGAATGGTAAGGGAAAATGATCTTTAGAAATAGCGTTATTCAACTTCCTATAATCTATACATATACGCCACCCGGTTACCGGCCGTTAGCCACCTCCTCACTTGCGTCATTTTTTGACGACTTGAATACCTGCCTTCTTGGGGACGGTTTGTGTAGGACTCACCCACTGGCTATCAGAGATGGGGTAAATGATGCCCGCATCGAGCCACTTCAATACCTCTTTCTTGACAACTTCCTGCATGTTTGGATTCAACCTCCTTTGTGCATCACGGGTGGGTGTGATGGTGTCATCAATGATGATCCTGTGCATCACTACTGAGGGTTTAATACCCTTCAAATCCGCAATGGTCCATACAATAGCCGCCCTATTTGTGACCAAAATCCCCATCAACTTCTGCTCTTGTTCCTCGGTCAAATTCGAAGCAATTATGACCGGAAGTGTGTTGCCCTCTCCAACATACGCGTACTTTAGATGTTTGGGCAACACCTTCAACTCAACTTCCGGAGGCTCTACTAACGACGGCTTCAACTTTGTATCAATAGTCTCCGGTAAGCTTTCCACTTGGTGCGTCCATGTCGGTTTTTCCTCTTTAACCGCAAGCACCTCCAAACTCTTCACCTCCACGTCTATGCTCTTGTTTGTCTCCACCTGTGACCTGTCAAACATAGAACACTCCTCCATTGTGTTCTCCTCATCCATGACTGTGTCGCAAAGAGGTATACACTGGTCAATAACATCTGCCATATAGCATTCGTCGTCAACTGAAGGATTAATCAGTACGAAAAAACATGTAACCTCAACCTACGATTTCCAAATGTTATGTCAACCATCCCCTTTTAACAATCAATTTGAGCATTCGTGGTTGCAAGGAACGGTCGACCCAATATCACCGTAGGTTGTTTGATTGGGTCCATGGCCCCATAATCAAGTACCAAAAAGTCCACCGGATAATAAAAGTCCTCAACTTTCACTATCACACTAGCGACAATCCCACGGGGTAATTTAGGAGTCAAGTCGGCTAACACCACGGTGGTATTTGCCGCTTGAAGGGGACCAAAGTCATATTGGTCATATAAACTACCCGGTAGGATGCTCACGCTAGCACCAAGATCAAGGAGCGCCCGGTTAATTTTAAAATCGCCCACTTGGACCGAGATAATGGGTGCGCCCGGATCTTGAAGCTTGGGAGGAAGTGCACCCCAAAGGATCGAACTCACATTTTTCGTCAAGTCTAATTTCTTTGGAAATTTATGAGTTTGTTTATGGTACATAATTCTTTTAGGTACTTAGCATAAGACGGAACTTGTTTGATTGCATCTACAAGAGGTAAATTGATTTTTACTTGTTTGAAAACTTCTAACAACTCTTCTTGTTGTGGACCTCTTTTGTTTACAATCTATTTAATGGGTCCCTTCAATGCTTCGGGATTAGGGGCGGTATTACCCCCACACTTTTTTCCTTAGCAATGGGGACGGATGTGGCCACAACGGGTGTTTTGACATCATTTTTAACAACTTCCTCATTTTGACTCGTTTGACCATCATCACTCTCTTCATCACTCACCTCTTCCACCACCCCTTCAACAAACTGAGATGGTGGAGTATCGACAACGTTATCAATGACTCGACCACTACGTAAAGAAATTTTATTGATTGGTACCTCACATGTGTTCTTTCCGGAAGAGCCTTGATGTTTTGGATTTACCGTGTTATCGTTTGGAAGCCATCCTCCGCTACCTCTCATTTGAGCCATCTCCTCTGCTAGTTGGCCCACTTACTTTGCTAATGCTTCATGTGATTTGTCTCGAATCTCATTCGGACTCTTGCATCATCGAAAGCATCGCATCCATTTTAGCATTCAAGTCACTACCACCCCCATTTTGATTTCCCGTACCAATTCCACCGCCACCTTGGTTGTTGTAATTCCGTTGGTACCCCCTTGATAATTACTATTGTCACGACATTTGTCAAACCCTCAATTTCCACTTGCGGAGTTTTACCGCGAGGCGTGTGAACAAACCAGAATCTGAAACACTAGTACGTCGAACGACTCTATATGATTTGATAATACGTTTTCCAAAATCATTTGTTGTAGATTTTATATTGTCTAAATTAGTTACCAATATTTAGCAGAAGCATTAGTTTTTAAAGTTTGAGCGGAAGCATAAATAAGTAGTGAAGCGGGCGCCAACACAAACGCCAAATCAAATGAAAAACCCCAAAACAATATTAATAAATAAGACTCGATAAAAGATGTCTTGTTCAATGCATGTGCGTGCACCTAGAGCTCCTAGCGTCCTGAGAAACATGTAAAGAAACAAGTGTCAACATTAAAGATGAGTGAGTTCACAGGTTTTCATAAATTCGTTTGTTCGGTTATAGTTTGTTCTCTCCGTTATCCCTAACCCGGGATAACGAATTGGTTCCATTATTCCAACTCGGAATAATAAGTTTGTTGCTTCCAATATTCCAAACCCGGAATATTAAGTTGTTGTTTCCATTATTCCAAACCCGGAATAATAAGTTGTTGTTTCCATTATCCTCAACCCGGGATAATACAGTTGATTCGTAATTAAGTTCAATGTTAACATATATAGGTAGCTAGCCTAAAGTTATGTCACGTAAGTGTTCGCGATCGAAGCTGACTGTTGTGCCTTCGTGTTGCCAGGCCTATCACTGACCATGGCGAAGTTAGACCGAATTATTCACCCGTTGACCATACCCGGTCGGCTAGCGCGACTAGCTCGGATGGGGCTTGTCGGGCCCAGTAGTACTACTTATAACTCCCCCGCTATTAAACCCAATACTAACGATCCGAGAGATTGACGAGGACTTAAGTGATAAAGCTGCTTAGTGACCATAACATTACATTAACATTAACTTAGTTACCGAATAGTTATGTGACGTTAAATTCGTATAACGTAAAGAGATTGAGTTTGAGAGTGTATACATGTTTCTCCCCCTGTTGTTTAAAAACCGGATAAAGTTAGGGGCCGTGAACTCACATTTTTTTGCTCGGTTAGTGTAGAAAGAAGTTGTAAAGGATGGGACCGCTAATTGCGTCCTAACAAACCAATTGATTTCAAGTCAGTGTGTGAACACACCGATACAAATTCTACACGTAATTTACGCACAAAGTGATACACACAAACAACATATCTAACACTCAAACATGCATGCAAGTATCCTCATGTGAACCAGTGATCAAACAACTTATCATAACATAAACCAATCCATGCCACAATTTGGTGCACACAATCACAAGTTATCAACTTTCAGCTTAACACTCATAATTCAGCTGTTTTCTAGGATTTTTATAAAATAGTTCCAACATTCCAAAAATTTCAATATTTTTACAGTAGGTGACATTTATACCATAGAAATTTATATAAATTTTCCAAGTCCTAAATCTTTACCAATTAACCATAAATATTAATATACTAGGCTGCAGTCAGATTTATCACTTTCTGACTGCAGTCCACAGAAGAATTTATTTAAAAATCACCGATTGTCCAATTAACAAAATTCCAGTTGGAGTTGCCCTGAAATTTCGATACCTAGTTGCTGTACAAAATTCATGACTCAACTCTCTACTGATTTTAAAATCCAACTCGATAAACAACTAACAAAATTTCAGGATTTTCACAGCTTTAGTTACTGAACTTATTTGGCCCTTTAAAAATATCAAACGACTTCAGAAAATTATGAATCCAGCCCATTAGATTCGTTATTCAAATCTCTACGTTCTAGACATCAAAAATCCATCTTTCGACAACTAATGACCAAGTTACAGCCAGATGAAGTTGGCTGTAACTATTACTCAGCAACTGTTTCAGCATATCATTATTATAGACTCGCATCAGCCGTTCATACGATTAACCTAGGCGATCAAGAACCGATTTCTAATCATAGATCAATACTAATAACATATCCATGCAAACCCTAGTTCATAACCCTAGTTTTTATAAACAAAACATACTTGCAAACTTATGATTTCCGAAAACAATCATGCATATAAACACAATAAATCAGCCGATTACATTCAACACATATAATCTGAAACAAACTAATCACTTCATTCAAGCATATATATCCGAACATGATCTCGTAATCAAAGATAACCCTAACCTTGAATAACTAGGTAAACAAGCCGAGATTTGTACAAGAATGATCCGGCTGTTCCAACAAGATCACGACCGAAACTGACAGGAACTGGAAGGAGAGGCTGCTCGTGATCACAGGGAGTGCAAGGAGGCTGTTTTGTGATCGAATAGAGGTGAACAATGGTTGATCTTGCGACTGAATGGAGGTGAACAATCGGCTGCTCGCGATCGGGAGATGATGATGGCGATGACTGCTGCTGCTGCGACCGAGAGGAAAGAAAAGAACAAGGCTGATCAGATTGATATGATGAAGGAAAGGGGCTGTTTGCGATCACAAGGGCGAGAACAAGGCTGCCGACGGCAGTTTTCTTTTAGGGTTTTGTGTTTTTTTTTGAATGAAACATGCATGGATGTGTGTATATATAGCGCAAAAGGGATGAGGGTTACGGTTAGGCTTGCGCTTGTGGCCGGGGACTTGGGTTGGTTTGGTTTGGGTTTTGATCTTGCGGTTTTGGGCTTGATCTTTGCGGCCGAATAGTTTTAGTTCAAGGTTTAGTTTTGATCTCGGTTTTGGTTTGCGGTTTGGGATGCACACGGCCGAGAATGGTTTGAGTTCTAAACTTGGTTAATTCCTAGAGTCACAAGGAATCAAAGTTGGTTCGTGTCGCGGTTCGGTTCGTGCACATATTTATTATATATACATATATCTTGTAACTAAAACAATTCATGTAATCACACATCACGTATTCATTAACTCGTACACGTTCATACACATAGCACGTAATTAGTTTGACAAGTATTACGTTTAAGTTATCCGAAAAAACCGGGATGTCACAACATTGGTACCCTTGGTTGTAATTACGTTGATAACCTCCTTAGTTACCCCCTTGATGGTTTTGGAAGGAAGATCTGCCTTGGTTACCCACATGAAAATTCGGGTTCATTTGGTTTTCGGCGTTCCCGTAATGAAAATTCGGGTGATTTCTCAAACCGGGATGGTAAGTGTTTGAGTTCATATCGTTATTCTTGCGATTGCCAAACACTTGATTCACTTCTTCAACGGCTTTCCCCATTTGACATTCACTGGTCCTATGGTCAAGTCCCCCACATCCGTCACAACCTGCGAATTGAACCGCATTCACATCCTTTTTCTTCATGCGTGCCAACTCCCATTCTAAAGTAACGATTTGATCTTTGGAACTAGAATCAAAATCGGGAAGTGACCGGGAGATAGGGTGCTTCTTAGCTCGGTCGGCCGACTCTTTGGCTTTTGATCTTTTCGCCATCCTCTCGAGGAATTCCCAATCTTCGTCCTCGTGATTGCTTAGTATCGTCCCATTGCTAGTCGACTCGAGATGGTTCCATGTCTCACCATCTAAACCCCGTACAAAGCATTTCACCAACTCCCACTTCTCAATTTGATGATGCGGACACTTTCGAATTAGTTCTTTGTACCTCATGAATGCTTCGTGTAATGGTTCACTCGAAAGTTGTTTAAAAGACCGGATTTCATCCCGATTATCATCTGTTTTGGACAATGAGTACTATTCATCCAAGAATGCTTGTTGCATCTTGACCCATGTACGAATACTATTGGTGGGCAGGGTCAAGAACCATTGCTTTGCCTTGTCTTTTAAAGAGAACTGAAATAATCGAAGGCGAATCTCATCTTGGGAAAAGTTCCCCCCCCCAATGGTACTACAAATTGCCGAAAATTCTTGTAATTGTGTACGGCTCATCATTTGATCACCCATTTAAATGCGGAAGAATGTTGATATAGTTGGGCTTGCAATCGAATACTAATCTTCCTCGAGGTGGTACGATTGGAGAATCATTCTCCGATATCATTGGTCGAAACCGACCATCAACCCCTTGTGGTGGACGTTGGTTGTTGCGATTGTCATTTCTTACCGGAACATCACCTCTTGGTTAACTAGTGGTCCACGATTTACTCGTCGGTGTTGTGGTTGATTAGCCATACCCACAAATGCGGGAATCCAAATATTGTTATTGTTTCAATTGTTGTTCGGATTCCTTTGGTTGTTGTTCCGAGGTTGGCGATTGTTTTGATAACCGACATCTTGGTTGTACCCACCATCGTACTCATTCCCATAACCGTTCCCGTCATCCCACTCTTCATTCCCATAGTTGATGTTGGCATTTTGATACCCCTCTTCACGATCGAAACCCCTACCATCGTAGAAGTGCCCATCATTATCATTCTCCCTGAAGCCATCATCCCTCTCATCTTCCGATTGCCATGTGTTAACGCTAAACCGATCCGGTGAACGATAACTTGGAACACTAAATCTAGCGTCATCTAGAATGTTGTTCCTTAACTCGTCGTAATTCAGTTCATACTGATTCGCGTCATTTGGGTCTACCCGTTCGAATTCGGTTGATTGAAATTTTGCTCAGGACCCAAGTTTTGGTTGCGGTTACGGTTGTTAAGGTTGGGTTGAGGGTTTTGGTTTTGTGGTTCGTTTTGTCTAAGTGGGTTGGCTGGTGGGCGGTTGTTGTTTCCCCCCGAGCGGTTGTTACGGTTTTGAGGGTTTTGTTGATCCATTGGAACGGTTCCAACAGATGGTGTAGATGGTGAGTTTTGGGCATTTTGGTTAGGGGCAAGTGTTGCCTCTAACCGGCTTGCTAAGTTTCTCCTTGCCAATCGCTCGATTTCCGGCTCGTATACTAACGGTGATGTTCACCAAGAATTCCGTGTACGCATGCACTACCTGTAATCTGCACAAGTAACACACCCCCGTAACATAAAAGCAAATAAAGTGAAAGAAACAAGCAATTAAACAGATAATCACAAAAATCAATAAATCCAAACGCAAAGCGCACTAACTCCCCCGCAACAGCGCCAAAATTTGATCGGAGTGTCGCGCCCCGGTCAAAATAATACTTATATGCCCAAATTACCCTTAACAATGCATTAGTGGTAGTAAGGGTCGATCCATGAAGAGTATGTAGTTTACGTATGGGTTAATTCGATTATGAAGGTGTCACAATTTTATGAAGCTTGCTAACTTCATTTATTTAGATATTTGAGAAAAGGTGTTGGAATTAACCAATCGGTGATTGTAAATTTTATTGACTACTACGAATGATTGACTATAATTAACGGAAATAAAACTGATGATTCAAGCAATATTTGAGAAAAAGGGTTCACACCCGGTTTCGGTAATTGCCAACCTAGGGTTTCTACACGTTTTAGACTCAACTCAATTGCATAACGATAAACGGATTTAGTGTACCGTGACTTAGGTGCCAATAACTATCAACGTTCTGAGGAACGGACAAGAATGCACTTTGTAATCACAACAAGTAAAACCTAACCAAGACAACGCATAAATACACATAACCATTTCGTAAAGTCATAACTTTATAATCGTTCGACAATTTACGAATACGAAACAAATGTAAACAATTGTTAAGGGTTTCAAAAATCAATACAATTTGTCACAAAGTTAAATCAAGAACAATTCGAAACCCTAAATTAAACAACTACTTACACCGAGGTGAAACCAAGGTGATTAGCCGCTCATGGTGAACGAACACGATCAACGATGATTGAGGACTTGATTCTTGACATCTTGGAGCTTTATAATGGAGGGAGATGATGGTTGGGATTGGTAGTAATGTATGAAGGTGATCGGTGGGTGATGATGACTGTGGCTTTATAATGGAGGGAGATTAGGGTTTGGATTGGTGGGTTGATTCGGATGGATTGGAATGGTGGCCAATGATATTGGTGGATGATTGTGGCTCCAAGAAGGTGTTTCAAACTCCAAGAACTCGTAACTCCTCAAAATAGGTCAAAAAACATGTTTCAACCCGTCCCTAACTCAACAAACTCAAAATTCGCGATATCAGTTTTGGAGACCCGTCGGCGACGGGCTGTGCTTTGTGACTTTTCTCCTGACGCATTATCTTCCTGTCTACGGGCAATTTCAGGCGACGGAGATAATCACAATGCATCGCCGACGGCTTGAGACCCCGTCGGCGACGGGCTCTCTAAACTCGATTTTCTGATTTCTTTGTTTCTTGCTTTGGTTGATCCCATTCGCGTTCCGGTGCTCCGTTTGGCTTCCAATTAGCTCCTTAAACTTCATTAGACCTGCAAACACAATTCTAATTAAAAGTAGGCTATTCGGAATTAAAAGTTACGTAAAAACATTAACTTAAACCAAAATAAACGCCGGTTTACACCCACGCATCACACATATTCAATCAAAAGGAGCTAAACATGAGACAACGACGCTGGGTCGAACTCTTAAACGACTACGATTTCGAATTCGCTACCATCCTGGTAAGCGAATGTCGTAGCTGATGTGCTTAGTCGTAAGGAACGTGTCAAGCTTCATTTATTCGAATTCAATCTGATATCCAGACACGTATCCTTCAAGCACAACGTACATGTGTGAACCAAAGATTGTTGAAAAATGATCTACCTCAAAATCTCAAACTTCAACTCGAAACGAAAGACAATGGATTACTCTATTATTTGAAGCTTTTGTGGGTTCCAAATCAAGATAATCTCTGCACCTTATTCATGAACAAAGCTCATAAGTCTCGTTATTCAATCCATCCTCGTGCAGACAAAATGTACAAGGATCTTCGTGCCCAGTATTGGTGGCCGGGTATGAAAACAGACATTGCCTTGTATGTATCTAAATGCCTAACTTGTCTTAAAGTCAAGGCTGAACATCCACGCCCGTCTGGTTTGCTTGAACAACCAGAAATACAGGTATAGAAATGGGAGAACATTGCGATGGATCTCATCACTAAACTACTGCGCACATCTAGAGGTCATAATGTTATTTGGGTAGGCATGGATCGTATAACAAAGTCAACACACTTTTTGCCAATTCATGAGGATCTATCCGCTGACAAACTTGCCAAAATCTATGTCGATGAGATTGTATCTCGTCATGGTGTTCCTTTGGACACCATATCTGACAGACATGCTCGATTCTCATCTCACTTTTGGAAGACCATGCAATCTGCCAGGGGAACCAAACTCAATCTGAGCACTTCTTATCATCCTCAAACTGATGGACAATCTGAAGTACAATTCAACACCGGATGATATGCTTAGAGCATGTGTGATCGACTTTGGAGGAAGTTGGGATTCGCATCTACCATTGATCGAATTCTCCTACAACAATAGTTATCATGCTAGCATCGACATGGCGCCTTTCGAAGCTCTATACGATTGAAAATGTCGTTCACCTGTCTATTGGAATGAGGTCGGTGAAGCTCAGCTTACTAGACCTGAACTCATTCACGACACAACAGTCAAAGTCAAGAAAATTCACGATAACCTTTTGACAGCTAAAAGCCGTCAAAAGAGTTATGCGGACAAGCAAAGCAAGCCCTTTGAATTCCAAGTTGGTGATCACGTCCTACTCAAGGTATCCCCTTGGAAAGGTGTGGTCAGATTTGGAAAGAAAGGAAACCTTGCACCATGATATGTTGGACCATTCAAGATCTTTGAGAGAATCAGAAAGGTGGCCTACCGACTTGAGCTACCTCCTGAACTTAGGAACGTTCACACAACATTCCACGTGTCCAATTTAAAAAAGTGTTTAGCCGACACAAATCTTCACATCCCCTCGACGAAATTCACGTTGATGACACTATGCACTTTGTCAAGAAACCTGTTGAGATATTTGACCGTGAAGTCAAGAAACTCAAGCGTAGATGAATACCAATAGTTAAAGTTTGCTGGGAATCCAAACATGGCCCAGAATTTACTTGGGAATGAGAGGACCAAATGAAAGCGAAATACCCACATGTCACACCCCAACCGATGGCGGAAACATCGGAGTGAGACGTAAACGAGATTGCAAGAGACTTCATAACGCTATTAGCGACAATATTTAAACAAAACCCATATTTCGTTCATTCAACGATAACATTGTCAATTACATCATTAAGTCAATTACAACAATTTAGAAATTTAAAGACGAGTACAACATAAGCATAACAACAAAATAATACAACATTTTAGCCTAACGTCTAAATGTGTATCTAGAGCATCATCACTACTCCAATTTCATGGCAAAATCTTCATCAACCTGTAACATGTTAAAAATACGAGTTCAATGCAAAAGCAAAGGTGAGTACACAAGTTTGGTGATACATAGCACAAGTATAAAAGTGTAACTCGAATCCACATGGTAATTGTAAGCAAAGTTCATACTAATCATGTAATACTAGATCAAACCCCGAGTTTCCACAAAAGTTTTAACGAGATCGAGCTTCCTTGCCACAAAAGTGACAAGACTAAAATGAGAATGAATATCTTAACATAACCTCGACGGGCGGCGTGCTACTCCTATAGCGCTATATATGATAAGTTGGGCTAGCAAAGTTAATGATCAAACATGTATAATCAAGCATGTATCTAGGCATAACAAGTATTCATGTATAAGGATTGAGCATGTAAAGTGTAACATTCGTCGAAAAACGGGTTTCCAAACCCGCTTCGTTTATCAATCAAATGCTCAGTTATAAGTTTCGTTGCGTATTTATGGTTTGTATTAATTTTAAACAATACATAATTAATAAATATATTAGAATTTAAAAACCATAATTCATAATTAATAATAAATCGTGAATAAAAAATAAAATGGAGATGCCGGGTTTCAAACCCGGGTCACCCACAAATCCAAACACACAACACACCGCTCCACCACATATTGTTTTTGTAATAAACACGGAAACAAATAGGTTTTATAATAAAACCGAAAAGTCAAATCTGCAATCAGCGCGCCCAGAACTCGCACTCACCGGAAAAACCGACGTTCCGCGATTTTGGCTACCTTTCCTTTGACTGAAACGCACAATTTAATCTCGACGCCAGTTATAACCGTTGCCGGCAGTCAATTTCGGCCGTAACCGCCGGAAAATCTCCAATCGCGAACCTTGACCCAATTCAAACCCAATTCAGTCTGTTTCCACTATAAATAACCACTTGAACACTCTGGTAATCCTTTCGCTCAGAACCACGATGTTTTCCGAAGCTTTATTCATCCAAAACACGTCGCCGGAGATATTCTGCATTCGCCGGACTTTCACCAGAAAACCGAGACTTACTTCAAATCGGTAAAATTCTCGACTCTTTTGTTTGTAATCCATTATTGGCATGTATTAACTTTAATCATTCAACCAGAATCTGTCCCAGACTACGCCGCCGGAAAAACCCACACTCATCGGAATATCACTGAAAATCCGAAGTCTCACTGTCGATCGGTATAATCATCTAAACCCTCTTGATATCTCTTGTTTAGTAACTTAATTGCACAACACAATGATCAAAACTGTTAATCAATTCACTCAGCCGGAAGTCACCAATCAGAGCCGACGACTCTTGCCGGAAATCTGAGAAAACATTCTGTTTCGGTACATTTATTCCGTAATCCTCTTTATCCATTTCATTCCAACCAATTATAAGTTTTGATGACCGATTTAAACAGAACAGTCGGACTTCACTGTTCTGTGTTTTTGTAAACGAAGAAGATGAAGTCGAGTATAGGTATAAATATAATTAAAACTGGATATTCGAACGGGTTAGACACACAGTCCAGCGGTGGACTGTGTGCACAAACAATACACACGTCCCGGGTTACGAATCGCACACGTACCGACTTTCAGAAATAAAACCAACATTTTTAAAACTTAATCAGATCAAGTCACAGAATGTTTATAAGAGTAATATAAACCATAAGTTAAACAGATTTGACACACAGCCCAACTGGTTGGGCTGTGCGCACTCGAACCGAAGGACCCGAGTTCGACTCGGGTCCCTGCAACCGGTTCGGCCATATAAATCATTTTTAATAAAAAACTAAATAAGTTTAAAATTAATTAGTATATAAATATAATTAAAACAGAGAATATTTCGGGTTAGACACGTAGCTCAGTTGGTAGAGCTGCGTGCACGCATACGAGAGGTCCCAGTTCGAACCTCACTCAGCGCATAGAAAACACAGTCTGACCGGTCAGACCCGGTCCAACGGTCAAAAGTCAATTTTTTTATTTTATTTATTTCTTTTTAGTTATTTATTTAATTAGAAAATTATTTAAAAATACTTAAAAATAAGATTATTAAGGTTAGAAAACTTCCTTAAACTCACAAAAATAATTCTAAAAATCCCATTTAAGAACACTAGTTAAAAATATTAATCTCAAACCAAAATTTATTTATTAAATCATTTTGTTATTATCTAGGTTAGTTCTTCCCTCGTCAATCGAATCATAAATTCGTGCGCCTTCATCATCATCAAAGAACGCACCCATTGTGAGTGAATCTCTATCAATTCCCCGTTTTAATCATGTTTTGGGGTATATCATGTGTCCTTTAATTCTTTATTATATTTAAACACTTGTGCATACATCATATCCGTGATCAAATGTGTATCAATTGTTGTGTGGATTATATGTAGTTTGGATTTATCATTTTCAGTGCACGCATTTCATTAGGCCCATCAGTTCCCGGTGGGAGACGGGTTGATCATCAGGTGCCAACTTTTGTTGACCCAAAATATCCCCCGTTTTACACATAATACAGGTGATCCAGCTGAGGCAAGAAACACATAGGAAGGCCTAGAAGAATAAACCAGTTTAGCTTTGGATTATTTACATAGTTTCATTTCCTTGTAATTGTATGAATTTTGATTTGGATATTTAAGTTGTAATTTGAATTTAATAAATATGAAACATTTTAGTAAACATCATGAGCTTTGGTGATAACCCAGTTATGCCCCGACTCTTATTTCGCTGCGGGTCGGGGTGTGACAGATTGGTATCAGAGCCATGACTATAGAGATATAGGATAGGTTATTAGACCCTTAGAGCCTATACTATAGTTGATTAAAATTTTAAATTGTTTATGCGTTACATACAAAATTCATGATGTTTATATGCTTTATGTTTATTTTTACACTCAATGTTATGCAAGCATGCTCACAAATACATATTATTATACAACGCTCATCATAAATCATATCCTCACAACATATCATATCCATGAGAGCACACACCTCACAATTCCATGATTTTTGCA
Source organism: Scalesia atractyloides (assembly GCA_947069175.1). Classification (NCBI taxonomy): domain Eukaryota; kingdom Viridiplantae; phylum Streptophyta; class Magnoliopsida; order Asterales; family Asteraceae; genus Scalesia; species Scalesia atractyloides. The sequence continues at coordinate 41,898,153 of CAMTDV010000025.1, forward strand.
ATGATTTTTGTATTTTCAAATCACATCAAAGTGAGTTCTCATGACGGGCATGTAGTAACTGGAAGGGTACGAGTTACCGGTAGTCGGAACGTCCTGTCTAGGCTTGGCATTCGTATAAATCCAAAATAAAGGACCAGTTTGCCTACCTGGGGACTAACGATGAGAGTACGAAGGACCTATTAGGCCAAAGAATGCTATACCAAACGTCGTGTGAGCTAACCCCACTTTGAGTTGTCATTGTGTCTACACCTGGACACCCTCCTACCATACATCTCGCAATCATATTTCACGGTTTTCATTCGGGTGATGCGAGTGTTAATCCGCCAACACCAATGTGAATCCTACCAAGCCCAATAGTCATGGGGGCCACATGACTACACAGGCGACGGTATGGGGGACATTGGAGGCCCAAACATGAGCAAACCCAAGACATCCTATGGATGTAGTTGCGTTATTGTTAGTTATGTTATTTTTATTCTTTTAACGACACATGACACCTAGAAACTTCTTAAACTCACAATCTTCCTATGTATGTTCCTGTAGATGTCGGCTAGGCAACTACGTGGAGGTAGAAAGTCAGGAAGATCCAATGAACGCTTGGCCACACAAATTGCTAAACAAATGGCTGCAGTGCTTCCTGACATCGTGATTCAAGTTCAACAAGCTCTCACCGCAAATCCCATCAACCCTCCCAATCAAGAAGACCAGAGCGTCGCCAACCCTCCCTCCAAAAAGTGCTCCTACAAACACTTCAAATCTTGCGATCCCCCAAAGTATGAAGGGACCGAAGGTGTTACTGCTCTCCTTCACTGGTTTGAAGAAATGGAGAACACTTTCCTCAATTGCGATTGTCCCGAGGATCGCAAGGTACGTTATGCAACTGGAAGACTGTTTGGGGTAGCCCTTACCTGGTGGAACACGGAAAAGGGTAAACGAGGAGTTGAAGATGCCATGGCCTTAACATGGGAAGAGTAAGGGAACTCATGACTAGACGCTTCTGTCCAAGAAGCGAAATCAAAAAGTTGGAAGATGAATTCCACGCGCTAAAACAAAAGGAAGGAGATCACACTTCCTATAACAAGAGATTTCTCGAGCTAAACCAGATGATCCCTAATCTGTTCACCCCCGTGTACCGCTTGGTTGAACATTACATTCGAGGTCTTCCCTCGAAAATTCAAGACTCAGTTTTAAGCACTTCGCCTGCAACACTTGAAGTCGCGATGGAGTTAGCTATAGGACTCACTAAAAATCGCATTCGAAACGGCAAGTTCAAAGATGAAAAGAAGAAAGCACCCATAGAGACCTCAACTACAAACCCCTCAGTCTCCTCCTTAAAGTTTGCTGGTAAGAGGAAACGAAACAGCAAGAATTTTGCTGTCACTCAAACCAACCCTCCTATCACTGCTGCACCAATCACCCAAATTGCTCCTTCGACTGCACCATTTAAAAAGCCATACACCGGCCCACACCCAAATGCAACCGTTGTCAGTACCATCACCCTCCCGAAACTCTTTGCCAACATTGTACCAGCTGTGGTCGTGCGGGTCACACCATTCAAACTTGTCGCACACTTCAACGAATGAACCGCAATCAACCCCCAACCCAAACCCACCATCAGATAGTGGGTCAAGCCCAACAACCCTTACTTCTACCATCTGCACAACACATAGCCCAATCCTACTACCAACCCAACTAACCCATGATGCAACCCATGCGAGCTTGTTACAACTGTGGGGACCCAAACCACTTCAGGAACACTTGTCCACGCTTGGTGAACATCATCCATGCCCAAGCTCAAGCGAACCCAGTAAACCAAGCTAACCAAGCTCCTCCACCTGCCAGAGGAAGAGCTTTCAACATCAATGCCAACCAAGCTAGGGCTGACAAAACATGGTTAACGGTACGTTTCTCATCAATGGTAGTTATGCATCCATGTTAATCGATACTGGCGCGGATAAGAGTTTTGTGTCCTTAGAATTCGAACCTATCCTCAACCAAACTCGTGATAATCTCATGGAATCTCTAATGGTGGAAGTTGCTGACGGAAAGCCCGTTTCATTAAATTCTATTATATGAAATTGTACCCTCACTCTAAACGATCACGATTTTCCAGTTAACCTCATTCCTATGAAGTTGGGAAGTTTCGATGTTATAATCGGTATGGACTGGCTCAGCCAGCATCACGCTGAAGTAGTGTGCCGCGAGAAGTTCATTCGCATTCCTCTTGCAGACGGTCAGACCCTACGTATTTTTGGAGAAACCCCTTCGAAAGGACTCAAACTAATGTCCTGCCTTCAAGCCCGAAGATATCTCTGCAAGAACTATGTCGCATTCCTAACTCACGTCGTCAAAAAGGGAAACAAGGAAAGGAAACTCAAAGATATCCCAGTTGTGAAAGAATTTCCACAAGTCTTTCCCGACGACATTTCAGGACTCCCTCCTGTGAGAGAAGTCGAGTTCCGCATCAATCTTGTACCTGGCGCTACACCAGTCGCAAAATCTCCTTATAGGTTAGCCCCATCCGAAATGCAAGAGCTGGCCAGTCAACTGCAAGAGCTGACTGACAAAGGATTTATACGTCCTAGCTCCTCGCCTTGGGGTGCACCTGTTCTCTTTGTGAAAAAGAAAGATGGAACGTTTCGCATGTGCATTGATTATAGAGAACTCAACAAGTTAACGGTTAAAAATCGCTATCCACTACCTCGTATCAATGACCTCCTAGACCAACTTCAAGGCGCCACCTGCTTTTCAAAAATCGACCTTCGTTCTGGTTATCATCAGCTCAGAGTACATGAAGAAGATATCCCAAAGACCGCCTTTCGGACTCGTTATGGTCATTACGAATTCATGGTCATGCCATTCGGTTTAACCAACGCCCCCGCTATATTCATGGATCTAATGAATAGGGTATGCAAACCCTACCTCGACCGTTTCGTCATAGTCTTCATCGATGATATTCTTATCTACTCCAAGTCTAAATCCGATCATGAGCGACACCTTCGACTCATCCTTACACTCTTAAGGACTGAAAAGCTCTACGCTAAGTTCTCAAAATGTGAATTATGGTTAGGAGAAGTACAATTCCTTGGACATGTCATCAATGACAAGGGAATTCATGTTGATCCTTCAAAATCAAGGCAGTGCAGAATGGCAAGCGCCACGTACCCCTACCAAAGTAAGGTCATTTCTTGGTTTGGCTGGTTACTATCGCCGCTTCATTGCAAATTTTTCCCGTATTGCTGTACCACTCACGGCTTTGACTCATAAAGGAAAACCCTTCATATGGGGACCTAAACAAGAAGAGCCTTCCAAACTCTAAAGCAAAAACTTTGTGACGCACCTATCCTCACACTCCCTGAAGGTTGCGATGACTTTGTAGTATATTGCAACGCACCAGGGCAAGGGCTAGGCTGTGTATTAATGCAAAGAGGAAAAGTGATAGCCTATGCTTCTAGGCAACTCAAAGTTCATGAGAAGAATTACACCACCCACGACCTGGAACTTGGAGCCGTTGTGTTCGCTCTCAAGATATGGAGACATTACCTCTATGGTACCAAGTGTGAAATATACACTGACCACAAAAGTCTCCAACATATCTTCAACCAAAAGGAGTTGAATATGAGGCAACGAAGATGGGTCGAACTTCTTAACGACTACGACTGTGAAATTCGGTATCATCCTGGCAAGGCAAAGTGGTGGCTGATGCACTCAGTCGAAAAGGTTATGCGAACTCCATACGTCTTCTCTGTTCGCAAATCATAACCGACATCAAAGATCGAATCCGAGCAGCTCAACATGTTTCTGTGACAGAAAATGACGTACGTGATGAGCTGTCATGTGGAGCTGAACTCAAAATCGAAACCAAATCCGACGGTATTCTATACTATTTAAATCGCATATGGATTCCTGATCGCGATAACCTTCGTGATTTCCTCATGAATGAGGCGCACAAAACACGATACTCGGTACACCCAGGAGCCGACAAGATGTATCAAGACCTACGATACCCTACTGGTGGCCTGGCATGAAAAAGGATATCGTTGTTTTTGTTTCCAAGTGCCTTACCTGTTCCAAAGTAAAAGCTGAACATCAAAGACCTTCAGGACTCCTAGTCCAACCTGAAATACCTGTATGGAAGTGGGAAAACATAACCATGGACTTCATTACCGGGTTACCTCGCACCTCCAGTGGGTATGACACCATATGGGTAATCATTGATCGTGTTACAAAATCAGCTCACTTCATACCGATTCGCGAGGACTTCAAGAACGAAAAGTTAGCTCGTATCTACATCAGCGAGATCGTAAGCCGTCATGGTGTACCTTTAAGCATCATTTCAGACCGTGATGGTCGTTTCACTTCACGAACATGGCGAGCCGTACAAACCGCCTTGGGTACACGATTAGACCTCAGTACCGCTTTTCATCCTCAAACTGATGGACAATCTGAACGCACCATCCAAACTCTTGAAGACAGTGCTTCGAGCATGTGTCATAGACTTCAAAGGGAATTGGGATGCTCATCTACCATTAGTTGAATTTTCGTACAACAATAGCTATCATTCAAGTATCGGCATGGCTCCTTTCACGCTTTATATGGTCGTAAGTGCCGATCTCCAATATGTTGGCACGAAATTGGGGAATCACAAATCACCGGTCTAGAGTTAATTCAAGAAACAACCGACAAGGTCATTCAAATTCAAAACAATCTTCTAGCGGCTCAAAGTCGTCAAAAGAGTTATGCAGACAAACGACGAAAGCCCTTGGAGTTTGACATTGGGGATCAAGTACTTTTAAAAGTATCACCGTGGAAGGGAGTGGTTCGTTTTGGCCAGAAGGGCAAGCTAGCACCACGCTACGTAGGACCTTTCAAGATACTCGAACGAGTAGGTCCTGTAGCATACAAGCTTGACCTACCAGAAGAGCTCAACAGAATTCATCCCACATTCCAAGTATCAAACTTGAAGAAGTGCCTTCGCCGATTAAAATCTCCATATTCCTCTAGAAGACATTCAGATCGATGAATCTATGCACTTCATTGAAAGACCAGTAGAAATCATGGACTTCGGAGAGAAGCGTTTAAGACGAAGTCGTATTCCAATTGTCAGGGTACGTTGGGAGTCGAAATGAGGACCTGAGTTTACTTGGGAACGTGAAGACTCAATGCGCGAAAAATACCCGCATCTTTTTCCTGCTACCACTACTTAAATTTCGGGACGAAATTTCTAAAAGTAGGGGATACTGTAACATTCGTCGAAAAACGGGTTTCCAAACCCGCTTCGTTTATCAATCAAATGCTCAGTTATAAGTTTCGTTCGTATTTATGGTTTGTATTAATTTTAAACAATACATAATTAATAAATATATTAGAATTTAAAAACCATAATTCATAATTAATAATAAATCGTGAATAAAAAATAAAATGGAGACGCCGGGTTTCGAACCCGGGTCACCCACAAATCCAAACACACAACACACCGCTCCGCCACACATTGTTTTTGTAATAAACACGGAAACAAATAGGTTTTATCATAAAACCGAAAAGTCAAATCTGCAATCAGCGCGCCCAGAACTCGCACTCACCGGAAAAACCGACGTTCCGCGATTTTGGCTACCTTTCCTTTGACTGAAACGCACAATTTAATCTCGACGCCAGTTATAACCGTTGCCGGCAGTCAATTTCGGTCGTAACCGCCGGAAAATCTCCAATCGCGAACCTTGACCCAATTCAAACCCAATTCAGCCTGTTTCCACTATAAATACCCACTTGAACACTCTGGTAATCCTTTCGCTCAGAACCACGATCGTTTCCGAAGCTTTATTCATCCCAAAACACGTCGCCGGAGATATTCTGCATTCGCCGGACTTTCACCGGAAAATCGAGACTTACTTCAAATCGGTAAAATTCTCGACTCTTTTGTTTGTAATCCGTTATTCGGCATGTATTAACTTTAATCATTCAACCAGAATCTGTCCCAGACTACGCCGCCGGAAAAACCCACACTCACCGGAATATCACTGAAAATCCGAAGTCTCACTGTCGATCGGTATAATCATCTAAACCCTCTTGATATCTCTTGTTTAGTAACTTAATTGCACAACACAATGATCAAAACTGTTAATCAATTCACTCAGCTGGAAGTCACCAATCAGAGTCGACGACTCTTGCCGGAAATCTGAGAAAACATTCTGTTTCGGTACATTTTATTCCGTAATCCTCTTTATCCTTTTCATCCAACCAATTATAAGTTTTGATGACCGATTTAAACAGAACAGTCGGACTTCACTATTCTGTGTTTTTGTAAACGAAGAAGATGAAGTGAGTATAGGTATAAATATAATTAAAACTGGATATTCGAACGGGTTAGACACACAGTCCAGCGGTGGACTGTGTGCACAAACAATACACACGTCCCGGGTTCGAATCGCACACGTACCGACTTTCAGAAATAAAACCAACATTTTAAAACTTAATCAGATCAGGTCACAGAATGTTTATAAGAGTAATATAAACCATAAGTTAAACAGATTTGACACACAGCCCAACTGGTTGGGCTGTGCGCACTCGAACCGAAGGACCCGAGTTCGACTCCGGGTCCCTGCAACCGGTTCGGCCATATAAATCATTTTTAATAAAAAACCAAATAAGTTTAAAATTAGTTAGTATATAAATATAATTAAAACAGAGAATATTACGGGTTAGACACGTAGCTCAGTTGGTAGAGCTGCGTGCACGCATACGAGAGGTCCGAGTTCGAACCTCACTCAGCGCATAGAAAACACAGTCTGACCGGTCAGACCCGGTCAACGGTCAACGGTCAAAAGTCAAATTTTTGTATTTTATTTATTTCTTTTTAGTTATTTATTTAATTAGAAAATTATTTAAAAATACTTAAAAATAAGATTATTAAGGTTAGAAAACTTCCTTAAACTCACAAAAATAATTCTAAAAATCCCATTTAAGAACACTAGTTAAAAATATTAATCTCAAACCAAAATTTATTTATTAAATCATTTTGTTATTATCTAGGTTAGTTCTTCCCTCGTCAATCGAATCATAAATTCGTGCGCCTTCATCATCATCAAAGAACGCACCCATTGTGAGTGAATCTCTATCAATTCCCCGTTTTAATCATGTTTTGGGGTGTATCATGTGTCGTTTAATTCTTTATTATATTTAAACACTTGTGCATACATCATATCCATGATCAAATGTTATCAATTGTTGTGTGGATTATATGTAGTTTGGATTTATCATTTTCAGTGCACGCATTTCATTAGGCCCATCAGTTCCCGTTGGGAGACGGGTTGAGCATCAGGTGCAAACTTTTGTTGACCCAAAATATCCCCCGTTTTACACATGATACAGGTGATCCAGCTGAGGCAAGAAACACATAGGAAGGCCCTAGAAGAACAAACCAGTTTAAGCTTTGGATTATTTACATAGTTTCATTTCCTTGTAATTGTATGAATTTTGATTTGGATATTTAAGTTGTAATTTGAATTTAATAAATATGAAACATTTTAGTAAACATCATGAGCTTTGGTATAACCCAGTTATGCCCCGACTATTATTCCGCTGCGGGTCGGGGTGTGACAGATTGGTATCAGAGCCATGACTATAGGGATATAGGATAGGTTATTAGACCCTTAGAGCCTATACTATAGTTGATTAAAATTTTAAATTTTTTATGCGTTACATACAAAATTCATGATGTTTATATGCTTTATGTTTATTTTTACACTCAATGTTATGCAAGCATGCTCACAAATACATATTATTATACAATGCTCATCATAAATCATATCCTCACAACATATCATATCCATGAGAGCACACACCTCACAATTCCCATGATTTTTGCAATGATTTTTGTATTTTCAAATCACATCAAAGTGAGTTCTCATGACGGGCATGTAGTAATTGGAAGGGTACGAGTACCGGTAGTCGGAACGTCCTGTCTAGGCTTGGCATTCGTATAAATCCAAAATAAAGGACCAGTTTGCCTACCTGGGGACTAACGATGAGAGTACGAAGGACCTATTAGGCCAAAGCATGCTATACCAAACGTCGTGTGAGCTAACCCCACTTTGAGTTGTCATTGTGTCTACACCTGGACACCCTCCTACCATACATCTCGCAATCATATTTCACGGTTTTCATTCGGGTGTTGCGAGTGTTAATCCGCCAACACCAATGTGAATCCTACCAAGCCCAATAGTCATGGGGGCCCACATGACTACACAGGCGACGGTATAGGGGGACATTGGAGGCCCAAACATGAGCAAACCCAAGACATCCTATGGATGTAGTTGCATTATTGTTAGTTATGTTATTTTTATTCTTTTAACGACACATGACACCTAGAAACTTCTTAAACTCACAATCTTCCTATGTATGTTCCTGTAGATGTCGGCTAGGCAACTACGTGGAGGTAGAAAGTCAGGAAGTTCCAATGAACGCTTGGCCACACAAATTGCTAAACAAATGGCTGCAGTGCTTCCTGAATCGTGATTCAAGTTCAACAAGCTCTCACCGCAAATCCCATCAACCCTCCCAATCAAGAAGACCAGAGCGTCGCCAACCCTCCCTCCAAAAAGTGCTCCTACAAACACTTCAAATCTTGCGATCCCCCAAAGTATGAAGGGACCGAAGGTGTTACTGCTCTCCTTCACTGGTTTGAAGAAATGGAGAACACTTTCCTCAATTGCGATTGTCCCGAGGATCGCAAGGTACGTTATGCAACTGGAAGATTGTTTGGGGTAGCCCTTACCTGGTGGAACACAGAAAAGGGTAAACGAGGAGTTGAAGATGCCATGGCCTTAACATGGGAAGAGTTAAGGGAACTCATGACTAGACGCTTCTGTCCAAGAAGCGAAATCAAAAAGTTGGAAGATGAATTCCACGCGCTAAAACAAAAGGAAGGAGATCACACTTCCTATAACAAGAGATTTCTCGAGCTAAACCAGATGATCCCTAATCTGTTCACCCCCGTGTACCGCTTGGTTGAACATTACATTCGAGGTCTTCCCTCGAAAATTCAAGACTCAGTTTTAAGCACTTCGCCTGCAACACTTGAAGCCGCGATGGAGTTAGCTACAGAACTCACTGAAAATCGCATTCGAAACGGCAAGTTCAAAGATGAAAAGAAGAAAGCACCCATAGAGACCTCAACTACAAACCCCTCAGTCTCCTCCTTAAAGTTTGCTGGTAAGAGGAAATGAAACAGCAAGAATTTTGCTGTCACTCAAACCAACCCTCCTATCACTGCTGCACCAATCACCCAAATTGCTCCTTCGACTGCACCATTTAAAAAGCCATACACTGGCCCATACCCAAAATGCAACCGTTGTCAGTACCATCACCCTCCCGAAACTCTTTGCCAACATTGCACCAGCTGTAGCCGTGCGGGTCACACCATTCAAACTTGTCGCACACTTCAACGAATGAACCGCAATCAACCCCCAACCCAAACCCACCATCAGATAGTGGGTCATAAAAATTAAAGTATTTTGAATGAAAATATTCACTAAGACATAGCACTTGTTCTTGACACTATGGTAACCCGAAAAGGGTTTATATGGTTTCATAGGTCCGAGACCTATTAGAATCATGAAAGGAACTATGTACTTTAGTGATAAACTTAATAACTTGATAGGTGATTACTTAGTCATTATTAAGGTTTCGGTTTTAGGATTATATTATAGTCCATAATATAAATATTTAGATCATGTAGGAGGTGGGAGGATGAACCATCCACTTTGGTACCTCTAAATATTCAAGTAAGTCAAGCATGGAGGTAGGATGATGAACATCCATTTAACCTCATTATATGATTCACCACTACACAAGTTGTCATAGACAACAAGGAGGGTCATGAATGAATAACATAAACAAGAATGCGAATGACAAGAATCGTAAAGTGTGTCACCATGATATCAAGTAGCCAAGTGAATACAACCCGGAGAGCACACAAGGACACATGTCAACGGCTTGTCGGGGTTGTGACACTTTAGAACTAGTAAACTACTTGAGATAATGATGAATATAATCAAGTGATATGTGGTCTCAAGGTTTAGGATAGCCAAGGCTAACCAAGGTGGACACACATGAACAAGTTTGAACTTGCACCACTTGGGAGCTTGAAGCTCTATGAAAACAAAATTATTGTGAGGTTTACACCTCTTGTTTGAATGTCTCAACCTTGTTTTTAAGCCTAACCAACCACAAGAAGTGTTGTAAGCATTAGGACATAGGTTTGAGATGAGATTAACTCAAGTTGGATGAACATAAAAAAGTTTTGAAAAGTTTTGATTTAAACAGAAAGTTCATGGACAATTTTGGGGCATTTCCAGGCCTGGATTTCCATGGAGAACCCTAGGAATTCAACCCAAAGTTTATCCAAGCAAGTACGAAGAGAAATGAGATGATTTCGTTGAGTAATGAGTAAGTTATGCTCACTTTTGCACAACATATACAATCTGCCCGAATTTTCTATTTTGAGAGTGTTCTTGAGCGGATTTTGGAGAGATTTAGGAGTTGTGAAAGTGGAAATATGTGGGAAATGCTTGGGTTTTATAGAGGGAAGATTAGGGTTAGTTAGGAGGGTGTTTAATGAGCTTTGGAGGTGATTGGAGGGTGCTGTAGGTGTGGGATTCGTGTAAAACGCGAGTTTTGAAAGTTTATGCCCGCCCAGACGTGGATGCGGACCGCATCCACTCCCCATGCGGTCCGCATTGGGGTCTGGTCCGGGTGAAAATCTCATTTTTGTTATTTGGTGGCTATGAGACGGGTTATGGTGCATTATAGGCCCTTTTTGATGTGACATAAGGTATTATAAGGTCTTGTAACATGTAATAATGTGTATGTATGTATAATGTGATCGAGATCGAGTATAAACACCGAGTATGATGCACATATAACGTATAATTGTCGCGTATTAACAAGTATGCCACGTATTCGAGTATGTGTATCAAGTGTATGTATTGTATGAATAAGTATAATGAATGTTATAACAATTATAATGATAAACATGTTTATTCCATTACGAATCAAGTCTCGATTACAACGTTTACCATGAAAAGATGAATATGAATACAAAGGTTTCCCAAAATAGAATTTCAACACTAGCTTGCCATAAGTAGAAATTATCGAAATGCGAGGAGTTACAGTCTCCTCTCCTCTAGGAAATTCCGTCCCGAAATTTAGGAAGATGCAACGAAGAGATGTGGATACTTAGTCTTCATATCACTTTCGAGTTCCCAAGTATACTCGGCGCCACGTTTTCCTTCCCATCGAACCTTGACGATAGGGATTCTACTGCGCCTTAGTAGCTTGACTCCTCGTCCATGATTTCGACCGATTTTTCCACAAAATGCAAAGTATCGTTGATTTGAAGATCTTCGAGTGAAACTTGAAGTCCTTCTTAGGCTAGACATTTCTTGAGATTTGAAACATGAAAAACGGGATGAACATTGTTGAGCGTTTGAGCTAGGTTCAGTGATATGCTACCTTGCCAATCCTTTCCAAGATCTTGAAAGGACACACGTAGCTAGTTTGCCTTTCTTACCAAAACGGACAACGTCTTTCCAAGGGGATACCTTGAGAAGTACATGATCACCCACAATAAATTCCAAGGGCTTGCGTATTTTGTCAGCATAGCTCTTTTGTCGGCTTCGTGCTTTGAGGATATTATCACGTATTTATAAGATCTTGCCCGTTGTCTCTTGTATTAGCTCGGGACCGGTGATTTGTACGTCTCCAATCTGGTGCCAACAAATAGGCGAACGGCACTTGCGACCATACAATGCTTCAAATGGAGCCATTTGAATACTAGCATGATAACTATTGTTGTATGAGAATTCAACCAAGGGTAAGTGTGAATCCCAATTGCCGCCAAAATCGATTACACATGACCGAAGCATATCCTCCAAGGTTTGGATAGTACGCTCGGTTTGACCATCAAACTGAGGATGAAAAGCGGTGCTAAGATTAAGCTGAGTGCCAAGGGCGGATTGAAAAGTTTGCCAAAGGCGAGAGGTGAAACAAGCATCCGATCGGAGATAATATCAAGGGAGTACCATGACGGCTAATGATTTCATCCGTGTAGATACGAGCCAATTTCTCGACTTTGTAATCTTCACGAATGACGAGGAAGTGCGCGGATTTGGTCAATCGGTCAATGTGACCCAAATGCTGTCATGACCAGACGAAGTACAAGGCAATTTCGTAATGAAATCCATGGCTATGATCTCCCATTTCCAGACAGGAATTTCTGGTTGTTCGAGCAAAGCAGAGGGACGTTGATGTTCTGCCTTGACTTTGGAACACGTAAGGCATTTGGATACGTAAAGAGCGATATCACGTTTCATCCCAGGCACCAGTAGGATGCACGCAAATCGTGGTACATCTTATAAGCTCCAGGATGGACGGAGTATCGGTATTTGTGGGCTTCATCCATCAAGTTGTCCGAAGATTGAGACGATCGGGAATCCAAATACGACCATGGTAGTAAAGGATACCATCAGGTTTAGCCTCGAGCGGGTTTCGACTCCAGAATTCAATTCACTATCGAGGTTACCCTCTTTAATACGGTAAATTGGCTTGTCGAATCAACTCGTTGAGTTTTCCCACGATATGGTAGCAACGAACACTCTTAACATGAGTCTTACGACTAAGTGCATCGGCCATGACATTCACTTTGTCAGGGTGGAAACGAATGTCATAGTCATAGTCATTTAACAATTCTACCCAACGACGTCGATGCATGTTGAGTTCTTTTTTATCAAAGATATGTTGGAGGCTCTTATGGTCGGTGAAGACCGTACACTTTGTACCATAAAGGTAGTGTCGCCAAATCTTTAATGCAAAAACAACTGCACCAAGTTCAAGGTCGTGAGTAGTAGAGTTTTTCTCATGTATTTTGAGTTGTCTCGACGCGTAAGCGATTACTTTGTCTCGTTGCATGAGTACGCAACCAAGACCCTGGTTAAAGGCATCGCAAAACACGACAAAATCGTCATTCCATCGGGGAGAGTGAGGATAGGAGCATTACAAAGCATGTCCTTGAGCGTTTGGAAAGATTCCTCTTGTTCGGGACCCCAAAAAAAAGGTTTATCTTTTTGAGTCAACGAAGTCAAAGGAACGTCAATCTTAGAGAAGTTCGAGATGAAACGGCGATAATACCCAGCTAGGCCAAGAAACGAATGAATTTCAGAGGGCGACTTAGGTGCAATCCAATTCTTCACCGCTTCTATCTTTGCAGGGTCAACATGAATACCGAGTTCATTAACGGTGTGACCTAAGAATTGAACTCTTTTAGCCAAAATTCACACTTGGAGAATTTGGCATAAAGAAGTTTGGTTTGCAATCGCTGGAGAATGAGACGCAAATGTCGTCCATGCTCTTCTTTCGTCTCGGATTAGATTAGGATATCGTCGATGAATACAATGACGAAATGATCGAGAAAAGGCTTACACACGCGGTTCATGAGATCCATAAACACTGCAGGTGCGTTGGTCAAACCAAAAGGCATGACCACGAACTCGTAGTGTCCGTAACGTGTGCAGAAAGCGGTTTTGGGTACATCTTCCTCGAAAACCCGAAGTTGATGGTAGCCAGAACGGAGATCATCTTTGAAAAGCACTTTGCGCCTTGTAATTGATCGAAGAGATCATCAATACGAGGAAGTAGGTATCAGTTCTTGACTGTAAGTTTATTGAGCTCACGATAGTCAATGCACATCCGAAAAGACCCATCTTTCTTCTTGACGAACAAAACGGGAGTGCCCCAAGTGGAAGTACTAGGGCGTATAAAGCCTTTATCAAGAAGCTCTTGAAGTTGGCTTGATAGCTCTTGCATCTCCGAGGGTGCTAAACGATAGGGAGCTTTCGCAACAGGAGTTGCGCCAGGGATAAGATCAATACGAAAATCGACAGCTCGAGGAGGCGGAGGACCAGGAAGATCCTCGGGAAAAACAAAAGGAAACTCACAAACGACAGGTTATCACTTATGCTCGGACCTTTGTCTTTCTTTTCCACAACATGGGTGAGAAAGGCAAAGTACTCCTTACGCAAGTACTTGTTCGCTTTGATGCATGACATAAGCTTGAGACCTTTAGAAGGTTTCTCGCCATAGACGCGTAGAGAATCACCTTGAGGAAGAGGGATGCGTATGAACTTTTCAAACAAACAAATTCGGCACGAACTCGCATAAGCCAATCCATGCCTACTATGATGTCGAAACTACCCATTTGCATGGGAATGAGGTTAATGGAGAACAAATGATCGTTAAGAATCAAAGAGCAACCAGAAAGAATGGAATCAACGGAGATGGTTTTACCATTTGCGACTTCGACAGCGAAAGGATTAGGCATTTTAGATCGTTCGCACTTAAGCAAGGGTTCAAATTCTAGCGACACAAAACTCCTATCAGCGCCAGTATCAAATAGACATGTAGCATAAATATGGTTCACAAGGAACTTACCAGTAATGACGTCGTTAGAGCTTTGAGCTTGAGCGGAGGTAAGCATGAAAGCTCGTCCTTTAGCAGTCTCAGACTGCTGTTGCTGCTGGTGCTGATGCTGCTGGTTGAGGAGAGGACAGACATTGGCGAGATGATTGGGATCTCCACACTTGTAACATGCTTGCACGGGAGCATTTTGTCGCTGCGGTTGAGTTTGGTTCAGGTTAGGGACAATGGCTTGGTTGCTTTGGGGTTGGTGACAATGGCTAGCGAAATGCCCCATCCGGTTATAGTTGGCGCATTTCCGACATGGGGTGGATGGGAGATGGTGGTAGGTGCAACGATCACACCTAGGCCAAGTGCGGTGTAGCTTCGTTTGGGTGGATTGTTGTTTTGGGTAGAGGAGATGGCATTTAAAGGTGTAGGGGTAGGCGGAGTGACGATCGCGTTTCTTTGAACAGAAGCCTTCCGCTTCTTGTTCTTGATGGGGTTCTTTTTGGCTTGAGGGGGAGGTGACTCGGTAGTGGTGGTGGTATTAGCGGTAGCTTGATGTGCATGCTTCGTAGGAACCTTGTCGTAGGCCCCTTGAAGGATTCAGTTGTGGTTAAGCTGGATGGTTATGCTATAGGCTTCTTCGAGGGTTCTAGGGTTTCGGCAGCTACGTGATTCATGATCACAGGCAAAAGCGAACGAATAAGCTTGGCTATCGCCTTGGGAACCGTATCCACCTGTCCAGGACAGACGATACTCAATTGTTTAAAGCGAGCGATTAGTCCCTCAGCGTCGCTCCCTTGCTGCGTGAGATTCCAAAATTTGTTTTCGAGTTTCTGGGTCTCGTGAGGAGGACATAACTGATCTCTCATGAGCTGCTTGAGCTCGTCCCAAGTGAGAGCGTGGGCTGCTTCGTTGCCACGCTTGTTGCGTTCCGTAGTCCACCACTCGAGGGCTCTCTGGCAAAAGACCCTGGTAGCGTTAAGGGTTCGAAGGTCATCATGGCACCTGCCTTAAAGGAAAGTAAGCTCCATCGCGTCAAACCAATTAATCATGGCGGCGACACCGCCCATGCCAGTGAATTCTGTCGGTTTACAAACCATGAAATGCTTGAAGTGGAAGGATGTTTTGGGGTTGTCGTTTTAGAGTCGACAGAGGATTTGGGTGCTTCGGTGTTAATGGTTTGAAGCTGGCTAACGATATCGGGTATCACACGAGCCATTTGATCGGCCATTTGCTCGGCGACAAGACCGATGAGTTCTTGCTTGGAGATGGAGTCTTCATTGTTGTTGTTGTTGTTGGAACCCTTGTTGGACCTCTTGGATTTCTTAGATGAGTTAGGAGAATTCATCTAGAGGTTCAACATAGAAAAGGGATGAGACTTGATCATAATATGGGGAAAAACAAGTTGTGCATGAATAAGCATGTATAAGGTTCAAGCATGGTTCACATAAAAGTTGCATGAGTTCATCAAGTATAGTTCACAAAGTTTGCATGAATTCATTAAGTATAACATGTATAATCACTTATGGATGCGAATAAGGAGTATAAATTTAGTTTGTTCACAAGGATTAGTATTATTTTTTATTGCGATAAACGTGCGAATGTGTAACGGTTCGAAATGAATAAGGTAACAAGTATAAAATCAGATAAAAATTGAGATAACATAAAAGATTGACTCAATAAAACATGAGATTGTTTCGGGCAGAGAAACGTCGACAATTCCAAAGTGACTCGAAGATCCTTTCTAATTAGAAAAACGTGCTTTGGCCTATAGGTAAAATACTCTCATCGAGAAGCGACTAACGGTATTTTACCCTTCCAGTTACAACATGTCTCTAATCGATTAGAAAATCGAAACTTTGGCGAGAGCGAAAATCAAGGAATGGGACTTAATCGACAAGGTGCGGGTTTCACCCTTAACTTGACGATTTTGTAACCTAGGTGTGCTTGTTTCTTACTAAACGAGGAGCATATTCCGACTTGTTTGTAAGATCCACTAGAGTATGATATGGAAGTTTCCATCAAGATGTGGATATCACTCCTAACTTGATGGTATAACTTTGTGAAAAATCGAATACGCGGAATGAGGGATTTCACCAAAAATTGTAAGTCATTGGACCTATTTGGTGCAAATCGCCTCGTTTGCATCATGAGTGTCTTCAAGTCTTCAAGTGTATTCAGTAAAATGTCTTAGGAAAGACATTGTATAAATTTTACACCAAAAGATAAGGAAGAAGCAATGAGGAAGAATAAAGTATTAAGCATGATATAAGAATGGTCAAAATGGACACTAAACTATAGACTAGGTCGAACATGGCAATTCTACCTAATTCCCTATAGTTATGGCTCTGATACCAATTTGTCACACCCCAACCGATGGCGGAAACATCGGAGTGAGACGTAAACGAGATTGCAAGAGACTTCATAACGCTATTAGCGACAATATTTAAACAAAACCCATATTTCGTTCATTCAACGATAACATTGTCAAATTACATCATTAAGTCAATTACAACAATTTAGAAATTTAAAGACGAGTACAACATAAGCATAACAACAAAATAATACAACATTTTAGCCTAACGTCTAAATGTGTATCTAGAGCATCATCACTACTCCAATTTCATGGTAAAATCTTCATCAACCTGTAACATGTTAAAAATACGAGTTCAATGCAAAAGCAAAGGCGAGTACACAAGTTTGGTGATACATAGCATAAGTATAAAAGTGTAACTCGAATCCACATGGTAATTGTAAGCAAAGTTCATACAATTCATGCAATACTAGATCAAACCCCGAGTTTCCACAAAAGTTTTAACGAGATCGAGCTTCCCTTGCCACAAAAGTGACAAGACTAAAATGAGAATGAATATCTTAACATAACCCCGACGGGCGGCGTGCTGCTCCTATAGCACTATATATGATAAGTTGGGCTAGCTAAGTTAATGATCAAGCATGTATAATCAAACATGTATCTAGGCAAAACAAGTATTCATGTATAAGGATTGAGCATGTAAAGCATGAGTTTGTGATATGTGTATTTTGATAAGTAAACATGTTACAACCCAAAAGTGATTAAAATGGTAAATGGGTCGATGTACTCACGGTTTTGCTAAGTGTTCCACTTAAGTAATTCCGGGAGCTTGTTGTGTTGATTAGAGTTTGGCACCTTTTCCTTCTACAAGAAGAACATAGGTATTAGTTAGGAGTGTAACGGTAGATTTGGAGTATTTGACCGAGATTACGGAAATAAAAATTAAAATATTTTGTATGAAAATATTCACTAAGACATAGCACTTGTTCTTGACACTATGGTAACCCGAAAAGGGGTTTGTATGGTTTCATAGGTCCGAGACCTATTAGAATCGCGACAAGGAACTATGTACTTTAGTGATAAACTTAATAACTTGATAGGTGATTACTTAGTCATTATTAAGGTTTCAGTTTTAGGATTATATTATAGTCCATAATATAAATATTAAGATCATGTAGGAGGTGGGAGGATGAACCATCCACTTTGGTACCTCTAAATATTCAAGTAAGTCAAGCATGGAGGTAGGATGATGAACATCCATTTAACCTCATTATATGATTCACCACTACACAAGTTGTCAGAGACAACAAGGAGGGTCATGAATGAATAACATAAACAAGAATGCGAATGACAAGAATCGTAAAGTGTGTCACCATGATATCAAGTAGCCAAGTGAATACAACCCGGAGAGCACACAAGGACACATGTCAACGGCTTCTCGGGGTTGTGACACTTTAGAACTAGTAAACTACTTGAGATAATGATGAATATAATCAAGTGATGTGTGGTCTCAAAGTTTAGGATAGCCAAGGCTAACCAAGGTGGAACCACATGAACAAGTTATGAACTTGCACCACTTGGGAGCTTGAAGCTCTATGAAAACAAAATTATTGTGAGGTTTACACCTCTTGTTTGAATGTCTCAACCTTGTTTTTAAGCCTAACCAACCACAAGAAGTGTTGTAAGCATTAGGACATAGGTTTGAGATGAGATTAACTCAAGTTGGATGAACATAAACAAGTTTTGAAAAGTTTTGATTTAAACAGAAAGTTTATGGACAATTTCAGGGCATTTCCAGTCCTGGATTCTCCATGGAGAACCCTAGGAATTCAACCTAAAGTTTATCCAAGCAAGTACGAAGAGAAATGAGATGATTTCGTTGAGTAATGAGTAAGTTATGCTCACTTTTGCACAAGGTATACAATCTGCCCGAATTTTCTATTTTGAGAGTGTTCTTGAGCGGATTTTGGAGAGATTTAGGAGTTGTGAAAGTGGAAAATGTGTGGGAAATGCTTGGGTTTTATAGAGGGAAGATTAGGGTTTGTTAGGAGGGTGTTTAATGAGCTTTGGAGGTGATTGTAGGGTGTTGTAGGTGTGGGATTCGTGTAAAACGCGAGTTTTGAAAGTTTCTGCCCGCCCAGACGTGGATGCAGACCGCATCCACTCCCCCATGCGGTCCGCATGGGGGTCTGGTCTGGATGAAAATCTCATTTTTGTTATTTGGTGGCTATGACACGGGTTATGGTGCATTATAGGCCCTTTTAATGTGAAATAAGGTATTATAAGGTCTTGTAACATGTAATAATGTGTATGTATGTATAATGTGATCAGATAGAGTATAAACACCGAGTATGATGCACGTATAACGTATAATTATCGCGTATTAACAAGTATGCCACGTATTCGAGTATGTGTATCAAGTGTATGTATTGTATGAATAAGTATAATGAATGTGTATAACAATTATAATGATAAACATGTTTATTCCATTACGAATCAATTCTCGATTACAACGTTTACAATGAAAAGATGAATACGAATACAAAGGTTTCCCAAAATAGAATTTCAACACTAGCTTGCCATAAGTAGAAAGTAACGAAACGCGAGGCGTTACACCACATCTATTTCCACAAGTTTCCTCTAATTAAATTTCAGGATGAAATTTCCTAAAGTAGGGGAGACTGTGACATTTGTGGTGATTCGATCGTGTAACGATTTTGAACAGTTTATCAATCATTGAAATATTATGTTTTATTTCTGAAAATTGTATAATTATCATGACAATTGCACATATTCAATTCTGCGCGATTTCAAACTCTGAAACCACATTTGGAAGTGAAATCGCAAACTATTACGCAAACTTAATCAGTTTAACGCGAGATACACTTTGGAACATTGACACAAGCTAAACATATCCTAAATATCCTTTACATAAATTAGAAATAAGTTTTGAAGGGTTAGGTATGGCAAAACAAGTTTATTCAAGCTCAGGGACTATTTGCGTCATTTGCGAAAATCTGCCGATTCTCGTACTTTTGAACACGAACACTACTTAGACATACAAAAATTTTGTAATCAATAAAATCTTGTATTTTATCGATAAGAATGCAAAATTTTTAATTGTTGCGCAATTTCGATCGTTTTCGCGTTCGTTAAAACGTTCGTCGTAGTTAATCGAAAAACACAATAGTACAACCAAACGAACCGACATCCATGACATTTCCAAGCATATTTCAAGTCTCCTATGCTTTCACATCCTTATTAAGCCTAAACATTAGGTTAACGGGTGTTAAAAGTGTCAAAACGCGACAAAACAAGTCTGGGGGCCAAAACTGCCATTTTGGGAAACTTGTTGCCAGCTAAGGGCTTACAGGACCGTAAGCCTAAGCCCATACAGTCCGTAAGGAACCTCCAGCACAACAGCTTTGCTGTCAACAGCCTGCTCCTTCCTTGGCCTCCAAGCTCGTGAATTTGCCACCTTTTCTTCTCCTTTGAACAAGTGTTATGACACTAATCTGCCCTTGATGACTCATGGACACATGGCTTGAATTGGTGAGCTCAAATTCACTATAAAAGGGCAAGAGTTCCTGCCATTCAAACTTGCTCATTTCTCTTCTTCTCTAATCTGCTCTAAATGGTGTTTGCTTCTCTTTGGAGGCTTCCTACTGAGCATTCTTGCCATCCTAGAACACAAGTAAGTGTTCTTCCATAGTCTTGTTTATTATTTTAACTTATTTTGAGCTAAAAGTCAAACAAATGACTTTCTGTTTGACTTTCGGTTCTGACCATTTATGGTTAGGTCAAATTTCAATTGAACTTTGCAACGTGATCGTTATCACGAAGGTTATAATCCCTTGCGATTATACCTACTGATTTCCATGTTTACTAGTCGAAGTGACGAGTCAAAGTTTCGGTCAAAAATGCGCAAAATGTGCATTTTATGACGGAACTATTTTCGGGTATCAAAACACTAAGTTTTGATACCAAATCAGTTTTTGCAACTGACTTAAACATGTTTTGACATGTCTAACTTGTCACTTCTAGTTTAGTGCTTATTTAGGGTCGTAAGTCGAGCGGTCTTGACCACCGCTTCGCCTTTCGAATCAGACCCGTTTGGTCGATCTTAGGATCTGACCAAACACATAACTGTGACCATAGTTGTATAGGGAATAACTACTGAGTTTATACCTTATGGTCACGTCATTTGGTTAGTGTTATGTTAAGTTTCTTGTTATGCCTTTAATAATGACCAAAACGCCCTTTTTGCGCATAAATCAATTTTAAGCATATGTAACCAATGTTTTGACATATAAACTGATGTTATAACATTATTAAACATATTTTGGAATATATGACTTATCATAGGACATATCTAACCATCCGAAAACATATTTACGCAAATGACTCGTTAAAGTAGCATAAACTACCTTAACAAGTCATAACGGGTCAAAAGCACTTAGGATTCATTTCAAATCAGAATGTTGAGTTTGTCAAACCATTTCATATGAGTTCCAACACTCATTTGGTTTACAAGACCTCATTCTATCAGATCCTCCGATTAAAGTCCGACACGCTAACATAGTTATCCGATTATAGGACACGCTTGAATCCTTGAACTCTCGAGCTTGATTTGATCATTGAAACAAAGGACACACTAGCAATCCTATGTGAGTATATAGCTCCCCTCCTTTATGTTTTGAAATGTTTTGGGGTGATTCATATGTGCTAAACAATTTTCAAGTTTTCAAAACAAAGTCTGTGGTCTATATAAAACACGACGATTTCAATAATGTGAACGAACTTGTTGCTGCATTATCCATAACACGAATGACATTTATTAGCTTTGGCCAAGCCGACCAGGAGTAAGTTATGGTACCATAGGACTAATAATACCGTTACTAGGCTATTCACTGGAATTTGGTGGGTAGTTTAGGGAACAACAGAAACTATATTTTTAACAAACCCTTTGGTGGTTTGTTAGTTGATTTAAAGAGACCCTTTTGTGGTCTAGACGAGTCAACACAGGTTTGAATGTATTCACCAAAACGACCAAAAGTGTTCACAATTAAAACACGGACGATTGGTTTATAACAAGGATGATTGGTTTATAACACGGACGATTGGTTTATAACAAGGACGATTGGTTTATAACGTTTATAACACGAATGAATGGTTTATAACACGGACGATTGGATGATTGGTTTATGGTAGGTGATTTAGATAACGAGACGGGTGTAATATAAAAAAAGCATGGTGGATACGTTGTTGGTACTTTCTATATATAAGTGTTTTTTTTTTGTATTGCATACCGTGGCCTTATCTGAATCACTTTGACAAATATTTTCAAACAATGACACGCAAAATTTTATATTTAAAGATATAAACCATACGAAATTTTCTTTTAAATCGATTTACTACTCGGTTTTACAAAATAAATGTTTTGGTCAATATTCATGGCTACAAGATTTCACAAACTCTAACCAACTTGTTTTAGTTGGTTAATTATTATTGCAATATCAAACACTTATGATACAAGGTTTTCACTTAACGACTCTAGTAGTCTGACGAGGTATTGCAATACTTATTCAAAGGCATGAATTTAACACACTCACAAAACCTATGTACTCGTCGGTTTTTATGTTGACTCTCTTTTTCACATATGTTTCAGGAGCTAATGTATGATGTTAGGATGCTTGCTTCACGTAGGATTTGGACGGGGGCCTTAGTGACATAAAATCAAGAAAGACAATATAATTATGTGTTGTTTCTAATATTCTCAAGACAATGAACACGTTAATAATTCGATAATGCGAACTTAAAGTACCATGTGTTGTTATAACAATCTATTACGTGACTCCCCGACGTTTCCGCCGCAGTTTGTTGTTTTTACGCGGTCGGGGTGTTACAAGCGTATATTGTGGTTTATAAATAAGTAAAGACTTGGTTTTTATGATCTGATGTATATGCGTATCTTAACTTGTTTAATTGCATGATTAATAACTTCTCATATTCCCTTGTCGAATGTCTTTCAGTTATAGGTTCATGTTAAATCAATTATTATGTGTTTTTTATTTGTTTATGGTTTGCTAGACATAGTGTCCATTTGAGTTATAATCGTGAATTGAGTAGGTCTAGATATTCAACTAGTCTTACTAACCATGAGGTGCGAGATTGACGGTTCGTCTAGGTTGTTAGATTGCTAGGGTTAGAGCCTTTGTGAGATGATCTCTCTAGTTACTCTATGTTTCTTGCTTATCGAGTCATGTCAGGATTCCATAGTTACCCTTGATTTTCGTGTTGTGAGGTAGATTTTCTTTTAGGGTACTTTATTATTAGATTTGGAAACCCGTGAGGGAATCCACTAAAGTAGGTAAATTAATAGCTTTTAGGGTTCTTTTAGGTTTCACCTTGAGAAGGGTCGAGGGTTCTTTAGATTATCTTTAAGTTTAGCATCTTAAGATCCCGGTTCTACATTAGTTCCTATTACGATAGAAAGCCCGTCAAACATGTGTAGGATTGTAACCTAGGTAGTGTCTTTTCTGAAGTAATCCAAAGTCATAATTCGTGTCAGTGTTCGCGTTAGCTAGTATTTTAATTAATTGCATTAGATTATTATAAAACCCACCTCAAAATATAAAAACAATTAAGTCGAGTCAGATTAGATAAGTAATTGAGTCTAGTTAACGTAATTAGTAGAGTCTCGTGGGTTCGATACTCGGACTTTTTAGGCTGTACTAAATTGACCGATTCACTTGCTAGTTGTGTGGTTTAGGGTTAGAGAGTCGTAGTTCATAAATCTGGAACTTAGAGTGTCTAGGTTAGGGTTGCTTTAGTTTGTTTTAATTAAATCACTTTGTGCACATCAAGTTTGGGCACCGTTGCCGGGGACTCTATGGCGATTGCGTTTATTAGCTTTGCTTTCACTAACTGAAAATCTATGCTATTTATTTTGTCATTTTGTGTGTCTAGTCCATTCTCACAGTCTTACATTTGCTTTGCGGTGAATGTCACGTCTTCGTCGCAGGGACTGCCATCGTCACATAATGTAGGAACGTCCATGATTAGCACGGGAACCTAAATTTGTTATCTATTGTCCGATTAGACGGAAACTAATGACAAGTTAACCAAATAACAAGAATTACTCGTTTAAATGTTGTTTTCATTGATCTAAAGTTCAATACATTCGAGAACCGGATCCGATAGAGCTTCGCCGTCTCTATGCCAAAATCTCTCCAACTCTTGCAAATGAAATCCCAAGGCACCTATATAGGGATGCAAGTTCGCTGGAAATGGACATAGGAAGGAGTAAGTTCGCTCGAACTTGGGGTCGAACTTGGGTTAAGTTCGCCCAAACTTGACTTAGTCAAGTTCGGCCGAACTTGCCTTCTCACATGCTTTCATGGGCGAACTTGGCCTAAACTTTACATAAATACGCCTTGTTTCTAACAGACTAAGTCCTATTCATTGAGACTCGATACATAATGACGTAAGCAATAGACATATGCACCAACAGACTCCCCCTTGGATGTTGCCACAGTCATTTTGACATATACAATCTTCTGAGTCTTCTGATCTTTATTTCTTGTGTAAAACTTTAACATCTTGATCTTTATATCTACTTTCTCTTTCTTTGAGCTTTGTCTTGATAAAACTTTTAATCAACATGCTCTCCCTAGCTTTAAGCTTTAGCCTTCAGACATCCCTTTGCTTTGGTCTCTAGACTTCAAACTCCCCCTAGCTTTGAGCTTTCTGAAATCTTTTGATAATGTTTTATCCAGCTCCCCCTCAAATTTTACTATCTATGTAAATAAATTCTGACATTCAAATAACATTTCAGATTCACTGTCTTGAAATTTTGTACCATCAACATTTCAAACCTTAATCTTCACTTCAGTCTTTTCAAAAAACGTTTTAATTGTTTGAAGTTCAATTTAATGACCTTGAATACATTTTACGTTTAAAACCTTCAACTTTCACATTTTTATCATTTGTGAAAATCCACTTAGTTGATCAAGTCCAAGTTAATGACCTTGATTAACCAAATATATCAACCAAGTCCTAATTAATGACCTCAGTTTGAAAAACCGTTATGAACAATATGATTTTAAAGTTTCAAATTAATGAACTTTTAAACAATTATCAGATATTCTTACCAGACTTCGAAGATCCGATCTCCAACATTGGTTCGTTGAAACTAACGTAGAAAAAATCTTTTTGTATTTTAGAAACTTTATGCTAAAACACACTGAAAATCTTTTTGATTTTTATCTTGAAAAGCAAGTAAAGTATTTACAAAACTTTTAACAAGTAAAGCAATTTAAAGAAAGTAAACTATGTACAAACATATTTACAGACATATTTTTTGTGAATTCGTGTCTAAGGATCATATCAGTTTGTTTGAGACATATCACCAGTACCGTTGACCTTTTGAGACTTTAAGAGTTAAACTCGTTTACCTAGATTGTCGATATAATTGTCCACTTAAACTTTATCACATTTCTCAACTGTTCCAAGATATGTGAAGTTAAGAATTTTGAAAACTTAACTTAACTGTGTTTCCCACTTCTTGAATATACTCCCGAATCCAGATTCCCTAGATTTCATCTTACAGGTGAATATAGCTTAATTGATATCTGTATCTGGGTTGTGCGAGGCCTTGAGAGCTCAGGTTAGTACTACCGTACAGACAAAGAGATGAAGGCTCGACTTTAAGGTGTGTTCCACTTAAGGAATCTTTTAAGCATTGCAAATGATTAGATCTTTTGATACTTTTTAAATTTTGCATGCTAATTTGGGGTTTTTAGCAAAAGCATTATAGAAGTTCTAGGCTATTGCTTCTGCAAAATCAGAAGAACTTGTATAATACCCCAGATATCAACTATCTATAAAGACCTCGTATCTCAGAATCAGGCAACCCTTCAATCGAAATTTCAGAGTACTTAGTCCATATATCCAAGATGTGTTAAACCACAAATTTAAGCAGTTGCTAAATTTAGTTTATATCCCGGAAACAATTTACTGAACGTTTAAAGTCTAACGACACATCCACAGTAAGACTTGTTTATCACTTATAAACTTTACAATTCTTTAGCATACTGTGATTAGTCCACTGATGTACTATAATTTCCTTTTTGACTGTAACATCCGTCAAAAAACGGATTTTACCAAACCCGCTCCGTTTATTAACCGAACAATCAGTTTAAAATTTCGTGGCGTATTTAATGCCCAAATTAATTTTAAACGATACATAATTAATTATTATATTGGAATATATAATTTGTTTTTGAAAAACTGTTAAAAATAAGAAAATAAAAATAAAATGTTGCTGCCGGGTTTCGAACCCGGGTCAGCCAGCGTTTCAGCAAACAACTTAACACACACACACACTCAACCACTGCGCCACTTGTATTCCTTGTTAATTAATGGAAACAATTAATACATATTATAATTCTCGAATTCAAAATCGGCGCGCCCAAATGCAGTCGTCGGAAATCCCGGCGATCTCGCGAGATTGGACGGTTACTTCAGTTATAACGTAAACCTTAAACACTGCATCGGTTATAACCGACGCCTGAACCCGCGACACAAGCTATAACCGCCGGAGAATTTCTAACCGACGAATCAAGTCGGAAATCGGACCAAATTCATCGATGACCTGCCTTATAAATACCCCCTCAAACCTCTGCAAGCTTTTTCGCTCAAAACCGCACCTTTACTCGACGTAATTCCACTCGCGAAAAGTTTGCACCTCGCCGGAAAACCAAGCCCTTCACTTCTGAGCCTTACTGAACCCCTGAGCTTATACCGAATCACCCACATCCTTTTCAAGCTTGCTGAAGACTCTCTGCCGCAAGACACACGACGCCGGAATCTTTTGCTGTCACCGGAGTTCTGCCGGAGAAACAGAGAAGTCCAGTCGGTATACCTTACGCTTAAATCTTTCATTCTTTTTATATATCTCACATGTAATTAACCACCAGACACTAACGAACATGATTAAAACTTCGAACCAGTCAGTCATCGTTTCTGGTTAAGACTGACGAAGAAGACGAAGTTTCGGTAACATATAAGTTTAATTTAAATCAAGAAATAACTCGGGTTAGACACACAGTCCAGTGGTGGACTGTGTGCACATTAAACACGCTTACGTCTCGAGTTCGAATCTTGTCCCACGCATGCTTGCCGTAATAAAAATGTCTTTTTTTTAACGAACCGGAATCACCGCTGATATATGTTAAGTTTAATAAAAACCGGAATAATAACCAAGATAGACACACAGTCCAGTGGTGGACTGTGTGCGCATTTAAAACACAGGTCACGAGTTCGAGTCCGGACTACCGCACCGGTCCGGACAATTATCAAACTTTTTATTTAAGTCAGAAATGAAAATACTTAGTTTGTATTTAAGTATAATAAAAATCAGTTTATTTAACAAGTTGGACACACAGTCCAGCGGTGGACTGTGTGTTAACTCAACCCACAGGTCCCGGGTTCGAGACCTCTGGAGCGCACCGAGTCACTGATTAAAATCTTTTTAGAAATAAGTTGATTTTCGGATTAATCTAATTAATATATAAATATAATTAAAAACAGAAATATTTGGGTTAGACACGTAGCTCAGTTGGTAGAGCTGCGTGCACGCGTACGGGAGGTCTCGGGTTCGAGCCTCACTCAGCGCACACAATAACACATACGAACCGGTCAACAGTCAAAGTCAAAGTCATCGGTCAACAACGGTCAAAAAAGTCAACTTTTT
This sequence comes from Scalesia atractyloides, assembly GCA_947069175.1. Lineage (NCBI taxonomy): Eukaryota > Viridiplantae > Streptophyta > Magnoliopsida > Asterales > Asteraceae > Scalesia > Scalesia atractyloides. The sequence goes on from CAMTDV010000025.1 coordinate 41,925,680, forward strand.
TTTATTATTTTTATTTATTTATTTTAATTAAAAATCAATTAAAAATACTTAAAAATAACATTTTTAAGGTTAGAAAATAGCCTTAAACTCACAAAAATACACCCAACAATCCTACTAAATGGATTAATAAAATCCGTTTACTTACCGAAACATATGCCATTATCTAGGTTAATTTCACTCGTGGTTAAAACCACTTCGCGTGCATTCAACATCATCAACCGAACGCACCCACTGTGAGTGAATCTTACAACTCCCCCTTTTTAATTACACGTTTTGGGGTGTGTCATGTGTCACAAAATAATTAACTCGTTTATTTAAACTTGTGCCATACCATATTGTGATCTAAACTTAGATTGTTTATATTGTTGTGGTTATGTATTTCATTTTGTCAACTTATATGAAAGTCATTCATTAAGCCCATCAGTTCCTCGTGGGAGACGAGTTGAGCACGCGTGCCTCAAAACAAATCCATTATTGTTCATGTGTGTATTATTGAGTTTATATTGTTTGCAGTTATGTATTTCATATTGTCAAGTTTATGCAATTCATTCATTAGGCCCATCAGTTCCTCGTGAGAACGAGTTGAGCAACGTGTGCCTCTAAACGATCCATTATTGTTCATGTGTGTATTGTTTAATATTAAATTGATTGATGAATAAGTTTACATCTATTTTTACTCATGTGTGGTTGTGCACTTTATTTTATAATCAATTAAATAAACTTGTTCAAATGTTTTCCATAGGATTCACTCGCCAACTTTTTGTTGATCCAAAAACCCTTTTTACACATGATACAGGTGAACAGGATGAAGAAGGAAAACATAGGAAATGCCTTAGAAGAAAACAATGAAGCCTAGATTGATATTTAGGACATGATGTACTATTGATTGTAATTTTCCATTAAAGTGTATTAATGAATATGAAACGTTAAAATAAATGTCATGAGCTTTGATGATAATCCAATCATGCCCCGATCACCTTTTCCGCTGCGGGTCGGGGTGTGACATTGACAACCAATTTCTTTTTGCTTTTTTCGATGTTTTTGTACTTTTTGAATTTTTTCAATGTTTTTGAATTTTCAACTTTTTCATATGTTTTTTATTTTTCTAAATATTCTTCCTCCCCCTAAAATCAAAAACATACTTTTTGGATTTTAGATTTAAAGAAATATTCTTTCTAAAAAATATAACAAACCAATGAGGATCACGAGAACTCGTCGTCCGATCCTTTTTTCATTTTCTGCATCATCACCTGACAACATAAACAAACCATTAAACTTTGTTAACCTCAACTTGTAGAAACCACTTGTAAGAATCACTTGTAGGAAATCAATTTTAAATGATTTTTTAATATAACAATCAGTGTTAGTTCAACGATGTGGATTTTCTCAAGTTTTCAAAAATTCTTACCACTTTGTAATTTCAAAAACCATCAAAGAATATGACTTTCTAGATAAGTTAAATACTCATGGAGCTCCGTTATCCAGATTTTACTTTAAAAAAGTAGATCTTGGAACTCCTGCACACAAAGCAACTATTTGAATAAGGAAACCCAAACCTTTTTGGTTTTGGGTTTGACATGATAAGCATCATAACCATATTCTAACTCTTCATCGTAATCAAAATCATCATCAAACATTTCGTCCAATGTTGATTCTGAAAATGTTTTTACCTTTTCATTATTTGTTTGTTTGATTACTGATTCGGTTGATTGACATTTTCAGTTTTGTCAGCAACAGACTTTGGGTTTTCTGATGATGAAAGTCTTTTCTTAGCAACCAGGATTGTAACTTGCTTCTTGCTTTCTTTATATAGAACCTAGAATCTTTGTTTTCATTAAACTTTGAAGTTTCTCCATTTTCAAAAATTGAGTTTTCAAATTTTGAATCAGTTTTAGGTTTCACTTCACATTTAGATTCATAGTTTCTATTTGATTCTATTACAGATTTTACAATCTCTGGTTGTTTTTGCTTTTCATCTTTTGACTCAGTTTTTCTTCGTGGAAACACAGGCTTTAGATTCAGACACTTGCGAGCAATATGACCAATAGTATTGCGTTTAAAGCAAGTCCGATTATCATAAACATTTCCACTAGTGGGTTTTACTCCACTTGTGGACTTGGTTTTAGCCTTGTCCCGAAGTTCTTTTTCTTTCTTAAATTCATCATTCGATTGCTTACCTATCACGTTTTCTTCTTGAATCGTGCTTGTTCCGTACACAAACTTTATATTCTTACCTTTGTATTCCTGGAACGCTGGTTTCTCCTTCTTCTTCGATTCTTCTTCTTCAACCTCAAAACCTAAACCTGCTCTCCTGTGCTCAGGAAAATCACCACCAACCTTTCGATAATTGTTAGCATTCCGTTTAGGTTTCGAGTAAAATCTTTTCTCGATTTTGTCAAGATCATCTAAAGAAACTTTTACAAGTTTAAACAGTTTATCAATTTGATCTTCTTTTACATTCCGAATCGGACAGCTATCATCGAAGTATAATCTATCAGAATCCTTAACCTTGTACATGACAACGTTAGGATCATCACTTCGATCATGTTCTGAAGCTGTATCATCATTTTCGGACTGTGTATCAGAACTGTTTGAACCTGAGTTGGCGCTTTGAGAGCTGCCTTCATCAGAATCATTTCCCAACACATTTTTAACCACATCTTTTACCACCGCTTCATTGTCATCATTTGATTTTGTAAAGTCTACGTCATTGTTCTCAGGCAATTTATTTTTCTTAATCAGACAAAATAAGTAGATTAAATGCCTTTTCAACTTCATCATCTTTCTTGCATGAATAACTTGCAAGAAATGGTGGAGGAACACATCTGTACTCTTTACGCTTTGATTTCTCGCCATTTTCCTCTGATTTAATCATAGGTAAAATGTGATCAATGACATACGCATTTGTGGTGTAACTCTTTAGAAGCCGTCTTAATCTTTCCGTTTCAATTTTCATGTTGTGAAACTCATGCTTTGTTTCAGCAATGATATTAATGTACATGTTAATTGCCTTTTGTTTCTCAATTACTGTAGCATTTAACATTTTTACATTAGCGTTAAGCTCACTATTAACATGTTCAACATATTTATATTTGCTTGATATTTTGTCATAAGCTTCTTTTACGGTTCTGTAATCATAACAAAAGTTTTCGTTGTGTACAGTCAAATCTCTTATGACTTTGACTTTATCAAGACATTTTTCACAAGGACTTGCGCACTTTGTGCAAGGTTTTTCAACCTCCACAACTTTCACAACTTCCTTTTCAGACACACTTACCTTAGCCTTTACATATTCTGCGTCTGCTTTCAAAGCTTCTTGTTTCTGTATCTCAAGATAAGCTAACTCTTCTTCCTCAGCTCTCTGTCTATATCCTTCCAGAATGACATTTTCCAAAGCAGCATCGACATACGATGTATCAGATTCATTCACTACCTCTGCCATCATAGCAACACCAGTTTTCTTTCCGATGTATCTATTCCAGTCTAAACCATCTTCTTCATGAGTAACAACAAGAGCTTGTTCGGTTGCCTTTGCAGATTTATCTTCTACTTCGACTTGTGTTCTCTTTAGATATGGCTTGTATTGAAGAACTTTCTTGTAGTACTCATTGTTGCTGCCGAAAGGGTTTTGGTTTCCACTTGCTTCTTGATTGCTGCATTCTTGTTTGAAGTGTCCTTTTTGTCGACACCTGAAGCATTTGACTTTAGTCTTGTCAAATCCAAGCTTGTTGTTTGAGTTACCAATATCCCTTCCAGTGAGCGCCACAAATTTGGAAACTCTTCTGATAATGGATGCAAGGCTCCATTTAATATCCATTAGCTTCAATTCTTCTTCGTCTACCTGATCATAATCTTCGGCAGTCATCTCTGGATTTCCGATCTTTCCAGCAACGAGACTTTCATATGATTCGAGGACAGTAGCAAGAAGTGCTATGTGCTGTTTGGCCACCTTTTCAAAAAATACGTTCTTCAAATCAACTGCTATGTTACACTGGAAAACATTTGAATCAGAACTGGCTTGGTTTGTCTGATTTTGGAATGAAGAGCTTGAACTTGCACTTGTATATCCAACATACAGAGAACTTTGGTTTGAAGAAGAATTTGTATTTGCACTAAATGTTGTTTGGATTTTTGGGCTTTGAATCGGAGTATCAGGAATACCTCATTTGTAATAGACACCGACATCTTGAACAACATTAGCATTCTTTGATTTTGCAATGTTCATTAATTCCATTACATGACCTTCCAATTTGTCGATGAAGGATGACAACTTGAAATGTCTCCAAGATGGACTATTCTTCAGAATCGTCAGATATGTTGTCCATTCTCCTTCTGGAAGTGCATCAGCCAGCTTTTCAATTTGCTCTTCATTAGATCTTTTGATATCATGTCTCCGCATTTGGACCATGAGGTGACAGTATCTATCAATCATCTGCTTCATTGATTCACCTTTACTCATCGTGAAGATCTCAAATTCTTTCTTGATTAAAGCCTTTTTGCTTTTGATCATTTCATCACTTCCTTTGAATTTCTCACAAAGAGAATTCCATAATTCTTGCAAAGTGTCATATTCTGGCAATAATATCAGAATGTCTTCCTTTACTGATTGTTGAATCAAGCTGATCATTTTCTTCTGCGCAACATGGTTATCTTTGTTGTTATTTGAAAACTTGTTCAGCGGAAGATCTTGATCACGTTCATCTTTTGGCCATTTGTAACCATCCTCAACTGCAACCCAGCTGTTGAATTGATTCGCTTGTATCCAATTCACAAACTTTTCTTTCCATCCTTAAAATTCATCCATGCTCATTAGCTTTGGCGGTTTCGACGTAGTACCCATGTCGTTATCGATATTCATCTGGTTTGCCGCAAGAACATTAGCGTTTGATGAAGAAGTCATTTGAGAAACAAACACGTTGTGGAAATCTTCCATTTTGACAATCCGAAACTTTATCTGATAATATGATCAACAACACTCGAAAATTGATAAGAAACAGACAAGTTCTGTCGCACTTGTGTGAAAACAGGTTTTGATTTCAAGTTTTCACAAGTTTGGTCGAACTTATATGACAAAGTTCAAATTTTGTTACACAACCTCAAGTTCGGTCGAACTTGATGTAGTTTTGAGAAAATTTTTACTTCGATCGGACTTGTGAAAGGGTTTTTAAGAAACACAGGTAAGTTCGGTCGACAACATAAACACACACCGATAAGTCTATATATCCACTTGCGGAGTTTTACCGCGAGGCGTGTGAACAAACCAGAATCTGAGACACTAGTAACGTCAAACGATTCTATATGATTTGTTAATACGTTTTCCAAAATCATTTGTTTAACCATTCATAGTTAATTTTAGATTGTCTTAGTTTGGTTTCAATGTTTAGCGGAAGCATTAGTTTTTAAAGTTGAGCGGAAGCATAAAGATAAAGTAAAGGAACGGGCGCCAACACAAACGCCAAAACTAAAGAAAACCCAAAACAATGTTTGTAAATGAGACTCGATAAAAAGATGTCTTGATCAATGCAAGTGAGTGCACCTAGAGCTCCTAACGTCCTGAGAAACATGTAAAGAAACAAGTGTCAACATTAAAGAAGAGTGAGTTCACAGGTTTTCATAAATTCGTTTGTTCGGTTATAAGTTGGTTTCCCCCGTTATCCCTAACCCGGGATAACGATTTAGTCCCATTATTCCCAACCCGGAATAATACTGATAGTTCCATTATTCCTTACCCGGAATAATAATGATGTTCCGTTATTCCTAACCCGGAATAATAACGTTGTTGGTTCCATTATCCCTAACCCGGGATAATATTGTTGATTCGTAATTAAGTTCAATGTTAATATATATAGGTATCTAGCCTAAAGTTATGTCACGTAAGTGTTCGCGATCGAAGCTGACTGTTGCGCCTCCGTGTTGCCAGGCCTATCACTGACCATGGCGAAGTTAGGCCAAATTATTCACCCGTTGACCATACCCGGTCGGCTAGCGCGACTAGCTCGGATGGGGCTTGTCGGGCCCAGTAGTACTACTTATAATTTCCCCGCTATCTAACCCAATACTAACGATCCGAGAGATTGTCGAGGACTTGTGTGATATAGCTGCTTAGTGACCATAACGTACATTAACATTAACTTAGTTACCGAATAGTTTAATGACGTTAATTTCGTATAACGTAAAGAGATAGAGTTATACAGTGTATACATGTTTCTCCCCCTGTTGTTTAAAACCAGATAAAATTAGGGGCCGTGAACTCACCTTTAGTTGCTCGGTTAGTGTAACACAGATGTAGCAAATGATGGGACCGCTAATTGCGTCCTAACAAGTCAATTAATTTAGAGTTAGTGTGCGATCACACTGATACAAGTCCTACACATACTAACACACAATGTGGTACATACAATGACAATTCCTAAGACTCAAATCATGCATGCAATTATCATCATGCCAATATAGTGATCAAAACAATTTATCATGAACACAATCAATTCATACAACACTTTGGTACATACATTCGCAAGTTATCAAGTTTCAGCTTATATACTCATAATTAGGCTGTTTTCAAGGATTTTTATAAAATAGTTCCAACATTCCAAAAATTCCAATTATTTTACAGAAGGTGTCAACTATACTGTAGATTTTATATAAATTTTTCAAGTCCTAATACTTTACCAATTATTCATAAATATTAATATACTAGGCTGCAGTCAGATTCGTCACTTTCTGACTGCAGTCCACGGAAGAATTTATTTAAAAATCACCGTTCATCCAATTAACAAAATTCCAGTGGGAGTTTCCCGGAATTTCCATATCTAGTTGCTGTACAAATTTCATGATTCGACTCTCTACAGATTATTAGATCCGACTCGATAAACAACTAACAATTTTTCAGAATTTTCACAGCTTCAGAAACTGAACTTAATTGGCCACTTAAAAATATCAAACGACTTCAGAAAAATATGAATCCAGCGCCATTAGAAGCGTTTTTCAAAACTCTGCGTTTTAGACTTCAGAAAATCCGTTTTTCGATAAATAATAACCAAGTTACAGCCAGTTGAAGTTGGCTGTAAACACCATTCCGCATCCTGATTCATCACTTTATCACAATCTAACCCGCTTAAACCATCGATACATTGAACATAAGCGATCAAGAACAGAATTACCAATCATATATCATCATATATATCACACCCATGCAAACCCTAATCATAACATATAGTTTTTATTACACAAAACGCAGCCTAATGTTTCTAGATTCCGCTAATCATCTTAACCGCAACTAGCATAAATAAATCGGCTAACAACATAACACTACATTCAAACATGATCTAGAGTTTATAAATCCAAATATGATCTTGCAAACAATGATAACTCCTAACCTTTAATAATAAGATCAATGAGCCGAGACTTGGATGTGAGCCGATTCGGATATGATGAAGGTGATCCCGACCGAGAGCAAGGAGTGAGGAAGACTTGTCGCGACCGAGAGGGATGTAGCAAGGCTGTTTGCGACCGGGATGATGAATGAAAGGCTGCCGTCGGCTGTTTCACAACTAGGGTTTGTGTGTTTTGTTTTGTGAAGCAATGCTCATGCATGCATGTGTATATATAGCGCAAGAGGTGAAAGGAAAAGGGAAGGGTTTACGGTTTGGGGTGCTCGCGGCCGCAAGGGATTCGGGTGGGTTGGTTTGGGTCTAACACTTGGTCCTCAAGTTTCGATTAACTACTTGAGTCGAAAGGAAGTGAAGTCTATTCGTTTCGCGGTTCGGTTCGATTCATTTATCTATTTAATTATATTTACATTTTTCAACTAAAACAAAACACGAAATCGGAACATCACATAATAACGCACCAACTTATAAACGTTTAAGACGTAGCACGTAATTCATTTGACAAGTACACGAAATTATCGTAATTATTTCGAGCGTGCAATTTAAGTCTCCGAATCAATTTAGCGTAGGAACGAATAATCGTGAAGTAGTGCGTTTAAGATATCTGAAAAACCGGGATGTCACATTATCCCCATGTGAAAGAATTTTCGTCCCGAAAATTGAGTAAACGCGGTTAGAATGCAGCGTACATGTTTAGAGTGCCACGCACAAAGATTTAGTTCGTTAACAATGGTACGCGAAATTACAAGAAATTTCCAGGTTGTCACATCATCCCCATGTTAAAAGAATTTTCGTCCAAAAATTTAGTTGCATGGTATCGTTAGTTTGCTGCTCAGCTGCGAAGAGGTGTGGGTATTTGCTTTTCATTTGGTCCTCTCTTTCCCATGTGAACTCCGGTCCACGCTTAGAGTCCCAACGAACCTTGACGATTGGAATCTTGTTATGCCTTCGAGTCTTGATCTCACGATCCTTTGATCTCGATATGGTTGTTCCACAAAGTGCAGTTGTTCATCCACTTGAATCTCGTCCAATGGAATGACTAGGGTTTCATCTGATAGACACTTCTTCAGATTTGACACGTGAAAAACGTTGTGAACTCCACTGAGTTCGGCAGGAAGGTCTAATTGATAAGCTACGGGTCCAATACGTTTCAAGATCACAAACGGACCTACGTACCGTGGGTTTAGTTTGCCTCGTTTTCCAAAGCGGATTACACCCTTCCAGGGTGACACCTTCAGTAGGACGCGGTCGCCTACTTGAAATTCGAGCGGTTTGCGTCGTTGATCAGCGTAGCTTTTCTGTCGATGTCGTGCCGCCGCCATGCGGTTTCTGATTTGAACAATCTTTTCAGTAGCCTCAAGTATCAACTCAGGGCCTGTGAGTTGACTGTCAACGACTTCTGCCCAACAGACCGGTGATCTACATTTACGACCGTATAATGCCTCAAACGGTGCTGCCGATATACTCGTATGGTAACTGTTGTTATACGAGAATTCCACTAAAGGCAGGTGGATTTCCCAACTATTCCCGAAGTCTACTACGCATGCCCTAAGCATGTCTTCCAAGGTCTGTATGGTCCTTTCGCTTTGACCATCAGTCTGAGGGTGATAAGTTGTGCTCATATCTAAGCGTGTGCCCAACGCTTTCTGAAGTGACTGCCAAAAGTTGGACGTGAAGCGAGCATCTCTGTCTAAGATGATGGAAGTTGGCACTCCGTGCCGAGAAAACTACTTCCTTAATGTAGATGCGAGTCAACTTCTCCATCTTATCTGTTTCTTTAATAGCTAGGAAGTGTGCGGACTTAGTTAAACGATCCACGATTACCCAGATGGTATCACAACCACCCAAAGTTCGCGGGAGTTTAGTGATGAAATCCATCGAGATCTGATCCCATTTCCACACTGGGATCTCAGGTTGTTGGAGTAGCCCCGATGGCTTTTGATACTCTACCTTGACTTTTGCACAAGTCAAACACTTACTCATGTAGGTGGCTATATCAGCTTTCATGTTGGGCCACCAATACGCAGCTTTAAGGTCTTTATACATCTTATCCGAACCAGGATGGACAGAGTATCGGGATTTGTGAGCTTCGTCCATGACTAGCTTTCTGAGGTCTCCGTAGAGAGGTACCCATATACGATTCATGAAATACCGGGCTCCATTGGGTTTTACTTCCCAATCGCGTTCCATTATTCCCACCGATTCGACCTTGATGTTTTCTTCCTTAACTGCTTCTAGCTGCGCGTCGCGTATCTGTTCGTGTAATCCCGAATGAATGGTGAGCTGTAGTGCTCGTACCCGACAAGGTTTCAAGTGTTCCTTCCTACTGAGGGCATCAGCTACCACGTTAGCTTTACCCGGGTGATACCGAATGGCACATTCATAATAGTTCAGGAGTTCGACCCAGCGACTTGTCGCATGTTCAACTCCTTCTGATCAAAGATGTGTTGGAGGCTCTTGTGATCTGTAAAGATTGTGCACTTCGTTCCATATAGGTAGTGTCTCCAAATCTTAAGTGCAAACACACTGCTCCCAATTCCAGGTCATGTGTTGTGTAGTTTTTCTCATGAACCTTCAATTGTCGGGACGCATACGCGATGACCTTAATCGCGTTGCATGAGTACGCATCCCAATCCCTGAATGGAAGCATCACAATATACTACAAAATCATCAGTCCCTTCCGGCAAGGACAGAATGGGTGCACTGCAAAGTTTCTGTTTCAGCAATTGAAATGCCGCTTCCTGCTTGTCACCCCAAGCATACTTGATGCCTTTCTGGGTGAGGGTAGTAAGCGGTTGCGCGATCTTTGAAAATCCCTCGATGAAACGTCTGTAGTAACCACCAAACCCAAAAATTGGCGGATCTCCGTCGGTGTCCTGGGTGCTTCCCAGTTTTTGATAGCTTCAATCTTGGCAGGGTCGACGTGGATACCCTTTTCATTTACGATATGCTCGAGGAACTGAACTTCCCGAATCCAGAAATCACACTTTGAAAGCTTGGCATATAGTTTCTCCTGTTGAAGTAATCCCAGCAGTAATCGTAGATGTTCAGCATGTTCTTCTTCACCTTTAGAGTAGATGAGTATGTCATCGATGAACACAATGACAAACTTGTCGAGGTATGGTTTACACACACGGTTCATGAGGTCCATGAACACCGCGGGTGCGTTGGTGAGACCGAATTGCATGACCAAGAACTCATAATGGCCATACCGAGTACGAAATGCCGTCTTAGCGATATCCTCCTCCCTGACGCGTAACTGGTGGTAACCGGACCGTAGGTCAATCTTGAAGTAGTAGCTTGACCCTTGAAGTTGGTCGAAGAGATCGTCGATGCGAGGTAATGGGTACCGGTTCTTGACAGTAACTTTATTAAGTTCCCGGTAGTCGATGCACATGCGGAAGGTCCCGTCCTTCTTCTTGACAAAAGGGACTGGAGCTCCCCATGGCGAAGCGCTAGGTCGGATAAATCCTTTTTCTAACAGCTCCTGCAGCTCGGATGGAGCTAGGCGGTATGGGGCCTTGGCGATAGGAGTTGCATGGTCCGCCAATTCAATTTCAAACTCCAATTGTCGATGGGGTGGGAGACCAGGTAACTCCTCTGGGAATACATCGGAAAAATCACGGACAACGGGGATGTCTTCTATACGTTTCTCGTCCTTAGGCTGTTCGGTAACCAGTGCGAGTAAAGCGAAAGAGTTCTTCCTCCGAAGATACTTCTGCGCTTGCATGTAAGAGATGATGTTTGTGACGGCGCCTGCCTTCTTGCCTTGCACCGTCAAGATTTCATCGTTAGTGAGCGGAATACGGATAGATTTTTCGAAACAGAGAACTTCAGCTCGAACGTCGGATAACCAGTCCATTCCGACTACCACGTCAAAACTACCCAGGGTAGTTGTCATCAGATCAATGGTAAAGGTGTGACCCGCGAGTTTGAGTTGACAGCCGGATACTATATGGGTCACATCTACAGATTTACCATCGGCTAGTTCTATGATATAAGGGGTCTCTAAGGGTTTAGGCGTGAGATTTAGGTTCTTATTAAAAGACTCAGATATAAAACTCATATCCGCACCCATATCAAAAAGCACAGTAGCAAAATGTTCATTAAGGGGAAACTTACCGGTGACCACGTTCGAGTCTTTTCTGGCCTCTCCGCGGCCCAGCGTAAATGCGCGACCTTTGGCACCTCCTGTGCCACCATTTCCATTATTGTTGTTGTTATTGTTGTTGTTGTGGTTATTGTGGCTGTGGTTGTGGTTGTTCCCACCATTGTTGTTGTTGTTACGAAGCTGTGGGCAGTCTCTTTTGAAGTGGGCAGTGCTACCACACTGATAGCATCCCCGGTTAACACCCTGCTGCTGACCCTGGGGTTGATTTTGGTTTTGTCGGGACATGATTTCCCCGCGACAATCCTTTGCCGCATGTCCCACTTTGCCACATCGTTGGCAGCGATTCCCGGCACAAGGGCCGTGATGATGAAGATTACAGCGATTGCACTGCGGCTTTCGACCTACATAGCCGCTTGCGTTCTGGTTGTTGTTGGCGGGCTGATTATTGTGACCCCGGTGGCTGTTGAAATTATTGAACCGTTTCTGGTTCCCCTGTTGTGGCTAGGATGACGAAGACTGTCGAGCAGACGAGTCTTCAAACTTTCTTTTATTATCAGGGGCAACTTCAGTCGTACCCCGAGTTGGCAACTTCTTTTGTTCCACCGCCTTATCGGTGAGTTTGTGCGCCAACCTGATTGCTTGATGTTCAGTTGCAGGGTTGCTAGCCATTACCATACCCTGAATCTCAGGGACCAGACCCCCAAGGTAAAACTCGAGTCGTTTCTCAACAGTGTTGGCCAGATCGGGACATAGAAATACCAAGTCGTGATGTTTCGCTGTGTATGCTTCGATTTCAGATCCCACCATCTTGTGGTTCCATAATGTTTGCTCCAACTGTTGAACTCTGTCTCACGGACAGTACTCTTCTTTGATTAGGGCCTTAAACTCGGCACAGGCCATTGCATTTGCAGCAATAAGTCCACGCGTTTGGACTTGTGCATTCCACCAAGTTAGTGCCCCATCTTCCAATGTTGAGGCTGCATACTTGACCTTGTTGGCCTCCAGACAATTGCACATTTCAAACACTGATTCAGATTTTTCGATCCAGCGGACCAGTCCTATGGGTCCTTCTGCCCCCGTGAATTTGCTTGGCTTCGCGTCGAGGAACATCTTGTAGGGGTTAAGACCCCCTCCTGCTGACAGAGGACAGGTAGTCAGCGAGGAATTTTACTAACCCAACTATTAGATTTTCCCATGAAAATTTAATAATGGTTACCGGCCGGTTGGTTTTGAACACTCGCTAGAGCTGCATTCACGTGCTCTTGGATCATTGCAGCTAATTCTTCGGGCGTCAGGTTAAGGTTTCCGCAACGTCCAGTTGCCATTTAGATCTTCGTAAGACAACATAAACACACACCGATAAGTCTATATATCCAATATAGTTATCCTATTCCATACTTAAATAATTCCTCAGATTATGTCAACCCAAATAAATTAAACAGTCAAAAGAAATACTTGATTAAATAAAATTTCAACGTCTTACAAAGTGCCAACCAAACATATGAGTTTACTATAAAGTCTCAAGTTTAAACACAAGTAGGAAAATAAATAGACGGAAAGAAAGTAAATAAAATAAGCGAGACGTGTCAGTCTTCTACGTCTCCATCCCCCAAATCGCTATCGTTGCCGTCATCCTGCGCGGCGTTTCCAGCTTCTACAGCTGGGTCTTCCTCCGGATCCTCCTCTGGATCCTCCTCTGGATCCTCCTCTGGATCCTCCTCTGGATCCTCTTCTGGATCCTCTTCTGGATCCTCTTCTACCGGCACTGGAGGGGCCGGTGCTGGTGCAGGTACTGGTACAGGTGCCTGATTCTGTTCTAGTTCTTGAATTCTCCAGCTAGACTCAAGAACTCTGTCTTCTAGCCAGTCAGCCCTTAGCTGCTCAGCACGAAGGTCTCTGGCTAAAGTGTTACGAGCTATCTTACTCGTATGTTGCTCTTCCTCGAGCGATCCAGTCTTACCTGTCAATTGTCGTATCATCCATCCCTGTGCTAGGATGGTTTCATGCATTCTTTCTAATTGTTCTTGTTGTTTCCGTATCATATCTCTAAGTAGGTCGTTCCCTACTTCTACCGAGTTAACCGGTTCGACCGGCACAGCGATGGTCGGGCGTGAGGATGACTCCTCCCCTAGAGCGAGCCTTTTTCTCGCAGCTGAGCGTGTCTCCACGCCATAAGATGGTGAGGGTTCCACCATAGGTGCCTTTCCCGGCGCCCTTGGTTGCGAAAGTTTGTCGGATGATGATGATGATGACATTGCCTGTTAGGTTGTGTAGTTAGTTACGAGTTGCATTCATTTCTTATTATGCATTCATATTCTACATAACACAGTTGTGGTACATCACATAACAAGATATAACAGTTCAGTGCCAAACTACGTCTAGTGTCGTGTAATCAGCTATAGTTTAGGTCTACTTTTAATGCAAACCTGGTTCTCTATAGCTAGAGGCTCTGATACCAATCTGTCACACCCTCAATTTCCACTTGCGGAGTTTTACCGCGAGGCGTGTGAACAAACCAGAATCTGAGACACTAGTAACGTCGAACGACTCTATATGATTTGTTAATACGTTTTCCAAAATCATTTGTTTAACCATTCATAGTTAATTTTAGATTGTCTTAGTTTGATTTCAATGTTTAGCGGAAGGATTAGTTTTTAAAGTTGAGCGGAAGCATAAAGATAAAGTAAAGGAACGGGCGCCAACACAAACGCCAAAACTAAAGAAAACCCAAAACAATGTTTGTAAATGAGACTCGATAAAAAGATGTCTTGATCAATGCAAGTGAGTGCACCTAGAGCTCCTAGCGTCCTGAGAAACATGTAAAGAAACAAGTGTCAACATTAAAGAAGAGTGAGTTCACAGGTTTTCATAAATTCGTTTGTTCGGTTATAAGTTGGTTTCCCCCGTTATCCCTAACCCGGGATAACGATTTAGTCCCATTATTCCCAACCCGGAATAATACTGATAGTTCCATTATTCCTTACCCGGAATAATAATGATGTTCCATTATTCCTAACCCGGAATAATAACGTTGTTGGTTCCATTATCCCTAACCCGGGATAATATTGTTGATTCGTAATTAAGTTCAATGTTAATATATATAGGTAGCTAGCCTAAAGTTATGTCACGTAAGTGTTCGCGATCGAAGCTGACTGTTGTGCCTCCGTGTTGCCAGGCCTATCACTGACCATGGCGAAGTTAGGCCAAATTATTCACCCGTTGACCATACCCGGTCGGCTAGCGCGACTAGCTCGGATGGGGCTTGTCGGGCCCAGTAGTACTACTTATAATTTCCCCACTATCTAACCCAATACTAACGATCCGAGAGATTGTCGAGGACTTGTGTGATATAGCTGCTTAGTGACCATAACGTACATTAACATTAACTTAGTTACCGAATAGTTTAATGACGTTAATTTCGTATAACTTAAAGAGATAGAGTTATAGAGTGTATACATGTTTTCTCCCCCTGTTGTTTAAAACCGGATAAAATTAGGGGCCGTGAACTCACCTTTAGTTGCTCGGTTAGTGTAACACAGATGTAGCAAATGATGGGACCGCTAATTGCGTCCTAACAAGTCAATTGATTTAGAGTTAGTGTGCGATCACACTGATACAAGTCCTACACATACTAACACACAATGCGGTACATACAATGACAATTCCTAAGACTCAAATCATGCATGCAATTATCATCATGCCAATATAGTGATCAAAACAATTTATCATGAACACAATCAATTCATACAACACTTTGGTACATACATTCGCAAGTTATCAAGTTTCAGCTTATATATTCATAATTAGGCTGTTTTCAAAGATTTTTATAAAATAGTTCCAACATTCTAAAAATTCCAATTATTTTACAGAAGGTGTCAACTATACTGTAGAATTTTATTTAAATTTTTCAAGTCCTAATACTTTACCAATTATTCATAAATATTAATATACTAGGCTGCAGTCAGATTCATCACTTTCTGACTGCAGTTCACGGAAGAATTTATTTAAAAATCACCGTTCGTCCAATTAACAAAATTCCAGTGGGAGTTTCCCGGAAATTTCCATATCTAGTTGTTGTACAAATTTCATGATTCGACACTCTACAGATTATTAGATCCGACTCGATAAACAACTAACAATTTTTCAGAATTTTCACAGCTTCAGTTACTGAACTTAATTGGCCACTTAAAAATATCAAACGACTTCAGAAAAATATGAATCCAGCGTCATTAGAAGCGTTTTTCAAAACTCTACGTTTTAGACTTCAGAAAATCCGTTTTTCGATAAATAATAACCAAGTTACAGCCAGTTGAAGTTGGCTGTAAACACCATTCAGCATCCTGATTCATCACTTTATCACAATCTAACCCGCTTAAACCATCGATACATTGAACATAAGCGATCAAGAACAGAATTACCAATCATATATCATCATATATATCACACCCATGAAAACCCTAATCATAACATATAGTTTTTATTACACAAAACGCAGCCTAATGTTTCTAGATTCCGCTAATCATCTTAACCGCAACTAGCATAAATAAATCGGCTAACAACATAACACTACATTCAAACATGATCAAGAGTTTATAAATCCAAATATGATCTTGCAAACAATGATAAATCCTAACCTTTAATAATAAGATCAATGAGCCGAGACTTGGATGGGAGCCGATTCGGATATGATGAAGGTGATCGCGACCGAGAGCAAGGAGTGAGGAAGACTTGTCGCGACCGAGAGGGATGTAGCAAGGTTGTTTGCGACCGGGATGATGAATGAAAGGCTGCCATCGGCTGTTTCACAACTAGGGTTTGTGTGTTTTGTTTTGTGAAGCAATGCTCATGCATGTATGTGTATATATAGCGCAAGAGGTGAAAGGAAAAGGGAAGGGTTTACGGTTTGGGGTGCTCGCGGCCGCAAGGGATTCGGGTGGGTTGGTTTGGGTCTAACACTTGGTCCTCAAGTTTCGATTAACTACTTGAGTCGCAAGGAAGTGAAGTCTATTCGTTTCGCGGTTCGGTTCGATTCATTTATCTATTTATTATATTTACATTTTCAACTAAAACAAAACACGAAATCGGAACATCACATAATAACGCACCAACTTATAAACGTTTAAGACGTAGCACGTAATTCATTTGACAAGTACACGAAATTATCGTAATTATTTCGAGCGTGCAATTTAAGTCTCCGAATCAATTTAGCGTAGGAACGAATAACCGTGAAGTAGTGCGTTTAAGATATATGAAAAACCGGGATGTCACAGACATAACCGAAAATCCACATTCCAGAGATATACACATAAGCACGTATTGCCCAAAATCTTGATTTTAAGATTTTAAAAATTAGATATGGTCGGTGATGTTAGTATACGCATCCCCTTCCTATCTTATCTCAATGACGTTTCCGGAATGTCCAAGTACCAGCAGATATATTATTGTGTTCCGGACCACAATAATTTATTTTCCTAACAAGGCCATCCAGGTAATAGTCACACTACTCGGTCTCCAGATGTTCTCAGTGCGTGAAAACTAAACTTAGGATTATAGTCTAGGTTCTTTAAGGATACCTAATTCGCTATAACCGATGGCTCTGATACCATCTTCTGTCACACCCCGACTCGCAGCGAAAGACAATTGCCGGGTGCGGCAGACACATGGTAGTTCCTCATAATTTAAAAACGTGATATCATATAAAGAGGGAACATCGGTTACAACATACTTAACGTATCATATTACAAACCATAAGTTTAAGTGCGGTACTACAAGCCACTACAGCTTTTATTCTGCTACTGACCGCCTACTCAAAACCTTCCACACGCACATTCCTCATTCCTGTTTAGTTTTACCTGAAATGCATGTTAGTTTTAGAAAGGGTCAGCTAAACGGGCCGGTGAGTTCCACTGGTTTGGTTGCTTCGTAGCAAAATGCTTTAACAAGTTTAATTGTACGTGTCACAGATCACAGATGGAATTACACGAGTGCACAAGTGAAACCTTGACTGTTTTAACCGTACCGTGTCACAACAGACACCTCATCGCACCAGGCCATGTCACAACAGACACCACAGCCCACAGGGCCGTGTCACAACAGACACCTCAGCCCACCAACTGTGTCACATGCAGTTCAACACCCCAGGTGTAGTTATGACTAACAACATAACAGAGTTTAGGACGCGTGCAGTTGCCTAGTTGCCGACACACAGTCCGGCGTAGCAACTGGGTTTGTCAGACCAGTAGTACTATCCACTGCCCACGGCTTACGTTAATCACTTGTAGTGGGGATAGTTCGTGTGTTAGGTAATTCACATTATCACAAGTTGGTGCAATTAACACAGTTTGTAACATGCAAATCACCCCAGAAAACAGTAAAACAGTTTAAAAGTGGGGGAGTGAAACTCACAATGAAAGTAGTAGTCTCAAACAAAGAGTGATCAATCAACTGGATCAACTTTAATGATACGCATGCAAGTAGGGACTCAAATCAGTATCTAAGTTGGTAATGGTTATAACTTGGACCTGGTTATGATTTTTCACCCTGGATTGAGTCTATAGGACACTGGCATGGTGATGGATGTCGGGGTAGTATTAGTTTTCAATTTGGCTTCTGGGCACCGTTTCGCGTGCCAGCCAAAGTCAGTTGTTTGACACGTTCGGATAATGGTACAGGAATACCAATAGTGTCAACATGTTATCCTTTAAGAAAGATTAACTTTTTGTAGGGGAGTTTGGGTGTTTGGGGAGTCTAGGTTGTCCAAAATTGAATTTTCATTTTCGCCGTCGGGGATTCTCCCGAACTGTCATGGGACACACCCCTACTGTCCAAACGACCCTGGAATCTCCCGAAATATTCCCAGTGTTCCAATTATAGTATACGTCTTGTTCGGTCTGTTCCCGGTCCCGGCAGGTTCGATACACGGTAAACTGTCGAAACTAGTTTAAAATAAAGTGTTGTTAAATTCCATAAATTCTTCTTTAATACACAAGTTTGATAAAAATCTACAATTCAGTAAAAATATATAGATTATGAGAAAAATAATTCGGGAATTTATTTAGCCATTTTAACTCCTCAAATAAATTATTTGTAAAATAGTATTTAACCGAATAATTGACATTGCTTATCATCCGATATCTAAAAATTCCCAAAATATTCCATAAAGCTTCTTATATTCCCAGGAACTTCTTGCAAAAATTTTGGATTTTTTCAATTTTGTTTCGGTGCGTTTCCGGCTATCGAAAACTCTCAGAAACGCGGAATTTTAATCTGAACCAAACTCAACCAATGGACTCCCAAACTTCCCCGAACATTCCCTAAATGTTCCTTGGTGTTCATGTAAATTTTGGTTATTTATAGACTCCGTTTGGTATTTTTCTCGAATTTCTTTCGGTAAAATAGTCAAAAATTCACCAAATATCATAGAAAATTCCAAAACTTATAAAATTTTACGTGGACATTCCTATCAATAATCTACATCACCACACCAAATTTCAGCTCAATCCAAGCAACATGGACCAAGTTATAGACCAAACAATATTCTGCCTACGCTAGTTTAAGGTTTCGTGTCTTATACCTAGCGCAAGCTTCGTGCCCGCGTGTTTTTCTCGAGTCCAGAAGTGTGTGGTGCTATATTCACTACATACACATCAAGCGCAATCCAAACATGCCATAATTCATGTCAATCAAGCTTTGTTTCACTATTTTTCGGTTCATAACTTTGTTAATCGCTTTTGGTCGATTAGGGCTCTATTAGGGTATCAAAAACCAAAGTTTTGTGATCTTAGCTATCATATAACATCAAGGAATCCCTGATGTGATCTTATTTAGTCAAGAATCATGTTTAAATCATCAATAATCATGGATTAAAAAGGGTTTTCTTTGTCTAGTTCATGTTTTCTCAAGAAATCATCATAAAAATCATAAGAAACTTGAATTATACCTTTGATTTGGCTTAAATTGATTGAAGATCAGCTGAGTTCTTGAGGATTAAGAGCAGATTTTGAGTGAAAATGGAGAAGAAAAATAAAATATATATATATATAAAAGGGGGGGCGGTCGCAAGTGGGGGCACCCCTACCCCACTTATCGCTTTGTCGTGCTTTGTTTTTCGTTTTAAGAAGATGATGTTTATCTTCGGTTTTGCGTGTAGGTTCGTTTTCGGGTCCCATATGCGTCCCTGATTTGCAAAACGGGCTCCTTTTTTCGCGTTTTTAGTGTTAAAAGACTCGGTTTTTAAAACCATGCATAACCGTCTCGAAACTCGAACACGGTTACGTTTTAATCATAATAGCCTCGTATTAGGGTAGTTTAAGTGTTTTTTGGCTCAATTGACCGTTCCTTGCATGTTTGGTTTGTCTTTCGTTGCTCTCAAAACAAAGGTGTTTCCCTAACCGGGAAGCTGCCTCATTTTGCATGCCCGAGCTCTGATTTGCTTCAAGTCTTATGTCTTGGTCTAAGGCACATAACTAAGATGTTCCGTGAACTCGGAATCTTAAATAGCCCTACCGATGGACTAATAATCATCATCAAACGTTTAATGCGTTGTTAAACGGAAAGCTCCCGTTTAATACGTTGTTAAAGGCTAAGGACACCAACCTCGCACCGTGGCCCTTATTAGTGTCATGTTAACTATGACGTGCTCTCGGATTCCTCCGAGACATAACATATATAAGTTAACATATCATACAAGTCACACATGTTTTTAGGGTTTTCGCACAATTATTGTTTTAAGCATGCTTTAAAGTTTTGGACCGATTATGGTGTACCTGGTTTCGTCATGGGTATCACAGTCTCCCCTGGTTAAGAAATTTTGTCCCCAAAATTTACCCCGTCTAGCTAGGGAAGAGGTGAGGGTATTTTCTACAGAATTCGTTCTTCCGTTCCCAGGTGTATTCAGGTCCTTGTTTAGAGTTACACCGGACTTTAACCAGTGAAATTTTGTTTTGTCATAATTGTTTAACCCTGCCATCAACCATTTCTACCGGTTCTTCCACAAAGTGGAGTCTATCGTCAACGCGTATGTCTTCCAAAGGTATCTGGGTGGCCTCGCTTGATAGGCACTTATTTAAGTTCGAAATGTGGAAGACATTATGAATGGCACTAAGCTCGGTTGGTAGCTTTAACCGATATGCTATGAGACCTACTTTTGCTAGAATCTCGTACGGTCTGATTTATCGTGGTGCTAACTTTCCGGTCTTTCCAATCTGATAACGCCTTTCCACGGTGATACCTTTAACAATACCCGTTCACCCACCTCAAACGATAACGATTTTCTAGATACATCAGCCCAGCTCTTTTGCCGATCCTAGGCGGCTTTCAATCTATTCTGAATCTGGTGGATCTAATCAGTCGTTTCCTATACTAGCTCGGATCCTGTCAGTTGGGTGTCACCCACTTTGGCCCAACAAAGTGGTGATCGGCACTTTCGACCATAAAGCGCCTCGTACGGGGCTGCCTAGATACTGCTATGGTAACTATTATTATAGGAAATCTCTACTAGTGGAAGATGCTTGTCCCAACTTCCTCCGAAGTCCAGCACACAGGCACGAAGCAAGTCCTCTAGCGTCTGGATCGTCGTTCCAATTGGCCGTCGGTTTGGGGATGGTAAGCAGTACTCAGATCAATCCGCGTCCCTAAAGCTTAATGTAACTCTTTACCAATATCGCGAGGTGAAGTGGCTGTCTCGGTCTGAAATAATAGCAACCGGGACACCGTGTCTGGCTAATATCTCGTTAGTGTAGATCTCGGCCAACTTATCAGTTTTATAAGTGGTATGGATCGGAATAAAATGTGCGGATTTGGTCAATCGATCTACGATTACCCAAATCGCGTCATGAACACGAGGCATTCTTGGGAGATGGGTCACGAAATCCATCGTGATTTGTTCCCATTTCCACTGAGGTATCTTGGGTTGTTGCAACATTCCATAGGGTTTCTGATACTCTGCCTTGACTCAAGCACAAGTCAAGCATTGGCTTACATATTCTGCCACGTCCTTTTTCATCCCAGACCACGAATAAAACTCTTTAAGGTCGTGGTACATCTTGTCTGTACCGGGGTGAATTGAATATTTTCATTTATGGGCCTCGTCCATGATCAACTGTCTCAGCTCCGAACTTGCAGGAATCCACACTCGATCCTTAAAATACAACACCTCATTTGTTTTCTTCACAAAGCTCTTCTCATTTCCATGCAACCCCTTGCTGGGTGGCTTTCCTCCAGGGCTTGCATTTGCGCATTCCGGATTTGCTCTTTAAGGCTCGTTTGCACAATCATTCCAGTGCTCGCACTCGGAGTGGTTTAATTCAATCCTTCCTACTTAGTGCATCCGCTACCACGTTAGCTTTTCCCGGGTTGTACTTTATTTCACAGTCGTAATCATTTAATAACTCCACCATTTGCGATGCCTTATGTTCATCTCTTTTTGGTCGAAGATATGTTGGAGGCTTTTGTGGTCCGTATATATAGTACACTTTGTACCATATAAGTAATGTCTCCATATTTTTAGCGCGAATATAACCGCGCCCAGTTCCAAATAATGTGTCGTGTGATTCTTCTCGTGCACCTTTAGTTGTCTAGAAGCGTATGCAATGACTTTGTTTCTTTGCATTAGGACACATCCGAGCCCTCGCCGAGATGCGTCACAATATACGACGAAGTCATCGTTACCTTCGGGTAACGTCAGAATTGGAGCCTCGCATAACTTTTGTTTTAACAGCTGGAATGCTGTTTCCTGGTCTTCACCCTAATCATACTTCCTATCCTGCTGTGTCAAGGCTGTTAGCGATTGGGCAATACTAGAGAAATTTTTGATGAACCGATGGTAATGCCCTGCCAGTCCCAAGAATTGGTGTATCTCTTTCGGAGATTTAGGCACATGCCAATTCTTGATTGCTTCTATATTACTTGGATCCACATGAATTCCATACTGATCCACCACATGTCCCAAAAATTGCACGGCTTGCAACCAGAAGTCGCACTTAGACAATTTAGCGTACAATTGCTCCTTCCGTAGTATCTCCAATATAGCACGTAAATGATACTCGTGCTCGTCCTTGCTCTCGGAGTAGATCAGGATATCGTCGATGAAAACAATGACAAACTTATCAAGGTATGGTTTACACACCCGGTTCATGAGGTCCATGAACACAGCAGGTGCGTTGGTTAGCCCGAAGGGCATAACCAGGAACTCGTAGTGGCCATACCGGGTTCGAAAAGTCGTCTTGGGGATGTCGTCCTCTTGGACCTTTACTTGATGATAACCCGATCGAAGATCTATTTTAGAAAAATATCGGGCTCCTTGTAGCTGGTCAAAAAGATCATCAATCCGCGAAAGTGGGTATCGGTTCTTGATAGTGACCTTGTTTAATTCTCTGTAGTCGATGCACATACGGAAGCTGCCGTCCTTTTTCTTTACAAATAAGACTGGGGCTCCCCAAGGAGAATAGCTAGGATGGATGAAACCATGATCAAGTAACTCCCATAGTTGCATTGATAATTCTTGCATTTCGGACGGTGCAAGACGGTATGGGGCTTTGGCAATGGGTGTTGTTCCCGGTATTAAGTTGATCCGAAACTCGACTTGGCGACTGGGGGTGACAATCCGGGCAATTCCTCCGGGAACACGTCGAGTTATTCACACACTATCGGGATGTCTTCAATACGTTTTTCGGCTGGTTCATCTGTCGTGATGCTAGCTAAAAACACGTCACATCCCTGTCGTATACACTTCAATGCCTTGAGATGGCATATGAGGTTCAGCTTGGTACCTAACTTCTCTCCCTGTACCATGATCACATCGTCCGAGGACAAAGGAATCTTTACAATCTTTTGCTCACACAACGCTTAAGCGCGATGATTGTACAGCCAGTCCATTCCTATGATAACGTCAAAACTACCCAATTCTACAGGTAAAAGGTCAATAGAAAATTAGTAACCATTAAGGGTTATAGGGCAGTTACAAATGAGTTGGTGACTGGTGATTGATTTCCCGTTGGCAAGTTCGACAGAATACGGTTGTTTAGTCAATAGCGGCCATATTTAACAGTGGAAAAAATGCAATAGAAACATAACTCCTATCGGCTCCCGTATCAAATAACACTGAAGCAAATTGATCAGAAACGAGGAACGTACCTGTGACCACGTTTGGATCATGGTATGCGTCACCAGACCCAATGACAAAGGCACGACCTCGAGCTGCATTCGAGGTAGATGCTTGGCCCTGCGTATTCCTTCATGCTGCCTGCTGAGCTAACTTCGGGCAACTTCTTCGGAAATGCTCTGTACTGCCACATCCATAGCACGTACGGGGGTAGGTGATCGGTTGTGTTGGTTGTTGAGGCATTGCTGAAGAGGTTGAGGCCTTGGGGGTTGGAAACGGGTTGGTTTGGGGTTTGGTTCTAATGACATCTTACAGTTTTGGGCATCATGCCCACTTCTATTACACCTCGAGCATATCACTGCTCGGCATGCACCATAGTGGTGGAAAGTGCACTTATTGCACTTTGGGGCTTTTCCTTTGTAGTTACCAGAGTTACCAGTTGGGGTAGTCATGGCGTAACTCTGGCTAGTTGCTCCCCCCCTCTTCGTTGTTGCTGCCCCTGTTTGACTACTTTCCGGGGCTCCTCGCTTATTACCAGCCTGCTCTCCAGGCATCGTCAAAATCCTACGTCTAACCATGTCGAAGGAAGGTAACAGTACCTGACCTGGCTATCATAGTCAGGTGTTCCACCGAGTTGATAATACTCCTCACTTCTGGGGCCAGTCCCCAGATATATCTTTCGATCCGCTTGTGCTCCGATCGGACCATGTCTGGCAGTATGCGTGCCAGTTCATTGAAATGATTGGTGTAACCTGCATGGTCAGCACTTGCATCTGCAGTTTCCAGAACTCATGTTCAAGCTTCTGAATCTCGTTGGCCGGGCGAACTTTTCCATCATTAGTGCCTTAAGATCATCCCATGTCATAACATTAATTGCGGCCTGCCCGTGAGATTGAACGATGGTGTTCCACCAGTTTAAGGCATGGTCGGTGAAGTACACGTCGTATACTTAACCGCACAATCACCAGGGCAATTAATTATGTTGATTACCGATTCCGACTTCTCGATCCATTTCACTAACCCATTCGTTCCTTCGATCCCACTAAATTCCATTGTTCTGCATTCCATAAAGTGCTTGTATGTGCAGACCGGTCTAACATTGTTTTGTGCGTTGTTTTGATTATCATTTTGACCTACCGGTCCGGTTTGCGGGTTCTATTGTTGGTTAGCATTGATACTGGCGCTAACCTGCGCCATGATCGTGGGGATAACTGCCTGAAGCTGTTGCGCTATCATTTGCGCAATATCTGCCTCCGTCATTTGTGGTGTGCGTTTCGGGGCCATTCTATTATAAACAATATATATATATATATGCACCAATGTCACATGTTCAATCATCACATATCACACAATTTCAACGCACACATGAGCCCACAACACGTATATCTAAAATCATCATCATATATATAATAATATCCGTCATCATACAACTGTCAAGATGTGCACATAGTCTTAACCCATAAGGGCCAGTGCTTAAATGTGCTGTCAAAACTGGTCACCAAAGTGACGTACATACACGATACAATGAAAGTACGAACTACGAAAACATAGAAACACTACAACTACATCACCACCTCGACATGGACATAACCCAGTGCTTGGTAGGATGTGCAAAAGATACAGCATGCTATCTATACCAAAAAGAAAACCATACTACTAACACCATAACCAACATGCCAGTCCCACAAAACCTGCCACCAGACCTACGATGGCACCGATGCATCCATACAGCATCGCACGGAAACGGTCCTGGTGGTAATGAACGTATCCCATACCCTGCTGCAAAGCAATGATCGCCTGCTGTAAGACGATCAGATAATCTCCCATCGATCTCCTATGCTGCTCATCCTCGTCGCGCGCCATCTGTAGCAATGCAATCTACTCAAATAAGTACCCCATCAGACTGCTCTCGGTGAGGGGAGTAGGTGCCTCCTAAGGAGGGAACGGTACATCCCATAGAGGGGGAGAGTCTCTGGTGTAGGTACCTCAAAAGAACTAGGTGAAGCTGATGAGTAAGTGCTAGGGGTAGAAGGAGTATAGGCTTAGGAGGAGTCTCTGGTGTAGGTAAACGGGGTGCTACCGGCTCCCACTCCCAATGCTCCGTAGCAGGAGTAGGGCTCCGGGGGATAGGTCCTACCTGAACAACTACATCAGGGGTACGACTACGCTTCGGAGAGCTAGTAGGGTGGTGAGATGGAAAATGATAGGAGCTCGAGACCTCTCCCTTGCGCCTGGTATGGGGTCTAGGAGGGTAACTACCACAACAGGAACCGGACTGATCCGGCTCGTTACTCGACGACAAAAGGGGCATAAGAGGATCCTCCTCAGGATCAGTCTCAGTACGGGATGC
The DNA here is from genome assembly GCA_947069175.1 of Scalesia atractyloides. Lineage (NCBI taxonomy): Eukaryota > Viridiplantae > Streptophyta > Magnoliopsida > Asterales > Asteraceae > Scalesia > Scalesia atractyloides. Next base: position 41,951,629 of record CAMTDV010000025.1, read on the forward strand.
AGTCTGATGACTCGAATGACGCGACATAGTACCTATAGAGAAAGACAACATACAACACTGATTCTACTGACTGACATAACCGAAAATCCACATTCCAGAGATATACACATAAGCACGTATTGCTTAAAATCTTGATTTTAAGATTTTAAAAATTAGATATGGTCGGTGATGTTAGTATACGCATCCCCTTCCTATTTTATCTCAATGACGTTTCCGGAATGTCCAAGTACCAGCAGATATATTATTGTGTTCCGGACCATAATAATTTATTTTCCTAACAAGGCCATCCTGGTAATAGTCACACTACTCAATCTCCAGAGGTTCTCAGTGCGAGGAAACTAAACTTAGGATTATAGTCTAGGTTCTTTAAGGATACCTAATTCGCTATAACGATGGCTCTGATACCATCTTCTGTCACACCCCGACTCGCAGCGGAAGACAATTGTGGGGTGCGGCAGACACATGGTAGTTCCTCATAATTTAAAAACGTGATATCATATAAAGAGGGAACATAGGTTACAACATACTTAACGTATCATATTACAAACCATAAGTTTAAGTGCGGTACTACAAGCCACTACAGCCTTTATTCTGCTACTGACCGCCTACTCAAAACCTTCCACACGCACATTCCTCATTCCTGTTTAGTTTTACCTGAAATGCATGTTAGTTTTAAAAAGGGTCAGCTAAACGGGCCGGTGAGTTCCACTGGTTTGGTTGCTTCGTAGCAAAATGCTTTAAGAAGTTTAATTGCACGTGTCACAGATCACAGATGGAATTACACGAGTGCACAAGTGAAACCTTGACTGTTTTAACCGTACCGTGTCACAACAGACACCTCATCGCACCAGGCCGTGTCACAACAGACACCACAGCCCACCGGGCCGTGTCACAACAGACACCTCAGCCCACCAACTGTATCACATGCAGTTCAACACCCCAGGTGTAGTTATGCCTAACAACATAACAGAGTTTAGGATGCGTGCAGTTGCCTAGTTGCCGACACACAGTCCGGCGTAGCAACTGGGTTTGTCAGACCAGTAGTACTATCCATTACCCACGGCTTACGTTAATCACTTGTAGTAGGGATAGTTCGTGTGTTAGGTAATTCACATTATCACAAGTTGGTGCAATTAACACAGTTTGTAACATGTAAATCACCCCAGAAAACAGTAAAACAGTTTAAAAGTGGGGGAGTGAAACTCACAATGAAAGTAGTAGTCTCAAACAAAGAGTGATCAATCAACTGGATCAGCTTAATAACCCGCATGTAAGTAGGGACTCAAATCAGTATCTAAGTTGGTAATGGTTATAACTTGGACCTGGTTATGAGTTTTCACCCTAGATTGAACATATAGTATACTGGGATGGTGATGGATGTCAGGGTAGTATCAGTTTTTAGTTTGGCTTTCGAGCACTGTTCGCGTGCCAGCCAAAGCCAGTTGTTTGACACGTTCAGATAATGGTACGGGAATACCAATAGTGTCAACATGTTATTCTTTAAGAAAGATTAACTTTTTGTTAAGGGAGTTTGGGTGTTTAGGGAGTCTAGGTTGTCCAAAATTGAATTTCCCTTTTCGTCGTCGGGGATTCTCCCGAACTGTCATGGGACACACCCCTAGTGTCCAAACGACCCTGGAATCTCCCGGAATATTCTCTATTTGGTTTTTTTTTTTTTTGGATTTCTTTTGGTAAAACAGTCAAAAATTCACCAAAAATCATAGAAAATTCCAAAACTTATAAAATTTTACATGGACATTCCTATCAATAATCTACATCACCACACCAAATTTCAGCTCAATCCAAGCATCACGGACCAAGTTATAGACCAAACAATATTTTGCCTACGCTAGTTTAAGGTTTCGTGTGTTATACCTAGCGCAAGCTTCGTTCCCGCGTGTTTTTCTCGAGTCCAGAAGTGTGTGGTGCTACATTCAGTACATAGACATCAAGCACAATCCAAACATGCCATAATTCATGTCAATCAAGCTTTGTTTCACTATTTTTCGGTTCATAACTTTGTTAATCGCTTTTGGTCAATTAGGGTATCAAAAACCAAAGTTTTGTGATCTTGGCTACCATATAACATCAAGGAATCCCTGATGTGATCTTATTTAGTCAAGAATCATGTTTAAATCATCAATAATCATGGATTAAAAAGGGTTTTCTTTGTCTAGTTCATGTTTTCTCAAGAAATCATCATAAAAATCATAAGAAACTTGAATTATACCTTTGATTTGGCTTAAATTGATTGAAGATCAGCTGAGATCTTGAGGATTAAGAATAGATTTTGAGTGAAAATGGAGAAGAAAAATAAAAAAATATATATATATAAAAAGGGGGGCGGTCGCAAGTGGGGGCACCCCTACCCCACTTATCGCTTTGTCGTGCTTCGTTTTTTGTTTTAAGAAGATGATGTTTATCTTCGGTTTTGCATTTAGGTTCGTTTTCGGGTCCCATATGCGTCCCTGATTTGCAAAACGGCCTCCTTTTTTCGCGTTTTTAGTGTTAAAAGACACGGTTTTTAAAACCATGCATAACCGTCTCGAAACCCGAACCACGGTTACGTTTTAATCATAATATCCTCGTATTAGGGTAGTTTAAGTGTTTTTTGGCTTAATTGACCGTTCCTTGCATGTTTGGTTTGTCTTTCGTTGCTCTCAAAACAAAGGTGTTTCCCTAACCGGGAAGCTGCCTCATTTTGCGTGCCCGAGCTCCGATTTGCTTCAAGTCTTATGTCTTGGTCTAAGGCACATAACTAAGATATTCCGTGAACTCGGAATCTTAAATAGCCCTACCGATGGACTAATAATCATCATCAAACGTTTAATGCTTGTTAAATGGAAAGCTCCCGTTTAATACGTTGTTAAAGGCTAAGGACGCCAACCTCGCACCGTTGGCCCTTATTAGTGTCATGTTAACCATGACGTGCTCTCGGATTCCCCCGAGACATAATAGATATCAGTTAACATAGCATACAAGTCACATATGTTTTAAGGGTTTTCGCACAATTTTTAGCATGCTTTAAAGTTTTGGACCGATTATGGTGTAGCTGGTCTCGTCATGGGTATCACACCACCCACTTTTTAATTTACCCCTTTTCCTTCTCCACCATCCAGTCCAAAACCTACTCGTCCTAATATAGCCAAACGTAGGACCATTCACCAACAATCAACCGAAGGTTTCACAGGAATGCACTCTCTCATCACTTGTTCGCCAATCACAAATGAAAACTCATAGCAAATCCCCTCATACATCATGACCGCATTCACTAACTCGTTTCAATTCCATGGTTGTGATGGTGAGGATGCACCTGCCCACATAACCCGCTTTACCCGCATTTGTGGTACCGTCAAGCTTCAAGGTGCCGCTGATGATTATATCTTCCTTCAGTTCCCATTTTTTAGCTCTACGAGCCGCCACTTGGCTCGATTCACAGCCTGTTGATACATTTACCACATAGGCAACTCTGCGTGAAGGATTCCTGAATAAGTATTTCCCACCTGCGAAAGCATCTAGGCTTAGAAACCAGATCCATTCTTTTCGAGCGGAACCGGATGAACCCTACTTTCTTGGGGGTGTTTTCAGAATCTGATTGCTAGATGCTCCTTGCAGGGTCTCTTTGGTTGGACCCTTGTAGAGAAATTCTACAACGAGCTCACCTATGAAACTTTTGCTCGGTTCGATACGTCTATAGGAGGTCACCTTTTGGGAAAGAAAACCGTGGTCAAATGCAACGATCTTTTTGAGAGCTTTGCTCATTCTTAATACGAGCGGCGATTAGCAAATTGGAATTCCATTCCTGCTACGAGTGCACCTGCATCTACACGGGGTGTCACCAAGTCACCTTAGATACTTAGGTGGTTGGTGCTCTTGAAAACCTTTCTAGAGAAGTTAAGGAATTAAAATCCAAGGTAGACAAATGCGAGATGTGCATGGGAGGTGACGGTATGTTAGAGTGTCCACTACTTAGGCATGAACAGGTTGAGCATATAGGAGGTCAGAACCAAAATCAGTTTGGTAATAACTATAACTTTAGTTGGAGAAAACAAAACACCAATTGTCGATCTTCCGGTAATCCCCCTGGTCATAGATTGACAGTGGAAACATAAGTAAGACCACTTTGCAGGCAACAATAGTTTGCTTCCTCAGGAAGACAAAACAACTAGAAATCCCCATTACTAAGAAAAAAAGGCATCACAGTTTTACAAAACTTGTGATACAACCACACTCTGTGGGGGCATATGATTTCACTAGATTGAATGATGCCAGAATTCTGAAACTTCTTGAATTAATGAACTAAGCTGAGAGTTGAGGTATCTAATCTCAAGTAGATGGTCACCAACACGCCTTAAGCTAAGACTAGCTGATCCATGAATATACCAACAGCTAGCCTCTTAAATAGGAGCTCAAAATTCCATATCCACTAGCCACTCTCAAAATCCTTCCAGACACAGAAAGCCAAACTACTAGTGAGGAAATAACCACCTCATCACTAACTAGTTGTGGTGCTATTATCTTTATCCAACCAATCTGCTGATTCTCAAAAAGGGGAGATACCATACTTAATTGCCACATACCACATAAAGTATTCATCCTACCTTCAAGAACATTCAAGAATCTGGAAAACTTTCAAGAAAACCCAATGTTCTTCCTACCCCAGAAAATTCAACTGATATCTTCTAAAAGGTTCTTACTAATCAAGGGATTAGCAAAGAAGAGTCAAGATGGTAGGCAAATAAGGATTAAAATGATGATTCTTCCACAAAAACACAAGGAGTTTAGGACTATCAATCTAATCTAGAAACTGCTGACCCACAAACAACTAGAAGTTAATATACAAAACATCAAGTAGTTTCAAAAAATCTAGCACTACACACAAATAACACAAAAAAATCCTTCATGAGCTTCTGAAGGTCTTAACCTTGTCAACTATTCTTAAAAGGATCAATCATTCCTTGATAAAAGGTGTTTAGTAATCCCATACCTCTTAGAAGAAAGGAGTGTCTGTCTTTCTTCAGAGGTCCAAAGGGTAGTAGTTTCTAATCTTACCTAACTTAGAGACTTAGAGACAAGAAGGTTGACTATGATGAAGATAAAGGAGTGTCTATCTTTCTTCAGAGGTCCAAAAGGTGTGAAGACAAAGAACCTTTTTTTGTAAGTCAAATATGGTTGAGTATGATGAAGATAAAGGAATAGTCCTAAGCTTCAACATCAACAAAAGTTTTCAAAGGATTCTTTATCAACAAAATAAGAGAACAAAGGACATGCTCAATAAGTGAGTTTTGGCATCAGCAGATTTAAGGGGAGATTGTTAGGTTATATAAGATTTGCTGATGATGAAAGCCAAAACTCAAAGGATCCATCATCCTTGCCTGAATAAGTTAAAATAAAATCTACAAGTCCAACGGTTTCTCTCCCCTTGAAAGCCTCTCAAAATAGCTGCCCCAACTACTGCTGCATCAAACTACTGCCCTCAAAGAATCAAGTTTAGAAGAATAAGTGCTAATGGTCAAAGTGCTGGTCAATAAGTCAATAGTCAAAGTCAACCAAAGTCAAAGACCAAAGACTAAAGACTATAAGACCAAGTCAAAGACAGAAGTTTAGGATATCCAAAAGCACTGGTTTCTAACCAGTAGTTCTATGAAATCCAGTTGTTCTTACTAAACTTACGAAAGAGCAACAGTTCAATGTAACAGTGTAACAATCCAGCAGTGTCACAACTGCGAGCAGTTATATCATTTATTGAAGCAGTTAAGGGTCGCTTTCAAGATGACGTCACTAGTAGTTCACACCTCCTATATATAATTTTGTTTGTTCTTTGTAATAGGTTAACACTTCAAGCGTAGAGTATAAAAACTAAGTGAGAGTGTGTTCACATGGTGAGGAGTACTATTGTACCTTGTGATTGTATTACATCATTTGAATTCAATATGAATCATTTTCAGTCATTCCCAAATCCAACTATGATAGTTTAATGTGTTTGTTTGTTATTGTTTGATTGAATTATCAATTTAATTACTTGTTTCAGAAGAAAAAACACACACGACACACACACACTCAGATCGAACGTTCCTGATGATATTATTTTGGAGTTTTGGGATGAAGAAACACACTTTCGACTATAATATGATCTAGTGGAACACGTTGGTGATATACATCTGAATATACATGTTTACGACTGAAGAATATTTTTAATTTTATTTTGTATGTTTTTTTTGTTATTGTTCTTTTTTTCAAAGTTGTTTTCAGTTTATCTTAATATATATATATATATATATATATATATATATACATATATATATATATATACACACTAGTCGTTTACCCGCGCGATACGGCGAGAGTTACAATTTACGACACCATACTCGTTTTCTGTTAGTTTATCAATTCTATCATGATATATTGCATGGTATTTCTGTTAGCTTTTTTTATTCGTAGGATTGGTGTGCCATGAGGTTTATAGATCATAATTATATAATTATATAATTAAAAAATTCATACATTCAAAAGGTACAAGGAATCGGTTATTTATTACATGTAAATCAAATACATTACTTAACATTTCAAAAGGTTTGTTTAGGAACACAAGCATGTTTACAATGCTTCCCAAAAGCATACGTTTTTTACCCAAAAAACATAACATACTAAAATAGCCAATTTGGTTACCCAGATATGTAATTCAATTTTACTTTTTATTATTTCTACAAGTATTATTACCCCACGTGTTATAGCGGATACTCTATTATGCACGTCTAAAGGAGGCAATGATGACTTTTATAAAAACCATGGATCAAAGATAAAATAAAGAAGCCAAATTATTGCAAATTCTACTTTCTTTAAATATAACCTAACCAATTGTTGTCAGGTATGATGAACAATCAAGGCAAGAGGTGAAATAATCACCACAAAGGCAACCAAATAAACGAACTTTAGGGCTCTTGAGTGGTAAGCAATGAATTAAGAACTAAAAGTAAACATACCCAAATATATGAAGTCTTTTAAATTACAATTTAGTACAAAGAGTACAGAGATTGATGAAAATATGATTTCTTTTAATTTATACAACCTATGAGGAGATATTTCTAATTTGTTTTCTATTGTGGAATCATGGGTAGATCAGGAATGGGACCATTTACCCAAGCTTCCCAAAAGTGATGTTTGTCCAATGACATGAGCAAAGTCAGAAGTATCCGGACAGGGACAATCACTTACATCATATGCCGATTAACAAATAGAAAGCAAATGTCCGCCACAACTGCACATTAAAAGAAACATTAGCATTTAGAATCAACTTCCTCTCGCAAGCTCATGTACAGAAGCAAAAATACAAAACGTTAGAAGACAACAAGCATACCAGCTACGTAGAGAAAAAAACCAATGACATTACCATGTAAAACATCATCAAGTAACCCAGGTTGAAGAACTTGGTGTGGAGGTTCTTCTGTTTCCTAAATGTAAAAGAAATATAAAAATAAGAGCTTGATATACAAAAAATGATAAAAGAAACTTCCCAACATATGAAGTTAGTACTCGAGTGGATTTATTATATGGGCCGCTTAGACTATGGGGTATGGGGCGGGGTTGGGGGGAAACGCCTATGTGACCACCCCGGGTGGGCCTTGGGTTTGGGCGAGGGTTTCAGCTCGGGCGTTGGGCGGGGCTACCCATCTGAGCTGGGGGTGAACATTGGGTACACCCTACCCTATGTTTTATCCATTAATTAAAAAAAAGAAAAAATAAAAGGATTTGGCCAAGCCAAGCCCCAAACCCAAGCCCCACCATACTCCCATTTTTTGGGTCTTGCCAGTGGAGCCCATCCAGCCCACGTGTCAACCCATGCCCCAAACCCCCGCCCCACCATACCCCATAGTCTTAAGGTAATTTTATCCAAACAGTCAAAGAGGTGAAGCTCACTCTTAAGATGTATAACTTGCTAGTGCACATGTTTAAAAAGTTGAATATAATTGACCCTCACCTTGTTCTGTTGCAGCTTGTGAAGCTCACTCATAAGATGTATAATGATGGTTTCGGGCGTGACTGGCCCTTCAATGCCGTGTATTCCACCCCGGGTTGGCGTGGCAGTTGGCGTTGCCCCTTTGGCGTCGGAATTCCGCCTGGCGTGGGGCGGGGGCGGATGAGCTGGCTGGCTTTGGTTGGCTGGTCCAATATCCACATGGTTAGCCACGCCACACCACGCCACTCCACACCCCACTTTTTCTGGGGTGGCCTGGTGGAGCCCATCTCCGTCACGTGTCGACCAAAGCCCCCAATCCAAGCCCCCCATACCCCGTGGTCTAAGCCTGGTTATAGTCAAAGAAAAGCATAATTGTCAGCTTCAAAGTTAAATATAACCTGTTGTAAAAAATGTAAAAAGGGTCCCCATGTTCTTTGTTTAGTAAAAATAAGTACAAGAGCAGAGCAGTTGTATAAAGTTCTTGGTTTATAACTATTATTTAGAATATCATTAAAATAGTATATAATTCTTCTAATCACAACAGCAAAAAGTTCTCTGTTTACTATCTACTAATGTTACCAACCATTAAAGTGATCAATTTAGGTGAGTCAACATCTAAAAACAAAATCCAACTTTTATGATCAAATTTAACACCCTATATTCAAGAATCATATTATTGTTGAACGATATACTGAGTATTAAAAATCCAGAAAATGTTTCTTTCTTGCATTTTGGTTGTTAATTTAGATGTTGACCAGATACAAATTGTGTACCATTGAACAGGTTTTGGCCTAACATATTTACACCTCCTAATGTTCAGATTCTAAGTTACGTATCTGCTGGCATACAACTACAGCCTGCAGATACAATTATATACACGATACGGCGTCAACTTCGCATTTGTTTTGCCTGCATGATATATTATCCGTTAAATTGTACTTAATAGTTAAAAATAGGAAATCCTTTGTGGGTATGTTCCAATGACTCATTCTGAAGCAAAAAAGAAAAAAGAAAAAAACCAATTGACCTAAAAATTACCTCAATGATCCACTCCATAAATACGGCTCTCACCGTCTCATCATCATCCATGTCTATCTTTTAATAACTATTTGCTTGATATCTTTAACTTCTTCATTGGCCAAAAAACATCAATAACATATCAGCAAAAAAAAAAACTTAACAGTCCACATATACATGTTTAGTAAATCAATCCGGAGTAACTCCATTGTCCCCAAACAACTACATGATTCACTACTACCAAATTTCATAACCTATCTAGCTAAATAATCATAAGTCCTCACACTAATAGAAGTATAGAACAGTTTATTACCTCTGAAGATGAAAACGTGGCTAAAATAGCTAGTGAAAACTCCGAAGCGACAAGACCTCTCCGCAAAGTCGATCTCAACATAGTCAATCTCTAACCAGTGAAGTCTGAGCAAAAGAATCCTGCACCAATACAATACATGTAAAACAAGTGCCTAAAATTATTGTAAAAGTTTAGTCACTAAGTAACACTTATAAAGTGGCAACGCTTAGAAAGCATTCCAGAAGAAGAGCATCTTTACACAACAAACGTAAATTGAATGATTGATGGAATAACCTCACCAAACAACTTCCAGTCACATGCAAACTTGTTAGACCAGCACTCAAGACTTCCGAAACCACCACCCAAGCTGCAACCATCGTCAATCATCACTTGTCCGGTGACCAGAGATCATTTTCGTCGTCGGTAGTCACTACCGCCGCCTGACTTCGTCGAAAAAACCAAAATGGTAATCTAATAATTTAAAATAGACCTTGGGATATTGTATCAACATACACTTTGGGCACTTCCAACGAGTTCAAAGTCTCAAGCCGAGCCATTCATAAACAGATGGGCCAGAATTTCCACACAAAACTAAAACTGAGGTGGGTGGGGTGAACTCATATTAGTATAAACTGAGTCTCCTTTAGAATCAAGTACAAACACAATAAAAAACGATCTTTCACATAGTATAAGGAATCATTACTAACTAAAAAGACAGAACACTCTCTTTCTATCTTGAAAACTATATATCATGGCCAGCTATTAAACAATTCATTAAGAATGATACCTAAGACTCCAGAATCTGTCATGATCCTCGCCTAAACATTGTAGACGTGTTCTTTATTTAGCATCCCAAACACGTATGACACATTCTGCGTGTGACCTCTAAATGAGTCCACTTCCCACTCCTCTGTAACTGAAACACAATGGTATTACATAAATTAGTTTTCTTAAACTCTAAAAGTCAGCAAACAAAACAATTGGCCTCTTTTAATTTACTTACATTTTCTAATTCCCTCATAAAAAAAACTTAGAGAACCATACATATAAAGCATAGATAACATAAGCAACCACTAAATTTGTCCATTTTCTTAATTTATACGCAATGATCAATTAAACCAGGTAGAAAGTGACCCACAATCTATATATGTGACAATGTTAATAGTGTTAATCTGATTATCACATATGGCATTTAACTGTTCTGCAATACTACTGATAAGAAAGATGATCTCACTGCAATAAATGTAAAATTCTGAATAGCAATCAACAACCAAAAAGAGAAGGGTTAGTTTATTTTGTATATTCGATAATGTATGATAAGGTCGATCAACTGCTCTGCTAGCACATTCTTTTGGTATCAAAACCCCAAAATGAGCATGTCTAATCTTAATTGGGGACCTACAAAACAAAAATAGTTACAAAACTGCAGTCTAATAATTGAGGAAGGCATACCATTCATCCTCTAGGTCTTCACTTGGTGATCATCAGCTCCTGAAACAAGAAGAAAAAAGGTAGGATGGAATGAAGCCCAATTCACTAATCATTTAAAAACATAAGGGAAATGCTTTTGTGGGTCTACCTGATCCCTATTAAAAAAAAGTCATGTTTTAACCGGTAACTTGACCCGCCCACCTTTCCACCTCTAGCACGTATATATATGAACAACGTTAATCAGTGAGTTAGTGAGCTTACCAGCATGCCAAGATTCATCTCTCGCCTTTTGACCAGCTGAAATGACGACTTCTAATGGCAGGGGTGCAAATGATGACCAATGTTCATGCTTTGACCCAGCTATGTCAGCACAAATATCTTAAACCCAAAGGAATACAGGGTATTATAAGAAAACATGCGGAACCGGTCTAGCAGCCCGAGCTCACAATATGTTTACCTTTACTCTAAGAGGATCCACTTGGATGAACAAAAGACATAATGATTGTTGAAAGTTAACAACATATCCTGAGCACAGCTCCTTATTGAAGAAGTCAGTTCAGCTTACAAATAAAAAATATATCAAGGAAAATAATACTTACATTTCCTCAAACTCAGAACCTGCTATGTAGAAAATAGGAACCCCAGCTTCACCAACAATTTCCTTCAAAAATATTGTTACAATCAGAACATACAACTTCGTAAAAAAATGTTAGCTACTCATCTTCCCCAACCTTAAGGATTTTTTTACCTCATTCCCATTGTGCATGAGGATTTGTTTCTTATTGTACCCAAAATCTCAGAAAATGAAATTAGACTTTCTGAAATTTAATAACGGTGATAACATCCACCATCGTCACCGAGGCTGCTGCAGGAGACGTCGCCGGAACTGGTCACTACCGCTGTCAGAGTAACCCTAGATGGCCTAAACTCATCTGAGGTCAAATAACAACAAGAAACCAACCGTGGAGTTAGGATATGCTATTGGACAAATGACCCAAGGTGTTAGATCTTACCTTAGGTTGTCGGAATTTCACCGGAACCCTAATTTGACCATGTTCGAATCTGAAACTCCAACCGCCTTCCGATCTGACCTAAAAACCCTTAAACTGCCGCAGCTTATTTAGTTGCATGTGATGCTGGAGAGTTCTTGTGGCCGCTGCTCACCGTTATTGCCGTTGCTTATCTGTCAGAAAACAACACCACCATCTTCGCGGGCTACCACAACCTCACCATCTTCACCTCTAGCACTCTATTCCAGCAGAACCACCACCGTCAGTCAGATGTCGAACAGACAAGCAAGAGAGAATGTGTACCGGAGATGTATCTCTTTCTCTTTCTAGATTTGAGGTGAGGATGCGTGAAATGAGAAATAAAAGGATAGTTTTAGGGGGAGATATGAAGGTTTTAAATTTTGAATTTGGTGGAGCCTATTAAACTCCCGCTCATTTAATCCTCAAGTAAGGGTATAACAGGAAAGTGGTTTTGTCTGGTGCTTAAAAGACTTGTACATAATGCATTAAGAGTGTTTTAAGGGAATGGTAAATTACCTTAAGTCGTCCCTTGGATATGTATACTATATATAGTATATATATATATATATTTTAAATAACTCAAGTGATTTTGTGGTAATGTGAATTGGGTGAAATGAGATGACAACTTTTGATTAGTGTGTTTTTAGTTATCATGTTATGGGTGTCATTTCCACTCTAATAGTGTATTTATAGTCATGATCCATGTATGCTAACAACTCTTGATTGAAATTGGTGTTTCCTCTCTCACCATATAGTTACATATTTAAAATCAGATTTATGAGAAAGGGAGAAAAAACATAGGTCATTGTTACTTGTTCTTAGGTAACCTATGCCGTCAAATGAAACACAAAAATTTTATGACCTAAAAATGGTATATTTAGTCGTATGGCACAAGATAACCAATTAATAATGCATGAATGAAGAGATGTATGTTTGTGAGGCTCATCTCTATCTCTAGAAATTTGTTTGGTTTGTCAATTGAAACTACTACTTTTAGTGTTATCAAATAGTAGAGATAAAGAATTATTTCCTTAACTAGTAATACTTTAAATGCCCAAGTCTAAGATGATATGAACAACACCGAATTTACGTGACACCTTTACCTTAATGTGGTGTGTGGCCTAGGTGATAAGTTGAAGTTTATATTAATTGGTATGTTCTTCGTCACATCAGACAGCATACGAATCCTAAGCAAGTTAGGATAAAACATAGGTTTTATTCTTCATACTAACCAAGGTTTGTGTCTCAAAATACACCATATTACTAACATGAGTGTGTGTTACCATATCGCAAATACAATGGAACATAGTTAGGAGTATTTGGATCTGAATCCCACACAGAAAACGCACTAGAACATCTCATCCAAGTTTTTGACATCTCAGGGAAATGTCGATCGATAATGTCTTTCAAGCTCTCAATCTTATTAATCCATTGTAGTCCTTTCTCGGTGTATGTTTGCGAGTTATAATTGGTTGTAAAGAAGCGATCTGCTTCAAGCCTCCTATAATTAAGCACGATTAAACATTGGATTAACAAAATATAATATTCATCCAATTACACATATATTTTCAAGCCAAAAACAAGATTATGATTAAGTATTACCTTGAAGCAACTAGCACAAAGATGAAAAAAGCAGTCTCACAAATGGCAAAACCTTTAATTTTTTTCTCAGTATGTATTCCCACTAGAAGATCAAGCTTTTCAACATCGTCTCCATATACTTCATTGAGCGCTTCAATAATCTCTTCATCATCAGTCAAATCTTCCCATTTGCTAATGGGGATCATTAGCAAGTTCCTCCTAAACTCGTTATATCGAGGAACCTTTCTTTCTCGATCTCTATAAACTTTTAAATTTTTCAACAAGCATGTTACACTAAGATCATATATAATTAGTCATATATAATAATGAAAATTTATAATGTTAGAATCCTGGTGTGTTTTCTTTTTAACTTCATTTGTAGTGTAGTCGCACTTTGGAAGAGCAACTTTTTTTTCATCGAAATATGGGTTTCCGCAAGAAAATGGAACCCCATGGGAAGTCTCCCTTGGCAACCTTGACATAAGATGAAAACACCTATGCCAATAATTAGTGTAGTGCCATTTTTTTTATAAAAGTCGAGTTGACAAATATGTTTTCACTTGCAGTTGTGGTTACCAATTGCGACTTTACTTGGGGTTTCATTTTCTTGTAGAAAACCATATTTCGATGGAAAAAAAAGTCGCCTTTATCAAGGGTGAATACACTATAAATCTAAGTTGAAAAAAATACACACACCATAAATCGAAGACCCCCCCCCCCCCCTCCCCAAAAAAAAAAGTAAAGTTTCCAAAAAGTTCTACATACTTTCCATGGAAGCCATGTCCACCTGATCCTTTCTCTCTTCGCCATCTATATCATGAGCAACAAGGTTTCTCATCCACGATGGATAGTTCCACAAAGTGACAGAACCACAAGGTTGATGCCCCATGGATATTAACATCTTTTCCACACCGATTTTCGACAATCCTTTTTCTCCGTCTTTTCCTATCATATCCTTCATATTCACCCTATACAAAACATTGATCATTATATTTCACAATTTCTTCATATAATAGAATACATGTACAAAAAAAGAACAATACTCTTCTTGAATTGGCGGAATGGATTTGTGTTTTGAAGCTATGGAATCGATGTCACGAAGAATTATTTTGTCGGGCAGTAATGTATGCATTCTGTAGACGCTTACAAACTCCTCTGTCAAAGAATATGGCACTCCATGATCTTGGGGCTTTTTTAGACCAACTAATCCGCTTAGTTCAGGTCCTAATATATTTCCAAACAAATCCTTCACTTTCTTCCCAAGCATGCCATACCTAGATTTAATTCCAGTAATTTTCGTCACATGGTCGGGTCAAAATTATAGGTCGAAAACACACCATATTGAATTCAAACTTGATGATGAAATTGAACTGCTCACCTTAATAGTCAACTTACGCAAACATCATATAAGAGTGGATCAAAAAGCTTAATTCGGTGATCCCTTTTTAGATTTAACAAAAAAGGATTTGTGTTTACTTTACTTTCAAATTAGTCCATGTTTGTGTCAAGATTTGTTCACTTGTATAAGGTTTGATGCAACTATTCATGTTACTCCATGTTTGTATATCATAAACATATTATTTGCAAAATTAGTGAAAACTAGTGAGAATTAAGCAAAAGGAACCCCCTAAAAAAAATCCTGGATTCGCCACTGTGCATGTGGAACCTTACACTACAAGGAATTGGAGCTCTAGGGGCGTTCTCGCCCCTAATGATGCAGAAAATCGCCCCTAAAGGAGCGACTTTTGATATGTCGCCCCTAATGCTCCTTTTTCTTGTAGTGTTACTCGCTAGGTTTGTTTATTATTTGCAAACATGCAAGGGAAAGTTCATATGTAGTTCTGATTTGAAAATGGAGCAAAATCTAGTTTGTGAATTATTTACCAGTTGATTCTCATAGCTGCTAATAGAGTATCAGTCTTTAGGAGTTCAACAGTCCAATCAATGGTGTGGATCTTTGCAATAATTGCTGAAGTTACCAATCTTGCATGTTGGTACAGTTTCTCGTCATCAAATTCTGGATAATGCTCCTGCATAAATTGTCACAAATTAAGTTCTTTGAACTATTTGTTTGTGCTGTATGACTACCTTGTTGCTTACATGAAACTTACACCTATTTCGGGTGTCAAGAGAAAATTTAGTTTCTTGCTTTTTAAATATTGTTTTTGAGCATAATAAGCGACTCATCCCCCATACAAAGAAAGTTGGCTAAATAAGATGTGTTTAAACCGGATTTCCAAACCCAAGCTTTTCAAACATCGTACCAATACCAAGTGCATGCTTTTTATTAGGTTGTTTTATATATAAACTAGTATTGATTTGAGCGTACTGATTTTTTTAATCGCTTATTGATCAAAACGTAGACCAACTAGATGTGTCTATTAAAATACGCACGAAAACATATTCTCTATGTTGCGGGTCTTTTTTTAACGTGATTTGAGCGTACTAATTTTTTAAATTGCATATTGATCAAAACGTAGACCAACCAGAAACGTCTATTAAAATAAGCACGAAAACACATAACATTTGATATGACTCATTTCCGAAAAAAGAAATTACGTCAAAACATAGATAAACTAAAAACGTACATAAAATAAACACAAAAACGTATTTTATTTGACCCGACTTATTTCCGAAAAATCTTTACGTCGAAACGTAAACCAACTTAAATTTATACCAACACGTACAAAAAATATGCATGTAAGAAAATAGTGTTTTCTTAAGTTAAAGAATGGTACCGCACGTTGTGGCGACGTTGAAACGTAAACTAACTCCAATTTATATTGTCTAATGAAAACGTATTATATTTTATCCGACTCGTTTCTGAACAAAATTTACCCCTAGACACAAACCAACGGAAAGCGTCTATAAAAATAAGCATGAAAACGTATTATATTTGACTTGACTTATATTTGAAAAAAATTATGTCAAAACGTAAACGAACTAATTTTTACCGACACGCATATAAAAATACTCACATAAGATATAAGAGGGTCAAAATAGAAGGTTGAGAAGATCTAAGTGTTAATGTTGATAGTTGACGGATATGGTGCACAAAGACGGAAAAAGAAAAAAAAAGAAAGAAAGTTTCTGTAGCTAAAGGTTGTTATACTATATATACTAATTTATTTATTTATTTTTAATAACTTTTAATTTTTGATGTTTATATAATGTGAAGAAGCTTTTGCTATTTGATGATATTACTTAAATTTTGATGTAAATGTTAACAAACCTACAAGAAAGAAAAAAAAAACATGGTAACGATACATATAAATTCATAAAAATAGCTTAAAATATAAGATTTTACTTTCAGCAAAAATCTCTAAAGATAATTAAAAGTTAAAATTTAAATCGTTTAAAGAAAATTGGCAAATGTCATAAAAGTATTGTAATAAATCAAAGTAATACCAATGAAACTTAGCACTATATAAATTTGCTATAGACTAAAATTAAAGTATTATAAATTCATTCTAATTTGTTAAGTATGGTTCTTTTACTAAAATCATAATTTATCCATAAACTTTATAATTTTAAAAAAAAATATTCGAAACTTCGTAAACTAATATTCACATTGATGTATTTTATTGTGTTTTGTAGTACATGTGATTATTTGTTTTGTAATGCCTTAACATTTCACATGTTCTAAATTTGATAAACTTCAAATTATAAAATAGAGAAAAGTGTCCGGATAGTCCCTGTAGTTTACTCCGATTTAACCTTTAGTCCTTACATTTTCAAAATTACAGCTATAGTCCTCAACTTTGACAAATTTGTTCCTGGATAGTACCTAAAACGAATGGGGTTAGTCTTTAATGTTAAGTGGGTGTGAAGTGACTAAAATATCTTTTGGTTAAATTAATACCTAAAAGTTAAAAAGAAATATAATGAATTTTCAATAATTTATATGGAAGCCTGAACCTACACTTGTAATAATTTATAGACTAAATTACGTTTTTGACCCCTGTGGTTATATGTTTTTACTATATTAGCTCAAAATAATAATTTTTAAAATATCTGCCCTATGGTCTCTATAACTAACCATTTTAGCCTCTAAGTCTAACATATATGCCTCTATGGTCTCTATAACTAACCATTTTGGCCCATAATTAATTAACCAGAGTTGGGGATTTGGTTAGACTTAGGGGCCAAAATGGTTAGTTATAGAGACCATATGGGTAAATGTGTTAAAAATTCTTATTTTAGGCTAATATAGTAAAAATGATATAACCACAGGGGTCAAAAACGTAATTTACTCTAATTTATATGAATATTCAAAGCCTCTATTCTCCTTCTCAAACACGCACAGACCTTCAAACAAAATCCTCCATGGATTCACCTAAATCGAACTGCTTAAAACTCCAAACTCCCCACCCAATATTCATCAAAGGCACCTGGTTTCCCTCTCACTTTCATCTCTCCATCACCGACGGCTCTAATGCTTGGACATGCACTTGTAATAATCCCTATTTCATCTCTTTCATCTGAGTTCGTTGAGATGTCGGAGCCGTATACCACTGTAACGTCGATTCGATTGAACCGATTCCGGTACTGAATCGGAAGACCTGTGAGAGTTTTTCTTTATTGGTGAGCTCGATTGAAGTGATTCTGGTACTGTTTACAAATCGATTACGTCAGGGGTGGATTCAGTTTCAGAAGACCTGAACTGAGAGAAACTGGAAGTGTTAACGGAATCGAAGAAGGAGCTCTCGGAGCTGGAACGATATGAGTTGTTTTTGGCCAGTTTAGAAAGTCGAAACTGTATATAAAACTGTAATTGGTTTGATCTGGAAATAGAGGTGGAGGAGGTGGTGGCGTTGTCCCGGTGGGGTGAGCCGGTGAGGAGGTGGTGGCGTTGTCCCGGTGGGGTGAGCCGGTGAGGAGGTGGTGGCGAAAGGTGGAGGTGGAGAAGACTGTGGAAGATGAAGTAGGTGGGTGGGTGTGGGTCCCACGTAAATTTTATTTTTTAATTGTAGTTCTTTTAACTTTTTAGTTATTTGTTTAATAATAAGGGTATATAGGTCATTTTACACCCACTTAACCCTAAAAGTTAAACTCATCTGTTTCAGGGACTATCCGAGAACGAATTTGCTAAAGTTGAGGACTATAGCTGTAATTTTGAAAATGTAGGAAATAAAGGTGAAATCGGAGCAAACCACATAGACTATCCGGGCACTTTTCTCTATAAAATATTTAAATATAATTTACTATATTTCCGTAACATGTTAACATTCGCGGTATTATCTAGTAATTTTGTAGGTTTTACAGCTTCTTGTTGTCTGCCGACCCGTTTTTCTATACTTTGAGGAAAGTTTTTCGCCATAAAAAAATAGGATAGAAAAAATTGATGGACTTACTTTAAGCATATCACAAATAGCATTATGCTCTTTAACAAATAAAGCTTGCAAAAGGGAGAAACCAGCCCAACAATTTCGGACATCGCCAGATATGGGAATCCCTTTGTCGTCATGTTCAAGAAGTCCATCTCTAGCTATTTTCAGCTTTCCATCTGTATACGCTCTTACCTTCCCCATCCCGGCTTCGTTATTTCCGTAAATAACACTTCCATCCCTGCAATAGATACAGCAGTCAAACCAACAAGATTGATTATAACTAACTAGTCGGTTACCAGACTAGCTTTTTCAATAACCTATCGTAATTTTTATTTTACTTTTTAACCAATCCATTATCATGTCCGGACCAGGCAGCAAATCAGTTGCTAAACTGGTCCACTAGTACTCTAGTCAGACCAAATTAAGAAGCATATGTCTTCATAAATAATTTAATAAAATATTTATAACTTTGGTGTAAATTTCTAATTTAACCTGTGTTTAGATGTACATTGTAATTTCAAAAAAATATGAATACACTACGATAAATAGAATATAGAATCTTGCATGGTGAAGGAACCCGTAAACTAAATTTGAGGAGAAAAAGAATCAAAACTAAAAAACTGGTTCAACACCAGACATGCTTGGTTCTCGCAATCAGTCCGGTCTATTTCTCTCTATACATACATAAATATATAGAGAGAGAGATAGTAAAAAGGGTGTGTGAATAAGATACAGGAGTGTGAGAATAGTGTAAGCCTACATTTTTTACTTTCTTAATTCACCAGCTATACTTTTTTTTACCAACTCAGAATGTGATATGTTAGATCAATGAATGTCATTTTGACTTGTGTGAAGTCAAAATACATGTCCTAGAATAACTGAAGCAACTTACCACCATGGAGTCCTCGAATTAAGAAAACCAGTCTTAGTTTCAAGTGACCCTGTAGGAAATTGTTTACTCTTGTAAAACTTAAATGACTTCAATGGACACTGCTCAGCCACCTCAGCCGGAGCTACAATTTCAACCTGTAACGACCAACATTGACAAACACAAGGTTCCTTGATTGACAATTAATTTAATAAATAATGAGTTCTTCTGAAAACAGAAGATGACAAACGGGTGGTTTATTTGGATAGGCTTCAAATCTAGGTTACTTGTTATCTAAGATAGCGACTTTAAAGTTCACTTTGCAGAATCTAGTCTGAGAATTTTGTACTTTTGCTGCCGAAGTACACTCGTGTCAGTTTTGGAATATGAAGTCGATATCTTACCTAGCGGCTAACCAATTTAAGGTCCAACAACAAAATCACCCGTTTGTCATTATTCCTTTTCAGAAAAAAAAATGATTTTTTTTATTTTTTTCTCCTCAACCATAAGTTAATTCCATTGACCTGATGGGTATCCTCCATATGATCAATCCAGTCATGAATCATGAACTGTAACCAAGAGCAAGCTATCATGTTGAATTGCTTCCCACAGTCTGCAAATTTCCTTCTTTCAAGTAACTTTGTGGCCACCACTAATGGATGAGGCTCCAACAACTTCAAATTGTAAGATACAAGTTAAAACTTCAATTTCAAAACCCTATTAATTCTCCCATTATGAGACACTCCAACTTTTTCTTTATTCATAATACACTACAAAACATAGCGCTTTCAGCAATGAAAATTGTAACCGACGTCTCAACGACGTATTAATAAATTTAGCTACATTTGGGTTTTTTTGTTAATTCGTCTGCACGACCAATCAACCACATATATTTATAAAATGTACTTTTAGATAATTATTTTAAAACTTTTGTCCGTGATTAGGGTGGGTCAGTCGTTGGTGATGGTTAATTTTCTAATGATGATACACCTCTTGAAATTTTATATATGCCACTTGGGTTATAGTCCAATGATAATTAAGAGACCTCTCTTTGGTTAGGTTTAAACCTAAGCAAGTGAAATTCATGGTTAAAAGAAATATAAAAACAAATTAAGCAAATATTAGGGATAATTAAAAGCAAAATCTCTTTGGTGAAAGACCTTAGTTTAAACTTAAGCAAGTGAATGGTTAAAAAAATAAAAAAACAAATTAAGCAAATATTGTTATAATTTCATTTATGATACTGACAATTTGAGACATAAACAATTTTTTTTTTCCAACAGATAGGGAGGTGGGCATTTAAACCCCGACCTCGTATTTCTACAAACAACAATATATAAAGTAATCAGTTTACTAATAATAATATAAAAAGCATAAAAATACTTGTTAACCGAGAAAAAAATATATTGATTTTATTTAACAATTTATGTTGTTTTGTCAATATCAAAATATGTAGTTTATGAATAGTTTGTAATTTCTAGAAAGAAATGGGATATTAGAGTCCAACACGGACCTTCATCCACCCACCAGAAACATCATGTCTAATGTAAATACTATTAATATTAATATTTTCTAAAAAATAATCAGCCATACAAATTTATTCTTTCAAAAATTCTCTAATAACAGCAATACACTATCCAAACATTCTCTAATAATAGCAATACACTAGGTTGTTGATTCTAATAATGGTAATACACTAGATTGCTGATTAATTTTTTAACGATAAATTTCTTTTATTTCTGTTGTGTGACTAAAATTCAAGATCTTTCTCTCCAAGATGTTTAAAGGCTTAGTCTTTGTCAATGTACCACCACCTCAATGGTCATGTTGTTGATTATTTAAACCAAAATTCAGGTTTCGGATATTTAACTAGCACCTTTTATACACACTGAATTCTGAACTCAATTCTTGAATCAACATCGGATCTAGGAATTTTGAAGACAACCGCTTTGATTATTCGAATTTGAATGATAAAATTACATATGTTTAAAAAAAATATAATTATTTGTATAGGGAAGGGTTCATTTGGAACCCTAAAATAGTGAGGAATTGGAGAACCATTTATTTAACATATTAAAATTCAATTTAACATGTTATAAATCAATTTTTTTTTTAAATTGACGTTTTTCCTTTTAAATACTTGTAGAACCTTTTTTAATACATGTAGATCCATTTTTAATAAAAAAATTCAAAAACAAAAAATATGAAAAAAAATGTTTAAAGAATGGTTGAGAAAAGGTTAACTTTTTTTTTTTACAAAAATATTGTTTTATTGGAATAGCTTCTACACATTTTTATATAAGGATCAAAAGCGCTGAAAAAATTATTAAAAAAAATTGTTTTTTAAACATATTAAAATTGGATTTTTAAAATATATTTAACATGTTAAATTACACTGTTATCAGTTCCTCAACTTTTTAGTATTCCCAATGAACCTCACACTATTTGTATATAATTTGTTTATCCTTCCCGTATACACATCTGTGTGTATAATAAATCAAAAACAAATTAGTTTATATTACAATTTTGATGAATTCGGAATGTTACCCCGAAGTTGGAAGTGGATGGAGGCATATTACGACCAAAAAATGTTCCTTGACTGCCTACGATATGATCCGTTGGATGGTTGCACTTTCCGTCGGCCGTCCGATGAGGATACTGTTGCAGGTCATATTTTTTTCCGGTGTTTGTTCCTACATGTAGGAGATTGTATCTCTGGTGCAAGCGTCTTCTGAGACCCAAATAAGCCAGCCCCAGTAGCACCGGTAGCCTATGCCATAACCCACACTTGTCCACAATATGCACTACCTGCACCACAATTCAATCATTACTCTTATTATTTTCGCATATATCTCCCTTCCTTTAGCTGTTGTTTACATACACACATGCACAGAAATAGAGATAGAGATAGAGAGAACTCACATAGAAGATGATGGTGTCAAGTAAAGAAAATTTGGCTACAAGAGGTTGTAGTTGGGGATGGATGGAGAACAAGGAAGGAAGTGAAAGTGTCATGGTGTAGAGGATGTTTGAGGTTTGTGGGATTGGATTGAACTGGGGTGCTTGCTATATATAATACACTAGTTTTTGCAACGTACGCGTTGGGGCACTTACCCGAATTTTTTTCTCTCATGACATGTACGTCTGTGTTTCGCGCTTTACATACTGATAACACGATATCGAAAAAAATATATCGAGTTAACCAATTAAAACAAAACACTATCATACTTTTGTTAAAAAAACTAAAACGATAGAAAAAAATATAATTTTAAAATAGGGGCAAAATTGTAATTTTTCTATAAAAATGAGCGTTTTGACAAGCAGCCACATGACACGTATAAAAATTATATCGAGTCAACCAACTAAAACAAAACATTACCGTAGTTTTATAAAAAAAAACTAAAACGATGGCATACTGTAATTTTACACAGGTGAGAAATTGCAATTTGACAAGGAAAAAAAACAAAAACAATGACAAAATTTTGAACTGATGTCAAAATCATAATTTGGCTAGAAGTAAAAGAAACAAAGCTAATGGCAAAATTGTAAATTTATATACGAAAAATAATAATTTAGCTCCAATAGGTAAGTAGCAGAGAGCTGTCTAGCACACTATTCCCTTTTACGAAAATTGTAATGTATATAAATATAAATAATTGTGTTATCGGTGGTATTAATTAGTGAATGTATTTTAGGATTTATATACTTCTAAAGCTAACCTGTACATTTATTTTTTGCCGCCGCGTAACTGCTTCCCTATCCAATTCGCTAGCATTTAGTACGGTCCAGCCAAACGCATTATTTTATATTTTGACTGTTGAATCGACAAGAATACAACACATACGCTTCCATCATTCAACCAAATATTATTATAAGTTCTCGATCAACATAACATCTATCTACTTGTTAACCATCATATATTCATATTTCACTAAACCAGTTATTTCTCATCCAAATTCACCCATAACCAACCCTATGTAAATAAACATTTATTTAACTTTAATAAAATAAAAAACAGTAACTTAATCGTATTTTAGTACTATTACTTTCTTTTTATACCTGTTTGTAGCATTATATATTCACCATTGATCATGAAAATAGTTTATTTATTATATATAAACCGTTATCTTAGATTGTTATTTTATAATAACTAATCATTAATTAAACTGCATAACAATTATTAATAAGAATAATAAATCGTATTTATGACATATCAATAAAATTATTTTCATTTACTTAAATAAAAACTATATTTAAAAGACACACAATAATAAAATAATATTATATGCATTATTATATGTAATGTAATACATAACTTCGGCCATACCATATATATATATATATATATATATATATATATATGGTAAGGTTGATGTGAGAACCACCTTTATTGCAAAAACAAATCTAAAAAAAATCAAAAAAACACTCAAAAAAATTTTTTTTAATATTTTTTAAAAAAAATCGTTATATTCCGTTTCCAAAAAAAACTTTTTTTTTCTTCGAGTAACAGTTATCCATGCACATGTGCATATGTATCATAACTTTGACAAATTCCGTAATACATTATCAGTAGTAGACAATTGCACTTTAATTTACAATACCATCCGTAATACACTACTTTTTACATTACCAATATTCAAAATGCACATGTGCATCATTATGTATAACCATTATATAACGTTTTTTAGTACAAAAAGTTTGTGATTTTGAATGCTGAAGTAGACCCATATACATGTTTTTTGGTTAGTTATATCTAGTGGTTGATGGTTTGGTTATAATTGTCACTTTATGATTTAATATGTTGATTGGATAGTATAAATGGTGTTGATATACATGTAATAAAGTGAAAATATTGGTATTGACATTGTATTATAGATGGTAGGGAGTAATGGTATTGTATTATGGATGGTAGGAGGTAATGAAAGTGTATTATGGATGGTATGATAGATGAAAGAGAAAGTGTATTCAAAGTAGTGTACCAAAACACCTTATTTCATGCTGATACATATAGACGCACATGTGCATTTGTAATATTCGTAACGTAAAAAGTAGTTTATTACACATGGTAGTGTAAATGAAAGTACAATTGTCTAATATTTGTAACGTATTACGGAATTTGTCGAATAAATGATACATATGCACATGTGCATGGTAGTGTATTATGGATGAATGATAAATGAAAGAGAATGTGTATTCAAAGTAGTGTACCAAAACACTTTATTTCATGTTGATACATATAGATGCACATGTGCATTTCTAATATTGGTAACGTAAAAAGTAGTATATTAAACGTGGTAGTGTAAATCAAAGTACAATTGTCTAATATTTGTAATGTATTGTAACATCCGTCAAAAACGGATTTACCAAACCCGCTCCGTTTATCAACCGAACAGTCAGTCAAAATTTTCGTTGCAAATTAAATGCCCAAAATATTTTTAAACGATCCGTAATCAATTATTATACGGGAATATATATTTAGTTTTTGAAAAACTGTCAAAAATCGCAAAATAAAAATATTATGCATCTGCCGGGTTTCGAACCCGGGTCTGTACCGAGTCACTCAGTGACTTATCACCTCACACACAAACCACTGCGCCAACTGCTTTGTTTGTTATCTAGTAGAATCATTTAATTGATAAAGTGTCGTTACGAATGCAAAACCGGCGCCCAATCAGTTCAGTCGTCGGAATCCCGGTAAACTCGCGAGTCTTAACTACGATTTACGTTATAACGTAAACCACCCGCGACACTTTTCAAAACCGCCGGAAATTTTAAATAACGAACACAGTCCGAAATCAGACCAAATACATCTCGTTTTTCTCCTATAAATTGACCCACAAACGACGACAAACCCTTTCGCTCAAAAATCACATCTTTTCACGGCGTAATTCCACTCGCCGGAATAAACCTGTTCGTCGCCGGAAAACCGGTTTCCCCATTGCCGAGCTTTTCTGAACCTCTGAAGCTTATACCGGAGATACCCATACTCTTTCCAATCTTTTCGGAGACTTGCTGCTGCAAGACACCTGACGCCGGAGTCGAATTCTGTCGCCGGATTTCTGCCGGAAAACAGAGAGTCCAGTCGGTATATTTCTCCGCCCAGTTCCTTTTTCTTTTCACTTTTATCTTACCCTAATGGACAGTAATTCGCTAATGAAACTTGAATAAAACTCGAACCAGTCGATTTCCGATTTCTGGTTATTTTTCAGTGAAGAAGACGATGTTTTGTTATCATATAAGTATAATATAAATCAGGATTTTACTCGGGTTAGACACACAGTCCAGCGGTGGACTGTGTGCACATAAAGCGTTAAACATGCAAAGGTCTCGAGTTCGATTCCCGTCTCACACACGCTGCCTTAATAAAAACCATTTTTTTTGTTTAACTGAACCGGAGTCGCCACAGTTATATGTTAAGTATATTAATAACCGGAATAATAACCAAGTTAGACACACAGTCCAGCGGTGGACTGTGTGTTTGTTTATATCGCTGGTCACGAGTTCGAGTCCGGTCTTCAGCACCGACTCGGACAATTATCTCCTCTTTTTAATTAAGGCAGAAAAGGAAATAAATAAATAGTATTTAAGTATAATAAAAATCGAATGATATAACATGTTGAACACACAGTCCAGCGGTGGACTGTGTGTTAGATTAAACCACAGGTCCCGAGTTCGAGACCTGTGGAGTGCAAGACCGGTCCGCTTAAACTGTTTTTAAAATAAAAATGATTTTCTGTTAATCCTAATTAATGTATATATGAAATTAAAATCGGATATATAACGGGTTAGACACGTAGCTCAGTTGGTAGAGCTGCGTGCACGCGTACGGGAGGTCTCGGGTTCGAGCCTCACTCAGCGCACAATAATCTGCCATCGAACCGGTCAACGGTCAGGTCAACGGTCAAAGGGTCAGTCAACGGTCAGAAAAAAAATAAAATATTTTTATTATTTTTTATTTAATTATTTTAATTAAAAATCAATTATAAATACTTAAAAATAACATTTTTAAGATTAGAAAATAGCCTCAAACTCACAAAAATACACCCAACCATCCTACTAAAATAGTTTAATAAAATCCGTTTACTTACCAAACCATAATGCGATTTATCTAGGTTAAATCTCACTCGTGGTTAAAACCACTTCGCGTGCATTCAACGTCATCAACCGAACGCACCCACTGTGAGTGAATCTTACAATTCCCCTTTTAAATTACACTTTTTGGGGTGTGTCATGTGTTATGAAATTAATTAATTTATTTATTTAAACTTGTGCCATACCACATCATGACTTAAACTTAGATTGTTTTATTGTTGTGATTTACTTATATTCCTTTGTCAATTTATAAGAAACTCATACATTAAGCCCATCAGTTCCTCGTAGGAGACGAGTAGAACATCGCGTGCTTCACATCAAATTCATTATTATTCATGTGTGTATCATTGAGTTTATATTGTTTGTAGTGTGTTATTCATATCATCATGTTTATGCAATTCATTCATCAGGCCCCTCAGTTCCTCGTGAGAGACGAGTTGAGCATCGCGTGCCTCTAATTGTTCCAGTATTGTTCATGTGTGTTTTCATTTAACATATTATGATTGTTGATCAAGTTACATCTAATTTTACTCATGTTTGGTTGTGCACATATTTCATAATCAATTTAAATAAATTGTTCAAATGTTTTCCATAGGATTCACTCGCCAACATTATGTTGATCCAAAAACCTTTTTACACATGATACAGGTGAACAGGTTGAAGCAAGGAAAACATAGGATATGCCTTAGAAGAGAACAAAGAAGTTTAGATTGTAGTTAGATCATGTTGTAGAAATCATTGTAAATTTCCATTTAAATTGTATTAATGAATATGAAACGTTTAATAAATGTCATGAGCTTTGATGATAACCCAATCATGCACCGATCACCTTATCCGCTGCGGGTCGGGGTGTGACAGATTGGTATCAGAGCCATGACTATAGGGATATAGGATAGGTTATTAGACCCTTAGAGCCTATACTATAGTCTGCCTAAATTTTAAATTGATTAGGTGGTTACATACAAACTTGTGATATTTATTTGTTTCATATTTGTTTACATTTCAGTCAAACATACATGCTT
This sequence comes from Scalesia atractyloides, assembly GCA_947069175.1. NCBI lineage: Eukaryota > Viridiplantae > Streptophyta > Magnoliopsida > Asterales > Asteraceae > Scalesia > Scalesia atractyloides. The sequence continues at coordinate 41,979,250 of CAMTDV010000025.1, forward strand.
ATATACATATTCATTATACATATATGCATATTCATTATACACATATCGATATTCATGAATTCAATTTATTTTCATATTCTCATTATCCAAAGATTTTGTGCAATTTTCAAATCTCATCAAAGTAAGTTCTGCGACGGGCATGTAGTAACTGGAAGGGTACGAGTACCGGTAGTCGGAACGTCCTGTCTAGGCTGGCATTCGTATAAATCCAATATAACGGACCAGTTTGCCTACCTGGGGACCGGTACGAAGGACCTATTAGGCCAAAGCATGCCACACCAAACGTCGTTCGAACTAACCCTACTTTGAGGTGTCACCGTGTCTACACCTGGACACATTCCGAACATCACACGTTGTATACATATTTCTCGATTTTCTCCGGGTTTTTGTGTACGCAACCAGGCAGAAACCGTGCGAACCATATGAAAAACCGGTATTCATGGGGGCCCACATGATTACACAGGTAAAGTATGGCGGCATGACGGGCCTAACAGCGAGCAAAGCCCAAGACATCCTATGGATGTAGTATTTTTGTATAATTATTTTATGAATGTTCATTCTTGAATGCGACCCGTGATCCCAAAAGCATCCAACTCATACTCTTGTCATGTATTCATTGTAGATGTCTTCTAACCTCGCCCGTAGGAAGACGAGAGCAAGAAAAGCCCGCGAACGCATGGCTACCTTAATCGCTCAACAAATGGTTGCCGTAATACCCAACATGGTAATCCAAGTTCAACAAGCACTTACCGTTAATCCTGTCAATCAAGCAAACCAAAACATTTTCAACTCTTCCCCAAATACCACTAAATGTACCTACAAGCATTTCAAATCATGCGACCCTCCGAAATACAAAGGGACTGAAGGTGTCACCGCACTCCTCCATTGGTTTGAAGAAATGGAGAATACTTTTCTAAATTGCGATTGTCCTGATGATCGCAAAGTGCGTTATGCTACCGGTCGACTATATGGGATAGCACTTACTTGGTGGAATACAGAGAAGGCAAAGCGAGGTGTTGAAGATGCTATGACCCTAACTTGGAACGAATTGAAGGAAATCATGACCAGACGATTTTGCCCAAGGAGCGAAATCAAGAAGCTAGAAGATGAATTTTATTCATTGAAGCAAATGGAAGGAGACCACACCACCTACAACAAAAGGTTCCTCGAATTACATCAAATGGTTCCCAACATGTTTACTCCCCTTTACCGTTTGATCGAGCACTACATTCGTGGTCTTCCGTCAAAGATTCAAGACCCTGTGATAAGTACCAAGCCTGCAACTTTGGAAGCAGCAATGGAGCTAGCAACAGAGCTCACCGAGAACCGAATCCGAAACAAAGACTTCAAGGAGGAGAAGAAGAAGGATAAAGAATCGACTGAAACCTCCGACTCCACCCAAACCGAATCCCCTTCTCAACCCAATCCTAAGAGAAGAAGAGTCGGGCGACTTTTCGCTGCTACTCAACGAAATCAACCCGTTTTTCATGCCATACCCATCCGAGCTATCCCAATCACCCAAGTGGCACCCAACTCAGCTTACCCAAATAAGAAACCATATCTTGGACCTCACCCTCGATGCAACAACTGTTTTTATCACCATCCCTTTACTTTACCTTGCCGGCTATGTACAACTTGTGGACGCTATGGTCATTTGAGCAATGTTTGTCGCACCTTTCAAGACCAAACCTTTTCCCCTACTCAAAACATGGCCCAAACTTATCACCAACCCCAATACCCCATGTTCCCATATGCGCGAGCCTGTTTCAATTGTGGCGACCCTACCCACCTTAGAAACACATGCCCTCAATTGGTTAACGTTATCAACACTCAAGCCCAATCAAACCCAGTTAACCAAGTAAACCAAGAAAACCCAACCACTATGCCACCAGCAAGAGGAAGAGTCTTCAATATCAACGCCAATCCTGTCGAAGATAATGACGGCCCAAACGAAGATACTCAGCTAGTCCTCTTCGCCGAAGATCCAGATTCAACTCTTATTGTTTAGTCTTGTGTTTTTCTTTATCACATGTGTAGACTGTTAGAGAAATTATTGGATATTATATATTATATATTGTTTTCAGTATATGCTTTTGCCGAGGCCGTAGCTCCCCATCCATCGAGGTTGAGTTTGATCCCCATTTTATTATGGGTTGATCAGGGCGTGCCCGCACGATCGGCTCCGTTTGTTTGAGCCTTGATCGGTTATTTCATTTTACATTTCAATACATGCAATACGCTCGGCTCCGTTTGATTGAGCCTTGAGCGCACATTTCAATTTACATTTCCAGTTCATGCAATACTTTCGGCTCCGTTTGATTGAGCCTTGAGTGCATATTTCAATTTACATTTCCAGTTCATGCAATACGTTCGGCTCCGTTTGATTGAGCCTTGAGCGCACAGACAATTTCATTATCAATATCTTGTGGTTGTGGTGTTTGTAGTAGAGTCGCATCGAACTAACCATAACTTGCGGATAAAGTCAATGAAAATTTGACAAGGATATGGTGGATACGCCGATGGTGCTTCCTATATATAAGTATTCTTGTCAAATGATCGGAGGCATTATCAGGCGGTTATGAGAGGTTCCATGCATAGGCTGATTGTGTGATGGTTGTTTAGATTAAGTTGTTCAATTTCAGTACATTAAATACGTTCGGCTCCGTTTGATTGAGCCTTGAGCGCACATACAATTTCATTCAATACGTTCGGCTCCGTTTGATTGAGCCTTGAGCGCACATACAATTTCATTATCAGTATCTTGTGGTTGTTGTGTTTGTTGTAGAGTCGCATAGAACTAATCATAACTTACGGATAAAGTCAATGAAAATTTGACAAGGATATGGTGGATACGCCGCTGGTACTTCCTATATATAAGTATTCTTGTCAAATGATCAGAGGCATTATCAGGCGGTTATGAGAGGTTCCATGCATAGGCTGTTTGTGTGGTTAAGTTATTCATATTCAGTACATGCAATACGCTCGGCTCCGTTTGATTGAGCCTTGAGCACACAATTTCAATTTCAGTACATTCAATACGTTCGGCTCCGTTTGATTGAGCCTTGAGCGCACATCCATCTCATTTTCAGTACATGCAATACGATCGGCTCCGTTCGATTGAGCCTTGATCGCACAGATATATTTCATTTCAGTAATTTATGTTTGTTGTATTGATTGTAGAATTATAGGACTAATCATAATTCACTGATAAACCAATGAAAATTTGACAAGAATATGGTGGATACGCCGCTGGTACTTCCTATATATAAGTATTCTTGTCAAAGGATCAGAGGCATTATCGGACGGTTATGAGAAGTTCTATGTAGGATTTATTAGTTTCTTGGTAACCAATCATAACTTGTGGATAAAACTAATGAAAATTTGGAAAGAATATGGTGGATACGCCGCTGGTACTTCCTATATATAAGTATTCTTGCCAAAGGATCAGAGGCATTATCAGGCGGTTATGAGAAGTTCCATGTAGGATTTAGTATTGCCTTGGTTGGAATTTGTGATACATTTATATCATCATGTTATTTAAAGAGATTGGATTGTGTTCCATTTCTACATAAATTAACCTCTCCATCATAACAAACGAGAGAGGAACTTCCATCATTCAAACATATAGATTATCAGAATGTGGATTCAAATATTTGCTGTTGTGTTTATTCATGTTCAAATATTCGCTGATGTGTCTATTCATGTTCGAATATCTGCTGTTGTGTTTATTCATGATCAAATATTTGCTGATGTGTTTATTCATGTTCAAATATTTGCTGATGTGTTCATTCATGTTTGAATATTAGCTGTTGTGCTTACTCATGTTCAAATATCAGATGTTGCGTTTTTATTTATGTTCCATGTAGATTGTAGTGTTAGAAGTTTTGCCTTAGGATATAACCATATTTTCCCAAACGTACCTAAACTTTTATGCATGATATCATTTTTAGCGAATCATTCCTGTTTATCAATATTCATACAGTAGGCAACAAAAAGCGATTCCTGAATAGGGTACTTAACCCTTACAAGGAACGTTACCGCCTCGAACAAAAACTTAAGCCTTTATTTTGCTAAGCATACAATTGTCAAACAAAACATCATCATTCTTTTAGTCAAATATATCACAATTTAAATTTCGGGACGAAATTTCTAAAAAGCAGGGGATACTGTAACATCCGTCAAAAACGGATTTACCAAACCCGCTCCGTTTATCAACCGAACAGTCAGTCAAAATTTTCGTTGCAAATTAAATGCCCAAAATATTTTTAAACGATCCGTAATCAATTATTATACGGGAATATATATTTAGTTTTTGAAAAACTGTCAAAAATCGCAAAATAAAAATATTATGCATCTGCCGGGTTTCGAACCCGGGTCTGTACCGAGTCACTCAGTGACTTATCACCTCACACACAAACCACTGCGCCAACTGCTTTGTTTGTTATCTAGTAGAATCATTTAATTGATAAAGTGTCGTTACGAATGCAAAACCGGCGCCCAATCAGTTCAGTCGTCGGAATCCCGGTAAACTCGCGAGTCTTAACTACGATTTACGTTATAACGTAAACCATTAACCAGACATCGGTTATAACCGATGTTTGAAGTCCGCGACACTTTTCAAAACCGCCGGAAATTTTAAATAACGAACACAGTCCGAAATCAGACCAAATACATCTCGTTTTTCTCCTATAAATTGACCCACAAACGACGACAAACCCTTTCGCTCAAAAATCACATCTTTTCACGGCGTAATTCCACTCGCCGGAATAAACCTGTTCGTCGCCGGAAAACCGGTTTCCCCATTGCCGAGCTTTTCTGAACCTCTGAAGCTTATACCGGAGATACCCATACTCTTTCCAATCTTTTCGGAGACTTGCTGCTGCAAGACACCTGACGCCGGAGTCGAATTCTGTCGCCGGATTTCTGCCGGAAAACAGAGAGTCCAGTCGGTATATTTCTCCGCCCAGTTCCTTTTTCTTTTCACTTTTATCTTACCCTAATGGACAGTAATTCGCTAATGAAACTTGAATAAAACTCGAACCAGTCGATTTCCGATTTCTGGTTATTTTTCAGTGAAGAAGACGATGTTTTGTTATCATATAAGTATAATATAAATCAGGATTTTACTCGGGTTAGACACACAGTCCAGCGGTGGACTGTGTGCACATAAAGCGTTAAACATGCAAAGGTCTCGAGTTCGATTCCCGTCTCACACACGCTGCCTTAATAAAAACCATTTTTTTTGTTTAACTGAACCGGAGTCGCCACAGTTATATGTTAAGTATATTAATAACCGGAATAATAACCAAGTTAGACACACAGTCCAGCGGTGGACTGTGTGTTTGTTTATATCGCTGGTCACGAGTTCGAGTCCGGTCTTCAGCACCGACTCGGACAATTATCTCCTCTTTTTAATTAAGGCAGAAAAGGAAATAAATAAATAGTATTTAAGTATAATAAAAATCGAATGATATAACATGTTGAACACACAGTCCAGCGGTGGACTGTGTGTTAGATTAAACCACAGGTCCCGAGTTCGAGACCTGTGGAGTGCAAGACCGGTCCGCTTAAACTGTTTTTAAAATAAAAATGATTTTCTGTTAATCCTAATTAATGTATATATGAAATTAAAATCGGATATATAACGGGTTAGACACGTAGCTCAGTTGGTAGAGCTGCGTGCACGCGTACGGGAGGTCTCGGGTTCGAGCCTCACTCAGCGCACAATAATCTGCCATCGAACCGGTCAACGGTCAGGTCAACGGTCAAAGGGTCAGTCAACGGTCAGAAAAAAAATAAAATATTTTTATTATTTTTTATTTAATTATTTTAATTAAAAATCAATTATAAATACTTAAAAATAACATTTTTAAGATTAGAAAATAGCCTCAAACTCACAAAAATACACCCAACCATCCTACTAAAATAGTTTAATAAAATCCGTTTACTTACCAAACCATAATGCGATTTATCTAGGTTAAATCTCACTCGTGGTTAAAACCACTTCGCGTGCATTCAACGTCATCAACCGAACGCACCCACTGTGAGTGAATCTTACAATTCCCCTTTTAAATTACACTTTTTGGGGTGTGTCATGTGTTATGAAATTAATTAATTTATTTATTTAAACTTGTGCCATACCACATCATGACTTAAACTTAGATTGTTTTATTGTTGTGATTTACTTATATTCCTTTGTCAATTTATAAGAAACTCATACATTAAGCCCATCAGTTCCTCGTAGGAGACGAGTAGAACATCGCGTGCTTCACATCAAATTCATTATTATTCATGTGTGTATCATTGAGTTTATATTGTTTGTAGTGTGTTATTCATATCATCATGTTTATGCAATTCATTCATCAGGCCCCTCAGTTCCTCGTGAGAGACGAGTTGAGCATCGCGTGCCTCTAATTGTTCCAGTATTGTTCATGTGTGTTTTCATTTAACATATTATGATTGTTGATCAAGTTACATCTAATTTTACTCATGTTTGGTTGTGCACATATTTCATAATCAATTTAAATAAATTGTTCAAATGTTTTCCATAGGATTCACTCGCCAACATTATGTTGATCCAAAAACCTTTTTACACATGATACAGGTGAACAGGTTGAAGCAAGGAAAACATAGGATATGCCTTAGAAGAGAACAAAGAAGTTTAGATTGTAGTTAGATCATGTTGTAGAAATCATTGTAAATTTCCATTTAAATTGTATTAATGAATATGAAACGTTTAATAAATGTCATGAGCTTTGATGATAACCCAATCATGCACCGATCACCTTATCCGCTGCGGGTCGGGGTGTGACATGTATTATGGAATTTGTCAAAGAAATGATAAAAATGCACATATGCATGGATAACTGTTACTAAAAAAAAGATTTTGATTTTTTTTAATGTTGAAGAAATATTTTAAAAAAATAAAAAAAAATTGGGTTTTTTTATAGATTTTTTAAGTATTTTTAGGTGGTTCTCGCGGTTCTCGTAATAAAGGGTGGTTCCTAACGGATCATTCTCCTATATATATATATATATACACTACATATTTATTAGTATTCAACTCGTGTAACACACGGACTATATATTACGATATTTCAGCGTTACTTATTAACATAGGCCAGTTTTTATGATAATTTCAAGTTATTTGTATAAGTTGTCATATGATAATAAAAATACGACAGTTAGATGAAGTAGTTTACAAATTATATAGTTATATCATTGTTTCATCATTAAACCTCACATAATATACATGTCGTATAATAAGTCGGATGAAAAGATATAATGATTAGTGAGTCAAATTGTTGTTTTTCTTTTCTATGCATGTTTATTATATGTTATCTTTGTTAGGTGGCGGCGAGGTTGGTTTTCATGGATGGGTAGGTTCATGTTCATCAACTTCCTTAGGCTTGTTGGGATGAGTTTCTAGTTTAAATCGTATAATGTTGAAAAAATGAAAGTTTTTATCTTATTGTTAGGTGTGTTGTTTCCAAACTTTGAACAAACAAGCTTTTAGGACCAGTGTGTTGCATCAGGCCTGTCAAACAAATTAAAATAAACGTAAAAATGTTAAAAAAATTTTAAAAAAGAATAATTAAGTCAAAACAATAACAAAAGAAAAATAATTTTAATCTAAAAAATATGTATAGAACCTAAAAACTTAATCAATAATATTAAAATATAAGTAGATTTATTAAGTAATGAAATTAATCAATAATGTATTAAATTATAATATAAATATTGTTAAGTACTAACTTTTTGTTATTATTAATAAATGTTACATTTAAGTTATTGTCTCAATCCCATTAATAATGTAGTAAATTATAATATAAATATTGTTAAGTACTAACTTTTTGTTATTATTAATAAATGTTACATTTAAGTTATTATATAGGTCTCAGTCTCATTACCACATGGTTCAAATAATTCCTATAAGTATAATACATAAGTTGATATAGATACAATCCACAATGCAACCTGCAAATCATTTGGGTGGTGAGCTTCGTTATAGCTTACGAAAAAATATTAAACTTTAAATAAAAGTACGTTTTCAACAATATTTATAGCAGAACGTAGATGTTAAACGTATATTATTTATAGTATAAAAATAAACATGTTTATACTACATTTATTTTAATATATATAAAATTGAAGTATAAAATATACAAACGAAAATCGAAGTCAGTGCTACCAAGTGATATAATTGTAAACGAATGAAAAAAGAAAAGCGAAATAGAAATAGCAGGGCAGTGAATGAGATATGAGATTGACAATTTGACATGGCAGGGGAATTCTCATCGCATAAAGCAATATTTAGAGTGTAGTCAATGAGAGTACCGTCTTCGAGAATTCTCAAAATAATTTAGGCTCCAGACGTAATAAAAAACTAAACGCAAAATTGTGATAAGGGGTAATGAATTAAAAAAAATAAGACCTTGGTGGTGGAGCCAAGCCTTGAACTTGAGACCTCTACATCATCTTGAGATGGTTTTATGAATGAATATACTAAATATATAATTTACTAGATATATAAAAGCTTATATAAACTTTTCGGGCCCTTTAAAAATTTGGACCTCGAGCGGCGGCACGAGTTGGCAGGCCCAAGAGCCGACCCTGCTATACAAACTTGTACGAAGTTAAACAGTAACTTAGTGAGGAGAAGAAAATTTAACAATTAATATACAAGAAATATATTTATATTATACCTTAATTAATATAAGTATTATTTTGTGGGTTTCTATTCTATGTTGTAAAGGCTTTATAATGAATCTAACCATAATTAAATCGAAGCTAAGATGAATAAGAGAATGATGCTCGGAGTTGGGAGCTCTACAAGCGAAACATTTTTCACACTAATTAACTAATTATAAAATATCAATATTAAATAAGTAAATCATATCTAAGAGTACCCTTGTTAATTATAATACATTTTCTACCTTACCAATAAAAATAAAACTGGTTAAACAACAACAAAGGTTGAGTAGGGGAAATTGTGTCCTTGGATCGATACTCTGTTCTTATCTAGACTATACTAAGCTACACTAGGTCTGTTTGCCTATTGTGTGTATTTTAGTTGAAAATAATAAATCATTATAGAAATTTAAAAGCTCCACCACCTAAAACATGCATATCAAAGTTTTTGGCATCGTTGTCGATACATGGTTATTCCATGGAAAGATCCAAGCAATTGTGTTGCCCTTTTCTTTATTCTTTATGTTTACTTTTATTTTATATATTTAACATCAACTTTATTTTCATTTTGGTACTCGCACTCGTTTTGTTTACTTTTCGCAAATTTCTTATAAGGATCATCACTGCGAAAGTTGTCAAGAAGGATATCAAGGTGATTATGAATACCATTACTTTTCCTCCCTGTTTCCTATCCGTATTTTCATCAAGGATCAACAACCGTACCATGAACAGAAATGAAGAAGGTAAGTTCTCTAACTTACGAATTGGAGGATTTGGTGGAAAGTTTTCAAAAGAAAGAAATTAAAAATTAGTTTTCGCACGCTCTTGAGTGGCACAGTCGTGCATGTCTATAGGCACGGCCATGGACATGCATAAAAAAAATTATTAAAATTTAATTTTTAGAAAGTTTTTTAAATTAGACATGATCATGCCTGTCTATGGCAGGACTACGCTTGTGGGTCTAAGGCCAAGTATAAAAGCCCATTTGACTTAGTAAAAACATAACCCTTCTTTTTCACCCCCTGGACCAACAATGAGCCACCGCTATCTCACCTTCACTTTATAATCCATTCTCCCGATTTCAACACAAATCCGCAACATCAGGTACGTATCATGAATCCTTAATACTTTTTGTATGTTCTTGAGTCCGTGATCCATTAGTTTCGCCACATTTTGGGGTTCGACCCACTTTTTATAGAAACTTTGATTTCAAGCTCTAATCAAAAGTTTTTAGAGATAAAACTTACATGAAAACAACTAGGATATTAGTAGGAACATAATTACGGTGAAATTTTGGAAAATTGTGCAAAATATTTTGCCGGAAAACTGACATGATTTGATCGAATTGTTGACCTAGTTACAATGATAAGCATAGTCGTGCCTCATCTTAGGCACGATCATGCATATGAAGGCCAACACAGAAACTCTAAGTGTTCAACACAAACGTGCTACTGTCTGTGACATGCCCGTGCAAACCTTAATCTGAGTCCATCACATAACTGATGTGACGTGGTCGTGCCGAATCCCAAGTGCAATATCAAAGTTTTTAAACAGACAACCCAAACAAACACAATTCACTGTTAATAGTGTACATCTAGATCTGTTACCTGCTTGTGCACGACCGTGCCCCACTAAGCACCTTTGTGCCTAAGCTGAAATAAAGAATAAACATAATAGAATTGTTTATTTCTTTCCTTTTAACTAAACCATCTTCTTAGAACCATGGAAGAATCCTTATCTAGGAAGAGGAGGGCATCCAAATCCCCATCCATGTCATCATCATAGTATTCTAGATCTGGTTCAGTATCTCGTTCTCATCCACAATCATCCCACTTAGCCCATTCAACCGACATTGAACCATTATCACCACCACTACTAAACCCTGAACTTGACCCATATCCATTACCAGGGCCAGTACCACCAAACATTAACCCTTGTATCATTTTTAACCCACATGATGAGGAATAGGTACATTATTTTGACAAGATGAGGAAATATATGGGTATAGACTTTCGTTAGCATAGTACTATTAGCTATGCTATGTTGGAGAAGTATGGGATAGCAGACATGTGTAGGAGGTTGTTGACCCCGTAGTGGGTAAAGTTGTTTGAGATTGCTGAGGACACTTACCAGTAACTCACTCATAAGTTCCTAGCCTCCTTTAAATTCTACGAACTGATCCTTAAAAAGCAAAGGTAGGTGAAGGAGTGTATTGAGTTTAGGATAGCTCAAAAGTGGTATACCATGACCCTAGCTTATTTTGGGGTTCGTTTGGGTTTATATAAACAATATGAGACGAGTAGGCTGGAATTCACAGAGAGCATGTTTGAGGTTTGTGGGACAAGGGATGCTGAGTTCTAGAACTGGGTAGCTATTTCTATCCCAATCCTTAAAATCAGTTCCCAAGACTTACAATTTGTTCCCAAGACTTACAAAGGTAAGAGATTGACATCCTAAACAAGTCCACTTTAGTATATTAAAAACAAGAACTTTTTTCGAGCTCATCTTGTCCACCTTATAGAACAAACACATAATTCATACCCCTCACTATATACACTCATCTCGGCTAATTTCTGAATCTAGCAAAGTGTGTTAGTAACTACTAATAAACCTCACAACCTAGATATAATTACCATCCTCATAGGATTGGACAAAAATCAATAGCCTATATCAACAAATAATACTAAACGGATCATAAGGACTTTATACAAATTTTTGGTTTAAGGTTTAACGAGACACCCGACTATTTTAATTTTTGTCCATACTAATGTCATGCGTGTTTGAATGAATTAAAGCGTTATTTGGATTGATTTAGTGTTAGTTAATGTTCATTGATATTCTAGAAAGTTTAAAATTAATATGTGGTTATGTTTGGTAAATCTAATAAAAAAGCTTATCACGTAACGAATAAAACTGCGAAACGAACGTTTCAAATAAAAAGCTTATAACGTAACGAATAAAACTGCGAAATGAACGCTGGTGACGACCTGGTCAATGTTCAAATCCGAAAAGTTTTCCAGTACGATTGAAATAGTATTTCTATATAAATATATATATATGTGTGTGTGTGTGTGTTTGTGTGTGGTGTATATATGAGGCGGAAAGTTAAATAAAACGCCTAAAAACCTAAGTTTGTGGTTTTAATCGCGTACCATCTGATACCGTGTGGATCTTATATAATTAAACATTCTTATTAACCCGGGCATACAATTTAACACCTAATAATTTTATGATAAGCTACTTTTTGTAAATTAGTAAAAATAATTTAAAACTTTTATTCGTGTATAAACCTCCAAGTATTACACTAGTTTATTAGATAATACCCACTATTATATACATGTACATACATATATTATTCAAATAAAAAGTTGAATAAGCATGTCTAGCTCCATGTAGCGGCTCCAAGCTCAACCCAACACACATCCTACCAACTAACCATCATCACCCTAAACCTACAAGACTCATGCATGGTGGACAAGTGTCTAACTCTTCCTAAGCGTCCTACAACACATCAAAAGTCACCCTCTCTCTCACTCTATACAATCAATATACACATACACAATACACTTTCACAAACTTTTAACCAAGATTTGAATAATAAACTCCATGATCTTTATCTTTGGTGAAGTTTATGGTTAATTTAGAAAGTTTTTATGAAGAAACAAGTGTCCATAAAGATTTATCCATGGATTTTTATCTAAATCTTCCACCCACTTCAAGTGCTCTTCAAGGGTATGAACTTCATTTTGATTTTTAATCCTTGTTCTTAAATCTTGTATTTTAACAAGATTTGTTCACCAAAAAGAAGGGTTTGTACACACACGCTAAGGTTTTAACAAAGAACATTGAAAATGGAATTTGATGGATGTTAGTGGGCGTGTCTGTGTGTGTCGTGTGTATGTGTTAGTGTGTGTTTTGAGAAAATGATGAAATCTGAATGTTTAAGTGTATGATTCTTGTATGCATGGATGATCAAGATGTTTTTAGATGGAAATGGAATTACTTGGATTATATGAGTCAGGAAAGATTGAAAAATGTGCATGTATATATGTATGCATGTCATGCATATGTATGTATGTATATATATATGTACAAGTATGTGTAGTTTTGTTTATATGTTCATAAATGCATTAGATCCTTACACACAAATGATTGTTTTGATAAACTAAAGATTTTGAAGATGGTGACTTGTTTGATGCTATGGAAGCTTCATAAATCGAATGTGGATTCATGTAGGACTAAATGATAGTACATGAGTTAAAATGGTGCATGAAATGGTTGTACAATGTGTGATGAATGATGAACATGTATGATCTAAATGAAAATGATTTCAAAACATAATTTTATGGAAAATAATTCTGCAAAAATAATGTTTTATCATGACATGAAATTTAAGTATTAGTTTGGTGGATTTGCATGATTTTTATGGAATATATTAGACCTACACTAATATGCATATAAAATGTATATTTTATAGTAAATAATATGGTTTGTGAAAAAAAATATAATATCTTGATGATTTGGTTTGATTACTGTAATGTTTGGTACGAAACTATGAATTAAAAACTGTATTTTCGACTTTAAAACTATTTTCAAAACTAATTTGAAATAGGTTGTAAAATGGTATTCTTATGAAAAATAGGGATATTTAAACTTATATTAAATATCCATAGTGTTTGGCTAGTCGTATGTAACTTTCAACGTATTTAGAAACGTCGGCCAAACAATAAAAATACGCATATTTCAACTTATATGTGATAGGTTGTCTAAGTGAATAATTGCATTAAGAAATATGGTATTTAAGTGTATATGGATGTTTTGTAATATATTAAGTATTAAGTTGATAGTAGGATTTAGAACTATGCATGTGTATTTTAATACGAAAATCTAGCATTTTGGATGAACGACTAAAGTACAGATATACTTAAATGGATTTATGAGATTTAATCAAATGGAAATGTATAAGAAAGTACAAATTATATAAATATATAATTTAACGACTTGTGTGAAATCCGATACTTGGTACGTGAATATGTGAACATGTTCTTGCATTTGTATACTATGGTTACATGATGTTGTAATCGTGAATTGTGTGTTAAGTGTCTCACTAAAAGATAATAACTTTCGTTAAGAATATATATATATATATATATACACACACACAAATATGATAACATATTTAGTCAAACGAGTTACCAACAAAACCATTCGAATTCGCGCAATTTTAAAGATACACCAACATAACTTAAATAAAGACATTTTTGAGAAACCAAAGTGTTGTGTAAAAAATCATAAGTTGGATGAAAAATTTAACATTCGTGGGTTATTTGGTCAATAAACCGTTCTTATTTGAATTAGGGCATGTCGATCAAATTTAAAATGTGGAATAAATTGCTAGAAATAAACGCACCCGAAGGTGAGTTTCACTGCTCCACTTTTTACTATTTGATAACTCTTTGGGGAAAAACATGCTAAAAATGATTTAATATGATTAAATTGTTTATATAAACGAGTCTTCAAAATCCAACAAAAATAAAGTTTTATAAAATCGTTTGGGGAAGACTTGTAGGTTTTGGAAAAGTGATATGGTTAAATTTATGTCACACCCCGACCCGCAGCGGAAAATGGTGATCGGGGCATGATTGGGTTTTCATCAAAGCTCATGACATTTATTATAATGTTTCATATTTATTATTACAATTTAAAGGGAATCATACAATCAAATCATACAAGTACAACATGTTCTATACATCTTTCTAGACTTCATTATTTTTCTTCTAAGGCATTTTCCTATGTGTTCCTTGCTTCATCCTGTCCACCTGTATCATGTGTAAAAATGGTTTTTGGGTCAACAAAAAGTTGGCGAGTGAACCTTGTTAGAAAACATTTATTATTGATTTCTTGTTGTATTTAATATGGAAAATTGTGCAATAATCATATGTGAGCAAACGTAAATAATCATACAATAACATACAATAACAAACCACTTTGCATGAATATATGACATGAATGATAATGTAAATGTTGGCAACGTCACGTTCACGCTCATAGGTAATGGGAAACGGTTCCGCTCATAGGTAATGGGAACAGACGGCCTATGATGAATGTATGTGCGATCAAGGCTCAATCAAACGGAGCCGATCGTATGTTGGCAACGCCTCGTTCACGCTCATAGGTAATGGGGAACGGCTCACGCTCATAGGTAATGGGGAGCGGCGGCCTATGATGATGTATGTACTGAAAATGATAAATTTAATCTAAACATTAACCACAAAACAGTTGATACATATTGAATACACATTTGATCATGGATATGATGGATGCACAAGTGTTTAAATGTAGTAAATAATAAGACACATGATACACCCCAAAAACGTGATTAAAACGGGGAATTTGTAGAGATTCACTCACATTGGGTGCGTTCGGTTGATGATGTTGAATGCGCACGAGTTTAGAGGGTTGATCGACGAGGAATAGCTAACCTAAATAATAACGAAAAAGGTACGGTAAATAAATGGACTTTATTAATAATTTTAATAGGGTTTTTAGATTTATTTTTGTGAGTTTAAGGTTATTTTTTTAACTTTAAAAACATTATTTTTAAGTATTTTTAATTGGTTTTTAAATTAAATAAATAAATAAAAATATAAAAAAATGTTGACTTTTTGGGTTGACCGTTGACCATTGACCATGACTGTTGACTGTTGACCGGTTTGGACGTGTGTATGTATGCGCTGGGTGAGGCTCGAACCCGAGACCTCCCGTACGCGTGCACGCAGCTCTACCAACTGAGCTACGTGTCTAACCCGAAATATTTCTGTTTTAATTATATTTATATACTATTTAATTTATTCAAAATTCATTTATTTTAAAAAGGATTTTAATTACCTCGAATCGGTGTGCATAACAGGTCTCGAACCCGGGACCTGTTGTTTAACGTTGCACACAGTCCACCGTGGACTGTGTGTCTAACCTGGTTAAAACACTTGTTTTTATTTCTCTTATATACTAACTGGAAGTTTCCGTATTTGGGTTTTATAAAAAGTCTGAATATTGTGACGAATCGGAACAAGGACAGACTCGAACCCGATATCCCTATGATTCAAATGCACACAGTCCACCGCTGGACTATGTGTCTAACCCGAGATATAACCCGATTTATATTAAATATATACACAATCCAGACTTCATCTTCTTCGTTAAATCAACCCAGAACAACAATTATTCGACTGTTCTTGTCTAATTCGATTGAGGGACATATAAATGATTAAAATGAAATGGATAGAGAAGGTTTTGGAAGTGAATGTACCGGAATGATGATTTTCTCCGAACTCCGGCAAAGTCGTCGGCTCTGTTTTATGAACTGCGGCTGAACGGGCCAATTAATAGTTTTGATTAACCAATTGTGAAATTGAATGACTAAACAAGAGTTATCAGAGAGTTTAGATGCTCATACCGATTCACAGTGTGATTTAGAGATTTTCAGAAGTTTTCTGGCGATTGCAGATTATCCAGTATCGTCGTCTGGGACCGATTCTGATTGAAGGTTTGAGTTAGTAAAAGTCTAACAACAGATAGAAGATGAAAGAATTGATAAATTTACTTTTTTGATGAATGACACGGTTTTCCGGCGAAAGTCCGGCGGTTTCAGAATGCGTTTCCGACGAACTGAAAATATAGCGAAAGTGAAATGGGAGGTTCTGTGAGTGTTTTTGAGTCGCGAGATGATGATTTTGATAGAGTAAATCAGGAAGTAAAGGATTTCGGTTTTTTTAACTCCCAACTCATATGAATCGAAGCAATAAAGACTGAATTTGATTGAGATCGTGCGTCGTAATGTTTTCATCGGTTATTATCAGTAATAACGATTCACTCAATCGTCTGGAATGTTGAAAGTCGTTGAACGGTTTCAGTTTTGGCGCAAACAGATGATTTCACAGGTGAACTTATGTTTTATTTGTTTCCTAGATTACACAAAGACGTCAAGTGGCGGAGTGGTTAATTGTTGGTTGGTTAGGTCTTTCGGCTGACCGGGTTCGAAACCCGGCAGCCTTCTTTCTTTTTTATTAATTTTATTTTCACTGTTTTATCAATTATAGTTTTTAAATTCTAAATTGTTTATTAATTATGTATTGTTTAAAATTAAAAAAAATCATAAATACGCAACGAAATTTTATAACTTGATATTCGATTAATAACCGAAGCGGTTTTGGAAACCCGTTTTTCGACGGATGTTACAATTTACACTAAGTAGGGATATATTTCGCGTAAGGTAGGCGCTTGATGTACCTAAAGATACCCACCCCTTGCGTACCCTTGGCCGCCATAATCATTAGCCTTGTAAAGGGCGAAGACATGTTGATAGATCTATTGTGTTTGAGAAATTCCTTTCTTGTATTGTCTTGTATTGATTATGACCTAATGTCTTTAAATATATATCTCTTCACTGGTTTATAAAACTGAAAAGTTGACTTTAATTTAAATATATAAATTGTTTTAAGAGAAAATTTTAGACAAGAAAACTTACTCAAGGGTTTTGAGAGGAAGCTTTAGACAAGAAAATTTATTGTATGGTTTTTTCAGGGAATTTTGATAAGAAAACTTGCTTAAGTTTTATTTGAAAGTAATTTGAATTAAATTTTACTTTTAGTTGTAAATTTGTGAACTTGCCAACCAATGGGTTGACACTTGTTAGCCTGTTTTTGAGGTGCTTAATATCAGCTTTAGGATTTTGGCAATGTATGTGTTTGGTGAACGTGAATGAACTCTTTTTTTGGGCATTGTTTTAATTTAGGACCTATGTTTTAAGATCCTTGATGGATCAAGACAAGTATGTCGTGTTTATGTTTTTCTAAACTATGGTGATTAACGACATCATAAAATAAACGTCCAAAATTAATAACAAATAATTCACCAAATACCAAAGGGTACCGACCTCTGTCACTATCACATTTGCATTTCTGCTGCAAGATATTGGGGCGTGACAGAAGTTGGTATTAGAGCCAATGGTTATTGCGAACTAGAAGTTTTTCCTAAAAATTATAGACTATAACCCAAAGAGTTCTGAAAATAAATATTTCCAAAATTCATGAAGCCAAAATTTTTCTAAACATAGATTTTAATTATGTGTGATGCTATATGGAATTGCATGTATATGAATTAATCTACTTATGTGTACCTTGTATGTTACAAACTTTATAATAATTTAATCATGCACTTACTTAGCATAGATATAATTTTGGTGTCACGGATAATTGATCCAAGCATTGGAGATTCTTGGCATTGATAGTGAGTCTGAGCATTCGTGTAGTAATTCCACGTCTTTGCCCTATGAGTCAAAAGTATTCACTCTTACCTAGCACGACCGTGTCAGGACCCGCACCCACACATTCTTTGTTTGCAGCCCTTGCCACATTTTCTCAAAGCGGCCCCATCTGCACATCTTTCATTCGCCTTATTAGGTACCCAATTTCCTAATTTTAGTAGTGAGTACACTGATGAAGATATGAATGAAATACCGGCTTTCGCACTTCCTGTGTTATACATGCTTGTTAGGTCGGCTTCATTCCTTGGTGAGTTGTTTGGAGTAGCATTTGCTGTGGACACAATAATTGTAGCGGATTCGGTGGTAGAATCGGTTGTTAAGGCCTGCGTTCTATACTTCTGAAACTGAGACTTGAACTAGCAGAGAACTCGTTGGGCGATTTGTTGAACCATTCTGCTAAGAGGTAGAGGCACTGTGTAGCAAGGCGTTGAGGATGACTGGCTAGCCTAGTCTAGGAATGGACTACCGAAGAGGGCACACCTGTTGCATGTGAGATAAGTGAGTCATCCACCGCACCACCACGGTTACCTCTCACGGAGCACACCATGGAGCGAACCATACCATTGCTTGCGACACCCAATGCTGACAACGAGAACCGGTTTGACTCTTTGGAGGGCCGAGTTAGATCTATTTGTGGCATATATGACTCATTGGAAAACGCATGCAAAGTTTGAGAGATAGAGTTGAAGTCGAGCAGAGAACTCCATAGACGGAACGACAACTCAATATTTCCTCTGAGAAGGCTGGCTGACGTCTTAACCAAAAAGTGGATGGATGTACTTTGGCGTGTGGACATGCTCGAATGGCACATCAAGTCTAGTGTGACTTTAGCTGCCAGTCACGTCCTACTTGCCCCTTTAGCATTGTAGTTTGAAGTCTTCACTTGTTTAGCATGTTAGCATCTTCTTGAGACAAGAGATAATCATTTTTTTTATGGGAACACATGTGTAGTGAAGGATTTGTAACTTCAGCTACTTTAATACTTTGCTTCAATTAAACAATGTAACAAGTGATACTTCATTCCCAATTTTAATATTATGATTTTAAGGTTCTGTGACTTCAGACTATTTTGATACCTTGACGTGCCTTAAATGATGGTGATCAATTGTTTTTCCCTACATACTTGGTTGATTGTAATGTTGCGTGAATATTACCTCATCTCCCTATATTGTATTTAGTAAATGGAAAACTATGCCTCCAAACTCGCAAACTGTCGTTTGGCCAGTAGTCGTCATAGTGCCCCCCCCCCAATAAAACATCGGAATGTCAAAGAAGATCAATTGGATAAATTGTTCAAACTAGTTGAAGTTTCATCAGAGGATTTTGAAGAAAAATGAAAAGAAATTCTATTCTAAACCCAAAAGAAATTACAATAACTACCGGAGAAATGATGGTGATCATCCGGAAAACCGGAGAGCTGGGTTGGGTTTAGAAGTGGAAGAAGCCGATTAAGAAAAAGTCACCATTTCACGAGTACAAAGACAAAAAAATGAAATTCGTTTATGGGACGAACACGGTTCATGAGGAAAGTTTGATTGGGAGGCAATCAAACGATGAGTTCAAGAAACAAAAGGAACTTCGAGATAAGGCCAAAGCCACAAGTGGTGTAAAATCCACTAATGAACACTTACATGATAATCGGACTTGCTTCAACTGCAATGAAGTTGGTCATATTGCACGCAAGTGTCTGAAATCTAAGCCGGCCTATCTTCGAAGGAAAGAAAGTTCAGATTTTGTAAAACCAAAGCAACCAGAGTTTGTAAAACTTGTCACGATTTTGAAAAGAAATGAATCAAAACCTGAAGGTAAACCTAAAACTGAAAAGAAATTTGAAAACTCAACTTCTGAAAAGGTGAAACTTCCAGGGCAAACGAAACAAAGTTTTACATCAAAAAGGCAAACATAAAATCACAAGCCTGGATTGCTAAGAAAAAGTCAACAACATCTGAGGTTATCAAGTCTGAGCTTGTTATGATTGATAACAAGAAAGAATCGAAATCTGAGATCAAAACCGAAACTGTCAAATCAACAAAAGGTAAAAAGAAAGTGAACTTTGAAAATGTAATTGACAATGGAGGCTCAGATGAAGATTACGAGGATGATTACCAAGCTTTTTATCCCAAACCCAAGACCAAGAAGGCTTGGGTTGCGCTTTTTAACTAGATTTTAATATGTGCAGGGGCTCCAGAGATCCGTTCTTTCAAAGTGGATTTTGGATAGTGGAGCATCCAGACATATGACAGGGATGAAAGCTCTTTTGTTCTACATTAAAGCTATTAACGGTGGATATGTTGGATTTGCCGGTAATCAAGGTGGAAGGATTGTCGCCGAGGGAAAACTCTCCAATGACGTAGTATCGTTTGATCGAGTGAACTACATTGCTGAGCTTGAAAATAATCTTCTGAGCATTTCGCAGATTTGTGACAAACAGTTTACGGTTCATTTCAACGACAAAGAGTGTATGATTTTAAAGCCGGGTTTCAAAATACCTAATGGTTGGATTCTCATGCGAGCCCCGCGTGAGAATGATTTATATGTCTTAGATATGGGTGTCGCTACCACATCATCAAAATCAGCTCAATGTTTTGTGACGAAAGCTACGGAGAAAGATTCTATTCTTTGGCATCGAAAAATGGGGCACATTCATTTACGAAAAATGAATTTTCTGGTACATAATGATCTGGTTGAGGGTGTGAATCTTCGAAGCTTTCATATGACTGATCACTGCCTAGAATGTAAAATGGGGAAGCAGATCAAAAAGTCACATTCGAAGAAGATTCTGAATTCTATTAAACTGCCGCTTGAACGTCTCCGTATGGATTTATTTGGTCCCGTGAACGTACGAAGTATTTCAGGAGACTTATACTGCTTCGTTGTCACAGATGACTATTCGCGTTATTCATGGGTTTTCTTCCAAGAATCAAAAGATGAAACGTTTGATAATTTGGTGATTCTTTTCAAGAAACTCGAGAATTTATATCATCTCCCTGTCAGACGAATCCGTAGTGACAACGGCACAGAATTCAAGAATAATAAGATGAAAGAATTTTGCAATGCCAAGGGAATTCTGCACGAATTCAGTGCACCCTATACTCCACAACAAAACGGTGTAGCTGAGAGGAAGAACAGAACTTTAATCGAGATATCAAGAACAATGCATGCAGACTCAAAACTTCCTGTAAGCTTTTGGAGTGAGGCGGTTGCAGCGGCTTGCTACATACTAAACAGGGTCTTAACTGTCAAAACATCCAAAAAGACATGTTTTGAAATGATCAACCAACGGAAGCCAAATTTGAAATATCTAGAGCCATTTGGTGCGCCATGTACTGTAATTGACCAAGATGGTAAATTCGGGGCCAAATCGCTTGAAGGTTTCTTTGTCGGGTATGCGAGTCCGCTAAGAAGAGTGTATGTTCCTTCGTTGAAAAAGGTTATTGGAGCACAACATGTTGATTGCTTCAACTATACGGATCCTATTCAAAGAAGAGGCGACACATGGCTGTTCAACTATCAAGATCTTTGGAAGTCATTCGACTTGCCGGAAGAACCGTCTGAAGAAGAAATTGCAGCGTTATTATCTTCAACAGTCGGCGAATCAAGAACAAATCATTAGACCAATTGTGGTTAATCAACCCACGTTGGATTCTTCGTCTTCCGGAGCAGGTCCTAGTAATAGCGGTGTTCAAGTTGAAAATATTTCTGAAGCAGAAGCAACACCGTCTATAACTCCATCGAATGATTCTTCCGAACCAGAAAATGCTACAACAGTGCCAAATATGCCTCAGAATCAGAATTCTGACTCTGATGAAGCGCCGACATTTGATGCTGATGGAGAATCCTCATCGAATGAAGAATTTAAGCAGATATCCAACATGTTGAATCAATCTGCTAGCCCAAACAATCAGAACAAAGCTTCATCAAGTGCTCCTAATGTTGAATTGAACGTTGATCTGAATATCTCGAATCAGCAAAGCTCAGTTGATGTTCTTAGCGAAGAAATGCCAAGATCATATTCTTACCATCCTTCAACAAATATCATTGGTGAATTACAAACTGGTGTGCGTACACGAAGCCAAATCAACAAAGCACTTAGTTGTTTCTACACTCGAGTTGCTCCTACTCAAGACTACTGCTACTATTCATGTTCCATATCCCAAATAGAGCCAAAAACTGAAAATGAAGCTCTGGGTGACGAGAACTGGGTGATAGCAATGCAAGAGGAACTGTTACAGTTCTAGAAATTGGGTGTTTGGAGGCTTGTAGATTTACCACCGAAGCAGAAAGCTATAGATACGAAGTGGATCTTCAAGTATAAAAGAGACGATCGGGGTGTAATAGTCAGAAACAAAGCTCGGTTGGTTGTCAAAGGTTTCCACCAGCAAGAAGGTATTGACTACACATAAGTATATGCACCGGTTGCACGATTAGAGTCAATCCGCATTTTCCTTGCCTTCGCAGCTTGGAAAGGTTTTAAGGTGGACCAGTTGGATGTAAAATCTGCATTTCTCTACGGTAAACTTTGCGAACATGTGTATGTCAGCCAACCACCAGGGTTCGTCGATCCGCTGAACAAGAACAAAGCTTATCTCCTAGACAAAGCCTTATACGGATTACACCAAGCCCCGAGAGCTTGGTACGAGACGTTACTGCAACATCTCGTTGGAAATGGCTTTACAAGAGGCACAATGAATAGTACATTGTTTACCAGAGAAGTCGGATCTCATATAATCATTGTACAAATCTATGTGGATGATATCATCTTTGGTTCAACAGATGATTTAGTCTTTGCAAAGAGTTCGAAAAGATCATGAAGTAGAAATTCGAGATGTCCTCCATAGGCGAAATGAAAATTTTTCTCAGATTATAGGTCGATCAGTTACCAAACAGCATATTCATTCATTTGAAAAAGTATGTTCACGACATTCTCAAGAAGTTTGAAATGGATAGCTCGAAGCCGCTTTCGACTCCGCTGGCACTAAACCATGGGATTTGCATTGACGAGACTAGAACCAAAGTTGATGACACACTCTATCGATCGATGATAGGATCTTTGATGTATCCACCAGCATCGCGCCCAGAAATCATGTATCCTACCTGCCTATGTGCGAGATATCAGTCTAGTCCTCGAGTTTCACACATGCAGATAGTCAAACAAATTTTCTGATACTTGAAGGGATGTTCAAGCACCGGTTTGGGTATCCAAAGAACGACAATTTTTATCTTACGGGATACGCTGACTCAGACTTCAGGGTGGACAAATTAAACTCTAAATCTATGACCGCGGGTTGCCAGTTCTTCGGAACTCGTTTGGTAACATGGCAATGCAAGAAACAGACCACGGTCTCTCTCTCTACCTGCGAGGCAGAATACATTTCTGCTTCCAGTTGTTGTTCTCAAATCCTCTAGATTCAACAACAGATGAGGGATTATGGTCTGCAGTTTCTTGTTACGCCTTTATTTGTAGATAATAAGGCAGCGATCGATATCACGAAAAATCCTGTTCATCACTCATGCACTAAACACATTGAAATTCGTTATCACTTCATTCGTGACTGCTACAAAAAGAAGTTGGTGCGAATAGAAAAAATCCACACCGATGAACAAAAGGCTGATTTTTATACCAAAGCATTTCCTTTAACAAGATTTAAATATCTCATGAGGCTTAACGGTATTAAAAATTTGCTGACAGGTGCGGAAGCTGATGTTGAATACGGATCGGACGACGAGTTCACGTGATCCACATTGGTTTGTCTATCTTTTAGATTAGTATTTCTTAAAAACTAAAATACAAAAATATGTTTTGATTTTAGGGGGAGAAAATTTTGAGAAAATACAAAAACATATGAAAAAAATAAAAAAAGTACAAAAACATTGAAAAAGACAAAAAGAATTCGGTGTCACAAAAAGGAAATGATAGTACATCAGTGGACTATCACAGTATGCTAAAGAAATGTAAAGTTTAAAAGTGATAAACAAGTCTTACTGTGGATGTGTCGATAGGCTTAACACGTTCAGTAAATTGTTTCCGGGATATAAACTAAATTTTACAACTGCTTAATCTTGTGGATTAACACATCTTGGATATATGGACTTAGTACTCCGAAATTTCGATTGAAGGGTTGTCTGATTCTGAGATACGAGGTCTTTATAGATAGTTGATATCCGGGGTATTATACAAGTTCTTCTAATTTTGCGGAAGCAATAGCCTAGAATTTCTATAATACTTTATGCTATAAACCCCAATATTGCATGCAAACTTGAAAAGAATCGAAAGATCTAATCATTTGCAGTGCTGAAAAGATTCCTTAAATGGAACACACCTAAAGACGAGCCTTCATGTCTTTGTCTGTACGGTTGTACTAACCTGAGCTCCCAAGGCCTCGCATTAACCCAGAGACAGATATCAATCAGCTATATTCACCTGTAAGATGAAATCTAGGGAATCTGGATTCGGGAGTATATTCAAGAAGTGGGAAACACAGTTAAGTCAAGTTTCATAATTCATACTTAACATATCTTGGAACAATTGAGAAATGTGATGAAGTTTAAGTGGACAAACATATCGGTAATCTAGATAAACAAGTTTAAAACTTAAGTCATCTGAAGGTCAACGGTACTAGTGATATGTCTCATACAACTGATATGATCCTTAGACACGAATTCACAAAAATATGTCTGTAAATATATTTGTACATAGTTTACACTATCCTGTACATAGTTTATCTGCTTTACAGATTAAAACCAAAAAGATTTTCAGTGTGTTTTAGCATAAATTTACAAAAATACAAAAAGATTTTGTTTCTACATTGTTTTTAGCAAACCAATGTTGGAAAACGGGTCTTCGAAGTCTGGTAAGGTGCTAAACTGGTGGGAATCTAATTGACAACGGGCTGGGAGCTGATCTATAAAATTGAAAAGCCAAAATGATGAAAAGTTCATTAATTCGAAACTTTGATTTTTTGAATAATTCAATAGTTTGTTCATATCGGGTCAAACCGGGGTCATTAACTTGGACTCGGTAGACAAATCGGTTAACCAAGGTCATTAACTTAGACTTGGTCAACTGAGTGGATTTTCAGAATTGGTAAAATAAGAAAAGTTCAGGGACTTAATTGCAAAAATCTTGGAAGTTGGAAAATTGATTTAGGCAAGTTCGGCCGAACTTGCTTAAAGGTTCAAAGTTTTGCAGTAAAACAAGTTCAACCGAACTTGTTTGAATTTGATGTGTTTTTGAGTAAGTTCGCCCGAACTTATAGAGGGTGTTTATAACTGGGCTTACAAGTTCGCTCGAACTTGCAATGGTATATATTGCAAGCAAGTTCGGCCGAACTTTAGTATCTGATAAACAAATCCTCTGAGCGAACTTGGCGAACTTGTGCGATTATTCAAAATTGACAAGAAACTACTGTTATACTGCCAAAATTTTAATTGATTGTGGTGATTTGCACACCATTCTCAATGGCTGAGGTGAGAAATCGTGTGTTGAACCGTTGATTGAACTTAAACTTTTAAACTTAGATCTGAAAGTGTTAAAATTGGTAGATCTAGGCAATTGTTGGACAAATTGAACTTAAAATTATGTTAATCAACGTAAACCGACCATGAAAATGATTTGGATTTGATCAGTTTGGTCATTACTTGTTCATCAAGTCCGGCCGAACTTGCACCTTGAAACAATAAAATTCATCTTCAAACCATAAGTTTGACCGAACTTAGGATAAAATATGAGAATATGAATGATTTGAGAAGTTCGCTCGAACTTGGATAATGAAAGCTGAAATGTATAACTACAAGTTCGCCCGAACTTGTGTTAAATTGAATGAACATGTTATTGTGGAATGTTCGGGCGAACTTGCATTATTGTGATTGATAATTCAACATCAAGTTTGCCCGAACTTGATGTAATATGTTGAAAAAATTGTAACTTTTTCTCGAAATGCGTGCTAAATGTTTTGCGTCAATTTTCAGGTTCCAGTTCCAACGCGGGTAATCACGATGGATTATTCTAAGTTTCATAACACTTGTATTACGCTTGACAAGGCGTTGTGTCCATCGCTGAAGGAATATGAAAGTATCTTGAAGTTTTTGAAAGATTGTCTGATACATCGCGCTATCACTGAATGAACGGTGTGCTATCGATCACACATTTATCATTTCTGGATGAATGCAAGTCTCAGTGAAGATAAAAAGACTATTACTTCGTCAGTTCAAGTCGGAGACGAGAATAAAGAGATCACGGTCACTAAGGAGGATATTCGCAGGATATTACAGTTCAACGACGACAAAGATGATCCGATTTTCTAGATGAAAAGATGGTTCGAGGTTGTTTTTATCGAATAGGTTATAAAGGAAGCATGAATAAACCTACATTGAAGAAAGGGGAAGTTCCAAACCCCTACAAGCTTCTCATGCATGCAATCATACACACATTCAGCCATATGAAAGCAGGTCTCGATGACGTCCAAGACTATATGGCTTGCATGGCTAGGCGTTGATCTTGAAAAAGCCGTACAACTATTCGAAGCTTGTATTTACTCACATGTTGAAGGATATGGAAGATACTAGATTGTGTTTGTATCTGAGGTTTGCGCAAATGCTCATCGACGAGAAGTTTACAGATATTGCACGTGATCCGAATGATATTCTATACTTCAGTCATCTCGATGAAACCACTTTAAAGAAGTTGATAAAGTTCTAGAAGCAGGATTCAGCACCTGTTGCAAAACCATTTTTGGAGCGTTGAAAGATGAAAATTATGTTGCGCCGACTGAAAACAAGTGGAGGAACGACGGTAGTGGTGATGAGAATGAATTAAATACTGAGAAAGAATGGTTTGCGACATTCAAACCGAAAGCTCGCAGTGAATGGTTCTTAAAAGCTGAGGTCGAGAAGAAAAAGAAGTGTGTGTCTAAGAAAGTTGATACTATGCTTATAGATAAAGACGAGCCTGTAAACGTGCAAACAGAGCTGGATCGAGTGCAGCAGTTGTGACAGAGAGTCAAGAGGTTGAAACGACTACGTAGGAAGATGATGTGATCTCTGCAACTTCTGAGAACGACGATGATAGTGATGATTCGCTCGAGAAAGAAACTAAGAAGTCAATAGCAGAAAAGGAAACAAAAAAAGTCAAAGAAACTGATGCTGACTTTGATCCTGAGCAAGAAAACAAATCTGATGAAGAGAGACCAAAGAAAAGAGCAAAGCGTGTGAAGTCTGCAGTAACTTCAACGACAAAGACTAAAGGGTCTCAAAGACGAAAGGAAA
Source organism: Scalesia atractyloides (assembly GCA_947069175.1). Classification (NCBI taxonomy): domain Eukaryota; kingdom Viridiplantae; phylum Streptophyta; class Magnoliopsida; order Asterales; family Asteraceae; genus Scalesia; species Scalesia atractyloides. The sequence goes on from CAMTDV010000025.1 coordinate 42,006,530, forward strand.
GAAAACAAAGAAAGCTCATAAACCACCAAGCAGGAGATATGTTGGAAAGTTAAAGAGCACAGAAGTCACACAAGAACCTTCTGGTGCACAGGAGACTGGAGTCACACAAGAACCTCCTACACAAGAACTTCCTGTTATTGTTACAGTTGAAACAGAACGGCCAGGAGAAACACAAGAACCTCCTGAGTCTGGTTTACTTGAAGTTCCGGTGATTCAATCTCCTGATCCTAAAGTTGTTCATCCTGAAAGCTCAACTCCAAAGAAGTCTACTCCAAAGGCTGCTACTCCTAAATCAACACCAAAAACTCCAAAGTCAAATCTATTTGGTGATATTCCAAATGAACTAGTGGATCTTCGGGATTTAGATGATTTCTTCCCTGAAACAGATGTTCATGTTCTTGAAAAGTGTGTGAAGATCTTGGAAGATAAAGTAGCAAAAAATGAATCTGAAAAGGCCGAGCTAATCAAGAAGATTACTCAAAGCTCTGTAGAGAAAGAAATGATGGAGGACAAGATCAAAGTGTTGGAAAGCGATCGTGAATTCTTCAAGGCATTGATCGAAAGCTTACAAGATGCAAATGAAAAGCTACAGACAGAAATTGTTGAGCTGAAAACGATAAAGCCCTAAATGATAGAAGATTTACAAGGATGCAAAAAGTGTTATCTAATAGTCTGGGCATTGATTTTATTGCTGAATATGATCGGTTGGATAGGCAAGAAGCAAAAGAAAGAGCTGAGAAAGAGCTTGCAGAAAGTGGAAAAGGCAAAGGTGTTGAAGGTGAAGCACCAAAATATTTTGAAGCTGCTGAAAAGCCTGTTGATGAAAATTTTGCTAAAGCTTCTGAGTCTGATATTTCTAAGGTTGACGAATCTGTCAAACCTTCTGATATTACAATTGTTACTGAAGAAAAGGACGATGATGAAGCAGAGGATGAGGAAAAAGATGATGAACCACCAACTAATGATCCGAAAGATGATTCTGACCATGATGGAGGAAATGATGATGATCCGAGTGGTACAGGTTTGAAGGTGGATGATGCAACAATGAATGATGAGTTTTATTTTTCTTCACTGATGGATGATGAATCGAACAGAATAGACGATCAAAATCAGGGGGAGTCAGGGCAAGCAGGGCCGACCGATGATGTTGATATATCAAATGCTATTACTTCTGCACAGCCCGTTACTGCGGTTCCGATAAAGCCTTTGATACTTATGCTTGGACATAATGTCGAAGAAGGTGAGTTCGTGCAGAACTATTCCAAAGAGGATTTGGCAAAGTTGATCGATGTTGATGCAGAATCACTTGATTTTGATTTCGAAGAATAAGTGCTGAATGTGAATACGTTTGAGCCTAACGAGTATCATTATCATCGTAGTTATGAGGCAGATGAATATAACAGGGTTATATTGGAAGATTGGTTCTTTGATGACGAGAAAGACGAAGCTGAGAAGTACGTTGGTCCTAATACAGATAGTTTTCCTATTTTCGAGGAGATGTACAAACAACTTAATGAGGATATGCTGAAAGAAAAGATTGAAGAATCGATACGTGATGGTAAAGTTCCTAAACCTATGACAAAGGAGGAGATCGCTCAAGAAAAGAAGTCTTGGTTTAAAGAGATGCCTCGTGAACGAAAGTTTTGATGTCCTCTAGCATTCTTTACCAGATACAAAGATGTGTCGTTAGGTGATATTTTGAGTTGGGGGTGGTTCAAGGAGCTGAATGTTTACGCCATCAAACGAGAATTTGGAGTTCAATACTTCAAATATCTGGCAGATTTTAAGACACTACCTTACTGGGACGTTGAAGAGCTTGTTCAAACAAGGAATGTTACATACCATATGAAGTTCATTGATCAGTTACTGTGGAAAATGATCAAGTTTGAAGCAACAAAGGGTTTTAAATATTGGAAACCTTTCATCCCTGGACGTCGTATCAAAACAAACAAGAAGACTGGGGAGAAGGACATTACGCTGATCATGAAACGCCCGAGAGCGATGAGAAACATGCCTTTGATGCCGATTGAACAAGACTTTTTTCCTTTGTTCAAATGGTGGCAGATTGATCCTAATACTTGTGAAGCTGTGATTGTGTTACGGTTTGAAGATCATCTGGATATTACTAAAGAGAAAGTTGAAATGTTTGGAGTTCAAGGTATGAGAAGGCTTTGGAGAACTATAAGGATACTAGACCCGATTGGCTAGTAAATTGCTCGAGAGAAGATATAAAGTGTTTGTTCTACAGCAAGATTGTTTTCGAAGAACGTGAAAAAGAACAAGCAATGCAATATCAGAGGGTCGTTAATGTCTTCTATGCACGTGAAGTAAACTCTGGTAGGATGTGGGAATCGAGTTGGAGAGATCTTGAACGTGTAGAATTATTGAAGGAAGAAAAGCGTCTAGAAGAGATTAATGAAAGAGGTAGGGCGGCAAGGCTCAGAAGGTACCAGTTTATGAATAAAGTGCCACCTACTGATCAGACGCCAGATCCAAAGCAGGAAATACGAAAGAAGCCGTACAAAAACTTCTTTGGTCGTACGCGTTAAAGTTTTATTGAAGACAGAGTTTTGAAGACTGATAAAAGACGAAGACGATATCCAAGGGGGAGTCTGTTGGTGCAGAATGTCTATGTCTTAGTCTCATATCGAGTCTGTAAAGATTAGATGTGAATAGGCTAGCAAAATCTAGTATTTATGTATTTGGATGTCAAGTTCGCTTGAGATCGTTATGTGATGTCAAGTTCGGCTGAACTTGACTATGTCAAGTTCGCCCGAACTCACCTCCTCACCAGCGAACTTGCATGCCTATATATAGCTAGCTTGTTTCAATCATTTGTAACTTGGTGCTCTGAGTAGCGAAGCTCTGTCAAACTGGAGATTTGAAGTTTATCAATAAAATTGGCGTTTAACTGATTAATTATTGTTATTTGGTAATCATGTAATAATATTTCCGCTATTATGGACATTAGATATCAAATCTAGGTTCCTATGCTATCAGGATCGATCCTACACAATTCACGCACAAACATTCACACACTATCACCTTGGTACACGTATGTATCATTCCACGTATTTAAGTGTGTTTTTTTACCGTGACTTTCCCAACACTGCCTCGTATGAGCAAGTCTGTTATTACGTTCCGGACCATAATAACCCACTTGTCCCACAAGGCCATCCTAGTACTGCAAATAGGATACTTTACAGTGTTCACTAACGACCTTGAGTAGAGGTTAATTTTTCCAATGATGTCCACTAAGGTCCGAGCCTGTAGTTATAGTCTAGGTTTCCTTATAGGCACCTAATTCTCTATAACCAATGGCTCTGATACGATCTTCTGTCAGACCCCGACTTCAGCGGAAGAAAAAATACGGGATGCAACAGACACCTCTGGTACAAGCACATTGTTTATAAAGACACTGCATTTTATTACTTACAAAATGTTGATTACATACTACATGTATGTTATAACTGCGTATTCCCATGAACCACATAAGTCTTCTAAGCCACATGCGCCTATATCAGGTTTTGCCTATAAACATGTCTTGAACAACATACACGGATCACACCAGTCTCAAGTTACCTGAAATGCATGTTAGTTTTAAAAAGGGTCAGCTAAACGCTGCTGGTGAGTTCCACTGGTTTAGTTGTTGTGTAACAATATGTGTTAAAAAGTTCAATTGCACTGGTCATAGTCACAGTTCACCAATGGAATTTCACGCGCGTACAAGTGAAACCTTGACTGTTTTACCCGGGTCGTGTCACGCAGACACTCCCGGTCCACCAACTGCGTCACGTGCAGTACAACGCCACCGTGTAGTTATGCCTAACAACATAACAAATTGAGGACAAGTGCAGTTGACTTGTGGCTGGCATCGCACCATCCGGCCTCAACTGGGTTTGTCAGACCAATAGTACTATTCACTGCCCACAGCTTATATTAATCACTTGCAATAGGTAATTCACATCGTCCCAAGTTGGTGCAATTAACCAGTTTTGTAGCATGCAAATCATCCTAGAAAACAGTAACATAGTTTAAAAGTGGTGGAGTGAAACTCACTCCCAAGTTAGTGAAATTAACACCGTTTGTAACATGCATGTCCCCAGAAAACAATAAAACAATTTAAAAGCGGGGAAGTGAAACTCACGGGATAGTAGCATCACATGTAGCAATAGAAGTATATGTAAGCTTGTCCGGCTTTAACAGCAATCATGCAAGTAATTACTAATATCAGTCACTAGGTCGGTAATGCCTATAACTTGGGTCCAAGTGGGTATTTTCAGTTCATATTGTACATATAGTATCCTGGTGTGGTGATGGATGTGAGTGTATGATTAGTTTCACGTTTGGCTCCCGGGAACCGGTTCGCATGCCAGCCAAAGTCGGTTGTTTGACATGTTTGGATAATGGTACAGGAATACCAATAGTGCCAATGTGTTGTGATTTAAGAAATATTAACTTTTCATTAAGGGAGTTTGGGGAGTTTAGGTTGCCAAAATTTGAGTTTCCATTCTCGCCGTCAAGGATTCTCCCGAACGGTGGTGAAACACACCCAGAGTGTTCCGCTGGCCCTGGAACCTTCCAAAATACTCTCGGTGTTCCAATTATAGTCAAAATAACTTTTTGTCCGTTCCCAGTTTCGGCAAGTTCGTTGTCCGGTAAACTGCAGAATTTAGTTAAAATAAGCGTTTTAAAAGTTGAAAAATCCCATTTAATCTACATAGTTCATAAAATCCTGGAAATTTTTGTAGAACTCAGTACAAATATGTAGATTCCAATAAAATTAATTTGGGAATTTATAAAGCTATTTTAACTTCTCAAATAAATCATTTGTAAAACAGTATTTACCCGAATAATTCACTTTGTTTATCATCCGATATCCAAAATATTCCAGGAACTTCCTTACATGTCCAGAAACTCCCTATAAAAATTTGGGTTTTTTCTGATTTCTTTTAACTGCGTTTCCGGCTACCGAAAACTCATAAAAACGCGGATTTTTAATCTGTATCAAACCCAACCAATAGACTCCAAAACTTTCCCAGAACCTTTCCCATATGTTCCTTAGTGTTCATGTTAATTTTGGTGATTTATTGACTTCGTTTGGTATTTTTTCCGAATATCGTTTTGTAAAACAGTCAAAAATTCACCAAAAATAGTAGAAACTTCCAAAAATTCTAAAATTTTATGTGGACCTTCCTGTAAATACCCTACATCACCATACCAAATTTCAGCTCAATACAATACCTACGAACCAAGTTATGGTCCAAACAATTTCTGCCTACTCTAGATTCGAGTTTCGGGTGATATACCTAGCGATTTCTTCCTATTCCAAGTGTTTTTCTTGAGTCCAGAAGTGGGTGTGAGCCATATTCAGTACTTATTTACCAAGAACAATCCAACCATACCATAACCCATGTCAATCAAGCCTTGTTTCATAGTTTTTTGGTTTAGAACTTTATTACTAGTTTTTGGTCGACTAAGGGTCGATTAGTGTAACAAAACCCGAAGTTTCATGCTCTTGGCTACCATATAACACCAGGGAATTCACAAGGTGTTCTTATTCAGCCAAGAAACTTGTTTAAACCTTCCAAAATCCTGGATTAAAACGGGTTTTTTCGGTTATAAATCATGTTTAATCAAGAAATAATCATTAAAACCATTAGAAACTTGTCAAATACCTTTGATTTGGTTGAGATTAAGTTGAAATCAGCTGGGTTCTTGTGTTTGAGAGCAGGTTTCTTTGATGGAGATTGAAGAAAATGAAGAAGAAAATGAAGAAAAAAAAGAAAAAGAAATATACATTAAGGATGGGGGGGGGGTTAAAGTGGGGTACCCCTACCCCACCTCTCGCTTTGTTGCTTCGTTTTTCATGTTAAAAGATGATGTTTATATTCGGTGGCGCGTTTAGGTTCGTTTTCAGTTCCCACACGCGTCTCCGATTTGCAAAACGGACTCCGTTTTTCGCGTTTTTAGTGTCAAAAGACTTGATTTTAAAAACCGTGCATAACCGTCTCGAAATCCGAACCCAGTTACGTTTTAATCATAAAAGCCTCGTATTAGGGTAGTTTAAGTGTTTTAAAGTTTGATTGACCGTTCCTTGTATGTTTGGTTGTCTTTCGTTGCTCTCAAAACGAAGGCGTTTCCCTAACCGGGAAATTCCTCGTTTTGTGTGCTCATTCTCCGAATGTCTACAATTCTTAGGTCATAGTCTATGGCTCATAACTAAGTTGTTTTGTGAACTCAGAATCTTAAATAGCCCTACCGTTGGCCTAATAATCATCGTCAAATGTTTAATGCGCTGTTAAACGTCAAGTCCCCGTTTAACACGTTGTTAAAGGCTAAGGACACCAACCTCACCTCGTTGGTCCTTAATAGTGTCATGTTAACCACGACGTGCTCTCGGATTCCTCCGAGGCATAACAAATATCGTTTAGCATAGCACATAAGTCATGCATGTTTACTAATACGTATTCCCAGAGTCGTCAATTCATTCACGCCTTTGTCTTGTCATGTAGGTGACGCATAGCGTCAATGTAATGTTTTTGGTAATTACTTGGCATATACTCCTATTATAGTTTGTGTAACATTTTCCAGAATTCGTATCATCACACATAATCGCAACAATATCATGATATACATGTTACGTCTGGTTACCACGAACTTGTACCAATCAAAGTTTACCGGGATTTTTCATAATTGTCACAGGTAACTACAAAGGAAAAGCCTCAAAGTGCAATAAGTGCACTTTCCACCACTATGGTGCATGCCGAGCAGTGATATGATCGAGGTGTAACAGAAGTGGACATGATGCCCAAAACTGTAAGATGTCGTTGGAACCAATCCCCAAACCAACCTGTTTCCAACCCCCTAGGCCTCAACCCCTTCAGCAGCAACCCCAACAACCAACACAACAGGTTACCTACCCCCGTACGTGCTAAGGATATGGCAGTACGGAGCATTTTCGAAGGAGTTGCCCAAAGTTAGCTCAGCAGGCAGTAGGAAGGAATACACAGGGCCAAGCATCTACCGCGAATGCCGCCCGAGGTCGTCTTATTATACGGGATCTGGTGACGCACGCCAGGATCCAAATGTGGTCACATGTACGTTTCTCGTTTACGATCAATTTGCTTCAGTGTTATTTGATACGGGCGCCGATATGAGTTATGTTTCTATTGCATTTTTACCACTATTAAATATGGCCGCTATTGACTTAAAACAACCGTATTCCGTCAAACTTGCCAACGGGAAATCAATCACCAACTCATTTGTAACTGCCCTATAACCCTTAATGGTTACCAATTTTCTATTGACCTTTTAGCCGTAGAACTGGGCAGTTTTGACGTCGTTGTAGGAATGGACTGGTTGTCCAATCATCGCACTGAAGTATTGTGTGACAGAAGATTGTAAAGATTCCTTTGTCCCCGGACAATGTGATCATGGTACAGGGAGAGAAGTTAGGTACCATGCTAAACCTCATATCCCATCTCAAGGCGTTGAAGTATATACGACAGGGATGTGACGTGTTTTTAGCTAGCATCACGATAGATGAACCAGCCGAAAAACATAGTGAAGATATCCCGATAGTGTGCGAATACCCAGACGTGTTCCCGAAGGAATTTCCCGGATTGCCGCCCAATCGGCAAGTCGAGTTTCGGATCGACCTAATACCGGGAACAACGCCCATTGCTAAAGCCCTATACCGTCTTGCACCGTCCGAGATGCAAGAACTATCAATACAACTGCAGGAGTTACTTGATCGTGGTTTTATCCGCCCTAGTTATTCTCCCTGGGGAGCCCCGGACAATGTGATCATGGGCCACCTTGTATCATACTCACATTCGCCTGTTTAGCTTTTTTGTTACTCGGACCTTCATCGCCACGAATGATTTGGCAAACCTCCGTGCGCATATTCTGCACTAGATGAGTGAGCTTCCCACTCTTTAGGGCTTTCTCGATTTCGGTGCGCAAACTTATACAGTTATCAGTTGTGTGCCCATTATCTTTGTGATAGTCACAATAAAGATTTGGATCGTGACCTTTTCGTTCTTCATCTGTTGTGGCTATTTGAACTAGTGGTTCTCAGTGCTGAGAACCTCTACAGGAGTTTTGATAAGTGGCGTCCACTGCATGTCTTTATTTTCCTGCTTAATCACTTTTTGAGTAGCGATCTTATTTATTGTTACGTGAGCATCAGCATGTGAATAAGGAGAATACGGACTCTAATTTGATTCTTTCCAATTCTTCTTGTATTTCCGACCATTGTTTTTACTCATGTCTTGAGGACGATTTTGAGGTAAGGGAGGTCTGTTGGAACCCAAGTTGCGCTCAGTTTGAGCGTAAACTTTGGCTGCTGCCATAAGTTTTTCCCAACTTTTTGGGAGACCTACACTCCTAGACAAAACCTTGATTATATCGGCACATCGAACAACATACTTAAGCTGTGCGCGAATCAGGTCTTCATGCACAGAACCGATCTCAAGAACTTCTTTATTGAAACGGGTGATAAAATCATCAAGACTTCCGTCATCTCTCCGCCAGATGTTTGTGACATCTGAGGAATCTCTGACAAGACATCTCTGCTGACTAAAATGTACCAAGAACTTATCCTTGAGATCATTCCAGGAAGTGAGTTTACCTGTTGGCAAGTTGTCGAACCATAATCGCGCAGCGCCGGTGAGTGTTTGAACAAACAAATGACACCACATAGGCAATGTCCATCCGCCAACTAACCCTGCGCTTGTAAAGAGTCGCATATGATCATTTGGGGGAAAGGCCATTAAACTTCCCAACATTGGATGGTAACTTTGTGTGCTCTAATGGTGCTAATGCAATGTCTTTTACAAACTTGGATTGTTCTACCGCTTCAGCGGACCTATAAATCAGATTATAATCATGCTATGCATCCGGATTACATATTGCGCGCATCTTGGGTTTGTAATCGGGGTGGTCTTTCTGGATTTTGCTAAACACACTAATGATGTCACCCTCATCATACGTCTTGTCATACGTTTCACGCTGGGTGTCCCGCCCTTGAGATAGACGCGGGCCCAGACGTGAATGTACAGACGCTCTCTTCTGGGAATCTGACTCATATCTTGTCCTGGACTGAGAATATTCTTCTGTCTCTCCTGCAGAGACATGTGATGGTGCACGTTCTCGGGTTGGTGAATCGAAGCTTAATTCGCCTGCACCTGAGTTGTCGGTAATTGCCCCGGTGGAGCTGGTGTGCCGGTCTCTACACAAAGTTGTGCATAAACAACATTTAAAGCAGTTTGAGACTTAATGAGCCAAGACACCGGAGTCTCACCGGGCGGTAATACTGAAGTTATAGAAAGAAAAGGAATTTCAGTTGGAATTATCGGAGTTACAGGGACATTCACCCGGCCAGAACCGTTATGAGCGTCAGCATCACCAGAACATTCCTCCACATGTCCGTCGACGTGAGAAGCATGAATAATAGTATTCCTGATCTCCGACCGAGGACCTTGTGGTAAATTTAACGGACCGTCGGCCATGAAAACCAAAGATCATAAAAACAAACAAGAGATGAAGAAAGAAAAAGTAGTCGGTGGGCGTCAATGAAGAAACACCAATCTGAGTTTCTTCATAAAAAAGGTTAATCTCTTTTTCATTGTTGATGGTAAAACTTCGTCAGAACTAAATTGCAAAACAGAAAACGCCGTCAGCCTCGTCACGGGGAGAATGGGGTTTTCTCCGTGACCACCATCCGGCGTGAGAATCAGTATGGTAAGTGATGAAGATGAAGAAGTATGAGTGAGAGGAAGTGAAGTGGAATTACCTTGATATCAATCTCAAATCCTCTATTTATAGCCGGGAGTCTTGAAGTTCAGATAATTAGTTCAAGTGAGTTTCCAAAGCCAGAATGGCTTTGGATGGGATATCAGATGATCCAGACACAAGTTCAGATAAATGAGCAGTGGTTAGATCAGGTTTTTGTAACCACTGCTGTGAGCCACTTCCTATCAACTGTTGGTAACTATGAGGATGCCTATTTACCCTTGGCTTAGAGGGCTTTTTGTAAGTCTCATAAGCCATAGGCACCTTTTGATAACTAGGCTGGATTTTACCTCTTGGAAACTGGTTTGATGGAGGTGCATCTGTCACTTGAATTTCTCCGTGAATAGAGGTTTGATTTAAGGCTTTTGTGACAGATGTTTCTATTGATTCAAAGCTCTGTTTAGATTTGTTTTCAGAAAAGCTTGAACTTTCTCTTTCAAGAGCTTTTGCTCTAATCTCTTTTACCTTTTGATGATAGATTTTGAGATAGGCACACTCTTGGGTCATGTGATTTATTTTGTTGCAGATGGTGCATCTAGGAGATTTGGGTATAACACAAGTTTTGTTTATGTCAAAGGCTTTTAGAAGAAAACAATCTGCAGCCACATGATTTCTCTTTTCACAAAATTCACAAAACAAGTATTTAACCGTTTCTTTCCTTCTCCTATCAGACTTTTTGAGAGCAGTGGGTGTAACCTCTGCTGGCAAGTCTTTGATATGGATCACCAGTGCTTTTGGTGCTTTTTTACCATCAATGGTTGAAAAGTCCATTGGCTTGAAGTTTTCCAAAATATCACATTCATCTGACCAGGTGGTTTAAACTGATATTTTTCAATTTTTTTATCTTTTGCTGAAACCTCTAGTTTTTCAAGAATCATTTTGTTTCCATTTTTGTCTATGATTTTAATTTCTTCACCGGCCAAGTTTGTTGGGACTATTTCAACCGGCTCAGAATCAATTTTTGCAGCATTTTCACAAGTCTGGTCATAGTCTCTAAAGCCTATTCCAAAGTTTATGTTGCTTTTGATTTGAGCATCAAACATAAGCTCATAACCTTTACAAGACTCTACCAATTTTTCACAAATGATCTAGGTAGATGTAAGCTCCTGTTTGCAAAATTGGTATTTTTCTACCATTGTTTGGAGCTGGTCTTTGGTTATGCTTGATTCATGCCTTAGGCTACTCATTTCAGAATCGTTTTTTACTTAACTTTGTTTTCAACTCTTTGATAAGTTTTTCAAAATTAAGTTCACCTTCTAAAATTTTGTTTCTCAGGTTTTCATTCACCTGCTTTATGTTTGCAAAAGCAATAATGCATTTGTCAGAACATAGATCTTTAAGGATCTGAGGTGATACCTTCGAAGCAACCATAAGAGCACAATCACACTCTTCTTCCTCACACACCTTCCCATCCCAAGGGTCAGATAGAGTGTCTTTTTCAACATCAACAGCATTCACTTCAACCACTGGTGTAACTTCTGGTATAACCACTGCTTCACAACCATCAACTACATCAGACTTTAACTCCTGCTCCACAGATTCATCACCTTCAACAATGGTCTCCAAAGCCATTAAACATATATTTTCATTTTCAAAATCATTTTTGGCTATGAGAGTAAAGTTTTCATCTGTTAAATCCTCAGGCAAACTACTCCAATCAACAAAACCTTGTGTGAAAAAGCTTTGTTGATTAACCTCTGCAGGTGTAGCAGTAGTTTGAGCCGGTTGAGTAACTTGTGGCACTTGCTGCACATGTACTTGAGGTGGTGCTTGGACACATTGAATCTGTGGTGCAGGTGCTTGGACATAATGGACAGGAACTGTAGCAACAGGGTGTGCAAAGTGTGCAGTGTTTTGCATTTGAGGTGCAGGGGTATATTAGGAATATTGGACAGTGCTTTGAGGTCTGTTGCCAGGATGTGTTACAATTGGTCCTGCAGATTGTGATCTGCATTCTCTGGCAAAGTGACCCATCTTGTTACATTTGTAACATTTGATTTTAGACTTATCCAACCCAACTTTTAACCCCCCATGCAATCCTGGAAACCTTCTACCAGTTCTTTTGTAAAATTTACTTGCTCTAACACTTAAAAGTGCCAGCTGATGCAAAATGTCCATCTCTTCAAGGTTAGTGGGTTCAAAATGTTGTAAATCATTCATTTCAAAAGACAGATTGTCAGAGGTCTGGCTTTCACAATTTGCAGCAAATGCAAAATTGGGTGTACATGGATCAGAGTTGAAATTGTTTCCAGATGTTATGTCAAAGTAATGATCATAACTCTGATCCTTTCCACTGCTAGACCCCTCCTCATGACTATATAGAGCAGTGTTTCCTAAAGTATAATCATCAATCATTTTCCTTGACTCTTGCAACTTCTTTTTCTGGTTCAACTCTCTCTCATATATGAGGAGTCGTCCATGAAGTTGTGTCAAGGTCATTTCCTTGTAACCAACAGCTGTTCTAGTGACATAAGCTACAGTCTCCCATTTCTCAGGTAAAGATCTCAAGAAACGACTATTTATAGTCGAATTTGGAAATTCCACATTTACCAATTTGAGCTCATTGATGTGACAGCTATATCGTTCGAACTATTGGGTTAATGACTCACCTTTAACGTGTCAAAATGTTTCATGCTGTTGATTTAAGACCTCTCTGTTATTCTCTATCACCTCTTCAGTACCACCAAATTGCTCTTTAAGAACATCCCATAACTCTTTAGCACTATTACAATGAAGTAATCCCGCATAAATCTCATTGGGCAAAGCCAAAGCAACAATGCTAAAGGCCTTAGCATCCAATTCAATTTTGAGGAATTCCTGTTCAGAGTAATTTTCGAGTTTCTTAGGGAGTTGCGTGTGGGGATCTTCTGTACTTAGAACCATGGGAACATGAGGTCCAAATACAACGGATCTCTAGCATCCGGTGTTCTGTTGGGCAAGAATATAACCCATCCGACGTTGCCAAATAAAATTCAGTTCGTTTCAACATCGGAGGTTTGAACATGGATCCAATATTGGATTCCGTTGTTTTTTTTGCCATTTCTCTTGTTTACAACAGATTTGTGTTTTAAAAACTTTTGTAGTAATAAAACTCTGTATTCAAGTAAAACTATCAAACGAATTAGCACAAAGAGCTGATATGTTCAAATCAATTTGACTGTTAAATCAAAATCGATTGACCAAGCTCTGATACCAATTGCCAGGATCTAAGTTTAAATCACTTGTAGTTTTTGTTTCTAAAGATGGAAAATGGATTGAATTTTAAAGATATGCAGCGGAATTAATGGAAAACTTTTACTACAACAATCAGTCTTTGTTTTCATCATCATGCTTTCAAGTTGGTAAACTCGCATGCGATTCACAAACTCCCCCTTAGCCTATTACAATCGTTTGATAGTAAGAAATGTAGAATATAAAATGTGAATTGATCTTTTTCAGGAAGACAAGTTAAACTGTTACATCGATCAGCTATTTATACTAACTATCTAACCACTGAGCATCTTTTATGACGTCATGGTTGATAGTGACAGCTAAAAGAGTCATAACTAACTAAAACACTGCTAAACTAACACTATCAGTGCATAGCACTGTTACATTGAATAAACTATAATTAGTCTAAGCATTGATCTCTATCCTCTGATCTTGTTTCTTCTATCAGACCTTTGCTTCTTGTTCGATCAGATGATAGGAGCAGTTGTTTACGGAAAGCAGTGTAAAGGTAGATCAGATGTTGTAATCTCTGATAGTTGGACCAAAGCTCGGATAGTGTATTTGGCTTTGATGTCATTTATTCCTTTGTTAGGGTTCAATCCCAACAAAGTTTACGTAAATTCATTTTTTATGTGGTTTTTAAAATTTATGTTTTTTATTCAATAAATATTAATGTTCTTAAATTAAATTTAAATGATTTTATATAATTGTTAAATGAAAAATAATAATATTAAATAGGTGCCACGTGTCGAATAACGCATCTTTTCCACGCCCTTTACCACAGCCCTTTTTTTCACCACACCACTTTTCTGACTCGTGCTTACGTGTCGTTCACATGTCGAATAACGCCCATTTTTCAAACCCCTCCACGTCGTATGGTCTATCAGTTTTTATAGAATAGGTTACTTTGGTCATCAATTCTTCTTGAGTATTTTACAAAGGGTTTTACTTAAAACGTCATATGTGTCTTTCTTTTGGAATCTTAACATACATATATTTATATCCTTCTATTCCAGGAAAAAGAAAAAAAAGAAGTAAAAGCTATATACAAACTGAACATTATAATGGTTGTATTGTTTATTAACAGCCGTCATAGTCCTTAACAGTGCATGATTCACGTGACATGTCATTCAAAAGTTAATGAGTTAATATTTGTTTGTAATGTAATTAGAGTTATGCGCCGTCTGTGTTGCGGGACGCTAAACCGAATAATTTTTAGTTTAATAAAATGTACGTCTTTATTTCGGTTAGTTATATATGCTACTTATAACACGATTTAATAAAAGATACATCGAGTCAACCAAGTAAACAAAAACACTACCGTAGTTATGATAAAAAATAACTAAAACGATGGGAAACATGTAATTTAGAGTTTGAGGCAAAACAATAATTTGTCAGGAACAATTAGCAAGTGATAGGCAACTATTTGGCACGGATAAAAATTTAATCGAGTCAACCAGGTAAAATAAAACACTACCATAGTTTTGCCCAGAAAAAACGATGGCAAGATTGCAATTTTTAGCTGAGGTAAAATCGTATTTTAAAAACGGAGGTAAAATAATATTTCAACTGAGGGCAAAACCATTTTTTATTTTGAATTGGGGTCAAAAGCGTAATTTTTTAACTGAGGGCAAGATCGTAATTTTTAACTGTGGGCAAAAGAAAAATTTTATTTTCAACTGGCGGTGAAATCGTAATTTTAAACTGGGAACCAAATCGTAATTTGGCAAGAATCAAACTGGTAGCAAAACCATAACTTTATTTGAATTGGGGTCTTTACCTGAGTGGAAAATCATAAATTTAGGCGGGGGCAAAACAGAATTTTTATTTTGAAACGGGGGCAAAACCGTAATTTAAAATTTGGATAAAATTGTAATTTGGCTAGACCTATAAATAACTATTATATGCTAGAAAAAAGTTGGCCGCCACTTTTGGCCAACCATCTAACAGAACCATTTTTGGGGCAAAATCATAATTTTTAACTGAGGGCAACATCAGAATTTTTAGCTGGAGGCAAAAACAAATTTTTATTTTCAACAGGGGGCGAAATCGTAATTTTAAACTGGGAACCAAATTGTAATTTGGCAGGACTCTAGTTGGGGCAAAAACCATAATTTTATATTGAACTGGGGTGAAAGCGTTTTTTTTTAACTGAGGGCCAAATCGTAAATTTTGACAGAGGGCAAAATCAAAATTATATTTTTTACCGGGGTTAAATCGTAATTTTAAAGTTAAGATAAAATCGTAATTTAACATGACATATAAATAACTATTATAAGAGAAAAAAATGTAGAGTGGTTGGCCAACCACCAAAAGCCACTATTCCCGCCACTTTGGCCAACCACCGAAAGCCACTATTCCCGCCGAGACGTTAAAATGTATGTATTGGAAATTATGCCGTAACATCGGATCGTAACATGTAGAGTAACCAATACATTTGTATTATGGGAAAAAGATAAATATAAAAAGGGCCATCATATATTACTTTAGAAATTTAATACAAAACTGTTAAAAGCCTAAATAAATAGATAAGAGATCATGTACAAAAGATAATTTTGTATAAAGTGTAGAAAACAAACTTAACCATTAATCTCCTACGATCAATGACTCAAAAATAAGTGGTGATATTTTCATAATTATGAGATTCAAATAATTGAAGAAACAAATAGAGAAATGATATTCTGATCCGTTCTCAGTTTAAACTCCCCCCCCCCTTGATTTTCAATTAGGTATAACGTTTTCATTCGCTAATATTTTTTTTAAAAATCACACCTTATTAAAGACCATTTAATTCTCTTTAATTCGAGCAGCCTATTGGTTTAATTTTCTTTAAAAAAATATATATGATTGTGAATACTCATTACGAAATTAAGTGATTTTTAATACCCAACACATGACTACGTGATTTTAAATACCTATTACGTGATTTCATTATAGTATGTGAAACCACACTAAGTGATCACGCAATTATGTAACAATAGTTGACTATGTATTATTATGTGACTACGTGATTATGAATACTCATTTCTTGATTATGTGATTTAATTATAGTATATTTTGTGTGAAACCACTCTGAGTGATTACGTTATAAGCACAATTATAATAACATAAGTTATAACAAATTATATTGAATATGTAATAAGTAATAGATTTATATTGAATGTGTAATCACGTAATGGTTTATGTTGAATGTGTAATCATGTAATGGAATAATGAGTATTCAAAACAACGTAATCACGTAATGGACTAACAGGTATTCAAAATCCTGGAGATTTTTTTAAGAAAACTATACCAATAGGTGGTTCAAATTAAAGAGAATGAAATACTAATTAATACTGTTTAATTAAAAAAATATTAACGTATGAAAAGTTATAGCCATCTGAAAATTAAGAGAGAATAGTGTTCACCTAGAAAAGGACAAAAATACATTTCCTACCAATGACACTTGTTCTTCTCCAATTTCCACGTACACTTCGTATGAAATTTTTGTGTTGTACTATATCCAACCAATAAATATACATTAAGGTCACAATCGGATTCGCAACAGCTTTAATTTACTCTTATAATTGTTAACTTTACTTGATTCTCGGTCTATACATTTAATCGGAGTCGCTACTTATCTAATTTGGTTTTAAGATTAACTACGGATTTAATTCCATTGCACGATTATCTAAGGAAAAACCTCAAGGACACATTGAGAAAATTTGTTATTGCTATTGTTATTATTATTTATTTGTTATTATTATGATATTATAATTATAAATTATTATTATCTAAGTTATTAGATTATAGTCTTGTATGTTATATGGGTTTACGTAAGATATTGTCTTTATTCAATCCTTGTAATACACGGGTCTATAAGCTAGTAAGTAATAAATAATATAAGTAATTATGAAAACGAACATAAATGAGTGGACATAAATGAATAAACATAAACAAATGTAAATAAATGAATACACATGGACATTTACGAACGTAAATGAATGAATTGTGCATGTGTTCATATTCGTTTGCTTAGTTCAATACTCAAAAAGAATTTGTTATGTTTGTTCGGTTATTAAAACAAACAAAGAACCTACCGAACATTAGGTTCATTTACAAAACTACATATCATTTTCAAATATGGTTTGTTTGATAGCATAATCATTTTCTGGAGAGATTGTAATTTGAGTACGTTTTTTTTTGTAAGTGTAAAAGATACTTTATATGTTAAGTTATTTAATAATGTTAAATATAGGAAAGGAGTGAGTTAGACGCAGCCGTTTAGGATACAACATAAGAACACTAATTAATTTGTAAGATGTATACTAAGATTGTCGACAAATAAATAACAAACTTGTTATATTTCCAACAAAACTCTATTTCCTTACATTTTGGCTACATCGACAAATGATCAAAAGCGCTCGACATACCAACATCACATTTAGGACAAAGAGTCAGCCGCTTGAGAATCTAGTACACAAGGAAAAACTGGCATGCAATTCTACCATGATATTAGGGGTGTTTATTTTAACTGAAACCTGAAATCCGAACCCGACCCGATGCCACCCAACCTGAGAACTATCATACCCGAACCCGATGTATAGCAAACTCGAACCCAATTGACCTTAAATGGATATAGTTTTGGTGATTTAGGTTAACCCAAAAAACCCAAAAAACTTTCAAGCTCATATTGAAATCCCAACGAATCTTACCTTGAAATACTTGATAGTGCACCTCTTAGACTTTTGTTTTATAGGTTTTTATTTTATTTGTACTTTAAAGAATTTTTGTCCGTTTTATAAGCAATTTACTTGATATGTGCTACTAATTTTAAATTAAATCAAAATTTTATTATATTACTAGTTTATAGACCCATGTATTACATGGGTTTAAGGGTAGAAAATAAAATGCTTTAATATAATCAAGGAGTTGATCGAGTTCTTTGAGGAAATAAATGTTTTTTTCCATTTATATAAACTTGAATGAGTTTTTTAAATAAATATGTTGTTGTTGAGGTTGGTTGCGTTTGAAGGACATAAGATTATAAGTTTTACACTATTTTTTATATTTCATATTATTCCTTGCATCACACATAATAAATATAAATTTTGATATGAATACATATAACCCTAATATGAACTATATATACAAAATAAAAGAAAATATAACATTACTCATTTTAAATGATGCGTTTACGATGTAAGAATTTTGTACAAAATAATTAGTATATTTTATGTCAAATTAATATTTTCTTATTTTAAAAAGTGTTATCAAAGTAGAAGATGTAATAGAATTAGTTCATAATCTGAGATTTTATATATATATATATATATATAAGGGGATGGGTAAAATGAGAACCACCTTGAGTTATGAGAACCGTAGGAACCAATATAAACCATTGATCAAAAGTGTTTTAATGGATACGATTAAAAGACAATAAATTAGTTGTAATCATTATACTTTAATTAATGAATTTTTGTTTTTAGTGGGATATGGGTAAATTGATATTTTTACTAAGCTCTTTAATAATTGGTATTAAAGTTGTATACATCGACTTCTCCTAGAATTACATCGATGATCAGAATATCAGACCCAAAGTTCAACCTTGCAATCATGTTTCGTAATTGAATTCCATACGACTTCCAAGTTTCAATCCAGTTATCACCTCTGAGAAAGATTTAATCTTTTACTCTTTATTTAAAATCAGATTGTGTTTTACATTCATTTTCTTGAGAAATTGAAATTTAGAGCCGATAAAACTATACTAACTCGAAAACCGACCCGATAAAATCTGAACATTTAACCCGAACATCGAAGAACCCGAACCTATAATGGTTTGGTTATTAGATAAGATTTTTGGTTTTAAAAACCCGAACAACCCGAACCGAAATCCCAAACCTGATAAATAACCCAAAGAACACCATTAATGATTGAGTAAATTAACAAAAATCGTCCTTTATGTTGACACCAGATTGCAAACTATGTCATTTATCTTCAATAAGTACAATAAAACGTGTTCGATGTTTGCAAACTCTTGCACGTTATGTCCTTTAACCCTAACTCAGTTAATTTTCATGGTTAAATTTGACCAATTGAACCCCACATGAAGGTATTTTGGTCATTTTACTTAAATACTAAAATATATAATCATCCATCGCCTATCACCACCTACCCCCACCGGCCACCACCACTTGCCGCCACCACCACCACCATCACCCACCTGCCGCCACCACCAGACTCAAATCAAATTCCACCAAACTCAAATCAAACTCAACACCTGCTATCATTGTATACACTCCCCACTAAACTCAAATCAAAATCCAAAACCCAATTCCATTTACAATCTTTATAACATACCTAAATAATCAAAACCTGAGTTATACCCGATTCAATCAAACCCACAATAAAACCCCCCTCGATTGTTCAAGAAAACATAAAGACCAGTCACCACTAATCTGCAGTCTAAAGGCCATAACCTGTAGGTCTGCCTGAGTCACCAACAACCGCCACGACCACCACCGATCAAAACCCCTACCACCAATTTGTTTTCTAAAGGCCATAACTATGAGATCTATCTCAACCACCACTGATCTGTGGGTATGTGATGGTGGACGAGAGAGGAGAGAGGGAGATAGAACAAGTACGTGTGTGCAACGAGAGAGAGGGACTAAGTGGCCAGATGTGCGGGTGCCCAGA
Organism: Scalesia atractyloides; assembly: GCA_947069175.1. Lineage (NCBI taxonomy): Eukaryota > Viridiplantae > Streptophyta > Magnoliopsida > Asterales > Asteraceae > Scalesia > Scalesia atractyloides. The sequence continues at coordinate 42,026,216 of CAMTDV010000025.1, forward strand.
GTTACTGATGGTTGAGGGTGGACGACGTTATTGATGGCTGAGGTGGGAGTGGTGGTGGTAGGTGGTGGCTAAGGGTAGCGGTGATTGAGCCATGGAAGTTGTGGTTGCAGGTGATGTAAAGAAAAGATACGTATAGAGGGTGAGGGAGAGAGAGAGAAAGAGAGAGAGATAGAGAGTGAATGGTATATATGTGTGCTATATTAATATTTTAAGTTTATGTTTTGTTTTGTTTATTAAAATGTTTAAATAAAAGAGTAAAAAGCTCAAAATACCCTTGTGTTAGCTAATTTAACAATAAAATTAACTTGGTTAGGGCTAAAGGACATAACGTGCAAGAGTTCGTAAACATCGAGTACTTTTTTGTACTTATTAAAGATGAAGGACATAGTTTGTAATCTGGTGTCAACATAAAGGACGGTTTTTGTAATTTACTCTTAATGATATTCAAGTTTCAAAGAGGGTGATAAAATCGTCACATACGAGTTAACACACTACTACACCCGTCAGAGGTGTTTCAATCTTTTTGGAGGCCTAAGGCGAAATAAAATTTTGGGACCCTTTTTCCTTTTTGATTATTATAAACGATACCATTTTATCCGTGTTTGGAACCAAGCAAAAACGTAACATAATTATTACACATAATGGTTTGCTTGTATAAGAGAACAAACAAATTTAAAACAATAAGTTTGTAGTAATATTAATAATAGGCATATTAATTTTCTTTTAACTGGAGTCCCTATTTTTTGAAGGCCCTAGGCCGAAGCCTAGATTACTTATACTATATGTCCGGCCCTTACACCCGCTTAAGTTGTGTTATTGTAAAACAACTAGAACTCGGTTTCATGGGTAACACTAGGTATTATGTTCAAATTATAATTTTAGTTGAGTTAATCGAACCCGGTCAGTTTATAGGAACATACATTAGAATATTAGTTCAAAAAATTTACGTAACATACTTTTTTCGTCCTATTTATGTATTTTCTATTTATTGTGGTAAAAAGCATACCTTCACAACTATTCTTTTTCTTTCAACTAGAATTAGTACCAGCCGCAATGTGACGGAGTTAATTACATATATATTATATTAGACGAAAGCTAAAGGTTTGTTACACCAACTGTGTTAGGCAGAGAACTTATGCAAAAGCCATGTTCCTATGTAAGCTTGTGCAAGGCAGTGCCTTTTTTCGGCTTTCGACTGCATAATTCTACTAAGTTGCAGTTATTCAAAAGATGGAATGCTGGTTGATCATATTGCATGCGACTTCTTGACGCTGTGCCTTGGTTCTGCATATGGAAAAGAAAAAAAGAATATCGTAGGTTAAAAAACAGCTATAGCATAACATTAGGTTCTAATATTTGTCCTCCTAACATATGTAAGCTGCTTTTTTTGTCAGTCATCTTATATGTTGAACTACTCTAGCTAATACACAAAAGAGTCAACTGTGAAAGTGGGTATAAATATAGGGCACACTGACAAACATAGACTGCCGAAGTGCCAAGCCATTGGCTATAAGTGAATGATTATGAACATGGCCCAATTACAACACATGGGCCAATTACAACACATGGGTCAAATGAAAAAATGGTGTCAAGGTATTATCAAACCTAATTTGTTAAGGAAGTGTTTTGATATTTTTGAATACACACGCATACCCCAATATCGACCTCAAAAGCCCACTTTATAACCTACTAAATCATAGCTAACAGTTTGCGATTTCAGAACCGTTAGCAGTGGCGGAGCTAACCCATTTATTTATAGGTATCCTGAAATTTTTTTTACCATACAATTATACATAAAAAAAACTACAATATAAAGAAAATGATAATAAATAAAGTAAAACAAATACCTAATAGATTTGTTCTCTTCTTTTTTTTTTGTAGCTTGAAATCCTTCCATCACATCGTCGTCTTTTACTTTTCCAAAAGTTTCTTTTTCGGTCGTACAAACCGTAGCATTGTTCAAATAGTCCGGACCCATTCGATTGCGTAAATCCGTCTTAATAAACTTCAATTTAGAAACGTCTTTCAATGGATGCGGTTGCAACCGGTAAAACAAAAGCTAGATTCACAGTACCCTATAAACCAAAGGACAAGGACTACGTGTTCTGGTTTCTACCATAAGACGAGCAAGATCACTTATTCAATTAAATATTGTTTTGGGTCTTGAGCTAACTTTATCAATTATATTTAGGGTCTCTTTTCAATTATATTATTGTTAATTTGGGCTTATCTTATCATTCGGGCTCAATTATTATACAAGTTTTCAGGTTGTAAAATGTTTGGGCTTATAAGAAAAAGGATTTTAGTAATATCAAGTATCCTATTTTTTGTTAGGGGTATCCTCGTATTTTTTAGGGGTATCCTTTGTATAAAATCGAAAAAAAACATTACGAATACGGGGTTGAGCCGTAGCCCATGCTACGGCTCCTAACGTTACAGTTCCGCCCCTGACAGTTGACATGCATAAAGTGGTGTACCTGGTGCGGTGGCGTCTATAAGAATCAGGTACCCTGTTTGAGCTCAAAAAAATGTGCCCATCCATAATCTTTTATTATTATGGTTGTTGAAATTAAATGGGTATTAGTCTCACTAAACCTAATGTCAATCCGCTAACTTATAAATCATAAAAATTGTTTTGTAAATGAGCTACATTGGAGTTGGTATTGGTGTACTATTAAAATTTTTTTATGGGATTTTAAAATAAAACACTGCCCCTCAAAATCACGGGCCCTGAGCGGTGATTCTCCATGCACACCCTCATCACCGTCTCTGACCTAGTGCCACACCCAACCGATGGCGGAAAACATCAAGGCGAGACGTATAGATTGCTCGAAGACAACATGACACCAAATTTGTGACAATATATAAAATTCATAATTTCATGTCATTTCACTAAATCAAGGATTACATTGTTCATGAAAATGGAAAGCAAAACAACTGAAATTTCAAAACTAACAATATTAAAATGCATTAATTAAAACTAGACGAGAATCTAAATCCACCATAAGTATTTTCTTGCGAAATCATCATCAGATATTCCCTGCAACATGTATCAGATATCCAGCAACACAAATTAGTCGATGAGCATACTAGTTAGTCTACGTAGCATAAATATGAATAAAATCTCAAATTCACATCTTAATTGTATAATAAGTCATATAATCATACTAGCATGCAAGACTAAATATCAACCCAAAATTTCCACTAGCGTAACCTTATCACTGTAGTGAATAAGACCGTAAAGATTGAATACTTAACAATGACCCAAGAAACGGGGCGGTGTGTGCTAATCCTATAACGCTATACATGTTAAGGGAGGCTTTTTTAAAGCTAATGATAGATAGCATGGCATAAGATTGTTCTAGCATATTTGATGATTTAGCATAACAAGTAAGCATGTTAAAGGATTGGATGTTTCCATAAGATTGTTTGCATGTGTGCGATTGTTTATTTAATTACAAATACATGTTGCAACCCAAACATTGTTTAAAGCGTGAAATGGGTCAAGTATGAACTCACGGTTTGCAAAGATTTCTACAAAAGCGAGTAATCGCTCTTGAAGTTACCCTATAAGGTAAAGAAAGGTGTATGAGTTTATGGAGTTTAATGATGAAATGTATTGGGAATATATAAGTATGAAAAGACATAAAACATATCTTCTTTAGATACTTATTTGGTATTTTTAGTTTGTGTTTTTCATGAGTGTTACACCCATTAGAAGTCCAAAATTAGTAGTTTAAAATTAAGATAATTTCCACCCTAACACGTAACATTCAACTATGGTTTCTGTTGATATGATGGTTTGGTTTTTGGAATTATTTTAGGTATATTATAATCATGTAGGATGAGGATCATTACTGAATACTAATCATCACGAGAACAAAAAGAACTGTCACACCCCGACTTGCAGCGGAAAAAGGAATTATAGGATGCAACAGACACCTCTGGTACAAGCACATTGTTTATAATGACATTACATTTTATTACTTACAATATGTTGATTACATACGATATGTATGTTACAACTGCATGTTCCCATGAACCACATAAGTCTTCTAAGTCGCATGCATCTGTATCAGGATTCACCTATAAACATGTCTTGAAAAACATACACGGATCACACCAGTCTCAAGTTACCTGAAATGCATGTTAGTTTTAAAAAGGGTCAGCTAATGCTGCTGGTGAGTTCCACTGGTTTAGTTGTTGTGGAACAATATGTATTAACAAGTTTAATTGCACTGGTCACAGCCACAGATGGAATTACACGAGTACACAAGTGAACCCTTGACTGTTTTTCCCTGGGCCGTGTCATCCCAGACACTCCCAGCCACCGGACCGTGTCACGCAGACACTCCCGGCCCACCAATTGCGTCACGTGCAGTTCAACGCCCCATAATAGTTATGCCTAACAACATAACCAATTTAGGACGAGTGCAGTAGCCTAGTGCTGACACACTGTCAGACGTGGCACTGGGTTGGTCAGACCAATAGTACTATCCACTGTCCCCAGGCTTACGTTAATCACTTGTCTTGTAGTGGGGAGATAGTTCGTGTGTTAGATAATTCACATCACAAGTTGGTGCAATTAACACAATTTTGTAACATGCCAATCATCTCAGGAAACAGTATCACAGTTTAAAAGTGGGGGAGTAAAACTCACTCCCAAATGGGTGTAATCAACACACTTTTTAACATGCAAGTCCCCAGAAAACATTAAAACCATTCAAAAGTGGGGAAGTGAAAACTCATAGGATAGTAGCATCACAGGTAGCAATAGGAGTATATGTAAGCTTGTTCTGCTTTAACATCAATCATGCAAGTAATTACTAATATCAGTCGCTAGGTCGGTAACGCCTATAACTTGGGTCTAAGTGGGTATTTTCAGTCCATATTGTACATATAGTATCCCGGTGTGGTGACAGATGTTAGGGTATGATTAGTTTCACATTTCGCTCCCGCGCACCGGTTCGCGTGTCAGCCAAAGTCGGCTGTTTAACATCTTCAGATAATGGTATGGAAATAACAATAGTGCCAACGCGTTGTGATTTAAGAAAGATTAACTTTCATTAAGGGAGTTTGGGTGTTGGGGAGTTTAGGTTGCCCAAATTTGAGTTTCCATTCTCGTCGTCGGGGATTTTCTCGGACGGTGGTGAAACACACCCAGAGTGTCCCGCTTACCCTGGAACCTCCCAGAATACTCCTGGTGTTCCAATTATAGTCAAGTTTGGTTTTGGTCCATTCCCAGTTTCGGCAGCTTCGTTGTCCGGCAAACTGCCGAATTTAGTTAAAATAAGCGTTTTAAAGGTCGAAAAATCCCATTTAATCTACATAGTTCATAAAATTCTGGTAATTTTTGTAGAACTCAGTAAAAATATATAGATTCAAGGAAAAATTTTTTTGGGAATTTATAAAGCTATTTTAACTTCTTAAATAAATTATTTATAAAACAGTATTTAACCGAATAATTCACTTGGTTGATCATCCGACGTCCGAAAATTCAATAATTATGGACCATGTTATGGTCCAAACAATTTTCTGCCTATGTTAGTTTCGAGTTTCAGGTGATATACCTAGCGATTCCTTCGATTCCAAGTGTTTTTCTTGAGTCCAGAAGTGGTTGTGAGCCATGTTCAGTACCTATATACCAAGAACAATCCAACCATGCCATAACCCATGTCAATCAAGCCTTGTTTTATTGTTTTTCGGTTAATCGATTTCTTATGCGATTTTGGTCGATTAGGTGTTGATTAAGGTATCAAAACTCAAATTTTTGTGGTCTTGGCTACCATATGACACCATAGAATTTACAAGGTGTTCTTATTCAGCCAAGAAACTTGTTTAAACCCTCCAAAATCATGGATTAAAAAGGGTTTTTTTGGTTATAAATCATGTTTAATCAAGAAATCATAATCAAAACCTTATGAAACATGGATTATACCTCCGATTTTGATGTCTTATGAAGATGATCGGCTGACTTGCAGGTGTTATTGGCAGAAACTTGTGGAGGAGATGAAGAAAAATAATTGAAAAAAAGAAAAAGAACTTTTATATAATAATGGGGGGGGGGGGGGCAAAGGTGGGGTGCCCCTACCCCACCCGCGCTTTGTCGTGCTTCGTCTTTCCATGTTAAAAGATGATGTTTATCTTCGGTGACGCGTTTAGGTTCGTTTTCGGGTCTCACACGCGTACCCGATTTGCGAAACGGACTCTGTTTTTCGCGTTCTTAGTGTCAAAAGGCTCGGTTTTAAAAATCGAGCATAACCGTCTCGAAACCCGAGCATAGTTACGTTTTAATCATAAAAGCCTCCTATTATGTTAGTTTAAGTGTTTTTAGGCTTGATTGACCGTTCCTTGCATGTTTGGTTTGTCTTTCATTGCTTCTAACGCAAACGCGTTTCCCAAACCGTGACTGCCTCGTTTTGCGTGCCCGAGCTCCGATTTGTTTCTAGTCTTATGTCATAGTCTATGGCTCGTAACTAAGATGTTTCGTGAACTCGGAATCTTAAAGGGCCCTACCGTCAGCCTAATAATCATGATCGAATGTTTAATGCGCTGTTAAACGTCAAGTCCCCGTTTAACACGTTGTTAAAAGCTAAGGACACCAACCTCACCTCGTTGGTCCTTAATAGCGTCATGTTAACCATGACGTGCTCTCGGATTTCTCCGAGACATAACAGATATCGTTTAGCATAGCACACAAGTCATGCTTGTTTACTAGTACGTATTTCAAAGTCGTCAATCCATTAACGACTTTGTCTGGCCATGTAGGTGGTGCATAGCGTCAATGTAATGTTTTTGGTAATTACTTGGCATATACTCCTATTATGGTCGGTGTAACATGTTCCAGGATTCGTATCATAACACATAATCACAACAATATCATGATACACATATCACGTTCGATTACCACGAACTTGTACCAAGCAAAGTTTACTGGATTTTTCACAGTTGTCACAAGAACAAATCTAAATTACTAAACTTTGGGATTTAAGGTTCATATATTTTAAATTTTAATGTTTCTTACATTCATATGTGTATTATGTATACATAAAAAACTATATAGTTTTACCTACACACAACCTACATGATGTAGGTAATATAACTGTACACATAACCTATATATGTGTAGGTTATATAAAAACTTAAAATTTTCCCCTTTTTTGTTTTGAATCTAGTGTGAGAAACAATAAATCCTACATTTGTACCATTTTCATTTAGTTTTTTGGTTTGAAAAACTGGGTGATTCATTTTGTTATGCGTTTTCTCGTAATATGTAGTGTTCTACATAAAACCTTCCCCTAGTCATGTATTAGAGGTAGGGTAATCCACGAACCTCAAGAATTCACCAATGCACAAATCATCAACATGGATGATTCGCATGGTCATGAATACAAGTATGAAGATCTTAAATAAACTATCTAATTTACTAAGTAACCTAGTGAATATAACTAGACGAGTGCTTCCAGCATTGTCATGATTAGAGACTTGGTGTAGTTTGTTCACTTTAGTGCTTGGAAGTTACTTAGAGCTTCACAAGATTAACAAAATGAAGGTGTGTGACCTCAAAGTTTTTGGAGTCATACCTTAACACAAGTCCCTCAGCAATAGAACTTATTGGTAACTCGGTTTGGTGTGCAAAAGTTCTAAGAAACAAAGTAAAGTTAAGACAAGTTTAAAAGTTTAACAAAAATTATCTCTTAGACCTCAAAAATGGTGACTTACCCAGGGTTAGCCCTGGGGGTGGTGAGACGCACCCCCGGCCGAGGCCCGTGTCTCCTGAGAGCACTAAATTAAAAAAACAAAAATAATATATTTTATATATACTTTGTGAGCTAATCTTCAAGCATAAATTGAACTTTCGCTTGGTGGTTTATTCACTCCTTTCGTATGCAGTTAGGCAGAGTTCGTTTCCCGTAAGACCCTTTTTCTATTCTGTTTGATTTTCTTTTGTGCCTTTTTATATTCTACCTGATTTTCTTTTCTTAATTTAATAGCATTCTTTTTTCTATATGTTATGATTTTCTTTTGTTAATTTATAATTAGCATTTTGTTTGATTAATTAATTTTCACTTGCTAATCTACGGGCCTTTTTATATTCTGTTTGATTTCTTTTATTAATTTAAAATAGCATTCTGTTTGATTAATTATTGTTCACTTGTTAATTTAATTTGCAAGAACAAGTAACAATGCAAAACCCCCTTACTTATTGTTTTTATTAATTAAATAACAACACGTTTCAAATGGTTGGAGCCTTCGTTTATGTACAATCTGTTTTTATAGAAGAAAATGAAATATGAAGAATTTTTATGTAAATTTTTGTTGAAAATGAAACTAAAAAAACAAAGCTTTAATAAGTTTTTGTTGAAAGAATTCTCATTGCTGACACCCTTTTGCATTTTAGTTATCTTTTGTATTAATATAATTTTGACCTAATATATAAAAACTTAAAACTTAAGAAATTATTGGCAATATTGATTTACAAAACCTATCCCAAATGTAAAATGCCCAATATTGATCTATTTTAACATAATAGATAATAACAACATTTAAAAAAATAGTTTATATAATTTAACTCGTTAAGGCATAAGGGCCTTTCTTTCGGGCTCGTACAAGGCACTTGAATTCTCAAGACCGGCCCTAGACTTACTATCTTTGTTTACCTTGGTAAATATGTGGTTATGCTCTTAGAGGTTATCTTAGGAATCAGAAAAAGAATAACAAGCAGAATGCAAGCCAAAAATTCTTTTTTGCACGATGAACTTTTTGTCCAAAGTTGGAATTCTTGAAGATTAGAGAGTGTTTGAGAGTGATTTAGAAGTGGTGAAAGTGTTTAGTAGGTTTTAGGTGCTAGTATTTATAAGTGAGATAAATGGTTGTGGTTTTAAATGAGTTGGTTGGGAGTCAGGAGGATGGAGATTTCATTTTTGGTCCTTATGGTTGTTTTTTTATGGTTATTTGGTGCTCAAAACACATAGTTAAGGATGCTTTTAGGGTTTTAAGGTGTACGCAAGCATGTACAATAATGAAACACGTATGATTATTATTCCAAATAAAATATAAACTCGATGTATGGCTGGTTTTTGGATAAAAATGCATTTGTGAATGTTTACGTACCATGCATGAATAATTAGGGAAACATAATATAAAAATGATTTCCATTATGATCAAGTCTTGAATTACAAAGGATTTAAGATAGAATACGAATTAAAATAAGTGTTGATGGGTACTTAAATAAAATGGATACTTAGGCTGAAAACTCATTAGATGAGGTTTAAATGGAATTTTAAAATTGTTACTCTTTTTTTATGCCATAAGAAAATGTTGGGGTATAAGTGGGTGTGTAGATACAGTTTGTCGAAAGATTTCTATTAACTAGGATTGACCAAACGCATAAGATAAAATAGTGAGAGTGTTAGACAAAAAGGAAAAATATCTCGTTAAAGAATGTCGAAGGTGATTGTAGCCATGAACGACTAACGGGTATGGAGAAATCGAATGTCAAAATGGTTCAAGGTAAGGTTGTATTATATATGAAAAGTACTACTAATGTAGGGCGTCGCCTTTTGTACAACTTCTATACTTGGTCGTAAGAATCGTAACGTGTGACGAAAGTGATAGATCGCTTCGTTGAAAATTTTTGTGGTATGACCAAGGAAAAGACTTGTGACGTACCATGGTTTGTACGATAGATAATATTGTTTAGTAAATTATGGTCCAAATAACACCGAATTTCACATGGCATATTTTATGTAACTTTCATTAGCATGGTAGGAACACTAATATATAGGAAGTACCAGCGTCGTATCCACCATGCCCTATCCACGTTACATCTGTTTTGTTACTCGATGTCATGTTACGTTCTATGTTACGACATACAATAGAACTTGCTATGATTTCCATGCACTTACCATCATAATTGCGTGTGCACCCGTAGTTATCCCAGTCATTTCATGATCCGCATAGGTTGTACTAGTGGTGTATGGGTCAAAAGGAAAAATAAGGTAATAAAATGAGAGTACACACATGATAGTTGGGATGACATGCATAAAAATAAGTGAGCAAAATGAATAGTTTAAAAGATTTGACTACGAAAGTATTCGGACGTAAAGTATGAGATTATAGTAAAGATGGATATGAGCTTGTTTTGAGTAAGACCCATAGTGTGATTTGTCATATATTGGTGTATGAATTTGTGGGAGATGTAGTGCATGGAAGTACCAAGCATGTGTATATGCGATAATATTCAAGTATGCATAAGGATAAACGTATGAAAAACTAATTGTGTAACGTCAAATGTATAGGTTCGAGTATGAGTAAGGACAAACATATGTAAGACTAAACATGTAATGTCAAATGTATAAGTTCAAGTATGAGTAATGATAAACATATATAAGACTAACATGTGATGTCGAATGTATAGATGCCATGATCATAAGAAGTTTGACAAAAGAGTAGGATCAACCCAAAGGAGATCAGCTCGTGGGTTAAGTAGGAGTCGAGTTTAACGATGACGGAAAAATTCAAGTCTGTTGAAGTTGGGGAGTCGTGCTTATTGTCATTTGAAGGGGGTAAGAAAATTGGATCATTGACGATAGTTAAAGGGTTAAATTTATAAAAGAAGTATCACTTTCGTTGAAATTTGATTTGTAGGCATCGTAGGTTGTCCGATTTCAAGAATCTCTGCCCACATATTTAGACCCGAAACTAAGAGTTAGTATTGTTGGGTGTTTGAGAAAAATTTTAGACAATGAGTATGTTTTCTTGAGAATATTTTACACAAGGTAGGAAAATATGGGTTCGTAACTCCTATAGAAAAGTAGATTAATTCCTTTCAAGTATGCATAAGAAAAAATGTATCTAAAATTAATCATGTAACGTCAAATGTATAGGTTAGAGTATGATTAAGGGAAAACATATGAAAGACTAAACATGAAATGTCAAACAGGATTGTGTGCTAATCGTATAGCACTATACATGTTAAGGGAGACTTTTTAAAGCCAAAGGTTTGCTACATTACTTGTCATTACATATATATCATATTAGACGAAAGCCAAAGGTTTGTAACATTAATTCCTTACAGTCATATTGCCTATTCTATATGTTAGGGATGTACAAAATGTTTTTGAGTTAGAGTTGTTTACAACTTAGCTTGCTAACACCAACTGTGTTAGGCCGATAAGTTGTACAAAAGTCATGTTCTTATGTAAGCTTGTGCATGGAAATGGCTTTGTTAGGCTTTCGGCTACAGAGTTCTACTAAGGTGCATCCATTCAAAAGGTGGAATGCTGGTTGATCATACTTCATGCGCCTTCTTGGCGTTGAGACTTAGTTCTGCCATATGAAAAAAAAAGATATCAGAGGTTAAAAAATAGTTGCAGCATAACACTAGGTTCTAATATTTGTCCTCCTAACATGTGTAAGCCGATTTTTTTATCATTTATCATATTTGTTGAACTACATTAGCTATACACAAAATAGTCAACTGTGTAAGTGGGTATAATCTTAGGCCACACTAAAATGAAAAGATGGTGTAAAAGCATTACCGAATCTATATTTCTTAAGAAGGAAGTATTTTGATTTTTTAAATATACACCCATACCTCTATATCGACCTCAAAAGCCCATTTTATAGCCTACTAACTCACAGCTAACAGTTTGCAATTTCAGAACTGTTAACATGCATAAAGTGATGTACCTGTTGCCACATGCCAACCGATGGTGAAACATTGAGGCGGGACATAATATATTGCTCAAAGACAACATAACACTAAATTTGAGACAATAAATTAAAATTCAAACTTTCATTTCAGTTCACTAAATCAAGCATTACATTGTTCATGAAAATGGAAAGTGTGACAATTGAAATTTCAAAACTAACAATATTAAAATGCATAAATTAAAACTAAGCGAGTATCTAAATCCACCCTAAGTCTTTTATTATGAAATGATCATCAAATATTTCCTGTAGCATGTATCAGATACCCGTCAACACAAATTATGTCGGTGAGCATACTAGTTTATCTACATAGCACAAGTATGAATAAAATCTCAAATGAACATGTTAATTGAATACTAAGTCATATAACCATACTAGCATGCAAGACTAAATATCAACCCAAAGTTTCCACTAGCGTAACTTATCACCGAAATGAATAAGACCGTAAAGATTGAATACTTGACAATGACCCAACAAACGGGCCGGTGTGCTAATCATATAACTCTATACATGTTAAGGGACGCTATTTTAAAGTTAATGATAGATAGCATGGTATAAGATTGTTCTAGCTTGTTTGACGATTTAGCATAACAGGTAAGCATATTCAAGGATTGAGTGTTTGCATTAGATTGATTGTATGTGTGTGATTGTGTATTTAATTACGGATACATGTAACCCAAATAGTGTTTAAAGTGTGAAATGGGTCAAGTATGAACTCACGGTTTGTGAAGATTTCCACAAAAGCGAGTAATCGGTCCTGATGGATGGAGTCACCAAAGTTACCCTATAAGGTAAACAAAGGTGTATAAGTTTATGGAACTTAATGATGAAATGCATTGGGAATTTATAAGTATGAAAATACATAAAACATATCTTCTCTAGTTACTTATTTCGACACTATTTTTAGTTTGTGTTTTTCATGAGTGTTACACCCATTAGAAGTCCAAAATAAGGAGTCTAAACTAAAATAATTTCTACCATAACCCATAACCTTCAACCATGGTTTCGATGGATATTATGGTTTGGATTTTGGAAGTATTATATATGTATATTATTAGGCATAATGTAGTCATGTATTTGTTATGTATTAGAGGTAGGGTAATCCACTAACCTCAAGAATTCACCAATGCACAAATCATCAACATGGATGATTCGCATGGTCATGAATACAAGTATGAAGAACATAAATTAACTATCTAATTTACTAAGTAACCAAGTGAGTATAACCTGATGAGTGTTTCGAACTTTGTCATGGTTGGAGACTTGGTGTAGTTTGTTCACTTTAGTGCTTGGAAGTTACTTATATCTTTATAAGATTAAGAAAATAAAGGTGTGTGACCTCAAAGGTTCTGTAGTCATACCTTAACACAAGTCCCTCAACAATAGAACTTGTTGGTAACTCAGTTTGGTGTGCAAAAGTTCCAAGAAACAAAGTAAAGGTAAGACAAGTTTAAAAGTTTGACAAAAATCCTCACCTAGACCTCAAAAATGGAGACATACCATCTTTGTTTACCTTGTTAAACATGTGGTAATGCTTCTAGAGGTTTTCCAAGGAAGGAGAAGAAGAAAAACAAGAAAGAAAAAAATCAAGCCGAAACTCACTTTTTGCACTTAGAACTTTTTGTCCAAAGTTGGAATTCTTGAAGATTGGAGAGAGTATGAGAGTGATTTAGAAGTTGTGAAAGTGTTTATTAGGTGATTGGGGTTGGTATTTATAAGTGCTGTTAGGACCGTCCACGATTAGCATGGGAACCTAAATTTGTTATCTCTTGTCCAATTAGGCGGAAACTAATGACAAGTTAACCAAATAACAAGAATTACTCATTTAAACGTTGTTTTCATTGATCTAAAGTTCAATACATTCGAGAACCAGATCCGACAGAGCTTCGCCGTCTCTATTCCAAAAACTCTCCAACTTACAAATGAAATAACCAAGGCACCTATCTATAGGGTCCCAAGTTCGCTGGAGATGAAGGAAGTTCGGGCGATCTTGACTTAGTCAAGTTCGGCCGAACTTGACATCCCAAACACACTCTCAAGCAAACTTGGCTCCAATCTCACTTAAATACGCCTCGTTTCTAACAAATTAAGCCCTATTCACTCAGACTCGATACATAATGAAGTAGGCAACAGACATATGCACCAACAGACTCCCCCTTGGATGTTGCCGTAGTCATTGACTTTTAAAATCTTCCGAGTCTTCCGATCTTTAGTTCTTTTATAAACTTTAACCTCTTGATCTTTATATCCTCTTCCTTTTTATTGAGCTTTGTCATGATAAAACTTTAATCAACATGCTTCCCCTTGCTTTAGGCTTTGCTCCCCTAGCTTTAAGCTTTTCAGTATGTTCAATCTTCGCTTTATCAACTCCCCCTCAATCTTTAATTCCCGTCTAAATAATTTCTGACATTCAAATAAACATTTCAGATTCAAATTTTTAAATTTTGTACTTCCATCATTTCAAACTTTAATTTCCAATTCAAACCTTTTTCAAAAAACTTTACTTAATGACCTTGAATACATTTTACATTTAAGAATCTTCTGCTTTCTCATGATTTTCATTGGATTTGTGAAAATCCACTTAGTTGATCAAGTTCAAGTTAATGACCTTGATTAACTAAATATGTCAACCGAGTCCAAATTAATGACCTCAGTTTTGAAAAACCGTTATAAATAATCTGATTTTAAAGTTTCAAATTAATGAACTTTTAAACATTTGTCAGATTTTCTTACTAGACTTCGAAGATCCGTTTTCCATCATTGGTTCGTTTAAAATAATGTAGAAACAAAATCTTTTGTATTTTAGAAAGTTTGTGCTAAAACACACTAAAAATCTTTTTGGTTTTATCTTGAGAAGCAAGTAAAGTATTTACAGAAATGTTTTACAAGTTAAGTAAACTATGTACAAACATATTTACAGACATATTTTTGTGAATTCGTGTCTAAGGATCATATTAGTTGTTTGAGACACATCATCAATACCGTTGACCTTTTTGAAGAATTTAAGTTTTAAACTCGTTTACCTAGATTGTCAATATGTTTGTCCACTTAAACATTATCACGTTTCTCAATTGTTCCAAGATATGTTAGGTATGAATTATAAAACTTGACTTAACTATGGTTCCCACCTCTTGAATATACTCCCGTATCAAGATTCCCTAGATTTCATCTTACAGGTGAGTATAGCGTAATTGATATTTGTATCTGGGATAATGCAAGGCCTTGAGAGCTCAGCTTTGTACCACCGTACAGACAAAGAGATGAAGGCTCGACTTTTAAGGAGTGTTCCACTTAAGGAATCTTTTTAGCACTGCAAATGATTAGATCTTTCGATACTTTTCAAGATTGCATGCAGTTTAGGTATTTATTGCGAAAGTTTTATAGAAGTTCTAGGCTATTGCTTCCGCAAAATCAGAAGAACTTGTATAATACCCCAGATATCAACTATCTATAAAGACCTCGTATCTCAGAATCACGTAATCTCTCAAACGAAATTTCAGAGTACTAAGTCCATATATCCGAGAAGCAGTTGTAAAATTTAGTTTATATCTCGGAAACAATCTACTGAACGTGTAAAGCCTATCAACACATCCAAGTAAAACTTGTTTATCACTTTTAAACTTTACAATTCTTTAGCATACTGTGATAGTCCCCTGATGTACTATCATTTCCTTTTTGTGACACTGAAATTCTTTTTGTCTTTTTCAATGTTTTGGTACCTTTTTGAATTTTTTAATGTTTTTGAATTTTCAACTTTTTCATATGTTTTTGATTTTTTCTAAAAATTTTCTTACTCCCCCTAAAATCAAAAACATATTTTTGGATTTTAGATTTAAAGAAATTCTTCAAAAAAGGTAACAAACCAATGTGGATCACAAGAACTCGTCGTCCGATCCTTTGTTTTCATCTTCTGCATTATCATCTGACAGAACAAATCATTAAACTTTGTTAACATCAACTTGTAAGAACCACTTGTAGGAATGTTAATGAACAAACATTAATTTTAAATGGATTTTCAAAATAACAATCAGCATTCTGTTTAACGGTGTGGATTTTCTCAAAAATTCAAACATTCTTTTCCACTTTTCTTTTTTAATCTCTTGTAATTTCAAAAATGACAGATTATAACATTCTAGATAAGTTAAAAACTCATGGAGCTCCGCTATCCTGTATTAACTTTGTTTGGATCTGGGACTTGTCACACCCCGACCCCAGCGGAAAAGGTGATCGGGGCATGATTGGGTTATCATCAAAGCTCATGACATTTATTTTAACGTTTCATATTCATTAATACAATTTAATGGAAATTTACAATCATAATTACATCAATGACCTAAACATCAATCTAAGCTTCTTTGTTTTATTCTAAGGCATTTCCTATGTTTTCCTTGCTTCATCCTGTTCACCTGTATCATGTGTAAAAAGGGTTTTTGGATCAACAAAAAGTTGGCGAGTGAATCCTATGGAAAACATTTGAACAAGTTTATTTAATTGATTATGAAATAAAGTGCACAACCACACATGAGTAAAAATAGATGTAAACTTATTCATAAATCAATTTAATATTAAACAATACACACATGAACAATAATGGATCGTTTAGAGGCACGCGTTGCTCAACTCGTCTCTCACGAGGAACTGATGGGCCTAATGAATGAATTGCATAAACATGATAATATGAAAGACATAACTATAAACAATATAAACTCAATAATACACACATGAACAATAATGGATTGGGTTTGAGGCACGCGAAGTGGTTTTAACCATGAGTGAAATTAACCTAGATAAATAGCATTATGGTTCGGTAAGTAAACGGATTTTATTAATCCATTTTAGTAGGATTGTTGGGTGTATTTTTGTGAGTTTAAGGCTATTTTCTAACCTTAAAAATGTTATTTTTAATATTTTAATTGATTTTTAATTAAAATAAATAAATAAAAATAATAAAAAAAGTTGACTTTTTTGACCGTTGACCGTTGACCGTGACTGTTTGACCGGTTCGTATGCGTGTAAGTGTGCGCTGAGTGAGGCTCGAACCCGAGACCTCCCGTACGCGTGCACGCAGCTCTACCAACTGAGCTACGTGTCTAACCCGAAATATTTCTGTTTTTAATTATATTTATATATTAATTAGATTAATCCGAAAATCATTTTATTTCTAAAAAGCTTTTACTGAATCGGACCGGTGCTCTCCACAGGTCTCGAACCCGGGACCTGTGGTTTAGGTTAACACACAGTCCACCGCTGGACTGTGTGTTTAACTTGTTATATAAACCGATTTTTATTATACTTAAATACAAACTAAGTATTTTCATTTCTGACTTATTTAAAAAGTTAGATATTTGTCCGGATCGGTGCAGTAGACCGGACTCGAACTCGTGTCCTGGGATTAAACATACACACAGTCCACCACTGGACTGTGTGTCTAACTTGGTTATTATTCCGGTTATTAATAAACTTAACATGTAACAGTGGTGACTCCGGTTCGGTTAACAAAAAAAAAGACATTTTTATTAAGGCAGCATGCGTGGGACAAGATTCGAACTCGAGACGTTTACGTGTTTATTGTGCACACAGTCCACCGCTGGACTGTGTGTCTAACCCGAGTTATAACTTGATTTTAATTATACTTAAACATTACAGAACTTCGTCTTCTTCGTTGATTTTAACCAGAATCGGAAGTCCGACTGGTTCGATGTTTTAATCGTGTTTGTTAGCGTGTTTCAGTTAATTACAGGTGAGATATAAATAAAAAGAGAGAAGAATTAGGCGTAAGGTATACCGACTGGACTCCTCTGTTTCTCCGGCGAAATTTCGGCGACAGCAAACACTTCCGGCGACGTGTGTCTTGCAGCAGAGGGTCTTCAGAAAGCTTGAAAAGGATGTGGGTGACTTCGGTATAAGCTCAGGGGGTTTAGTAAGGCCTAGAAGTGAAGGACTCGGTTTTCCGGCGATGAGCAGAAGATTTCCGGCGAGTGAGTTTTCGCCGAGAAAGGGTGCGGTTTTGAGTTAAAAAGTTTGCAGAGGTTCGAGGGGGTATTTGTAGGGCAGGTTATCGATGAACTTGGTCCAATTTCCGACTTGATTCAAAGTCATTACGTTTTCCGGCGGTTATAGCTTGTGTCGCGGACTGGACATCAGTTATAACCGATGTAGGTTTAAACGTTTACGTTATAACTGAAGAAGTCGTAAATTATTGGCGAGTTAGTCGGGATTTCCGACGACTGAAATTTGGGCGCCGGTTTTTGAATTCGGAAAACATGTTATGAATTAATTGAGTCTAACAATTACCAAGAAACACCAGTGGCGCAGTGGTTGGAGAGTTGAGTGTTAAGTTGTGTTGACCGGCTGACTGACCCGGGTTCGAAACCCGGCAGTGCCAAATCATTTTTATTTTCTGATTTTTAACAGTTTTTCAAAAACAAATTATATATTCCAATATAATAATTGATTATGTATCGTTTAAAATTATTTTGGGCATTAAATTCGCAACGAAATTTTTAACTGATTGTTCGGTTAATACACGGAGCGGGTTTGGTAAAATCCGTTTTTGACGGATGTTACAGGACTCCTGCACACGAAAGTAACTACTTGAAAAGTGAAACCCAAGCCGTCTTGGTCTTGGGTTGAAAAACATAACAATCTTCGTAATCACTTTTCAAACCGTCATTATAATCAAAGTCGTCATAAAGCATTTCTTCCAGTGACACACTTGAAAATTTTCCGGCTTTTTCTTTTTCTGTCTGTTTTTGAAAATTTTGTTTTGACTTTGAAAGATCATTTTTAATAACTGACTCTTTTGATTTGACATTGTCAGTTTTAACAGACTTTTCATTCTCAAACGATTTCTTTTTCACCACCCAGGATTGTGACATGTTTCTTGCCTTTTTGACATAAAATCTTGAATCGTTATTTTCAAAAGTTTTTGAAGTTTCACCTTTTTCAAAAATTGAGTTTACAAAACTTGACTTCACCTTAGGTTTCATTTCATTTTTTGATTCAAAATTTCTTTTTGACATTCTGTTTGTTTGCACAATCTCTGGCTTCTTCAGTTTCTCAGCATTCAAAACCGAAATTCTTCGTGGATACACATGCTTAACATTCGGACACTTGCGAGCAATGTGACCCATTTCATTGCATTTAAAGCAAGTCCGATTATCATGAATATGTCCAGTAGTAGGTTTTATGCCACTTGCGGACTTGGTCTTAGCCTTGTCCCGAAGTTCTTTCTCTTTCTTGAATTCATCATTTGATTGCTTACCGATTACGCTTTCTTCTTCAACCGTGCTTGTTCCGTATACAAACTTTATGTTTTTACCTTTGTATCCCTAGAACGCTGGTTTCTGCTTCTTCTTCGGTTCTTCTTCTTCAATCTCCAAACCTAAACCTGCTTTCCTGTGCTCAGTAAAATCACCACCATTCCTACGTTAGTTGTTAAAATTCTTTTTCGGTTTAGAGTAAAATTTCTTTTCATTCTTGTCAAGATCATCTGATGAAACTTCTACAAGTTTAAACAGTTTATCTATTTGATCTTCTTTCACGTTCCAAATCGAAAGCTATCATCGAAATATAATCTATCAGAATCCTTAACTTTGTACATGACAACATCAGGATCATCACTTAGATCACTTTCTGAAGATGTATCGTCATTTTCGGATTGTGATACAGAACTGTTTGAACTTGAGTTGACGCTTTGAAAGCTGCCGTCATCAGAATCATTTCCCAACACATTCTTTACCACATCTTTAACCACCGCTTCATTGTCATCATTTGACTTCGTAAAGTCTACGTCAATGTTCTCAGGCAATTTATTTTTCTTTTCTGACAAAATAAGTATGTTAAATGCCTTTTCAATCTCGTCATCTTTCTTGCATGAATAACTTGCAAAAAGTGGTGGAGGAACACTTCCGTATTCTTTACGTTTTGATTTATCACAATTTTCCTCCGATTTAATCGTAGGAAGAATGTGATCAATGACATAAGCATTAGTGGTGTAACTTTTCAGCAATTGTCTTACCCTTCTGGTTTCTATTTTTATGTCGTGAAGCTCATGTTTTATCTCAGCAATAGTGTTAATGTACATGTTAATTGTTTTTTGTTTTTCAATTACTGTTGCATTTAACATTTTTACATTTGTACCAAGTTCAAGATTAGCTTTTTCAACATTTTTATATGTGCCTTTTATTTTGTCATAAGCTTCTTTCATGGTTCTGTAATCATAACGAAAGTTTTCGTTATGTTCAGTCAATTCTCTTATGACTTTGACCTTATCAAGACAAGGTTCACAAGGACTTGCGCACTTTGTGCAAGGTTTTTCAACCTCCACAACTTTCACAATTTCCTTTTCAGACACACTTACCTTAGCTTTTACCTTTTCTGCCTCTAATTTCAATGCTTCTTGTTTCTGCATATTAAGGTAAGCTAATTCTTCTTCCTCAGCTTGCTGTCTATACTTTTCCAGAATAACATTCTCTAGAGCAGCATCAATATACGATGTATCAGATTCATCTACTAACTCTGCCACCATAGCAACACCAGTTTTCTTTCCGATGTATCTGTTCCAGTCAAAACCATCTTCTTCATGTGTAACAACAAGAGCTTGTTCAGTTTTCCTTGCAGATTTATCTTCAACTTCGACTTGTGTTCTCTTTGGGTATGGCTTGTATTGAAGAGCTTTCTTGTAGTACTCATTGTTGCTGCCAAAAGGATTTTGGTTTCCACTTGCTTCTTGATTGTTGCATTCTCGTTTGAAGTGTCCTTTTTGTCGACACCTGAAGCATGTGACTTTAGACTTGTCAAATCCAAGCTTGTTACTTGAATTACCAATATCCCTTCCAGTGAGTGCCACAAACTTAGAAACTCTTCTGATGATGGATGCAAGGCTCCATTTGATTTCCATCAGCTCCAATCCCGTCTACCTGATCGTAATCTTCTGCGGTCATTTCCGGATTACCGATCTTTCCAGCAACGAGACTTTCATATGATTCTAGAACAGTAGCAAGCAGTGCTATGTGCTGTTTGGCCAACTTTTCTGGAAAAACATTCTTCAAATCAACTGCTATGTTGCCTTGGAAAACATTTGAATTAGAACTGGCTTGGCTTGTCTGATTTTGGAATGAAGAGCTTGAGCTAGCACTACTATATCCAGCATATGGAGAACTCTAATTTGGAGAAGAATTGTATTTACACTAAATGTTGTTTGAATTTCGGGCTTTGAATTGGAGTATCTTGAACACCTCCTTTGTAATAGACACCGACATCTTGAACAACATTAGCATTCTTAGATTTTGCAATTTTCATCAACTCCATTTCATGACCTTCAAGTTTACCGATGAAAGATGACAACTTGAAGTGTCTCCAAGATGGACTATTCTTCAGAATCATCAGATATGTCGTCCATTCTCCTTCTGGAAGTGCATCGGCCAACTTCTCAATTTGCTCTTCATTTGATCTTTTAATATCATGTCTCCGCATTTGGACCATGAGGTGACAATATCTATCGATTATCTGCTTTATTGTTTCACCTTTGATCATCGTGAAGATCTCGAATTCTTTCTTGATCAAGGCCTTTTTGCTTTTGATCATTTCATCACTTCCTTTGAATTTGTCACAGAGAGAGTGACATAATTCTTGTGATGTTTCATATTCTGGCAAGAGAATCAAGATATCTTCCTTTATGGATTGTTGAATTAAGCTTATCATTTTCTTCTCAGCGACATAGTTATCTTTGTCAGTTGGTGAAAACTTGTTTAGCGAAAGATCTTGATCACGCTCATCCTTTGGCAATTCGTAACCATCCTCAACTGCAACTCCAACTGTTGAACTGATTCGCTTGTATCCAATTCACAAACTTTTTCTTTCATCCTTCAAACTCGTCCATGCTCATTAGCTTTGGTGGTTTTGACGTAGTGCCCATTTCGTTGTCGATATTCATTTGGTTCGCCGCAAGAATGTTAGCATTTGATGAGGAAGCCACTTGAGAAACGAACACGTTGTGGAAATCTTCCATTTTGACAACCTGAAGACTTATATGAAAATACTATAAAAACACTCGGAAATTGATTAGTAACAAACAAGCTCGGTCGAACTTGTGTGAAAATCAGTTTTTTATTACAAGTTTTCACAAGTTCGGTCGAACTTATATAAAGATTTCAAGTTATATCACCAACACCTCAAGTTCGGTCGAACTTATATCTTTTGTATTGAAAAATATCCTGAGTCACTTGGAGCGAACTTACAATTAGTTTTAGAAGAAAAATTCGCAAGTTCGGTCGAACTTGAAACCAACTTCAATAATTTTCCTTAAGTTCGAGCGAATTTGAAGAAAAACAAAGAAATTTATACAAGTTCGGTCGGACTTACCAATGATTTCTCCCAAAAATCCTCAAGTTCGGTCGAACTTTATAGAAAATCACTTAAAAGTGAGTTTTTAAGTCAAGTTCGGTCGAACTTGGCTTCTAAGTTAGATGGAAATGAGTTTTGAAAACATGGTTTTTTCATCTTTTTGATATCAATTCGATTGAATTGATGTCCAAACTCTCAGGGTTTTATCACAACTGTATTTACCTGACATTTCAATTTTTAGCTGATTTAATCCATGAAATCATCAAATATGTGAAAAAGTTAAGAAAAATGATAGAATGGAGATGAAATAGAGAGATTCTTGTCTTGATTCCAGCAATTTTAGGTATCCAGGCTCTGATACCACTTGTTAGGACCGTCCACGATTAGCACGGGAACCTAAATTTGTTATCTATTGTCCAATTAGGCGGAAACTAATGACAAGTTAACCAAATAACAAGAATTACTCATTTAAACGTTGTTTTCATTAATCTAAAGTTCAATACATTTGAGAACCGGATCCGACAGAGCTTCGTCGTGTCTGTGCCAAAAACTCTCCAACTTACAAATGAAATAACCAAGGCACCTATTTATAGGGTCCCAAGTTCGCTGGAGATGAAGGAAGTTCGGGCGATCTTGACTTAGTCAAGTTCGGCCGAACTTGACATCCCAAACACACTCTCAAGCGAACTTGGCTCCAATCTCACTTAAATACGCCTTTTTCTAACAGATTAAGCCCCATTAACTCAGACTCGATACATAATGAAGTAGGCAACAGACATATGCACCAACAAGTGGGATAAGTGGTTGGGGTTTTAAATGAGTTGGTTGGGAATTAGGAGGAGGGAAATTTCATTTTTGGTCATTGTGGTTGTTTTGTTGGTTATTTGGTGCTCAAAACATATAGTTGAGCATGTTTTTAGGGTTTAAGGTGTATGCAAGTGTGTATAATAATAAAACACGTATGATTATCTTTTCAAAGAAAATATAAACTTGATGTGTGGCTCGGTTTTTGATAAAAATGCATTTGTGAATGTTTATGTATCATGCATGATTAATTTCGTAAAAATAATATAAAATATGATTTCCATTATGATCAAGTCTTGAATTACAAAAGATTAAAGATGGAATAAGAATTAAAATAAAATTTAAAAAGGATGAAAAATACAGAACGTTACACCCGGTGACCCAACAGGTGCCTGTTTTGCATGGTTAGCTTTCGGGTTTGGCATTGTCAGAGGGAGTGGTTGGACAGTCACTTCTTGAGTCTCTGGATGTACTTCGGATGTTGTTTTAAAGTCTGTGATGTTTGTTACTACAACAAGATCTTCCTTCCTGAGTGAGACTTGTATGATCTTTACCTCGCCAATCATTAACGCCATTTTTTGGGACAGATTTTTAGGATTAATGCAACCCTGCCTTGTTATAAATTCTTGGCAGCTTGTCTTAAGAAGGACTTCCATGTATTCTTCATTAAAGAAGGTCAACTAAGTTGGTATTGTGGAGTCATTAATCACGGAATTAACACTATACTTGTAAACACGCAACATCTTGCGTTCAAGTTACATGTATTCAATGATTTGTGTTTTGTGCTATTTTTGGTAAAGTATGTGTGTGTGAGAAAGTAAGATAAAGAAAGTGTACATGAATTTAGGGGTGAAATCCTCATAGTCTTTGCAAACACATATAAGTGGCCCATCTTCTTCGTGATATAGTTTGTCATTGCATGTAGAGCATTGAACATAGTACCAACCACGGTTGATATCAATACTCTCCACCCATGAACAACATCTGAACCGTGTTATGCCTTGATCAAAGTAGATGTCTCAAGTACAGTATGAAGACTACATTAAACTAGTATTGTTTGTTGGACATTTATGTGATGTACTTGATTCTTTAACATTTTTATGACTAACTATTATAGTTGCCTAATAATTTAGGTGTATGTTTTCACCTTCTTTCGCGACTACTGATATCTTTATTGTTTCATAGTTTTAAAGATTACTTGATGTTCTGATCGATGTGGTGACTTTAGTCATAGTAGTGTGATGAGCATATCATTGTTATATGCTTCCTCTAAGGCTGGAAGTGCCTTCAACTTAATACTCAGAACATGTAAACAGATTAGTGTTAGTTCCATGATTATTGAAGAGTAAAAGTATGTTGTTGTCAGTTAAAATTTTGGATATAGTTTATTCAATCAAATACGGTTAATCTTTAGAAAGGCTTACATCATATGTTTACTGGCCCAAACTAGCTGGGTGTACAAAGAATAGACACATATAGCACATTGCGTTTGTTGATCGAATATGTTACATATTGAAAGTTTAAAGGGTGTCTAACCTTGCTATTTTCTTAGCAATGTTAGGACATTCTGATAGTTGTAAGGTGTGTTGATTCCAATTCCATCAAGCCTGATTAGGAAAATAAGGTACTATTAGATGACTTATTACGGCACTAGGTAGGTATTAAATTTTTATTTGTAGATGCATATCGAAATAATCATAAATTTGTGTGCATATAATCGCCAGTATCTCTCTTGGGACTACATAATCTCTAATAAGGTGTATCATGTTTAGCCACATAGCAATTTCAACTTTGTTTTTCCTATACGAAGACATTACTTATAATGTCAACAAAATCAAGTACGTGAATGATAAACGTGATCATGAAAACCTACCATTCATCTCTCATGGCCACCTTTCTTAAGGTCTTTTCTTCGGTAGTTGGCTGTAATAATTTTTGTCCGCACGCTCGTTGTAATATGTGTATATTTTTGTTAACATTTTAATAAACTCTTATATGTTGACTTTCGGATGTATATTTGTTCTTTAATGTATTGGTTAGTAGCTTGTTATTCTTAACTTTGTTGTGAAGCATGTCATAATTAGCAAAGATAAAGCAAAACTTAGGTATGTGCTGACTTTCAATGGGCATGAACTTTGCTTTTTTTTTTTTTTACCAATGATGAGTGATGTGGCATGATTCACGGTAGCCATGAAATCCCTTGCCTTGGTGCAAATGTATTGGGTTACTCTGTAAGATGACTATAACCGTATGATGGAGTTGAAGTACTCAACCTGATCAACCTTCCATACAACCTCTATCCCGTCTCTCCCTATGTTTGGAAATAACTAATTAGTCCATAGGCTCAAGACTATAATGAAACATGGTATAAACATTATTATCAATATGAATTGTGGTTAGGACTTACACGTATGCCAACAAATTGGTAACATACATCACATTTTTTACGCCTCCAAAGTTCCTTGTCGTTATTCATTTTTTCACGATCCTGATTTCAATTGTTTGTGGCTTTTTTCTGGGCTCCTTAGAGCTGTAATCGGCATCTTGGACTTACACTTGACGAGCAAATAAACAAGACAATTATGTAAAGTTATAACTGAGGGTCCGTTGTACGGATTGTTCGGGTCCTAATTTGGCAAACCTAAGGTAAACGTGCGGAATCCGTTTGCATAGGCGACATTGTACACAAGTTATTCACTGATTAATCACTGTTTCATTAATGTGTAAACGTTACAGATCCTGGAAACAATTGGGCAGAGCTTCACCGTCTCTGTGCCAAAATCACTGAAGTTTTCAAATGATATCCCAAGGCACCTTTATATAGGTTTACAAGTTCGCTGGTGAGGAAGTGAGTTCGGGCGAACTTGACCTAGTCAAGTTCGCTCGAACTTGACATCATCATCATCACCATGACCCGCGAAATTGACCTCTAACTCACTTAAATACACCTCCTTTCTAACAGATTAAGCCCTAATCGCTCAGACTCGATATTATACGATGACGTAGGCAACCAACATATGCATCAACAGACTCCCCCTTGGATGTTGCCGTAGTCATCATTCTTCAAATAAGTTCCTGAGTCTTTAATGTATTCTTGATCTTTATTTCTTGAATAACTTTAACTTCCTTGATCTTCATAGCATCTACAATCCTTTCCTCTTATCTTGAGCTTGTCTTGATAAAACTTTAATCACCATGCTCCCCCTTGCTTTGAGCTTTCTGGTATCTTCAATCAACGTATTTTATCTAGCTCCCTCTTAAAATCAACTTCCTGTTTCAAAGTTCCTCTAACATTCAAATAAATATTTCAGATTCAAACTTTGAAATTTCTAAACATCAACATTTCAAATTTTAATCTTTTATCAGTTTATAAACCCTCTCAGTTAATCAAGTCCAAATTAATGACCTTGAATATCTGATTTATGTATCAAGTTCAATTTAATGATCTTGATTAAACATTTTGACACAAACTGATACAGTTATCCAAATGTAAGTTTCAACTTAATGAACTTTTAAACTTTTCAGATCAATTTTCCAAAGTTTTTAGATTTTGTTTAGCAACTCTAGATTTTGAAAATTAGCTTTTCATCATCAGTGGTCGAAACTAAAAGATAATGTAATATTTTTGTTTTTATGTAATGAATATCAAACTCTAAGTATGTACAAATATTTTTACAAACAAATTTTTGTTGAGTTTGTGTTAAAGGATCATATCAGTTTTTGAGACATATCACTAGTACCATTGACCTCTTCATGACACTAAGTTTTAAACAAATTTACCTAGATTGTCGATATAATTGTCCTCTTAAACTTCAACACATTTATCAATTGTTCCAAGATACGTTATGTAGAATTAAGAAACTTTACTTAACTATGGTTCTCACCTCTGAATATACTCCCGTATCAAGATTCCCTAGATTTCATCTAATTGATATTTGTATCTGGGTTAATGCGAGACCTTGAGAGCTCTGGTTAGTACTATCGTACAGACAGAGAGATGAAGGCTCGACTTATAAGGTAGTGTTCCAAATGGAATCTTTTTGTACTTCAATTGTAGTATCTTTCGATACTTTTCAAGTTTGCATGCAGTTTAGGGATTTATAGCGAAAGTATTATAGAAGTTCTAGGCCATTGCTTACACAAATCAGAAGAACTTGTATAATACCCCAGATATTAATCATCTATAAAGACCTCGTATCTCAGAATCAAGCAATCTCTCAAACGAAATTTCCGAGTACTAAGTCCATATATCCGAGAGATGTTAATCCACAAGTTTAAGCAGTTGTAAAATTTAGTTTATATCTCAGAAACAATTTACTGAACGTGTAAAGCCTATCGACACATCCACAGTAAGACTTGTTTATACCTTTTTTGAACTTTACAATTCCTTAGCGTACTGTGATAGTCCACTGATGTACTATCATTTCCTTTTGTGACACAAAAACTCTTTTTGCCTTTTTCATGTTTTTGGATTTTCTGAAAAAGATTTTCTCCCCTAAAATTCGAAAACATATTTTTGTAATTTTTGATTTATAGAAAAACATTGACCAACCGATGAGAATCACTTCAATTCTCCATCCATTATTGCTTCACAAATTTTCTTTTAAGCACACTCCCCCTCATGATGACAAAAACGTTGACACCTTTGTGTTTATAAAACATTTATATCCATGAATTTTGTCTTTTCAACAGTGAGGGTACTGTGAAAATTTTCAAATTTTCTTCAAAAATTGTAAAATTTTCATAGTAAACGTTAGTAAAATGTGTTTTTCAAAAATTTTCACCAAAAATTTTTCAAAAATTGTAAAGTAAACGTTATTAGAATCTTTTGTAAAAACGGCCTTTGTATAAAACTTGATAACTCGGCCCATCTTCAACGTGTGCAACAGAACTTCATTCTAAGTAATTTGCGTTCATCTCAGAAGTTCCTGCACAAAAATTCAAACAATTAGTTGAATAGTGACACCCAAGCCTTCTCAGTCTTAGGCGTTAGTTCTTCAACATTTATTTTGACTTTCTTTTCAGAATCAGGTGTATTTTGGACTTTCTTAAGTTTAGAAAGTCCTCTAACCTTTCTATTTTCACTGATTGTGTAACTTCTTTTTCTTTAACCAACCATGATTGATTTTTCGTTAAAGCTTTCTTGAAATACAATGTAGAAACTTTTTGTTCATTAAAGTTCGAGGATTCACAGTTTCAAAATTTGAAAACTTAGTAATAACTGATTTCACCTCATTTGTAGTTTCTGTACATTGTTTCAAAACCTGAGTGGTACTCCAAAATTTTTGTTATCAATATGAACAGGTTTAGGATTAATTTGAAAACATTTTCTAGCAACGTGTCTAGTTACTCCACATTTATGACACTTCCTGTTCTCATATCGTTTTCTATCAAACCATACACTCAAATCATAACACTTATTTGACGTGTGGTAGCCATCTTTCCTGCTTCGTCTGCAACTTTGATTTGACGTTGAAGCACTGTGGTCCAACCTGCACCACGTATTCACAAATTTTTGTGAGTTTTGATTTACAAATTTTTGTGAATTTCTATAATGATTGGATAATCGTACCGATGAGCTTTTATTTTTCTTTTGAAAACTTTCAGAATTTTTAAAACTTTGTTTTTCTTTTTGTTTTCGTTCTCCATTCTGCTTAGAAGGTTTTTGCGTTGAGCATTCACCTTTTTCAGTAGATTGTAGAACAGTTTCTTAAAATTTTTCTTTTAGTTTTAAAAATATTTCATGTTTATCATTTTTAGCCCTTTCATCATCTATATTATCGTCACAATCTTCAATTATGACATCGTCATAATTTATAACAATGTTACTTATTGGAATTTCCTTTTTATTATTATTGATCGGTTTTGGACATATATGATCTAAATTTAATGAGGAGGTCACAAAACCTTTTTAATAATTTTTCTGAATTAACAACCTTATTTTTAACGGTCTCAACTTCTTTGTCAAGTTGAGCAATTTTCTCAATATGAGAATTTATTGCTTTTTGATTTTCTATATTTAATTTTTCAAAAACAATTTTTTTATTTTTAAACATTTTTATTTCATTTTGAAAATCTATTACAATTTGTAATTTTTCATTTTCTAAAATTTTTATTTTGTTTTCAAATTTTGTTTTCATTTTCTTTTAACTTTTTATTTTCTAATGTCAAACTCTCAATCTCATTCAAAAGTTTGGCATTATCTGCCTGATAATTGTCTACATCATAGACCGAGCAGACTGGTTTAGAACTTGAAGACTCATTTGTGGATACACTTGAAACTAGAGCTTCGCAGTTCTTAACCACTACACTCTCTTGAAACTTATTCTTCAGAGATGTCCATAATTCTTTCGTAGTCATGTATTCTGGTAAAAGTTTCAGGATGTCTTCCTTAACCGATTGCTGGATAAGATTAATCATTTTCTTTTCAGCAAAATAATCATCTTTCTGTTGAGTAGAATATTTGCAGTTCTCCAGAATTTTCTGATTCTCATCTTTAGGAACGACATAGCCTGTCTCAATCGCGACCCAACTGCAGAAATGCATAGCGTGGACCCAGCTCTCAAATTTTCCTTTCCAAACTTCATACTCGTTCATATTCATCAACTTTGACACTTTCACGGACTCCATTTCGTTTTGCAAATTTATCTGTCGTTCAAAACACTTGACAAATGATTAGCAAACAGACAATTTTAGCAAAAACTCACGTTTTAATCGACAATCGGTACGTTAAAAATGTTTAAAATTTTTCCGAAAACTATTTTTACCCGACTAAAGCTTTAAACTCGTCTCGTTGATACGAATCTAACGATATATGATGTCTGAGACGTTTTTCTGAATCAGCTATTTAACAAGTTCGGGCGAACTTGTCACAGCTTGTGAGAATCAGCTATTTAACAAGTTCGGGCGAACTTGTATTGAGCCTTATGAAGTTCGGGCAAACTTGTATCACCCTGAGAACAAGTTCGAGCGAACTTGTAAGTATTTCAAGAGACTTTACAAGTTCGGGCGAACTTGTAATATTTTTCAACAATATTTAATCAAGTTCGGGCGAACTTGATGAAATTTGTTTGAAAAATAAGCAAGTTCGAGCGAACTTACCCAAAAATCTTGAAAAATCAATCAAGTTCGGACGAACTTGATGAAAATTTGTGAATTTTTAGTCATGTTCGAGCGAACTTAATGTCAAGTTCGAGCGAACTTGATGTCATGTGTTTTCAAACATGGTTTTTTTTCAATTTTTCGACATGAATTCGTTTGTTTTAAGCTCTGATCTTCTCAAGGGTTTTACTATTATGGATTTTACGTATTATACTTGAAAATCAGTCCATTTTGTCCGTGAATTGTCCAAGAAAAGTTAAAAAATGAAAGATAGAGTAGAAGATGAGATGTTCTATGTCCAATGTCTTCAAATTAGGCTAATCCTGCTCTGATACCAATTGAGGGTCCGTTGTACGGATCGTTTGGGTCCTAATTTGGAAAACCTAAGGTAAACGTGCGGAATCCGTTTGCATAGGCGACATTGTAGACAAGTTATTCACTGATTAATCACTGTTTCATTAATGTGTAGATGTTACAGATCCTGGAAACACTTGGACAGAGCTTCACCGTCTCTGTGCCAAAATCACTGAAGTTTTCAAATGAAATCCCAAGGCACCTTTATATAGGTTTACAAGTTCGCTGGTGAGGAAGTGAGTTTGGGCGAACTTGACCTAGTCAAGTTCACTCGAACTTGACATCATCATCACCATGACCAGCGAACTTGACCTCTAACTCACTTAAATACGGCTCGTTTCTAACAGATTAAGCCCTAATCACTCAGACTCGATATTATACGATGACGTAGGCAACAGACATATGCATCAACAATAACAACGGAAATAACAATTAAATGAATTTTGGTATGTAGAAATAACTACTACAGATATAACAAAGTTTGATGTAGTGTATACCAATGCAACTAAGTAATATATATATATATATATATATAGAATGATAAATGTTAAGAATTTTGTGTTGTAAACTTAACAAATATTTGCCGTGTGTGTAATAATGTCAATGTGTGCTATTAATTTCATTTAAGAAATCTGAGTATACTATGTTCTTTGTAGTGTAACTATTGCCTTTGTTATATGGAACTATAAGAATCCTTAAAGAATCTTGCATTGTCGCTCTTGATAAGGCTACATACAATTGGCCATGGTTAAAAACCGGATGTGGTTGGTAGATACCAGTTTTGTCCAATGACTGTCCCTGACTTTTGTTAATAGTCATTGCATAGCATAGTCTAATAGGGAACTGTTTTCTTTTAAAGTTGAATGGTAATTCTTTATCCTTGTGTATAAAAGAAATTTTTGGTAGCAACTGTTTTCTTTTAACACGCTTACCAATAAATTTGCTGGTCATAATTTGCTCTTCAATGATCCTTGGCAGCAATTGTGTCATTATCATTTTAGTGCCATTACACAGACCTTCAAGCGGATTAAGATTCCAGAGAAAAATCATAGGTGCATTCACCTCCAGTTCAAGAGAATGAGGTGGGAGGCCAATGAAGTTTAGGAGATTTAGGTATTCTGGTGGATAAAGATACTCAATCTCTACATTAGTGATTGTAGTGGGAATGAATGAGTTTATGCTTAAGTATGTGGTTGAGGATCCTTCTATCATGCCTACTATCCGTGAGTTAATCTCATCTACCTTACCATTATTAGGACAAACAATAACCTTGGTTGACAATGTGATGGTTGTCTGATGTTCAAGTGCAATATCATTATTTATAAACCGTAACAAATCTGTTAACACATTTTTCGAATGTAATATCAGGAGGTATAGATACAATCTCCGTGTTCACTAGATTGATGATGTCTGGCTCACCTATTTGGCCATCCCCTCTATCAACCAACCATGAGGAGAATGCAGATATTTGGCTTTGTCTTTCAGAAGTTAGGTTAGGCCTACTAAGACGCATATTTTCACTACGTTTGAATAACCTAATATGTCTCAATAAGTAAGATCTAGGTAGCGTCGAAGCTAAAAGAGTTGCTTTACTGGACTTAAGAATTACACGTAACGTTTACCTAAAGTCACAGCTTAACAATATTGATTTCCCACCAAAGGTTTTTCTATGTTATCAGTTAGGTCTTTAAGAGTTCTGTCTAGTGCCTCGTAACACCAACAATCACTCAGCAGGTGCCTTCTCCCAAATGATAAGAATTGTCTCACTCAATAGTGTAACAAGATGAGACCCTTTTTTAATATGACATACATACTCCTATTAGATCTAAGGGTATCTTAAACCTAGAGTGAGCAGTTCTGCCAGACGGTAGCAAAAGTGACGCAATGCCTACCCTCTCATTTGTGTATGGTCATGCCTGAGCTGCAACAGCTAACACTACCTTTCCTACAAAATGTAAAGCCATAAGCATTGTTGACCATAAAAATGTCTTACTGGTACCACCATGACCATACACAAATGAGGGGGTTTGTTCATTTAACGAAGAACCTGAAATAACATGATCATACATTTGGTCAGCGTTTAGCCTTTCTTGATAAGACTGATGCTCGGATGCAAGAAGACACCTATCATAGTTTTCTTGTCCATTAGCAACTTGTTAATTGTTTAAGCATTCTTGGATTAGGCAATGGCAAACCAAATTCTGGTAATGACAAACCAAAAGATCCTGAGCAAAGTAAAAGTTCTAACTCATATAATACAAACGACAACATGTCATCATGATTCATTAGACCATATATTCTTTGTCCATCATTTGTCATCATTCACCAATGTTCATCCCAAAGTCGAGTCGGATTTGAAATGTCACAATACAATAGAATTTGTATGAATAAAGTACGTAGCTCTGTGGCGGTGGCCCAAGATGACGTTTCATCAAACTTGGACAACCATCGTCTATCGTCGCCAATTAGTAAGTTTGGCATATATGTCCATTAAAAGTCCTAATTTAGTCATACGATTGACAACCTCTTTGATGATCTAGTAGCATGTGCAAGTAAAACGTTTCACCACAGGTAGGATGTATATAGATTAACCTTCCTATTGCTGTAATCTTATTTGTTATTCGCCAAATCTAATGTTTTGATGTTGAATCCTATATGTACTCCTTAAGGAAATCTATATACCACAAGTGCCGACCACTGCTATCACTTATATTGTTGCACGACCATTTTGTCAATGTTTGTACACTTGTTAAACTGATTTGTTGTCACATTGTCAAGCACGTCTTTGTCGCAGAAGGTTATATTTTGCATGTTTTCGAGATGTACCACAAGAATTTAAACAATTGGATTCCTACCATTTATATAAAAATCAAAATCCTTCGGGCAGCCTCATGTGGACATATAAATCGACCATCTAAGAAATTTTGTATATCATTTCTTTAATTAAATCGCTATCGCGCTCAGCCGACACTTCTGAAGGAGAACGTATGATCTTGTAGTGCAAGCAAAAAGCGTCTTTTGAAATGTACTTACATAGGTACTTGATAACCATACTCCGACCGTATTACTCTACATTTATGTGTGCCATAAATCAAGAACACAAAAGCATGTTATAAGGCACAGCATAGCAGTTGTCTAACTCAACACCATTCTTCTTCACACTAAAACCAACTGAACGCCTTTTATAATATGCATTACCCTTATTATTAAATGAAGATTGTTCATGATATTATGTTTGATAACTCTTGCTACACGCTCCAGAGACCATGCATGGTGAATGGGGTCTTATAATCCCGCACGGTCCATGTATCATATAATCGGTTACCACTTTATATAAAATAGGCTTAGTTAGTGGATTTGGAATCTCTACAGAAATGAAGTTATCAATTTCACAGGAATCATGAATCTTGTTAGTAGGAGCGATCGACAATGTGAAAGGCCTCTTTTTTAAAACTCAATGGTGTAAATATCCGAAACCAAATCTTTAATGAATTACCAGTTCCTAAAAAATAAAAATACAACTAAGAAAGGAGGGAATGATATCGTACCAACAACTACTTCACCAAGATTCGTGAAATTTCTAAGGAATCTTATCTGTGACTTAACTTTCATTTGGAAAACCTTGCAATGATGTATGACTGATATTGAACTTTCTAACTTGGGAAGTTGCAAGAGATATCTCTGGATTTCTGGCCACTTCACATTGCAATTAAATGTGATGAAATACTTCGGGTTCTCATGTATTCTACAGATAGCTAAAGCATCTTGGTAGTGCTTGTACATGTAGCGTGGGCCACCTACAAAAGAAGATGGCATGAACGTTCTTCTACCAGCCCCGTGACCTTTAGTTTCACCAACCTTGCAACTCTTTAATACATTAAGAATAAGGCCTATAGTTTGTGGTGATAAATAAGGTTGTCTCTCATTACCAAAGAGGAATGTAGCCGGTTTGAAATCTCATTTTCGGTGTCGTAGATATACATTTGAAGGAACCTAGGCTTATCATCAGTTTGCAAATACAAAATAACAATCCAATGATGCACTTCGCCAGCAATCTTAAAGACATTTACTATCATCTACTTTGACATCAAAAAGGTCATCGAAAACATAGAGTTATAAGCACGAATGTTTGCCAAGAAATTTTCATGTTCGTCAAGATGTATAACAGTAGTATACGGTCTGCGAGGAAATGGAATCGCAACAACCCAAACACAACAACATTGAGTATAACCGACACCACCTGAAAACAACCTTGAGGCAACATTCTCATTCAACAGAACAAAGCACCACAAAGTGTAACACCCCAATCACGTAATACAACAACACACGACAAAAATATTGGGGAGTCATGTTACAAATTGCTCATAACAACTGGTACTAAATTGTTTCATTATTGTTAACATTTTTTTACAATACAAGAATACAAGAAATTATCTTTTGCTTAAAGAAGTCTAAGGCCCGGATGCGATCTTATGTATAACATGCTTGAATAATCAATAACCTGAACATATGTGAAAAGACGTCAACAAAGAATGCTGGTGGATACATAGGTTTTGTTAGCCAAATTAATGGCAAAAGGTTTGGTATTGCAATACTTTGACAACTACGGGAGTTGTCAATTGAAATGGACTCTCTGAAACCAATAAATTGCAAACAAAAGTTTAGCACTGCAATACATTATCTTGATTATGAAACTTGAGACAAAAAGAGGTTTGTATATATCAATATGATTATTACTAGGTAATTTTTATGCCATAGAAAATTGTACTTTGGTCTTTGTTACAACATTGGAATTTGTTATAAACTTTTGAGAGTATTATTAGAAATCCAATCAAGGATTTATAATAGTACTTTGGATATCCTTCTAAGAATATAACATATAAAAAAATAGAAAGATTCTATACGGATTTGAATATTGAACATTTGAATCACCTGAACACAAAATCCTAAAGTGATTTGGATAACGCTAAAAGAGTAATACAATAAGAACACTTATATATAGGAAGTACCAGCGTATCCACCGTGTTCTTATGGTATTAAACTCGTTTCGTTATCTAAATCACTACTAATCACATAAACACATAAACACCAACTTGGTCATCAACTTGTACACATGCTTTAAAGTACCAAAGAATTCAATCAAGGACTTCAATTTAGTACTTTGAACATCCCACAAGAATCTAACTATGAAGATAGATAGATACTATAAGGATCCGATTTGGTCACAGTGAATCATAACATATGCATTAAAGTACACAAGGAATCCAATCAAGGACTTCAATTTAGCACTTTAAACATCCCACAAGAATCAATCTATGAAGATAGATAGATGTTATAAGGAATTGGTTTGGTCACATTGAATCGTTGAATCATTGAATCACAAAGTCCTAAATCTTAATGGTGATTCGGATAACGCCACGAAGGGTAATACAATAAGCACACTTATATATAGGAAGTACCAGTGGCGTATCCACCATGTTCTTATTGTATTACTCTCGTTTCATTATCTAAATCACCAACAATACTATACACATAAACAATAACCATCGGCGCTTCATACGTAAAGCACTTCTTAGAAATCTCACTATGAAGATAGAAGATTTAAAATAGTACTTTAAATATCCTACAAGAATCTAACTATGAAGATAGATAGATCCTATAAGGATATGGTTCGTGTTCTTAGTCATGTTTTGCTTAATAAGAATAATACACAAAAAGCACTTAGTAAACACATATATGCCATACATTTGAGAAAAATTGGTTACACATATGAATCACTACAGAACATTTGAAAAACGTAAAAGAGGGGACTATGTACTCAGGGGTTTGCGTTTATGTCTTTTTCAATTGAATAGCAAAGCTCAATGTTCAAGTGTTGAAGTGGTTCCTAGTGTATCCGGTAACTATGTGTTAGTGTGTCGAAACTTGAAACGAGAGATCAGATAGAATGAGGTTTATAAACCAAACGATCTTGTATAACATGGTTTATAATACCATACAGATTTGGAAGTGTTTCAAAGTATTTTGACTTGTTACGGCTTGCTAAAGTGGTTTACTCCACTTTAACGGGTCGTAAACGTAACTATGGGTTCGGATGGTTAAATACGTCTTATGACGAGTCTAATATTTAAAAATAGTTTATATAAGTTGTATAATCAATTAAGATGTCAAAACAATGTTCTTATATGTTAAAAACTAATTTATGGGCAAAAAGGGTATTTTCGGCATTTTTAAAGAATATATAATCGACTCGTCATTTGACTAACCAAATGATATGAAAATAAGGTATAACCTCAGTAGGTTATTCCTTAATATACTATGGTCATAATAAAGGGCTTGGTCGGATCCTAAAGTTGACCAAACGGGTCAGATTCGAAAGTCAAAGCAGTAGTCAAACCGCTCGACTAACGACTAAAGAAATAAGCGCTAAACTAGAAACTGTTGGAACATGTCTAATTATGTTTGTAAAACTGATTTGGTGTCAAAACTTTAAGTTTTAAAACTCGAAACCATTTCGACATAAAATGCACTTTTGCGCCTTTTTGACTTTTAATTAATAAAACTTTGACTCGTCATTTCGCCTACTAAACGTGGTAATCAGAAGGTGCAATCGCAGGAGATTAATACCTTCGTGATTAGATCACGTTGCAAAGTTCAATTGAACTTTGACTTGACCAAAAATGGTCAGAACCGAAAGTCAAACTGTTTGACTTTAGCTCAAAATATCTGAAATAAATGAAAAAGACTAGGAGAGAGCACTTACTTATTTTGAGGAACACTTAAGAGCTCAGAGTAGGAGGTCTCCAATTGCTGGAAACAACTCCAAGAAGATGGGAGGAAGAACTTGTGAATGAGCAAGGAGAAATGGTGAAAATGGCTTGCTATTTATAGTTGTTTGGAAGCTCTAGGATTATCACAAGTGTCCCTAGAGGTGGCATGATCAGGAGGGAGGTCCTAACACTTGTCATTTGTAGGAAACAAGCTGGAATTTTCGTGAACGTGGGGATCAAGCAATGAAACAAGAGGATGCCACATATTCTGCTGATCTAGGCACCCTTACGGACCGTATGGGGTGCCCTCTTACGATCCGTATGGAGAGTGGCAGGGGCAAAAAGTTTCAATGTTTGGTAGTTTTGGCCCCTGGACTTGTTTCGTCGCGTTTTGTCGCTTTTAACCACTTTTAACCTAATTTTTAGGCTCTATAAAGGTGTTAAGGCATATGTAACTTGGATTTTACCAGAAAATGTCGTGGATGTCGGTTCATTCGGTTTACGGTTACGCGTTTCGAAAAATTACGTAAAACGCTTTAACGAACACGAAAATGATCGAAATTGCGCAATGATTGACATATTTGCATTCTCGTCAATAAAAACAAGACTTTATTGAATACAAAATATTTGGATTTGTATATATGGTTCGTATCTTGAATACGGACCAACAGACTTTCGCAGTTTGTCGGAAATAGTCCCTGAACTTGGATAAACGTGTTTTTGTCATTCCTAACCCTTCAAGACTTATTTCTAAGTTATGTAACGGGTATTTAGGGTATGTGTAGCTTATGTCCTTGTCCCGGTTCGTATGTTACATTAAACGGATTATGTTTAGGTATCGGTTAACGAATCACTTCCAAAATAAAATTTTTTGAAAGCTTGAAATTTTGCACAAGGGTTACACAAAACTCTCACACATTGTGGCAATCAGGATGGTCTACATAAGACCACAAACCCAAAGCTTCAGTAGACATGGAAGGAACATCAGAAAGAACACTTGATGACAACTTATTTTTTGTGACTAAACATACTATTCTAAAATAATAATACTATTAAGCATACAACAAAAACACTAATACTTATAAATATTTCTAGAAGAACTATAAGAAAAATGACTATGTCAAACTACGACAAAATAATAAATAACTAAAACTATGACGAAAGCATTGTGTAAAACACAATAACTTCCTCAACAAACAATATAAGTCTAAAGAAGACACCATTAGACTAATCTGATTAACAAACTTATTGACAGTCCAAACAATGAGCGAAACACACCACACCAGAAAGGGAACATGGCAGTATGAATTTATAAAAATCAATTGCATACTAACTCCTATTTTATCAATAGATAGCCATAATTGACGCAATCAATAATGTTTATTCGTACAATCCAATTCGAATAGTTAACCCAATAACGTAACAACTTAGAAATACACGATTGCACATACCACCAAAAAAATCACATAAGTGTCAGATATCCCAATATACACAAAAAATACGATAATCGTTTTCAATATCATAAGACAACAAAAAAATTCCAAAAAAAAGACCACAAAAAACAATCCACACTCCTTATAAGAACTACATGTTGGATATTTATGTCCGGTTTGATAAGGCAACGCTGCCGACCGAGTCTTGACTTGTAAGAGTTACACCGTGGGCAACGAACTAAAAATTCACTTAACTAGTTTTAACTGGTAATTACGAACAATATGGGAAACGGATCATAATTATATTTATGATCAAGAGTGGGATATTATTTTTCGGGTATTGACTGAAAGACGGGTACATGGACCGAGTGAGACGGGTATAATCATCTTGCCATTTGTCGCACACATACCCGTGTTATGACACTTGTCGCACATGCACTTTTGCATGGCCACTTATTGGATGTGCATAAGTTGCTCAACACTTGTCCAACTTCTCATGCATGGCCTCCAAGTGTTGCACATGCATAAAGCTCCATGTGCTATAAGATAAGTGTTTTGGGTCTTGTATGAGGTTGTTGCAAAACAAAATTACTCTCAACACACACACACACCCACAACCGGCCAGCCAGCCCACCGCCGCCACCGCCGCTGGGCCACCCTGCCGCCGCGCCCCGTCCCGTCCCAGTCACCGCTGCCACGTGCACCGCCGGCCACCACCGCCGCTACTCGACCCGTTCTCGTGTTTCGCTAGTTCGTTAACTAGCACTTGTTCGTTGAACCTCGGTGTCTCAACCGGTTTATTACTAACCGAATGTATATCTAAACCCCCTATGGTTTGCGTTTATATTTCGTGTTTGCATGTCGGTGACCTTGTTCCATTACGGATGTTCCTTGGTATAAAATGTTCATGTTATTTTGTTACATACGCTTTCGTTGTTTAAATGTGTACATATACATATTGTTCACTACTTAAAGATTTATTTTAACTAACATAAATATATATATACATACTTGTCAAAAGTGTTTTGACTAATCCTTGTAGCAAAATAAATATGAGCCTATATGAACCGGGTTCATAAAATAAAAGTAAAATTATACCACGGATTTCTTTCAGTGATATCAGAGCCGATGCTTACCACATGCAAACCGAAACCGGTCTTTATTTTTCACCGGAATAATAAATCATAAACCTTAAAAGTCTAAAGTTTTGATTTATTTTATTTTAGGCAATATATATTTTTTGGTCATATTTAATTGTTAATATTTGATTGACCAAAAACTTGCCTCTATAATCCTTTGGTTATGTTGAATATGTAAATCGGGCCCGACCTTGTGGTTGTGTTTTATGTTTGGTTTTGTCTATAGTTTTGGCCCACTTTGCGGCTCAACGTTGTAATAGATTAATTTATAGTTTTGGCCCGTTTTGTGGTTCAAAGTTGTAATAGATAGGGTTCTTGTCTTTAATATATTTACTTGTTAAATATTGTTGAACCGAAGACCCGAAGAACCCGAAGCAAAACCGAATGCCAAGAGGAGTCTTGGAGTTAGTGGGAGTCGCTCAAGACAACAAGATGCACTCAAGTCCATCCTTGTGGTTGTTTTGTGTGTTGTGACCGTGACCCATTTGATCTTGCTACTTGGCTCTAGCAAGATCATAACCAAGTCCATATGATTTACATATTCATTTTCTATTATGGTCGCTTTTAATAAATATTATTACAAATCAACCTAATACCAATACGCATTTTTAAAAGGGGTTTTAAAAATGAAATCGAGAAAAAGCAAGTGCTAGCAAACGTGTAAATTTTTATAACCACTAGAGTTTTAAAACCTTTTATCACATCTTTAAAACTCATAAACTTAATAGTCTCCACTATTAACTTTAATTGGTTATTTCAAGTCGCGACAAACTTAGTTTTATAGGTTATCTAAAACTAATTGTCCCGAGAGGTGAAAGGGTCCTTTTGGCATAGTCGCAAATTTAATATCTAAATTAAAACCGACTATAATGACCCTATTTGGTAAAATCAAAATCAATGGTCTATGCCATCCTACTACTAGTAACACTTGGGGCATAATGCGAACCATCAGTGTTGGAGCCACAGCACAACACTTGGTGTCTAGTTTATCCTTCCAAGGTGCAAGGGCTTCGTTGACACATCCGACCCTTCCACATATGACCGTTTTAGGATGACTATTACTTTTCTTCTCGTGTTACGTGCTACAGCTGTCTCGGGAATAAAAGTGGCATAGATGAGGCCAAACGTATCAATGCAAGGACAAAAGTTGTCCTCGCAGCCTCATAAACCCCGGGAGTTGTGCTTCTCTCACAATTGACAATCGTTGTCAGTCCGCTTGAACCTCCTACTAATGTTGCGTGCTACAGCTGCCTTTAGAAAGAGCTTTTAAACGGATTCTCGTTCCTTATCGTCTCACCTCGCTAAATAAGGAAAATACATTGAAAAAAATTGAATAAACTTTTGCTTAACAGATGTCATCTGAAAACAACTCCTCTTTTGCTCTCAAGTCCATATTGAGAAAGACAAACTAAATAACACCAATTTTCTTGAGTGGCACCGCAACTTGAGAATCGTTCTCAACATGGCAAAGAAGCTTTATGTTTTGGAAGCCCCAATTCCAACAGCGCCTGAAAATGGTACTGCTGCTGCGAAGAAGGCTTTCGATAAACATAAAGAAGTTGCCCTAGAAGTTGCCTGCCTCCTGCAAGCCACCATGTCGCCTGATCTCCAGAAGAATATGGAAGACATGAGTGCCTTCGACATGATTGAGCAACTCAAAGGCATGTTTCAGAAACAAGCCCGCCAGGAACGCTATGACACCATGAAACAGCTCATAAGCTGTAGAATGCAAGAGGGTTCCTTAGTTAGTGCTCATGTCCTCAAGATGAAAGGCTACATCGACCAATTAAACAAACTTGGTTATCCTCTCCAAGATGAGATGGTTGTTGACTTCATTCTCAACTCTCTTTCCAGTCACTATGATCAATTTGTTATGAACTTTAACATGAATGACTGGGTAAAGACAGTGCCAGAGCTACATGGGATGCTCAAAACGGCAGAGATGAACATTTCAAACAAAACAAACCAAGTGTTAATGGTTCGATCTGGTGGTGTTAGGAAGCCCAGAACAAAGAAAAGTCACAACGGCAAAAACAAAGGAAAGGCTCCTGTTGCTGCCAAACATGCCACCAACAAGAGCAAACATGCTGTTAAAGCCCCTCATTCATAAGAGCGGCAATGCTATGAGTGTAACAAGATGGGGCACTGGAAACATAACTGCCCCGAGTATCTTGCTATGCTCAAAGCAAAGAAGACCAACGGAGAAGGCACTTCTTTAGGTATTCTGATATATGTTATCGAGCTTTTCACTGTTTCTAGCAACACATGGGTATTTGATACCGGATGTGGTTATCACACCGTTAATGTCTTACAAGAGCTTGAGAAGTGGAAGAAACTGAAACCAGGGAACATGGAACTCATTGTTGGCGATGGGAAGAAAGTCCCAATTCTAGCAACTGGCACATTTAATCTTACATGTCCTTCTGGTCTTGTTGTTGTTTTGAACAATTGTCTTTTTGCACCTGGTTTGACCAGGAACATCATTTCAGTTTCATTGTTGTTTGAACAAGGATTTAGATATGCTTTTAATGATGTTGCTATTTCTGCTTATCTAAATGGTACTTACTATTTTGAGGCTAAACCTCGAAACGGTATTTATGAAATTGATGTTCAACCTAGCAATAACATATATCACCTTTCTAAACGTCAGCAAAA
Source organism: Scalesia atractyloides (assembly GCA_947069175.1). NCBI lineage: Eukaryota > Viridiplantae > Streptophyta > Magnoliopsida > Asterales > Asteraceae > Scalesia > Scalesia atractyloides. Next base: position 42,068,534 of record CAMTDV010000025.1, read on the forward strand.
TGGTACTAGTGATTCATTCCTATGGCATTGTAGACTTGGCCACATAAGCAAGGAACGCATAAAATGGCTCCAATCTGAGGGGATTCTTGAATCCACCGGAGCGGACTCGTTTGATGATTGCGAGTCATGCTTAGCTGGCAAGCTCACCAAGGATCCCTTCACCCATGTTGGTGAAGGAGATAGTGATCTATTAGGACTCATACACTCAGATGTATGTGGTCCTTTTAGAACCATGACTAGCAATCACGAGAGATACTTTGTTACATTCATCGATGATTATAGTCGATATGCTTATGTTTATCTTATGAAGCTAAGCATGAAACCTTTGAAAGGTTCAAAGAGTTTCAGAACGAAGTTGAAAACCAACTTAATAGAAAGATTAAAATGCTTCGCTCAGATCGAGGCGGTGAATACCTCAGCTTAGAATTTCTCGATCATCTAAAGGAATGTGGAATAGTTTCACAACCCACTCCACCAGGCACCCCCAACTTAGTGGCGTGTGTGAAAGGAGAAATCGGACCCTGCTGAATATGGTTCGATCGATGATGTGTAGAACAAATTTGCCTCACTCCTTTTGGGGTTTTGCTCTTATGACTGCCGCACGACTCGTAAATCTAGCACCGAACGAAAGGGTGAACAAGACTCCATATGAGATATGGTATGGGCGTAAGCCAAGCTTGAGTTACCTTAGAATATGGGGGTGTGATGCTTACATCACAAGTGATTCTGATACAAGCTCGACCCTCGAGGCGAAAATGTAGTTTTGGTCGGATACAATAACCAAAGCGGTTATTACTTCTACCATCCTGATGCAAAGACGATTTCCATCAAAAGGAAAGCTAAAAGGTTCCTTGAAAATGAACTTCTTAGTCAAGGAACTGGAAGTAACTTGGTGGATCTTGAAGAAGTTCAAGGACCACAAACAACCGTTGAGGAGGTCGGAACGTCTGAACCACAACAAATTGTTGACACTGATTCAGACTTGAACACAAGCCTTCGCAGGAGTATCAGGACTCGTAAGAACCCGATAGATACCTTTGGCATATTGAGGGTTATGAAGTCCTGACAGTAGCCGAGTCTGATGACGAGCCTACTAGTTACAAATCTGCTATTTCTAATCCGATTTTGCGAAATGGCTAGAGGCCATGAAAGCCGAGATGCAATCCATGCGTGACAATCAAGTCTGGGACTTGGTTGAGCTACCCCCCGAATCTCGGGTAGTAGGGAGCAAATGGGTTTTTAAAAGAAAAACCGACATGCATGGAAATATACAAACCTACAAGGCACGGCTAGTAGCGAAAGGTTTCACTCAAACTCAAGGTATTGACTATGATGAAACCTTCTCGCCCGTTGCTATGATTAAGTCGATCAGGATATTACTTGCCATAGCTGCGTACTATGATTACGAAATTTGGCAAATGGATGTTAAAACCGCCTTTCTTGATGGACATCTTTCTGAAGATGTTTATATGGTTCAGCCTGACGGTTTTATCGATCCAAAATATCCCAATAGGGTATGTAAGCTAAACAAGTCCATTTATGGACTCAAGCAAGCGTCTCGGAGCTGGAATCTTCGTTTTGACCAGAAAGTCAAAGAGTTTGGTTTTGTCAAGAACGAAGATGAACCTTGTGTCTACAGAAAGGCTAGTGGGAGTGCTATATCATTTCTCATCTTGTATGTAGATGATATATTGATCATTGGAAACAACATCCCCATGCTTAAGGAAATTAAGCATTGGTTGGGATCTTGTTTCGCAATGAAGGATCTTGGAGAAGCCGCTTATATTCTGGGAATCAAGATCTATAAGAATAGATCTAAGCGACTTCTTGGGCTAACTCAGAGCACATACATAGATCAAGTGATAAGACGCTTCAAAATGGAAAACTCCAAGAAAGGAGGTGTTCCAATGACTAAAGGAACCGTCTATCACAAGCTCCCTTTGAGGACCGTGAGATAAAGCAAATGGAAACAGTTCCATATGCTTATGCGATTGGTTCTATCATGTATGCTATGGTATGTACTCGACCAGACGTCTCGTATGCCTTAAGCATGACAATCCGTTACAAGCAGAGCCCTGGGATTGCCCACTGCACTGCAGTTAAGAACATCCTTAAGTACTTGAGAAGGACAAAAGATATGTTCTTGATATTTGGAGGAGTCAATGAGGAGCTCACTGTAAAATGTTACACTGATGCTAGTTTTCAAACTGACCGAGATACCTCTCGCTCACAAACGGGTTTCGTGTTCACTCTCAACGGAGGAGCTGTTTCATGGAAAAGCTCCAAGCAGAGTGTTGTGGCTGATTCCACCACGGAATCTGAGTACATTGCCGCATCGGATGCCTCAAAGGAAGCTGCTTGGATGTAGAAGTTCATAACAGATCTCGATGTGGTTCCAAGTATTATGAAAGCCATCCAGATATTTTGTGATAACACAGGTGCTATTGCTCAAGCCAAGGAGCCTAGATCCCATCACAAAGCCAAGTACATTTTAAGAAAGTTCCACTACATACGTGAAATTGTGGAACGTGGAGACATCGTTATAAGCAAAATTGACACAGATCAAAACCTAGCTGACCCATTTACTAAGCCAATGACTCAAGAAAAACATGATCGTCACATGGACTCTATTGGGCTTAGATTATCTAGTGATATGTTTTGATTTAGTATTTGGATGTACGAACATCAAACAGTTATACTCTTGCATTCGTTTTGATTTACTAGTTAAATGCAATTCTTGAATCCTACAACTGTGTTCGAATTTGATACGTTTAATCCATGAATCTTGTATTCTAAATTATCCGTAGTCGGTCAGATTCGTGGGAACGATTCTGAATTAAGACTATTCTGACTTTGGACTCAAGGAGTTGACTTCCAAACTCACAGACCTCATTATGAATGACGTTGGATGTAACTCGCATCAAATCATCTTCATGGATCTTGGTCATAAGATGTATTTGATTTTGGTATACTCATTTAGTTTTCTCTGACCTGAGATACATACTAGAACTCTCGTTTACTAAAGACTATTCTTTGATCAGTGTCAACCGCTGTCGCGTAACTACCAGTCATAAAGTCACTGGTTGGGAATAGCTCTGAGGTTCAGTGGGAGTTGCATGTAGTCAAGATGGGATTCTGTACTCTTACATTATATGTAATAGTTAGACATCTGGGCGCCCTCGTTGATTCAAACTGGTGAAGTGTAAGGCCTTACCCAAACTTACTGTGTGTTTAATCGGACCTCTTTGATTCTTGAATGAGAACGATAATGATTGAACGCCATATAAGATTGAACCTGATCCATGTCTCATTGTTCAATCGATGTCTTTTACAAAAAGGATAGATGACAACGATTACCATAAGTCTACTATCTTCAAGTAGTAAGCGGTTGCTAAAGGGAAGATACCTTGGTTAGTGACTTTAAAGTGTCATGACCTGTTGGGGGCAGCTATGTGTAGCTAGAGCACCGCTGGCTGTCTGCGTTGAGATCTTATCAGCGACCGTCCAAGTGGGAGCTGTTGAATATTTATGTCCGGTTCGATAAGTCAACGCTGCCGACTGGGTCTTGACCCGTAAGAGTTACACCGTGCGCAACGAACTAAAATCCACTTAACTAGTTTTAACTGGTAATTAACGGATCATAATTATATTTATGATCAAGAGCGGGATATTATTTTTCGGGTATTGACTGAAAGACGGGTACTGGACCGAGTGAGACGGGTATAATCATCTTGCCATTTGTCGCACACATACCCGTATTATGATACTTGTCGCACATACACTTTTGCATGGCCACTTATTGGATGTGCATAAGTTGCTCAACACTTGTCCAACTTCTCATGCATGGCCTCCAAGTGTTGCACATGCATAAAGCTCCATGTGCTATAAGAGAAGTGTTTTAGGTCTTGTATGAGGTTGTTGAAAAACAAAATTACTCTCAACACACACACACCCACAACCGGCCAGCACCGCCGCCGCCAGCCAGCCCGCCGCCACCACCGCCGCCGGGCCATCCTGCTACCGCCGCTGTTCCCGGTCCCCGTCGCCGCTGCCACGTGCACTGCCGGCCACCACCGCCGCTACTCGACCCGTTCCCGTGTTTCGTTAGTTCGTTAACTAGCACTTGTTCGTTGAACCTCGGTGTCTCAACCGGTTTATTACTAACCGAAGGTATATCTAAAACCCCTATGGTTTGCGTTTATATTTCGTGTTTGCATGTCGGCGACCTTGTTCCATTACGGTTGTTCCTTGGTATAAAATGTTCATCTCATTTTGTTACATAAGCTTCCGTTGTTTAAATGTGTAAATATACATATTGTTCACTAGTTAAAGATTTATTTTAACTAACATAAATATATATATACATACTTGTCAAAAGTGTTTTGACTAATCCTTGTAACAAAATAAATATGAGCCTATATGAACCGGGTTCATAAAAAAAAGTAAAATTATACCACGGATTTCCTTCACTACAACCAATAACAAAGAAGAGCATTCGACTCCTTTTGTGTGGACAAAGATGGACAACATAGTACCTCCATTAATACACTTTCTTACGACTCCTTTTATATAGACATGAATGAACAACATAGTAACACATCTCATCAATAAACCTTACCATATAACCAAAACTTAGTTTTAAAGTAACAAACACCCTATCAAACTTTATAGTCATGCAACGTAAAGAAAGAACACAACCACTAGCATCCGTGCAACCAGTAGCCAAAGCCGAATGTACAATCCACAAACGACATGGACATTCAACGTGAAGCACACAAAGGCACCTTGCTTAGTATACCACACGCAAAAACAAAAACAACAAATAGTTGTCTTGAAAATGAATTAAAAAAACGAACGGCCAAGCGCTAAAAACAAAACACTTTTCATTAATACTCTTAAAAAAAGAAGACATCCCAAGTATATCCTAATCTAAACAATATGAACCACCACACCAATCAATAACTTCCAAATTTTCAAAGTGACACCAGAACCAATCACACTAACACACATATATCGAAAATTTGCGAAAGATGAAAAGTATAGCGGACCAACAAAACATAAAGTGAAACGTAAAAACGTTGAACCACACACGTTAACTCGCCATATTGAGAACGAAACGTAAAACGAATATTGCGAAAAATAAAAAGTATATGGGACCAAAGTTGAAATTAAAAAAAAATGTGAGGTTAAATTGCAAATAATGAAATTTTTTGGGTTAAAATATAAAAAACAAATTTTGTGGGTTATAAATTGAAAAAGATGAAAAGTTTTAAGGTTAAAAGTAAAAGAAAAATTTGGAAAATACCCTAAAGCATGATGTATAACACATTCATGCATGAAAATGTTTCTAATTAAGAGTACTTAAATTTCAGTGTGATTGCCTAACATCGTTTAATGTATATGTTTAATCCTCAAAGCAACAAAGTTGTGACAAACTGCAGATAACCGGTAATTCAGTACAATCTACTCACATATTCTATTTTATAATCTCATGCATTGACTAGTAATTAAATTGCGTAACTGATTCGTACGTCGTATAAAAAGTATTAGGACAAGTAAAACATGCTACAAAATATATTAGTTTCCGTCATATCGTGAAACAACTAAAACTATGTCTTAAAAGTGTTGATAGAGAGTGTTGGGTGCACTATTCACGGTTGCACTATTCATGCCAGCAAACCGCTGAAACGGAAAAGAACAATGAAATAAGACATACTGACGACATAATTGAGTCCATATATATATATATGAAAACATTAATGTGGGAACAAATCTTACAAAATTACATAACTTTCTGGTGTGACACGTTAACCACAAAATCGTCCGTCTGGCTAACAATAAAACAATTTTAACATGTCTGTACTACTAATTTAGCATTTTCGAGACTCCGGAAGTACGACAAATGATGACAAACACATGAAACAATATGAGGATATTATTGGGGTGTCCGAAACATAAGCTTTCGGTGCTACGTTGCAACCCCCACAACTTGTCCGTTTTTTAACCGACAAGCTAGTAATTAATATTTCCGACGCCAAAACAACCAAACGAATGATCTAGCGAACTAGTTAAGCTTATTTTGGAACCCGGAGTCACTTCATACATGTTTGGTTGCGGAATGACAACTTACGAGACACATTCGTTGATAGAATACAAAAGTGTCGTTATCGAACCGATAGGCGAACAAATTATATTTTTACCAACCAATTGGCTAAACTAAAAGGCTAGCAAACTAGTTAGCTATATTTTGGCGTCGTAAACACCTTACATAAACACCACAACAACAACGGTAAATTAAAACCATCGCTCCCGGTATTATATAACATCTTTTCTATATCACCCGACATTGAACCGACGAGCAAACTAGTAGAAATCTTACCATCTAAAATCAATACCCACTAAAGTAGTGAACGAGTTAGACCTTATTTAAAATCCTAATTACCATTAACATCCTAATTAAACTTAATTACAATAATAACCAAAATATCTTCAATTAATCTTTCCAACATGAATAATTAAAATAATAGAAAGAGTAAATTGCACAAAACATCCTTTATGTTTCTTCAAATTTGCAGGTTCCAGCCTTAATGTTTAAAAGTTGCTAAAAACAGCCTTTAAGTTTTTTATGTTGCGGGTTCAATCCTTTACAGCTAACCACGTTATTTTCTTCAGTTAAGTTCCCTCACATGCATAACATGTGAGGGTATATTCATCATTTTGGTTGATCTTCCACCCACTTCAATTATTAAAAAAAAAGAATATTTAAGTTTTAACCTAGTTTAAACAAAGTTCGGTAAAACGTACGCAACTACAGAGGAGCACGATTACCGTTTGATAGTGTTTAAGTCTAACTTGCGGCGTCCTAAGCGTCACCAGTTGCTGGATCCGACTACTGAACACGGTGTTACGAAGTTCTCTGATTTGACGGCATCGGAGTTCCGTGAGAGGTATCTAGGGTTGAAGAGTCGTTTGTCGTTTCCGTCTGATGCGAATAAGGCGCCGATTCTTCCAACTGATGATAACCCTGAAGAGTTTGATTGGCATGATCAAAATCTGTGTTAATCTTTACAGCTTAGTGGGCTAGCTTAACAAGATTCCTATCTTAATTCCGGGTTTGCCGGAATCCGGCGAAGTCGCCGGAGAAGAAGACTGGAAAAGAGGGTGTTTGGTTTTTAAAAATTTGGTTTTATTGCACATTAGTCCCTGCGGTTAGAATTTTTTTTAAATACGCTAAACCTTAAATATTCTTTTTTCATATAATTGATGTGGGTGGAGATCAACCAAAATGATGAATATACCCTCACATGTTATGCATGTGAGGGAACTTAACTGAAGAAAATAACGTGGTTAGCTGTAAAGGATTGAACCCGCAACAAAAATAAACTTAAAGGCTGTTTTTAGCAACTTTTAAACATTAAGGCTGGAACCTGCAAGTTTGAGGAAACATAAAGGATGTTTTGTGCAATATACTCTAATAGAAATGCCATTCTTGTAACCTTCCCCCTCCCACATGTTCACGTAAGCAAGGTAGGTCCCCCACCTTGACTTGTGGTGATCTTGAATGATGAAAGAGCATGGCTTTGAGATCCTTGAAGTCTTGAGAAATATTATAATCTTTCACCAATCATTTTTATCATTCATCACACTCAAAAATTTAAAATCAACTCTCATCTCTCTTTCGTGAAACTCACGGATCACACATACACACTAACCTCACTTTTCTTTCAACCTTCCACCTCCATTACAAGCATTCAAGACCACTTTGAAGACCATTCATGAAGATGCAAAGTGTAGGAACTTGAAGTGGAAGCTTTGTTCACCCTTTGGAAGCTTGTATCAACATCTTCATCATCTCATCATCTTGTTCATAAGAATCATCCCTAGCCAAGAGCTAGTAGAAAGCTCCTTGTTTAAGATTTCGTTTTCTTGTTATATGTAGTTATTAAGAGTACAAGTAAAAAAAATTCAGCTTGAATCTCACAAAAGAAATCATCAAAAAACCCTAAACTAAACAAGAATATAAAAGATAAAAAGTGTGAAATATATTGTGACCATGTTGTTTATTTATTGTAGTATCTTACATGGTGGATGATCTTACTATGATAAGCTTAGAAATATGATTTAAACAAATATATGTTTAAATCATGAAAGATCATCATTTTCATGTTCATGAGCTTCACATATATTTTTCATACTTGAAAGCTATGGACTTTAATAGGCTTGAAACTTGATTTTAAATAACTAGTAAACTTGATACTTTTATAAAACAATTTAAATAAAAATAATTTAAAAAAAAGTTGTTCATGAAAATATAAGTGTTTTGACAATCTTGAAAGACATGGAATTTTTGGGATTTAAAGTATGTAAATATATAAATGACCATGTTTATATAAAAAGAGTTCATAAAGGATTAACACAGGAAATTATTACTTTAAAGTCTTGAAAGTGTATATATATGAGAAGTTAATAAAAAATAGAAGACATGTTTAGGTGATTAATTACTTGGAATGAGTTTTGTAAAACTTGAATAAATTATGGATGAATTGGGGACTTGAAAAGTGTTTAAAATACGTTTATTAAACGTTGAAAAACGTCATAGTTTAGGGGAACTAATCATCCAAGAGTTCTTATAAACTCATATACATTTTTTACAAAAATAAATGGATGAAAATAATAAACATATGCAAGTATAATTTTTGGTGAAAATTATATATTTTAAATACACTCTTTGGTGTATAATACTTGTGTATTATTTGTATGTATTAATATTAGGGGAATATATTAAATACATTATACAAGGAAAAATACATGAATACATGACATGAAACACTTGAAAGAAAACAAGTAGAAAATACTCACATATACATATATACCAATATTCAAGAGATACCAAAGAAATGCCATAAAAAACAGATATATATAAATCATAACCATACTATATCCTTAGACAAATAAACGGACGAGCGAACAAATCGGACGACGGACGAGCCCGTGGAATTATATTCTTAAGAAATAATGAATATTTCAAACCGACAAGTAAGACACGTAATTTATTTCGCGTCACCGACGACAAAGGGGCATAGCGTCATCACGAGAAGATTACTACGACACTTGAGCGTTCTATCGACACAAAAATATATATATTTGGCACCGAACCAATACATACACACACACACACACACACACATATATATATATATATATATAACCAAAATTCGAAAAGTTTAAAAAGTATAAAAATTACTAAGTGACTATATAAGTAAATGAAGATACTTGAAAAACCATACTTTGTCAAAATTATAAAAGTGTAAGACTTCCCACTAAATGGACTCAATTATATAATTACATGGGCTAGGCCCAATCAAATATCTTAATGGATTTCTAAAAGTTAAGTGGGCTAGGCCGAATACATAAAAGACATGGGCTAGGCCCAATGAAAAGATAACATGGGCTAGGCCCAAGGACATGAGGACATGGGCTTGGCCCAATGACATGCGTGCAAGACACGAAGAAAAGTGAAGGGCAAGGCCCATTCTTGCACGATTTATTACACGACAATATATATATATATATATATATATATATATATATATATATATATATATATATATAAAACAATAATAGAACACACAAGCTACCAACACTATAAAAAACAATAAAGTTGTTCCAAGAAAATAAATAAATACATAACAAGATTCAAGATGAACAACTTGTACGAGGTCCACCAAGACCTAAGGGTCTAATGAATTTGACACATATGTAGGTTATACACGTGTATGGACAGTCGACTTACTATCGTACGACTAGCAAAACGCAAACCTGTGAGTTCATGTCCCCCTTTTCTTTTCAACGTTTTCGGTTTTATAACACTCGGGGGGAAAATACATGTGGATGACAAACGGTATGTTAGCTATGCGTTTAGATGATAACACGATCATTGTGCGTAAGTAGGATGATGACAATAGTAACCATTAATCACTTAGTGACCAAGGTGCAAAATGTATAGATCTATCAAGTTTGAGGCGCGTTCCACTCCGGATTTGTTAACCCATTATGAGTGCTTTTGTGTTCCCTATGATGTCAAAGTTGTCTCGGTATGGTTGCTTACTTTGTCACATAATGTCAGGGGGCTCGCTACCCACTGATAGATCCTTAAACTCCATAAATGCTAATAACATACTCAGATTTCAATATTAGATTTCAAATATGACATTTTAAACGAAAACAATAACTACATGAAATCGCCAACTTCTGTTGATTTTTCAAATTACATGTATTTCAGGAAACAAGACATGAACGGTGATAGACTTCGGGATTTTGGGAACGACATAACAACGGATGCCACTTTTGGAGGGTTTGCCTCTTATTTCCCAACCGTGTATGGGTATATAGGAGTCAAAACCTTGATTTACCTCATGATGATAACAAACTTGCTTTTGGGATGTAATATAAATTTAACTATGTTTTTGGATAACAAACGTGAACTTGTTGAAACTATGTGAACTTACTTTTGAGAACTTGTAATGTTGGTTGCAACTTAATATATGATATGGCATCGTTGTTAATTATTATGTGTTTACATGATTGGATGCAAAGATTACCTCATAGTCACACGTTTGCGCTTCCGCTACGACCAGGGTGTGATAAAAACTTCAACATAAAGCTCTGCATTATCAGATGTCGGATGGAATCTTATACCGAAGATCTTTCATGGGACCACTACTGCGTTATGTGGACCCTCAAGACACAAATTACCTCATTCGGAAAGTCCACGTGTTATGAACATTGTAGCTATGGCTAATGGTATGGAAACAGTATACGGCTAACGTATGTTATGTACAATGTCCATGTGGCTTACTAGTGGTTGCACAACTACTTATTGTATAATATGCATGTTAAAATTTCTAGTAAAGTGTTATGTATGACATGTAATGAAAAGTTATGTGATGTGATGTTGATGTGCCTTATGTGTATGTTATGTTCACTATTAGCTAAAGTGTATACATGTGGATGACAAACGGTATGTTAGCCATGGATTTAGATGATAACACGATCAATGTGTATAAGTAGGATGATGAAAATAGTAATCATTTTACACTTAGTGAACAAGGTGCAAAAGGTATAGATCTATCGAGTTTGAGGCGTGCTTGACTCCGGGTTTGTTAACCCATTATAAGTGCTTTTGTGTTCCCTATGATGTCAAGATTGTCTCGGTTTGGTTTCTTACTTTTGGCACATAATGTCTGGGGGCTCGCTACCCACTGATAGATCCTTAAACTCCATAAATTCTAATAACATACTCGGATTTCAATACTGGATTTCAAATATGATATTTTATATGAAAACAGTAACTACATGAAATCGCCAACTTCTGTTGATTTTTCAAATTACATGTATTTCAGGATACAAGGCACGAATGGTGATAGACTAAGGGATTGGGATCGACATAACAATGGATGCCACTTTTGGAGGGTTTGCCTCTTATATCCCAACCTTGTATGGGTATATAGGAGTCAAAACCTTGATTTACCTCATGATGATAACAAACTTGCTTTTGTGATGTAATATAACTTTAACTATGTTTTTGGATAATAAACGTGAACTTGTTGAAACTATGTGAACTTACTTTTGAGAACTTGTAATGTTGGTTGCAACTTAATATATGATATGACATCGTTGTTAATTATTATGTGTTTACATGATTGGATGCAAAGATTACCTCGTAGTCACACGTTTGCGCTTCCGCTATGACCAGGGTGTGATAGATTGGTACCAGAGCAGAGCTCTGATTGTAGTGATCCGAGGAAAAACTTTTACTAAGTTTGGTCTACAATCACTAAGGGCTCTAACACGAAAAAAAAGTTTATAACATCCCTAAAATGTTTTCAGAAATGTGACAAAATGACAAATGGTTTTCATTGTGTCACGATAACACGAAAACAAAAGTTTATAACATCCCTAAAATGTTTTTCAGAAATATAACAAAAATCACTAAGGGCTCTCACACGAGGATCTATAACACGAGCTCAACATAAGTAACGCGTAATGATTTATATATGATTAGTCGATAGTGTTTAGACAAGAAATAATAAGATTACATGTGAAACCAAAGAACAAAATTTGCATGAGAATTCGTGATTAATATAAAATATATATTAAGTAATAATTAATTACTAACCCATATATATATATATGCATTGTACGGATTAATTGCCAGGACCATGCCTTCTTCATCAAGCTATGACGCGGACCCTATGGAGTACGTGTCCGAATGATGGATATGGCTCGGATGCTGAGGCTATGCCCCACGCGGACAGGGCAGACCACGAGGTCTCCGGCGATGAGGACCTCGACGATTACCAGGCTTTCGCACTTCCTGATCACCCTATGGGTGATGACCTAGAGGAGGACAACAGTAGTAGATGATGTTATAGCCGATGCCCCAGTAGTAGATGATGTTATAGCCATCCTGCAGCCTCCACATGATGTGATCATCCACGTGTTGTGCACCTAGTCGCACCCCTAGCTATCATCCCTCCCATCATTGACCTGGATAATGATGACGATGACATCCCTGTGTTCCACGTCGATCACCTAGAGGACGAGCTTGGTGACGGCGAGGTCATCGACGACATAGCTATCCTTGAGTTACCATCCCCTGTTGTATCTGTCGTCGACATATCATCATCCACCGCTGCTGACAGTGGGCATTTATCTGATGATGTCTCTTCAGCCGCCCTAGTTCCACCCTCACCAATACCCCCACCCCCTGTAGCCCTACCTGTTTATGTCAGTCCCTTTCAGGCCAGTGGTCCTGCCCCCGGACCCGCTCCATACACTGGATTTCCATGACACTACTCACTGAGCGGTGCTCCACGTCATTTGAGCAGACACCCCCACATTTCACTAGAGGATCCACATACCATCCGATACACGGCCCACACGCTGCTGGACCCTCTCATTAGGCCGGATCCTCACCCCCTGCAGTACCACCCCACATGTTTACTACCCGCCCCTCATAACTTGCTTATGGCATGTACCTCCCTATACCTCCGTCGGGCATGAGCCCTTCTGACCCTTATCATCCCTCTCATTTCCCTCCAGTTCCTTTGGATGAGAGAGTGAGGTCTCATGACCTCCAGCTATCCCTGATCTATAGGAGGATCTAGGAGATTGAGTCCCAGCGTACTGCCCACGCCACTTCCTAGTGCACCGCCACCCCCACCACCATCATCACCTCCACCACCCCCACCACCATACCCACCACCATTACCACCACCACTACCACTATCACCACCACCGACCCCACCATTTCATTGTCCCTTCCACCACGCGTCCTGCCCATCTGATGCACGAGTGCGTGAGTTGGAGCACATTCAGACTATCTCCATTAGGCGTATTTTTGGCCTGGAGGAGGAGGTGGCCTACCTCTGCAGCTTGCTTCATCAGTCACCATCCCCACCACCCCCTCCACCACAGTAGTATGGTTACTATTATCTTTTGGGGATCAGTCCCGCTTTTGTGGATCTAGCTTTTGGAAGACTCAGTCTAGAAGATCCAACTTATGAAGACAACTGAAGACATGAAAAGCAATGAAGAAGAAAATTCTATGAACCCTAAGTCCTTTTGATCTTCATGAACAAAATGTAACAAGTTGTCATTATATATGAAAGTGTATTTTCTTTACTTCACATTGTATTTTTTATGTTATGGTTGATATTATTGTGATGTGGTGATATGCTGGTTGTTATTGTTATGACATGGTAATATTGTGGGTGATATTTTGTTTATGTTATGGTGACTATCTACGCTTCGAGATTTCACAATTATAGTGATGATTGGTGTGTTATTGCATACTCGCGATTGTGTTACGCCATATATTATATTATATATATATATATATAGGGTAAGGCTCATGCGAGAACCACCTTTATTGCAAAATAAATCTAAAAAAATCAAAAAAACACTCAAATTTTTTTTCTTTTTTTTACTATTTTTTTTAAATCGCTACATTTCTTACCCCTAAAAAAACTTTTTTTTTTCGAGTAACAGTTATCCATGCACATGTGCATATATATCATAACTTCGACGAATTCCGTAATACATTATCAGTAGTATACAATTGCACTTTAATTTACAATACCATTCGTAATACACTACTTTTACAATACCAATTCTGGAATTTGTCAAAGAAATGATAAAAATGCACATGTGCATGGATAACTGTTACTCAATTTTTTTTGACAAAATATAGCGACTTTTTAAAAAAATATATTAAAAAAATCAAAAAAAATTTTGGGCGTTTTTTAGATTTTTTTAGGTATTACTGTTTGTGTTCACAATGGTTCTCGCGGTTCTCACAATAAAGGGTGGTTCCTAACGGATCCTTCTCCTATATGTGTATATATATATATATATATATATATATATATTAATACTTGAAAAAAAGTAACAATAATTTTTTTTATTATTAATAAACAATCGTCTAATTACGATCGATATTTCTACTAGAAGACAATGCCACCTCGTCGAAGGAGTATCAACACTAACAAATTACCGACGACCCAAGAGGAGCTAAACGAACGCATCTCTCAGGCAATTGCTCAGTACGAAGCCAACCGCATCGAACATAGCGGTGGAACCGGATGTTCATCCGGAGCCAACCCTCCGACTGGTAACTCTTGGTTATTCATAAAACCACATTACTCTCTCATTTATTCTATCCGTGCTTTTGCTATACTCACTCTTGAATTGGTGCATGTGATAATTGAAGGTTACACCTACAAGTAGTTACTAGACTGCAACACTCTGAATTTTGACGGTACAGGAGGTGTCGTTTCCTTCGTGCATTGGACTGAGAAGACTGAACTCAGTCATTGGAATGAGCAAATGCCCTGTTGAACAAAGGTTCACTTATGTCACTGGACTCTTCGTTGACGGGGCACTATCTTGGTGGAACCTCCAGGTCCAGACTAAAGGTGACGATGCTGCATACGGTCTAACCTGGGAGGAACTCAAGGAAATCATAAGGAAAAATTATTGCTCAAGGTCGGAAATTCAAAAGTTGGAGACAGAATTTTGGAATCTAAAGATGATTGGATCGGATATTGCTGGGTACATGCAACGGTTTCATGATTTGTCTCGAGTGGTTCCGTACTTGGTGGAACTCGAATTTAAAAGGATTGAGAGGTACATCTGGGGACTTTCCCCCGAAATTCTAAGTCTGGTTACCTCTTCGAAACCCATTAAAATTGGAGAAGCAATTGAGTTAGCTGTCAGCCTTACTGAGGAGGCTGTACGTCAAGGAAAATTTTCAAAGTATGGCCTTAATTAGAAAGAAACTATTGTGGAGACTACGAACTCCAACAAAAGGAAATTCTCTCATTTCAAGAAAGGCTCACGAGGTGGTAAAAACAACAGCAACAACAAAAGACAAACCACGAGGGAAGGCAAGGAGGCAAAAGCATATGTTACCACCACTGCAAACAACACCAACAGGAAGGCCTATAATGGAGACGCGCCGAAATGCAATAAATTCCCCTTCCACCACTACGGGGAATGTCGAGGCCCCAAGTGTGGCAAATGTGGTAGGTTCGGGCATACCACCAATGCATGCCGGGGAACGAACACTAGAGATCAAGGTTGTTTTAGATGCAGTGACAAAGGGCACTTCAGGAAGGATTGCCCAAAAGAAAACCAAGCTTAGGGTAGAGCTTTCGTGATTGAAGCTAAAGATGCTCGCCAGGACCCGAATGTGGTCACCGGTACGTTCCCTATAACAATCACTTCACATCTATACTTTTTGATACCAGGCAGATTGTAGTTTTTTTCTAAAGAATTTAGAGATATAGTTGGGGTAGAATCGAGTAAATTAGATGTTCCGTACTCGATTGAATTAGCTAACGGGAAATTGATAGAGTCGGGGGAAATTATAAAGAAATGTACCTTAGAACTGGGTGAACGAAAATTCGATATAGATCTATTACCAGTTCAACTAGGTAGTTTCGACGTCGTCATTGGTATTGATTGGCTATCCGATAATCGAGCCGAAGTCATGTGTCACAAGAAAATCATTCGTATTCCCTTACCGACGAAGAACACTTGATGATGCACAGAGAGAAACACGACACGCCGTTATGAATTATTAATTGCATGAAGGCTCGGAAATGTTTAAGAAAAGGATGCATCGCCTTTCTTGCTCACGTGGTTGACAAGAAGGCCGAGGAGCGCAAAGTGGAAGACATACCTGTAGTGAAGGAGTACCCTGAAGTCTTTCTGGAAGACTTGCCGGGACTACCTCCACAACGACAAGTCGAGTTTCGTATCGACCTAGTGCCAGGAGCCGCACCGGTGGCGAAAGCCCCCTATCGACAAGCGCCCTCAGAGATGCAGGAGTTATCTACTCAGCTTCAAGAGCTACTTGACAAAGGATTTATAAGACCGAGTTTCTCGCCTTGGGGAGCTCTGGTGCTCTTTGTGAAAAAGAAGGATGGAACCTTCCGAATGTGCATGATTATCGGGAACTAAACAAGTTAACCATCAAGAATCGGTTTCCACTACCGAGAATTGATGATTTATTCGATCAATTACAAGGCTCGAGTTTCTATTCAAAGATTGATTTAAGATCCGGATACCATCAGTTAAGAATCCAAGAGGAAAGTATTCCTAAGACAGCGTTTAGGACTCCTACGGTCATTACGAGTTCCTTGTTATGCCCTTCGGTTTAGCGAACGCTCCAGCCGTGTTTATGGATTTGATGAACCGAGTATGTAAGCCATTCCTCGACAAGTTCGTGATCGTATTCATTGATGACATATTGATATACTCACGAACCGAGAAAGAGCATGAACAACACCTGAGAATTATTTGGAGTTGCTTAAGAAAGAACAATTATATGCTAAGTTCTCGAAATGCAAATTCTTGATTCATGAAGTACAGTTCCTCGGTCACGTAGTGAATGAGAACAGAATACACGTTGACCCGTCTAAGATAGAAGCCTTAAAGAATTGGAATGCTCCAAAGACTCCCACGAAAGTACGATAATTTCTAGGATTAGCGGGATAATACTGGAGATTTATTGAGAACTTTTCGAAAGTTGCTCAACCGCTAGCCTCACTTACACAAAAGGATAAAAATTTCAATTGGGGAGAAAAACAAGAATCAGCCTTCCAGTTGTTGAAGGAAAAACTATGCCATGCGCCGATACTATCACTTCCGGATGATACCGATGACTTCGTGGTATATTGTGATGCATCGCATCAAGGCTTGGGTTGCGTGTTATGCAGCATGAAAAAGTCATCGCGTACGCGTCGCATCAGTTAAAAGTTCACGAAAAGAACTATACCACTCACGACCTAGAGCTAGGCGCAATGGTATTTGCTTTGAAAATCTGACGCCATTATTTATATGGAACTAGGTGTACCATATTCACTGATCATAAAAGTCTTCAACATATATTCAATCAGAAGGAACTAAATATGCACCAAACGCGATGGGTAGAATTGTTGAATGATTATGACTGTGAGATCAAGTACCACCGGGGCAAGGCAAATGTAGTGGCAGATGCCTTGAGCCGGAAGGAACGAGTCAAGACTCTATGAGTACGAGCTTTAGAAATGACATTTCAGATGAACTTTACGACTCGTGTGCGCGATGCACAACAAGAAGCTCTAAAACCGGAAAACATTCTAGCGGAATCATTACGGGGATGGAAAAGCAAATGGAACCAAACAAAGATGGAACTTTGTATTACATGGGAAGGATCTGGGTTCCCTATTTTAGAGATCTACGAGACTTGGTACTAGACGAAGCCCACAAGTCAAAATACTCAATCCATCCGGGATCCGATAAAATGTATCAAGATTTAAAAGAGTATTACTGGTGGCCTAATCTCAGGGGAGATATTACGACCTATGTTGGGAAATGCCTAACTTGTGCAAAGGTTACGGCCGAATATCATAAACCATCTAGTCTATTACAGCAACCCGAGATTCCCGTTTGGAAATGGGAACATATATCAATGGATTTTATTACAAAGCTACCGCGGACCTCACGAGGCCATGAAATGATTTGGGTTATCATTGATCGATTAACCAAGTCAGCTCACTTCTTACCGATTCGTGAAAAAGACAGTACCGAGAAGTTAGCTGAACTGTACCTTAAGGAAATTATAGCACGTCATGGAGTGCCAGTCTCGATAATCTCAGACAGAGATGGTCGCTTTGTGTCGCGAATTTGGCAATCATTTCAAGTTTCGTTTGGATCTCGTTTAGATCTGAGCACAGCTTTCCATCCGCAGACTAATGGCCAAAGCGAGCGAACCATCCACACCTTGGAAGATATGCTTCGCGCTTGTGTGATGGATTTAGGCGGAAACTGGGATACTCATTTACCGTTGGTAGAGTTTTCCTACAATAACAGCTATCACACCAGTATTAAGGTTGCACCATTCGAAGCACTTTATGGATGAAAGTGTCGATCTCCGCTATGCTGTTTGGAAATCGGTGACAAACAACTCATTGGTCCCGAACTAGTCCAAGAAACCACAAACAAGATATTAAAAGTTCGTGAGCGTGTCAAGATAGCTCGGGATAGACAAAAGAGCTACGCAGATCGAAGACGTAAACCATTATCCTTCGAGGTCGGAGACAAAGTATTACTAAAAGTCTCGCCTTGGAAAGGCATAGCCAGATTCGGGAAACGCGAAAAACTCAACCCGAGATATATTGGAGCTTTTGAAATTCTAGCAAAAGTTGATACTGTTTCTTATAAGTTAAAACTGCCAGAGGAACTAAACAACGTCCACGATACCTTTCATGTGTCCAACCTCAAGAAAAGCCTGACAAACAACACGGTTATCATCCCAGCGGATGAAATTCATATTGATGACAAGCTCCATTTTGCCAAAGAACCCGTTGAGGTTATGGACTGGAAGATTCAAAACACAAGGAGAAGTCGAGTCAAACTAGTCAATGTCCGCTAGAACTCACGTCACGGACCCGAGTACACCTGGGAACGTGATGATCAGATTAAGACAAAGTACCCCCATCTGTTCAAGAAGGCTCCTTCAGATGATGCCTCAAAGTGAATTTCGGGACGAAATTCTTTTTAACAGGGGGTATGTGACAAACGGAAAATAACCAGTAATTCCGTACAATCTAATCACCTATTTTATTTTATAATCTCATGCATTTAATCGTAATTAAATTGCGTAACTGAGTCGTACGTCGTATAACAAGTATTAAGTAAAACATGCTACAACATATATTAGTTTCCGTCATATCGTGAAACAACTAAAACTATGTCCTAAAAGTTTTGGTAGAGAGTGCTGGGTGCACTATTCACGATTACACTATTCATGCCAGCAAACCGCTGAAATGGAAAAGAACAATGAAATAAGACAAACTGACGACATAATTGAGTCTCTATATATATATATGAAAACACTAATGTGGGAACAAATCTTACAAAATTATATAACTTTCCGGTATGACACGTTAATCACAAAATCATCCCTTCGGCTTAAAATAAAACAATTTTAACATGTCCGTACTACTAATTTAGCATTTTCGAGTCTCCGGAAATACGACAAATGATGACAAACACAGGTAAACAATATGAGGATAGTATTGGGGTGTCCGAAACATAAGCTTTCGGTGCTACGTTGCAACCCCCACAACTTGTCCGTTTTTAATCGACAAGCTAGTAGTTAATATTTCCAACGCCAAAACAACCAAATGAATGATCTAGCGAACTAGTTAAGCTTATTTTGGAACCCGGAGTCACTTCATACATGTTTGGTTGCGGAACGACAACTTACGAGACACATTCGTTGATAGAATACAAAAGTGTCGTTATCGAACCGATAGGCAAAAAATTATATTTTTACCAACCAATTGGCTAAACTAAAAGGCTAGCGAACTAGTTAGCTATATTTTGGCGTCGTAAACACCTTACATAAACACCACAACAACAACGGTAAATTAAAACCATCGCTCCCGGTATTATATAACATCTTTTATATATCACCCGACATTGAACCGACGAGCAAACTAGTAGAAATTTTACCATCTAAAATCAATACCCACTAAACTAGTGAACGAGTTAGACCTTATTTAAAATCCTAATTACCTTTAGCACCCTAATTAAACTTTATTACACTAATAACCAAAACATCTTCAATTAATCTTTCCAACATGTGACCAATAATTAAAATAATGGAAATGTCATTCTTGTAACCTCCCCCCTCCTCATGTTCACGTAAGCAAGGTGGGTCCCCCACCTTGACTTGTGATGATCTTGAATGATGAAAGAGCATGACTTTGAGATCCTTGAAGTCTTGAGAAATATTATAACCTTTCACCTATCATTTTTATCATTCATCACACTCAAAAATTTAAAACCAACTCTCATTTCTCTTTCTTGAAACTCACGGATCACACACACACTAACCTCACTTTTCTTTCAACCTTCCACCTCCATAACAAGCATTCAAGGCCACTTTGAAGACCATTCATGAATATGCAAAGTGTAAGAACTTGAAGTGAACTCTCATTTCTCTTTCTTGAAACTCACGGATCACACACACACTAACCTCACTTTTCTTTCAACCTTCCACCTCCATAACAAGCATTCAAGGCCACTTTGAAGACCATTCATGAATATGCAAAGTGTAAGAACTTGAAGTGGAAGCTTTGTTCACCCTTGGAAGCTTGTATCACCATCTTCATAATCTCATCATCTTGTTCATAAGAATCATCCCTAGCCTAGAGCTAGTAGTAAGCTCCTTGTTTAAGATTTCGTGTTCTTGCTATATGAGTTATTAAAAGTACAAGTAAAAAAAAATTCATCTTGAATCTCACAAAAGAAATCATCAAAAACCCTAAACTAAACAAGAATATAAAAGATAAAAAGTGTGAAATATATTGTGACCATGTTGTTTATTTATTGTAGTATCTTACATGGTGGATGATCTTACTATGATAAGCTTAGAAATGTGATATAAACAATTATATGTTTAAATCATGAAAGATTATCATCTTCATGTTCATGAGCTTCACATATTTTTTTGATACTTGAAAGATATGGACTTTAATAGGCTTGAAACTTGATTTTAAATAACTAGTAAACTTGATACTTTTATAAAACAAGTTATATAAAAATGTTTATAAAAAAGTTGTTCATGAAAATCTAAGTGTTTTGACAATCTTGAAAGACATGGAATTTTTGGGATTTGAAGTATGAAAATATATAAAAGACCAAGTTTATATAAAAAGAGTTCATAAAGGATGAACACAAGAATTATTACTTCAAAGTCTTGAAAGTATATATATATGAGAAGTTTATGAAAAATAGAAGATAGGTGATTAATTACTTGGAATGAGTTTTGTAAAACTTGAATAAATTATGGATGAATTGGGGACTTGAAAAGTGTTTAAAAGTGGAAAAAACGCCATATTTAACGCCATAGTTTAGGGGAAACTATGGCGAAATTTTATAAAAATCTAATTGCGATTAAAGTATGATTAACGGGGATTAACAATGTTAAACACGATTAGTGACCTTAATCATCATTATGGGAGTTTCGATAAAAAGGGTTAAGCACTAATGATCCAAGAGTTCTTATAAACTCATATACATTTTTTACAAAAATAAATGGATGAAAATAATAAAATATGCAAGTATAATTTTTGGTGAAAATTATATATTTTAAATACTCTCTTTGGTGTATAATACTTGAGTATTATTTGTATGTATTAATATTAGGGGAATATATTAAATACATAATACAAGGAAAAATACATGAATACATGACATGAAACACTTGAAAGAAAACAAGTAGAAAATACTACACATATATATATATACCAATATTCAAGAGATACCAAAGAAATGCCATAAAAAACGGATATATATAAATCATAACTATACTATATCCTTAGACGAATAAACGGACGAGCGAACAAATCGGACGACGGACGAGCCCGCGAAAATATATTCTTAAGAAATAATGAATATTTCAAACCGACAAGTAAGACACGTAATTTATTTCGTTAAATAAAAGAATATATATCTTCACTGACGACAAAGGGGCATAGTCATCACGAGAAGATTACTACGAGCCTTGGGCGTTTTATCGACACAAAAATATATATATTAAACGATCACAACGACGTGTCTAAAAATAAATATTTTTGGCACCGAACCAATATATATATATATATATATATATATATATATTATTATATATATTACCGATAACAAAAAATTCGGAAAGTTTAAAAAGTATAAAAATTACTAATTGACCACATAAGTATTTGAAGATACTTGAAAAACCTACTTAGTCAAAATTATATAAGTGTAAGACTTCCCATTAAATGGACTCAATTATATAATTACATGGGCTAGGCACAATCACATAACTTAATGGATTTCTAAAAGTTAAGTGGGCTAGGCGCAATACAAAAGACATGGGCTTGGCCTAAAATATATAGAAGACATGGGCAAGGCCCAATGAAAAGATAAATGGGCTAGGCCCAATGACATGCGTGCAAGGCATGAAGACAAGTGAAGGGCAAGGCCCGTTCACGCACGATTTATTACACGACAAATATATATATATATATATATATATATATATATATATATATATATATATATATATAAAATTATAAATAGACACACAAGCTACCAACACTATAAAAAAACAATAATGTTGTTCCTAGAAAATAAATAAATACATAACAAGATTTCAAGATGAACAACTTGTACGAAGTCCACCAACACCTAAGGGTCTAATGAATTCAATACACATGTAGGTTATACACGTGTACGGATAGTCAAGTTACTATCGTACGACTAGCTAAATGCAATCATGTGAGTTCATGTCCCCCTTTTCTTTTAAACATTTTCGGTTTTATAACACTCGGGGGGAAATACATGTGGATGACAAACGGTATGTTAGCTATGAGTTTTGATGATAACACGATCAATGGGCGTAAGAAGGATGATGACAATAGTAACCACTAATCACTTAGTGACCAAGGTGAAAAAGGTATAGATCTATCGAGTTTGAGGCGCGCTCCACTCCGGGTTTGTTAACCTATTTTGAGTGCTTTTGTGTTCCCTATGATGTCAAAGTTGTCTCGATTTGGTTGCTTACTTATGGAACAAAATGTCAGGGGGCTCGCTACCCACTGATAGATCATTAAACTAATAACATACTCAGATTTCAATACTGGATTTCAAATATGACATTTTATACGAAAACAATAACTACATGAACTCGCCAACTTCTGTTGATTTTTCAAATTACATGTATTTCATGAAACAAGACATGAACGGTGATAGACTTCGGGATTTTGGGAATGACATAACAACGGATGCCACTTTTGGAGGGTTTGCCTCTTATATCCCAACCTTGTATGGGTATATAGGAGTCAAAACCTTGATTTACCTCATGATGATAACAAACTTGCTTTTGGGATGTAATATAACTTTAACTATGTTTTTGGATAACAAACGTGAACTTGTTGAAACTATGTGAACTTACTTTTGAGAACTTGTAATGTTGGTTGCAACTTAATATATGATATGACATCGTGGTTAATTATTATGTGTTTACATGATTGGATGCAAAGATTTCCTCGTAGTCACATGTTTGCGCTTCCGCTATGACCAGGGTGTGACAAAAGATTCAACATAAAGCTCTGAGTTATCAGATGTCGGATAGAATCTTATACCGAAGATCTTTCATGGAACCACTACTGCGTTATGTGGACCCTAAAGACATAAATTACCTCATTCGGAAAGTCCACGCGTTATGAACATTGTAGCTATGGCTAATGGTATGGACACAGTATACGGCTAACGTATGTTATGTGCAATGTCTATGTGGCTTACTAGTGGTTGCACAACTACTTATTGTATAATATGCATGTTATAGTTTCTAGTAAAGTGTTATGCATGACATGTAATGAAAAGTTATGTGATGTGATGTTGATGTGCCTTATGTGTATGTTATGTTCACTATTAGCTTAAGTGTATACGTGTTTAATTAAGCTAGAAATTACTCAGCGTAGTTGACTTTTAGTATGTAGATCAACTTAAGTCGATAGCTAGAGAGTTTCTAGATGATGGCATAGGCGAAGGCTCTATTTGGATGACTCACATCCCGTTTATGTTTACGTTTTGTTTTGGCTAAGGACAATTGTTTATGACTATGGATGTTATTTTTGTAGTTTTTGCTAAGCATGTTATCAAAAATTTTAGTTCAAGAATTATATGCTAAAGAGTAAATCCAATGTAAAGAACCATGCGTTTAGGGCGTTTTAGACGTGTAAATCAATCAGTAAGAAGTCCATGTTTTATGGTTTTACAATTGAAGTTCTCAACATGATATTTTTTTGAAATTTTCGCTTGTCTTATTAAGCACGTATCTTAGTCTCAGAATTAAAAAAAATTCGTGATTTTACACTAGTAGAGTAATTATAATTACTCTAAAAAATCGTAGCCTAATTATATTTACCCTACAATAATACTCTACTACTGTAAAATAACGATTTTTTAACCCTTTTCGATTAAACATCATTCTTAAGTTGTAGGGAGAAAAATTCTCTCATTCACTTGTTACGCTAAGGGTATTTTGTACGTTAAAACCTATTTGTATTTGATATTTACACTATGCATTTTAATCTTCAACCCATAAGGAAATATGTCACTCATAGAAGGATCCTTGGTCAATATTTTAATATGAAAATGATTAACGTATATTTTTTAACAATAAATCCAATAACTCTTTAATATTAAGTCTAATAAAAAGGAAATTACAAATTTAAAACTTTGAAGCTTGTGTATGTAATTCATATGCTACTAAGTAAATATATAAATGAATACTTATTCACGTGATATTTAAAATAAAGATATATCATTTTTTAATGACTAACAATAGCCATTATCCTGGTAAGTTCAATAGCAAACAACCGCCCATGTCTACCAACACAGATGCTGCTGGTAATCTGTTCTGTCACCATTTTAGAGAAAAACTCACAGTTCGAAGACTTACGGTGATAAAAAAATATCACTTATTTATTTTCTAAATTTATATATTACTGTAAATTTGTATAACTTAAATTAAAAAAAAGCACAAAGATTGGTTCTTGGAGTGTCTACCATCTAGGACAGAACATGATCTTGGTCTAGATTCAGGCTCAAAACTTCACTTTCATATGTGATATGTAGAAGCTACATGGATTATGTCCTTTTTTTGTTAGATTTCGAATTACATATTTCAAAAATTATTGGATTTTTATTATAAAAATACCTTTAACTTTGTTCTACATTAAAGGCTTGACTAGCAATCCTTCTATGGTGTATGAAAAGTGAACAACTCATTTTTTTATGGGTGGATATTAAAAGACAAAAATACTCTAATATGGGGTGCACATTGTATCTATATTAAAGCGAAATGCCGGTGCATATTACATGTTACATCCCTTTGTTTATTTTTCCTTTGGTCCTTCAAGTATTCACTTTTTTTCTTTGATCCTTTTTTCTCATTGTTTGTTTCCATCTACATTGCATATATATTTCATTTCAAAGGGATTGTTCTTTCCCCAGATTCCCTTTACTACTTGAAAACTGTTTAACTAGAGTAATTACTGGATTTTATTTAGAAAACAATTTAACTAGAGTAATAACTGGATTTTATTAATTATATAATATATATTTAATACCTTTTACTGCAATTTAAAAACCATTTAACCAAAGTAAGAAGTGAATTTTATTGAATATATAACATATGTTTTTACTCTATTAAGTTTTTTACTATTTTATTTTCATTCAACCCTTTCGTTCGTTAATTTCTTTTGTTTACCCTGTTGTTTCTTTACTTTATAAAGACTATTTTTAGGTACATATTTTTATGTATGTATCGGTATAAATTCGAGTTAGTCTATGTTTTGACGCAAACTTTTTTCTGGAACCGACTCAGGTTAAATATAATATATTTTCATTAAAAATAAAACATTTTTACTGCACATTTTTGTGTACGTATCGGTGTAAATTCTACTTGGTCTATGTTTGTAAACGTTTTTGGAAACAAGTCAAGTCAAATATATTACTTTTTCATGCTTATTTTATGTACGTTTCCTAAAATTTTTTCTGAACCGAATAGAGTCAAATTGTTTTCTTTTTAAGCTCTAATTAATCCCATTTGATTAATGTGTCAATTTTTAAGCTCTAATTAATCCCATTTGATTAATGTGTCAATTTTTCTTTTAATACGTTATGGTTGTGCAGTATAAATTACTTTACGTTTTGATCCAATCGCAATGCTTATATATGTTACGTCGAGTCCAATTGGTCACGTCTAAACGCGTGTTTTCATATGATTAACGCATCACATAATGCTTGGACTAATCCATTCGATATTTGCAATGTACTAGCGCCGCAACGCGCGTGGGACTTATAACTAGTTGAGGAATTAAACATATAAATTAGATGGTGTTAGGCAATTGAAGTGAAATCCCAACAAAATGGAAAACACAATGTAGATATGACAAAATTAAAGAATTTAGATTGAAATGACAAAACTGGCCAAACTACAAGGACAAAAACACTTTTTTTAACGTCTAAACTCACACACTATGAGAATTAAACCCTTGATCTCTTGCTACCCTAAACTCTATCTAACTCCATATAATATAATGACTTATACATAAAGTGTAATCTTAATAAGAAAACAAAAAACAAAATAAATGCTTATTTTGACTTGAATCAAGCCTTTGAGAATATAACAAAGTATACATGGTATAATCATTAAAAATGTTAGATCCTAAAAGTGTGAGACTTGAGCATCAAAATAATGCAACGAGCTAGTTGCCAATTGGGATTATCTGGATTAGTTTGTATTAGGTTTGGACCTTTACAGGTCATTTGGGCATGTCATAGGCTATGTGGGCCAGGCAAGCCCATGAGAGGCATGAGCAAACCCTAGGTATAAATAGAACATTATGTCATAATTAGGGTCAAGTCTTCCCAAGCCCCATTAGAGATAGCCTCCATTAGAGACTAGAGAGAGACTAAAGACTAGAGAGAGAAAACTTGTATAAGACGGTTTTACTTGAGAAAGTAATAGAATCGTATGCAAGTTTGAAGTGTCTCGCGTATTATTCTCAATCATCTCGTTTCTCTTATGTTGGTTTACTTGAATCTCACCAAGTTTGGATTCTGCCCATCCTTGGTGTGTGTTTGATATCGTTGTTAGATCCGGATTTTCGGGACTTTCAATTTGTATCAGAGCCTTTAGAACCTTTTTCTAGGCTCGGATCGATATAAAAAATTCAAGTTTTTCGGAATTTTTAGGTTGGTGTTCTTCATGGTGTTCATCAAAACTTCTGAAAAGTGTCATATTCTGCTTTTTGATCTTGTGTGAAAAGTGTTGAAGGAATTTAAAACTAATATTTTAAAAGTTGATTTGTCTTTATAAGAAAAAAAATTATGATTACTGTTTTGAAAAAGCTTTTTATCCGAGGTACATTCAATACATCATTCGAGACATCATCTAACAATCATCATCATCAGACATTCATTAATCATCCGAGATAGTCCTTTTTCATTCGAGTCTCATCTTCAATTCATCCGAAATTCAATCAATCTTCAACAGCATCAACAGAAAACTCATCCGAGTTCATCATAGCCATCCGAGACACAAGCTTCATCCGAGACTCATCACAATTCCATCCGAGTTCCGTTACGAGTTAATCCGAAACACATACCTTATTCATCCGAGATACATCTCATTCCACTATCTGAGTCACTCATCATCACCATCATCGTTCGAGTACATCTTCATCATCATTCGAGTTGCAGGTTCATCATCACCTTCACGTTCATCACCACACCATCATCTAACAACCCATACCATCGGCGTTCATCATCTCCGACACCCTCCGATCACCACCGCATCACCGTCGTCATCTTTACCGGAACCTGCAACTACCACCACACCACTCACCGGTGTTCATCACATACCATCATCGTCATCCCATCCGTCTCCGGTCACCTGTTACAACTCAAATCATCAACACCTACTGATCACTACAAGAACCTTCATACCTGTAACTCCAACGCGCCGCCATTAACAACCACCTTCCATCTCCGACGCGCCAACAACCTCCGTCCACCCTTATCACCTCCGTTCATCACCTTTGTCGTCCACCGTACCTACACCATCTCCATCATCAGCGTGCTACACAACAGCTACTCCTATCTCAGCCATCGACAACAACCTCCATCACACCACTCATCGCATCTCCTATCGCCAACCTCCTCAACGTCAACTCGTTCGTCATCGTCTCCGGTGACCATCTCCGACGATCCTCCGTCATCACAACACCAACCTCCTTCTCCGGTAATTACCACTATTAACCTGCAACTAACCTTCTCCGTCATCACTTCCGTCACCTTCAACCATCATCTTTGTCATCGCGTTTACTGTTCGTTATCATCATTTTGTTCATCTTCATCGTCGTTCTAACCTGCAACTTTTTCTTTGATCACCACTCTACCACCCTTCTACGTCCACACATCACACATAACCCTCTTCGACGTCACACCATAACCCTCTTCGACGTCACACCATATCCATACCCACCTCTGTTCACCACCTTAACCACCACCGTCTCCGTTTACATCTCCGATGACCACCACATTGAACCCGTAGTTCTTGGTTGTGTGTTTTAGAAAAGGAAAGAACTGAAACATTTTTGGTGTGTATCGCAGAGAGAGAAGAAAGAATTGTTTTGTGAAGACTGCTTTGTCGGGAAAGAAAGACAACAACAGGACTTTTGTGACACTTTTGCGACAACTATTCTGTCGAGAAAAAAAGAAAAGAATACTAAGTTTTGACAGGTTTTGAGGAGCATTACAAAAAGCGGGTTTGTTCGTGTGCAAGGTATTCAAGTTAGCAAGAGCACGGGTTATTGGACTGTCTTGAGTTTCTGCATTGTTATCTCGGGCAAGGAACAAACTGGTAAAGATTTTTGCAAGATGTTTTCAGCCAAAACTCAGTACTCGAACGTAGTGTTCAACCAAGTTTTCAGCCCAGTCTGCAATTCCAACTCGAATGTCAATCTGAACATTATTTTCAGCCCAGTATGTAATGCCAAGCCGAATGCAAATCTGAACATCATCTTTAGCCCACTCATCAAAACTACCGTTAACAGCACTGCACCCCAGGCACAAAATCAAAACCCGAGCTTGCGGGATCAAGTGAAGGAAAAGCTAAATGAGTTCATATGGAACTACAATGTTAATCCTATTGCTGACTTTGTGTTGGGTTTACTTAAAAAAGGGAGGCGAAAAGAAGAAATAAGGGCCCAGATGAATAGTTTTTTGGGTGATGACAACAACTCCTTTATATCTTGGTTATGGGATCATTTACAATCTCACCAAAATATATACGCTCAACTAACAGAGTCTCAAAGAAGTGATCGAACAGAAACCTCCAGCCCAGCAAGCAGAAGTCAATAGCCCAGCACCGCAAGCCGAAACTCAAAATGACAAACCAAGATAGCTCATCGACACGGTCAACTATCTTTTGTGCACCGAACCTTGCAGGAGTAAGGTTGCACAACTCAAGGCGCTTAACTCTAAAATGGTTAATGATTATAACAGTGCCATGAGTCAGTGCATTAGCCTCAGACAAAACAACAATCTGCTTACTGATAAGGTTGAGGCACAAAAGAAGGATATAGCTTCGCTTCACTTGGATCTCAACCAACAACAATGTTGGGTCCATGATTATAAACACAGACTCAATGTGAAAAACATGGAATTTGAGTCTGTGAGAGCTAAGCTAGAGATCATGATCGGCAAGTATCAGCAAAACGAAGTAAATATAAATAAATTTGATACATCCAGCAAGATAGTTCAAGACGTGTGCGATGTGCAACTGGTGTACAAAAAGAACAAGGGAAAGGGTTTGTGATTCAATAAGGTTGCCCCACCGTATAATCACAACTACACAAGAATGTCTGAAACCGAAGAAGAGATTGGAAATGCACAACATGTCACACCCCGACTAGCATCAGAAGTAATAAAAAGGATGCAACAGACACCTCTGGGTCGAGCTCATTGTTATAAAGATACTCTATTATACATTAATTAAACAATATGTTACATCATTGTTTTACAAACATAAAATTACACATCATTGTTACACACTTCGGATGTGTACAACGTTGGTCCCATGAACCGTCTTATTTAGCTACGTGGCATGCTTCTATCTACATAATATTTCACATCAACTTCACAAGCAGCTAACATAAAAGGGGTCGTCACACAGTGTCTTGGTTACCTGAAAAGTTAATTTTTAAAAGAAAAAAAATCAACAAAAAGTTGGCGAGTTTCACAAGTTTTTTTGTTTTCAAAATATACCTGGAAATGTTTTGTTGCACATGTGATAAAATTTCTCTGAGTTACAAGTTAAGCCGAGACCAGTATCCAATTACCGTCGCCAACATCAACCACAACCAATAACCAAGTACCCCATGTGGCTATGCCTAACACATCATAGCTCGTTATGAATATGTGCGACCGCATGTTCGCGCAGTAGGCATACAGCCGTGTATTCAGTGCGGTCTAGGCTTGTCAGGCCAAATAGTACTATCCACAGTATTCACTGGCATTGTAAAAACTTGCTTGTGCGGATTTAAGCATGTTAGGTATCTACTCAGATAAATAGCATCAAAATAGTTTGCATGTGCACACGTATGTCAATCAGATGTACCCTCTATGAAAACGGTAAAACATGTATTAAAAAGAGAGGGATAGTGAAACTCACAGATTGTACAGATACTAGGCTATTGAAGTCTGCTAATCCACACCTAAAAAGAGAGGGATAGTGAAACTCATACGGTTAACGTCTGTAGGCTAGGTTAGACTAGGCTTAAACGTCTAGGAAGACACTAAAGTAATTAGAACATGGAGTTTGATATAATCGGCATTTTGAAATCAGGTTTGGGTGCCGGACACTGTTTATCGTGCCGGACAAAGTTGTTTGTTCGAGGTGTTCGGGAAATGATATGTTTAAACAAAGTATACCGTTTTATAGTATATGAAAATGATTAGTTTTATATTAAGGGAGTTCGGGTGTTTGGAGGGTCTAGGTTGCCCAAATAAGCGTTTTCGTATTTACAGTCGGTTAATAACCGGAGAAGCGTGTAATATACCGTTTAACCCAATTTATTCTGGAAGGGTCAGGATTTATTCCGGACTTTCAAATCATTGCCAAATAACACCTGAGTGGCATAAAAACTTTGGCGGGTTCGTTACGCGTTTAAATTTGTCAATTATTATTTAAAAACAATAATTAAACGCAAAATTTTATAAAAATAAATCCGTAAATTATAAAATTCCAAAAATATTTGTAGAAACTACGTCTGATATAACTTTTCCAGATAAATTATTTTTATAATTTTTAAACATTATTTCGTAATTTTAATAAATATGTTTTATATCGTATAGAAACCGTTTAATTTGGCGAACCGACCATCCGGACTCTAAAAATTCTAAAAATTTTACTGAACACTATTTATATGT
Organism: Scalesia atractyloides; assembly: GCA_947069175.1. Taxonomy (NCBI): domain Eukaryota; kingdom Viridiplantae; phylum Streptophyta; class Magnoliopsida; order Asterales; family Asteraceae; genus Scalesia; species Scalesia atractyloides. The sequence continues at coordinate 42,100,136 of CAMTDV010000025.1, forward strand.
ATATAAACACCTAGTAAAAATATGAAGTTCACTAAATTTTTCTAAACCCCGTTATAAAATACCGAAAACCTCGTAAAACGTGCGATTTAAAAACCGTATCTCAGGTTACCCGTTAAGCCTAAAATTTTATATGAAGCTTACCCCTAACATCTATGATCATTCTGCAAATATTAGGAATTTATTGAATAAATTAACTAATTTTGACAATTTAATTGTTTTAAAATTTAATAAATTCGTCAAATATTCCTCGTTTGTCCGAAAATTCCCAAATTTTGCCGAGATCATTTTTCTACTGTCCTACACCATGTCCTAAAATTTTATGACCAACTAATACTCACGTTCAAATCTGTGACAAAAACAATTTCTATAAATCTAAAAAAGTTTCGCCTAAAATTTATACCTTTCCGCGTATCGTCCGTTAGGCCTAGATCCCGGAATCCGTTTGCAACGATTTTCTGGGTATAGTGCCTACATAACATGTACAACACAAACATGTATTTGGATTCATCAATCAAGCCCTTACAATGTTCTTTTTCGATACTTTTTTGTTAGGCGATTAAAATGTCGAACAAGTGTTGTTTTTGATCCAAAACCCATTCTTTTTATCCAAATCGTTGTAAAAGTTTATGTTCTGAAAATATGGTATAAAAACTGAAATCATGGCCATAAGATTGGGCTTGCTTGGATCCTTTTTGAACTAGATCTTATAAGTTAAAGTTTATAAATAAAAAGAAAGAAAACTTACAAATTGAGAGTTATTGAGCTTGTTTGTGCAAAATTCTTATCATTAGAGCTGGTTTTGGGTTATATAACTGGTTGTAGGTAGAATATGTGGCTACAAATGAGGTGATTAAGGTGCTTGTGTGGATGTTTGATTTGGTGGCTTGCGAACAGACATCAAGGGAGGACTTTTTGTCCTCCTTTGACTAGTCAAACCCCCCATTTCAAGGTTAAATGATAAGTACAATTAGATATTTAGGCGTAGGTTCGTTATCGGTTCTTAAACGCTCCCCGGGTGCGGTAAAAGTTCGCAAAATAGGACGTTTCTATAGGTGTTTTTGCGTAGAAAAATAAAACGAACCCAACCGACACAAAAATTCAAATGATTGGACGTTACTTCTCAAAACACTTTATATTTATATTATATAAGTCTTTTTGGGCTTAACTGATGATACAACGCATGTTTATATTGTACCGTGCGCGTTAAAAATTAAGGCGTTCCGCTAACCGGAAGCTGCTTGGTTTAACGCGTTTTCTACCCAATAAAGCATTCTTGATCCTTTGTTATAGTCTACGGATCATGTATAAGTATTTCTGTGGCCTTAGGTTCGCTTACGGCACCTACGGCTGTTATCCGGAGTTTTCTTCCATTTAATCAGTTTTCTGAATTCAATGGCCCCAACGTAGCTTTTTTTTTTCATATGTTATGCCTAACGTGCCATCGGACTCGTCCGTGGCTTAATCAGTATTAGTTTCTTAATCGTGTAAGCTGGGTAATTCAAATAAGGATTTACCTGGTTTTGTGGCGAATGTCACATTCTCCCCCAGTTAAGAAATTTCGTCCCCGAAATTCAATTACTCACCTTCCTTTTGTTGGGAAGAGATGTGGCTATTTCTTTTGGAATTGATCCTTTCTTTCCCAGGTAAATTCATGTCCTCTTTGCGACCTCCAACGGACCTTAACTATAGCAATCTTATTGTTTCTCAATCTCTTAGTTTTCCCGTCTACAATTTCTATCGGTTCTTCTATGAATTGCAGTTTATCATCCACATGTATGTCATTCAAGGGCACAATTGCCGCATCGTCGGTAAGGCATTTCTTTAAGTTAGACACATGGAAAACATTATGAATACTACCTAACTCTTGTGGTAGGTTTAACTTGTATGCAACTGGGCCAACTTTAGCCACAATTTCATAAGGTCCAATATACCTTGGTGCTAGTTTTCCAGTCTTTCCAAATCTAATTACGCCTTTCCATGGCGATACTTTCAGGAAAACCTTATCTCCAATATCGAACTGTAAAGGTTTCCTTCAGTGATCGGCATAACTCTTTTGTCGATCCCGTGCTGCTTGCAACCTTTTCTGGATTTTCCACACCTTATCCGTTGTTTCCTGAATTAACTCGGTTCTTGTGATCTGCTTATCACCGACTTCTGCCAAACACAATGGAGATCTGCATTTCTGACCATACAATGCTTCAAATGGTGTGGCTTGAATGCTAGTATGGTAACTATTGTTGTATGAGAATTCAATAAGAGGTAAGTGTCTATCCCAACTTCCTCCGAAGTCTAAGACACATGCTCTAAGTAAATCCTCCAATGTTTGAATGGTTCTCTCAGACTGTCCATCGGTCTGAGGATGATAAGCAGTACTCAAATCTATCTGAGTTCCTAAAGCTTCCTGTAATTCCTCCCAGAAGTGAGATTGAAGCGACTATCACGGTCAGAAATAATGGCAACTGGTACACCATGTCTAGCTACAATTTCATTTGTGTAAAGTTCTGCCAATTTTTCCATTTTGTAGTTGGTATGTATGGGTATAAAGTGCGCGGACTTGGTTAGCCTATCCACGACTACCCAAATAGCATCATGACGTCGTGGTGTTTTTGGTAAATGAGTTATAAAATCCATAGTGATTTGTTCCCACTTCCATTGGGGAATCTCAGGTTGTTGTAACATTCCGGATGGTTTTTGATACTCAGCCTTGACTTGAGCACAAGTCAAGCATTTACTAACGTATACTGCCACATCCTTCTTCATACCAGGCCACCAATAAAATTCCTTTAGGTCATGGTATATATTGTCAGTACCTGGATGAATCAAATACTTAGACTTATGTGCTTCATCCATAACCAATTCCCGTAAATTGTGACATTTTGGGATCCATACTCGGTCTTTGAAATAACACACCTGGTCAATCTTAACCTCAAAGTCCTTCTCGTTCCCATGTAGTTCCTCGTTCAACAACTGAGCTTCACCCAAAGCTTCACGTTGCGCTGTACGAATCTGTTCCTTGAGACTCGTTTGCACAATCATTCCTAAAGCCCGTACTCGAAGAGGTTTTCTACGTTCCTTTCTACTTAATGCGTCTGCCACTACATTGGCTTTACCCAGGTGATACTTAATTTCACAATCATAATCATTCAATAACTCTACCCACCTTCTCTGCCTCATGTTTAACATTTTCTAGTCAAAGATATGCTGTAAACTTTTATGGTCCGTGTAGATAGTGCACTTGGTCCCATACAAATAATGTCGCCATATCTTAAGTGCAAAATCACAGCTCACAGCTCTAAATCATGCGTAGTATGATTCTTTCATGTATCTTAAGCTGTCTAGAAGCATAAGCAATCACCTTATTCCTTTGCATCAGTACACATCCTAAACCTTTGCGAGACGCGTCACAATAAACTACAAAATCCTCATTTCCCTCTAGCAATGTAAGAATCAGGGCATTGCATAACTTGTGTTTTCATAACTGAAAAGCTGCCTCTTGTTCCTCTCCCCACTCAAACTTCTTATCCTTCTGAGTTAGGAGGGTTAGGGACTGCGCAATACTTGAGAAATTTTCAATGAAGCGTCGGTAGTAGCCGGCTAAGCATAGGATTTGACGAATTTTGGTGGGTGATCTTGGTGCTTGCCAATTCTTAATAGCCTCGATCTTACTAGGGTCAACTTGAATTCCTTGGTGATTCACTACATGACCTAAGAATTGGACTTCTTTCAACCAGAATTCACATTTTGAAAGTTTCGCGTACAACTTCTTGTGTCTAAGTAGATCTAAAACTAGTCGCAAATGTTGTGCGTGCTCTTCTTTGTTCTTAGAGTAAATCAAAATGTCATCTATGAAGACTATCACAAACTTGTCTAAGAATGGTTTACAGACCCGATTCATAAGGTCCATAAATACTGCAGGCGCATTAGTTAGCCCAAAAGGCATAACTAAGAACTCGTAATGTCCGTAACGAGTTCGGAAAGCAGTTTTCAGAATATCTTCCTCTTGGATCTTAACTTGGTGATATCCCGATCTTAGATCAATCTTGGAGAAACAACTTGCTCCCTGCAGTTGGTCAAATAGATCGTCTATGCGAGGCAATGGGTATCTATTCGTAATAGTAACCTTGTTTAGTTCCCGGTAATCAATACACATACGGAAACTTCCGTCCTTTTTCTTAACAAACAATACCGGGGCTCCCCATGGTAAAAAAACTAGGTCGTATAAAACCTTTGTCCAGTAATTCTTGTAATTGACTAGACAACTCCTGTAGCTCAGAACGTGCTAACCTATAAGGTGCTCTAGCAATAGGGGCTGCTCCAGGGATCAAATCAATACTAAATTCAACTTGTCGAGGTAATGGCAATCCAGGTAATTCATCATGGAATACATCAACATATTCACAAACTACGGGTATATCTTCAATTCGCTTCTCATTTGGATCTTTAGTTGCCATATTTACCATGTATTCCATACAAACTTTACGAAGGTACTTTTGCATCTTCGTATGGGATATTGATGGTAATCTTCTACCGGGTTTCTCTCCTTGAACTACTAACACTTCTCCACTCGTTAATAGAATTCTAACGATCTTTTCTAAGCATATGATCTCTGCCTTAAACTTCGATAACCAGTCCATTCCTATTATTACATCAAAACTTCCCAATTCTACTGGTAAGAGGTCAATAGGAAATTGTCGATTGTTAAGAGTTAAAGTGCAGTTTCGAATTATTTCGTTGGTAGTTATAAATTTACCACCGGCCAATTCTATAGAATAAGGGCATCCTAATTCACTTGGCAACATTTCAAGAAGAGATTGAAACTTAAGAGAGATAAAGCTTCTATCGGCACCGGTATCAAATAATGCTGAGGCGTAATGTCCGGAAACTAAGAACATACATGTGACGACGTTAGGGTCCTGTCGTGCATCATCAGCTCTCATAATGAATGCACGTCCTCTAGCTTGGTTCGCATTGGATGTCTGCCCTTGTGCCTGCCTTCCACCCGTTCCACGGTAAATCTGGGGACATGTGTTCCTCAAGTGTTCGGTACTACCACATCCGTATCACGCTCGGAGTGGCACTAACTGTTGTTGCTGTTGGGGACGTTGTTGTAAGGGTTGGGGTTGTTGTTGTTGTGTTTGTGAACGAGTTCTTGGTTGCCCGGGCTGGTTTCCTGTGGGTGCTTTGCATTCCCTTGCAAAGTGGCCGGGTTTATGACATCTATTACAAATACAACAACTACCTACATGATGAAATCCACACTTGTTACATTGGGGAAGATTTCCCTTGTATCCTCCTGGTTTCTTCTCTGTTGCTGTCATGCTATAATTTCTGGCAGTGGTCCTATTACGCTTATTACCCAGGCTATTCTCCGCCTTATACTCGTCCGCACTACGTTTCCCACTTGTTTCATCATTGGGCATCTTCAGTATATTTCTTCGTACCATGTCAAAAGTAATAGTGCATGACCTCTCTACAACACTCTGCATTATGGGATGATCAACCGAATTCACAATACTCCTAACCTCCGGAGCTAAACCCCATATATACCTTTCAATCCGCTTATGTTCTGGTCTCACCATATCAGGTAACAGTCGCGCTAAATCATGAAATCTATTGGTGTAGCCGATGTGGTCGGCTCCTTGCATTCGTAAATTCCAGAACTCATGTTCTAACTTCTGAATTTCATTCTTAGGACATAATTGATTCATCACGATCTGTTTCAATTCTGCCCATCTCATTTGGTTAATGGCTTCCTGGTCACGAGTCTGAATGACTGTATTCCACCATGTTAACGCATGGTCTTGAAATGTACGTGTGGCATACTTAACAACACAGTCGCCTGGGCAATTACAAACACTAATAACCTTTTCCATTTTCTCAATCCACTTAACTATCCCATTAGGTCCTTCAGTACCGTGAAATTCTAAAGGTTTACACGACATAAACTCTTTGTAAGAACATGTACGTTGCAGGGGATGGTTATCAGGATTAGGATTACCAGGATTTGGTTGGTTATTATTTAACCTTGCATTAACGCTAGCAGTTACTTGGGTGATAATTGTAGGAATTGCGCCCTGAAGTTGTCGCGCTATTAGCTGCGCTATGTCCGTCTCAGACATCACATTTGCTTGTTTTGGGGCCATTTCTATAATAATGCAAACACATTTTGATTGGTATCACATTAATCCATTGCACACATACAAAATATAACAACCATGCACATCCAGAACATAACAACCACGCATATATAATGCATAAAAGAAACCACTATCATACATAGAAGCCGCTGTACATGACAAAATTCGGTATACAACCGTGATCTACTAAGGATTGCAAACAAAAGCTAGCCACTAAGGCATCGTACATACAAGGATCACTAAGATCCGAAAAGGAAATATAATATATATAATATCCCTAATCTCGACATAGGCATGCAAGCCTAGTGCTTGAAAGGGTGCAAAAGATATATATATACACATATGCTACCACCGTCTACTGTCCTCCCGTACGCGTAATCAGCCAAATTACCAGCATCACCACGATCGCCAGTACACCCATGTGGCTAAGGTGATGAAAACTCGATTTTTATTACATAAACGACTACTCTAAACACGACTAACTATGAATCATCAAGCTAAGAGGCAAATGCCTTCACAAACTATCAACACATCTTTTTGTGCTTTTTCTCAACAACTTTCTGTTCTTTTTCATGATATTTTAAGGATTTTCTTTTTCTTTCTTTTTTTTTCCGAGATACATAAACCGAAAATTTACAAACAAACTAATCCTAAAACCGAACTTTCATGACACGGGTCAAAAATAAAAGGTTCAACGGTCAAAGGCTAAATGGGTTGGTCAAACGAAATGTTTAGGCTCAAAGTTGGCGACTAGGGGATTGATTTTGGGAAAAGGTAATATAAATGGTGTAAAAAGAAAAGGTTTCCTAATTTCTTAATCATTCTTGTGCTCGTATCGGTCTATGGTCTCAAACGCATCAAAAGTTGAAAGTTCTACAATACGCGACTAATGGCACACTCAAACAATGATATATATATATATATAAAGTGTAAAAGTGGCTCAAAATCTCATGTACAAAGGGTATGGTATGTGATATGCATGATATATTAGTTTCTTAAGCGGATTATTCCCAAATAACCACTCGTTAAATACCCATCATGTTACTCATTAGAACTTGACCATGACAAAGGACCAAATGGGTTGTGTCATCCCTCATTGACTTAGTTACTTGTGCTTTTTAGATTGCTCAAATAAGGACATTTTGAAAAATTTTGAAAAATTTCCCCCATCCCCCCACTTGAGGTCAATATTGTCCTCAATGTGTAATGTTTAAATGAAAGGGTCAAAATCGGAACTTTTTATCCCCATCCCCACACTTGAGGTCAACATTGTCCTCAATGTGTAGGAATGAGAGCTTTTAAAACGCACATGGGATGTGACACGACCAAACTCTAAAATTTCACCCCGGTTAAAAATATACACAATACAATCTACTTATTTACTAACTAATAATCAAAGAAAACGAAACGTATGCACCTGGTTTGTTCATTTGTCATGTGCTCCTCGATCCCTAATGCAAATGGCCTTCCTCAACGAACATGAAATTACCTGCGAGTCTCAAAAATCGTGTAGAAGCAAGCTTCTTACAAAAATCAACACCGTTAGCTAATTCATTTTTACCGTTTTTATAAAAGATTTACCAAGTTATTCGTTATTTAACTTTAATTTTGTGGGAAAATATTTTACAACAACAACAATCCTAACTCACTTTCGTAGGAATCACGATTGCATTTAGCGTATGCAACAAGCTCTTTTAAACCTCAAGATAGCTCGGGAGGACGAGTAGATCTCGTTTCATTTACCTAAGAACTAAAGTACGGAAAGAAATATACAAAACGGAAAACTAAACTAAAAAGAGGAATTAAAAAGTACTGAAAATATTATACAACAACAAACAACATACCACCTCAGGGTGGTCGAATGGAGTGCTTATCGCCCACAAACTCTCCCATATCACCCACCGACGATTCATACCATTTGGTCCCAAACGGGCCAAACTTCATCAACTCCTCTTCTTCTCTCTTTTCTTGAGGCGACTTCTTCTTGACCGGCTTTTTCTTCGATTCTCCAAACCTACCACCCATAACATATATTTTTTTGTTTGGACTAATGTCCTCCTTAGGACCCTTATCCTCACCGAGCGGGTTAGTAAATTTGTGAAAAACATTCAAAATTAGTTCCTGGTCCCCAAACTTCATGCTCACCGTTCCCGTTGCACAATTTATTATGGCAGTAGCAGTTGCTAGGAATGGTCTACCTAGTATGACTATCGGATGTGTATATTCAACAAATCCAACATAGTCTACTACCAAAAATTCAACTGGGTAGTAGCAATCATCCACCTTCACAATCACATCTTCCACCACCCCCTTGGATGCGTGGGAGTCTGATCGGCCAACAAAATGGGGTGTCAAACTTTTTTAAAGGACGAAAATCATATTGGTCGTACAGACTCCCAGGAAAGATACTCACACAAGCTCCAAGATCTAGGAGCGCCCTCTTAATTTTAAATTTACCAATTTGGATTGGAATAAGAGGGTCTCCCGGATCTCGAGCTATTTGGAGGAGGGTATTCAATAAAACGACACTAACATGAGAAATTAAATCAAATTTTCTAGGTTATTTGTTGTGCCATTTTTCAGTTCTCAATTCTTTTAAACATTCCACATGAGCCAGGACCTTTTTAATGTCACCAAGTAACGACAAATTAATTTTTGCTTGTTTAAAATTTTCACACCTCTCGTCCTTTGGTGGGCACCGTTTTTAAAAACTTGATGCATTAATGGGTTTTAATAGAGCCAATGGGTATGGGATGGTATTAAACTCCACACCTAGCGGTCCTAGCATGCAATTCATTTAAACAACTTTCACAAAAGAATTTTTTGACTTATTTTTTTCGATTTTAGGTTTTGAAAGTGTTTCTTGCTCATGGTTGCTTTCATCAATAGATCTTCCACTACACCATCAACAAGTTGTGGTGGTGGAGTACTCTCAACACTACAAACCTCACCTTTGGAAAGAAGATTTACCGCGTTAATGTGCACATTCCTCACATTATTCGTGCTTGAACTTTGATGTTCCGGGTTCACCGTAGTGTTGCTTGGGAGTCTTCCTCCACTTCCTTTGAGTTGGGCCACATCTTCCGCTAATTGACCCACTTGCCTCGCCAAAGCCTCATGAGATTTATCCCTCATCTCATTCTCCTTCTTCATTTCTTTGATGTCGATATTTGATTCCTTAACCACATCTTATTCGCCTTCTTCGACGCGTCAATCTTTGTATTCAACTCATCACCACCACCTTGGTTGTTCACTGACCCGTTGCCATTACCGCCACAGTTGTAATTCCTTTGGTAACCCCCTTGGTTACTGTTGATCCCAGATAACAATGCTTAGGCTTAAAATGGCACGTTGATTTCAACTTTATATGAAAATAATGTGCGGAATTAGAAACCAACTTGTAAGAAACAGAGATACAGAATTTTCAAGTTTATATCACTTTTGAAAGTATACAAAAGATGATTGAAAAGTTATTTTCTAATACAAAACAATGCTTAAGAATTTTGTGGGAGTGAAGGGCAATGGAGTATTTAAGTAGTGATACTTGCAATGCTCAGCTCAATCGATCTTCGGTTTGATGATCTCTATTTATGGAGAGTAATTGACATGAACTCACAAGTTGTTTATTCATGCAAGTGTTTGTTGTGGCATATCATTTCATGTGTCATGCTTAATATGTCCACTTGTATCATAAATGTCCTCCAACTGAATTACCTTATCTTCAACTGCAAGTGGACATCGTGATTGGTCATCAGATTTCTGATGACTTCGGATCAGAATCTGATGAAGTTTCATCAGATTTGATCAGATCTCTTCTGATCCTTTCTTTGAACATATAGACAAAGATATTCTTATCAGATCCGACTCAAATGCTTCTTCTTATGGCCTATGACCATATTTCTTCTGTTGACTTGATCCTTTGACTTCTTTTCATCAGATCCGATCAGATTGATCAGATTCTCCTTCTTCATTTTTCTTCGATACTTCAATCATACATATAAAGTTTCCTAACAATTTCCCCTAAGTAATGCAAGAACAAAAAGTTAAAAGATCCAGCTTACTATGAAAAGAAGCTAGAAGAAGCCAAGAAACAACAACGACAACAAGTCAGCCTGATTGCAGGGACAGACACCTGGATGATTGATGACTCATCAGATGATGATCAAGAAGAAATGACAAACTTCTGTCTTATGACAAAACTTGATAATGAGGCATCAGAAATCAATGTAAGTCAAAATGATCAAGAACTTTAAAATCAAATAAACAAATTATTGGAAGATTTTCAAAAATTACAAGAAAAATACTTAACAGAAACAGAGAAATCTGATGAACTTAAAGACATGTTGAAACTTTGTCAAGAAAATGAAAATTTGTTACATGAAGAAAGTTTGATCAAAGATACAAAAATTAGTTTTTATGAAAAAGAGAGAAAAAGTTTATATGCAGAAATTCATAAAAATAAAGTTAATGTAAAAGGTTTTCAACAAGCAAAGGATTTCATTGACTACATTGAAACAAAATCAAAAAATCAGACTGAAGGATTGAGTTACACAAAAACTACAAAAGAAAATTCTACAGTGTTTGTAAAAGCTTCAGATAAACCACAAACAGGTCTTGACAGTGAATCAATTTCATCAAAAGAATTTGAGATCATGTCATCTTGTTCTGAGTCAAGACCATAATCAAAGAAGGTCTGCTCTAGAGAAAAAGCAAAAAAAATATTAAAAGAAAAGGGTCAAAATATTTTTCTAAAAACTCAAAAAATGGGCTTTCGTCAAAGACAGTTCCATCAAACATCTTTAACAAGATGGGATGTATGTGTGTTGATATTCTGAAAATAATTGGACAGAAACTCTATCAGATTTGATCAGATGGCAACAGATTTGATAAAGAAAGCTGTCCAGTCAGAATCAACAGACTCTGATAGATCAGGATCAACAGATGATGAAGAAAACTGTTATATGCTAATTACTCATCTGACAAAGTACCCAAGAAAGTCTGGGTACCAAAAAATCACTAACCTCTTCATTACAGGACCATATATGAGTACTGCGATTACAGGACCATATTGTGCAGCAGATTTGGTACTGCGATTACAGGACCTCTTCATTACAGGACCATATTGTGCAGCAGATTTGGTACTGCGATTCAGGAAGCTCCAAGCACATGACTGGAGATAGGAGCTTACTTTAGCATATATGAGTCACCCCAAAATATTTGCAAAACATAAAAGAGGGGAGCTATGTACTCACTTGGGATTGCAAAGTAACCTTGAATAAAAGATCAAAAAAGCTCATTTATGTAAATACTTGTTCGGATGGTTAGATATGTGTTATTATAAGTCTTATATGCCAAAATAGGTTTAATAATGTTATAACATCAGTGTATATGGCAAAACATTGGTTACATAGGCTTAAAATCATTTTATGCCAAAAAGGGCGTTTTGGTCATTTATAAAGGCATAACTAGCGACTTAACATAATACTAACCAAACGACGTGACCATAAGGTATAACCTTAGAGGGCTATTCCCTATACAACTATGATCACAAATATGCGTTTGATTGGATCCTAAGATTGACCAAACGGGTCGGGTTCGAAAGTCAAAGCGGTGGTCAAGACCGCTCGACCTACGACCCTGAATAAGCACTAAACTAAAAGTGACGAGTTAGATATGTTAAACATGTCTAACTAAGTTTATAAAACTGATTTGGTATCAAAACAAAGTGTTTTGATACCCGAAAATAGTTCCGTCGTATAATGCGCACTTTGCGCATTATTGACTGAAACTTTGACTCGTCACTGTGACTAGGAAACGTGGTAATCAGTAGGCATGATCGCTAAGGATCATTACCATCGTGATTACGATCACGTTGCAAAGTTCAATTGGACTTTGCTTTGACCAATTAATGGTCTAAACCGAAAGTCAAACAGAAAGTCAAAATGTTTGACTTTTGGCTTAAAATAGCAAAAGCAATGAAAAAAAGACTAAGGATGAGAACTTACTTGTGTTTAGGAACACCTAAGATCTCAGAGAACTCCATAGGAGGCTTCCTTTTGATCAGGAAACAAACTCCAAGAGTGTGGGAGGTGAAAAAAAGGAAATGAGCAAGTGTGAAGGTTGAATGATGGACCTAGTTATACTTGAGGATGATCAAGGAGATCATTACAGGTGTTAGGGCTTGTTCTAGGACCTTTCCAGGTGTTTAGGGAGGTGTCAAGACCAGGGGAAGTGTGGCAATTTCGAAAGATTGGTGTCCTCATGGACCGTAAGGGCTGGGGGGTCCTTATGGACCGTAAGGGCTGGGGGGTCCTTATGGACCGTAAGGGCTATGGGCTTACGGTCCGTAAGCCCCTTAGCTGACAACAACTTTTGAAAAATGGCAGAACAGGCCCCTGCACTCATTTCGTCACGTTTTGGCACTTCTAACACCCGTTAACCACATTTTAAGCTCTATAAGGATTTTAAAGCATAGGGAACTTGGAATACGTTCAAAAATATCTCGGGAGTCGGTTCGCTTGGTCGTACGGTTGCGGTTTTTCGGTTAATTACGACGGAAATCGTAACGAACGCGCAAATGACTTTAAATGCGCAACAAATGAGATTTTGGCATTCCAATCACTAAAATACAAGATTTTAATGATTAAAAAATTTTTGGAGGTGCGTACATGTTCCGGATAACGATATACGCGAATCAGCATAGTTTCACAGAATTTGCAAAATAGCCGCTTAGTTGAATAAACTTGTTTTTGCCATACCGAAGCCCTCAAAACTTATGTCTAAGTTATGTAAAGGGTATTTAGGGTATGTTTATCTTATGTCATTGTTCCGTAGTCAAGTTAAACTGATTACATTTGCGTAATAGTTTGCGATTTCACTTCCAGAAATTGTTATCGTGCAAGAATTGAATACGTGCAATTGTCATGATAGAAATATAAATCTCATAAATAAAACACAAAAATTTCATTGGTTGATAATTCGTTTGGGATCGTTACATGATCGAATCACCACAAATGTCACATTATCATAGGAAGATGGACCGAAACGGAGTTCAACAGTGGTTTGAGGTTGAGTTTGGTGAACAGTGGTTCCAATTGTTGTGGACTGACTGTTGTTCTGTACAGATGGACTTTGTTGATCAAAAGAGACATTGTATGGAGATGGCATCTTAATGTCAATTTTGTAATCCTGTGTGCTGCTTTTGGTTTTCCTGTATCAACATCAACCTTTGCAGTAACTTCTTCAAATTTGTATTTATCAAGGTCAAATAGTTCTATGGATTTTTAAGGAAGGAAGTTCATTGAACTTTACATTCAAAGTTTCTTCTATAGTCATGGTCCTTGTGTTAAACACTTTATAGGCCTTGGCTGTAGAAAAATATCCTAAGAAATATCCACAATCAACTTTAGCTGCAAATTTTGAGATTGATCTTTGAGATTCAAGATGAAGCAAGGACAACCAAAGATTTTGAAAAATGAGATTAGTGGTTTGATTTTGAACAAAATTTCTTAGGCAATCTTTTTATGCATAGGATTAATTAAGACTCTACTTTGAACATAGCACGTAGTATTCACAGCCTCTGCCCAGAAGGATAATGGAAGGCTAGTCTGCAAGCATAGTTCTTGCAACCTCAATTAGGGTTTTCTTTTTTCTTTCAACAACCCCATTTTGTTCTGGTGTTCTAGGAATACTGAATTGTCTCACTATTCCTTTTGATGTGCAGAATTCATCAAGCTCTTGGTTTCTGAATTTTGTCTCATTGTCACTCCTGAGAATCTTCACATGCAGATCATATTGTTTTTCAACTTTTATGATAAATTATTATAGAATACATGCAGTCTCATCTTTAGAGTGTAAAAAATAAATCCATGTAAACCTATAAAAACATCACCTATTACCAAACAATATCTCTATTTTCTTAACTCTTGATTTTTACTAGGCCAAACAAATCCATATGAAACATTTGTAAGCATTGGGTTGTTTGGACCTTCAACGGGTTTATATGATGCCTTGTGTTGTTTACCTTTCAAGCAAGAATCACAGTGTTCATCACACTTAAATTGTGTGGTTGGTAGACCTCTAACAAGGTTTTGTTTTGTTAGAGTGTTAATTGTTTTTAAATTAACATGTCCCAACCTTCTATGCCATAATTTTGTTTTTTTTTTGTTGAGGCAACAAAAAATAGGCATAAATCTGTTTTTGGATTATCTTTTAACATGTCCACTACATAAACATTGCCACTTCTGTGAGCAACAAGTTGTACAGAACTTTAAGCAATGATTTTGTCAATCTTTTTAACTATATTGGGTAAAACAATTTTACAAGTTTTCTTAGTAAAAAATGAGCCACAGCCTTTGTCACTCACTTATAAAACACTGAGTAGATTGAATTTTAAATTATCAATAAGATTAACTTCTTCAAATTTTAGCCTGCCAGGTTGGAACTATTTCCTGACCCCAACACTTTACCTTTTGAATTATTTCTAAAAGATATATCACCTCCTCCATCTGTATGGAAATTTGACAGTAGAGCTTTGCATCCAGTCATTTGTCTTGATCCTCCACTATCTACATACCATAGGCTATCTAGGCATGTAGAGGCTCCGTTTTTGGTGGCCATTAATGCACAATCACAATCACTCTCATTATTAGTTGAGTTCCAACGATTATTATTTCTTACAAATTTTGCATCAACCTTTTCACAAATTATTGTTTATACTGTGTTAGATGCACTCTCAACATCTTGTTTGTTGAGAGTATTTTGGTTGTTTTTAACCATTTCCTTGGTTTCATTGAATTTTTCTTTTAGCTCATCCCATAGCTCTTTTTCACCATTACAATGTAATAGCTCAGCATAGATTTCATCTGGTAGAGACTTTGCAACAATGTTAAGTGCTTTGGCATCTATCTCAAAAATTTGATAATCTAGCATAGAGTAATCTTCCGATTTCTTTGGCTCCTAAACATTTGCATTTTCGGCACTAGGTACCATTGAAATATGAGGTCCGTATACTTAAGACTTCCAAAATCCTATGTTCTATTGAGCAAGTAAATGCACCATCCGACATTTCCAGATGTTATATTCTGATCTGACAAGCATCGGTGGTTTTCTATCATAACTGGAGATATGGGACTCATGATTGTTATGTATCATTTTCTTTTGTTCTTTTGAAGAAGAACATAGTATGTGAAAAATACTTTTTGAAATTTAACACTTTATAACTCTGAGTTATGAACATATTGGATCTTTGTTAGCTGATCTTTGATTATTAAACTGATTGAGAAATCAAGTTTAATGTGACCAAGCTATGATACCAATGGTTAAGATCCGAGTTTCACACTTGTGAATTGAATCAAGTTAAAACAACCAATTAGTGATAGCAATTCAAATAATAAACTCACAAGCAAGAAGATATCATCAACAACTGTTTTTCATTGAATCAAATGATTACAAATTATAGTATAAATGACTCTACAATTTCCCCATCGGTCTGATCACTCACAAATCCGTTCGTGCAAAAGAGAATGTGTGTGAAGTGATAAAATAGATCTCTAATAGGTGAAATCTATTTATACTAAGTACAAAGGTCAGTTCATTCCCCTTCTTCAGATCGCTGTTGCTTCATATCAAACATTTATGTGGCATGAACAAATTTTTATGGTCTTCTTCAACATATATTTCCTTCAACAGCACTTTGGTCTTTAATCAAGGCTTGGCTCTTCTTCAAAGTTGTTTCCAACGCTTGAGCAGATGTTAGCATGTCTTCAATAGATGTTTTGACTAGTGTTCTAGATTCACTATCTTTGGGAGTAGAATTCTTTATCTACTTTTTATATCTTGATCAGATAGATCATGTTTTGGCTTTTGAATATAATTTATTCTTTTGTAGGTCCAACATAAGTATATGTGTGGTGGTGTTTGTGTTAACAAACGTTTTCATTATAAGATATACTATTTTCTGACTATTTGTTGAAGTATTGAAAAGTATATATTTATTTGGCCATCTTTGGTTTGTGTGATTGTGGAATGTTATTTTAAGGGGGAAAATATATTATTTTGGGAATATATGCATCATATAGATAAGACGTGTGTTGACATTGGTCACGGGGTTTTAAATGAGGTTGTGGGTTGGGATCCTAGTGTTTGTGAAAGTGATGTGTTATTATATATATTGTGAGTAACAATACACATAATGGAAAACCTATATAATTAATCACCAAGGGGTCGTTAACCAAATGTTTTGGTTAAAATGGTTAACATCTCATTTAGTCTAAGCAAGTTGGGTGAACAATTTGTCGGGTAGACATGTATTTAGACCTTAGTGTCTTACATGGTTTAGGACACTTGTAGAATGCTTTTCATTTGTCAAACTATTTGTTTTATTACTCGCACTTGCATGGAGTTCCAGGTGAGTTTTACGACCCCCCCCTTAATCGTTTTATGTTTTTTAAGGGAGGGGCATGTTGGTTTATGCTTAGCCATATTGTTTTATGAATTGCATAAAAGGTTTAGAAAACATGCAAAGTTTGTAGAATACTTCTTCAAATCTATGTTGTACGGTAGTTGCCAATGAAGTCCCTCGAATCAACTATGTAGCATGAGTTATGTTAGGGTTTGTGAGCTCAGGAAGTCCTCGTGTTATTTCAGAATTATAACTATTAGTCTCTATGAGACTGTGGAACAGTCGAAAGATCTTTTAGGATTGACATTCTCTGCTCTTAGTTGGTCGCAACCCAATAAAGACAAAAGAGTGCAATTTTATCTAAGTTTGTTTACATCATCGAGTGTGAATGATGTGAGTGCGAGGTAAAGGTCGTTGTCATGGTTTTGTTGCTCATGTTAGCACATATGTCAGTGTCCTAGCTAGACACTGATTCGAGCCTCGTGATTTTCATTGGCTATGCGTACATTTTTTCATAAATGTTTACCAGCTTTGTTAAGTGTCCCAGGGAAAGGACTTGTGTTGTAAAGTATTCCAAGGGGACATGTTTTTCAAGTATCCCACTAGGGATGGGTTACGGATTTTCATGTGTCCCGGAAAGGACTTGTGTCGTCTAGTAATCCAAGGGAATGGGTTTTTAAAATCCCGAGGGGATGGTTTTCAAGTGTCCCGGTGGAACAAGTTATGTTTTTAAATATCTCAAGGGAATGGTTTTAAAGTGTGTTATGGTGGAAAAAGTTATGTTTTTAAATATCCCAATGGGATGGTTTTCAAGTGTCCTAGTGGAAACAAGTTATGTTTTTACATATCCTGAGGGGATGGTGTTCAAGTGTACTGGTGGAACAAGTTATGTTTTTAGATATCCCAAGGGGATGGTCTTCAATTGTTCTCATGGAACAAGTTATGTTATAGATATCCCAAGGGGATGGTCATCAAGTGTTCCGGTGGAACACGTTTATCCCAAGTGGATGGTTTCCAAGTGTTCTAGTGGAATAGGTCATATCTCATAAATATCCCAAGGGGATGGTTTTTCAAGTGTGGGACATGTTATGTTTTCATTAATATCCCAAGGGGGTAGTTTTCTTATATTTCAAGAAATAACCTAAGAGGATTCCAAGGGAATGATCAAATAGTATTTCAGATAATGGTTATTAGGTGTTTCTCAACCGTTTTATAAGATTTTAATACAAGTGTCTTTGCATGAAAATGGATTTCTGGTGGGAGTGTCGCGCCCTAGAAAAAGATAATGTTTATAAACCTGATTTACCCTTAACTATGAGTTAGTGGTAGTACGGGGTCAATCCACGAAGACTTTGTGGTTTGCGCGCAGACAAGATTGATTTTAAAGGTTGCCACAATTATGAAGCTTGTTGTGGTTTAATTTCAATGCTTGTTTGTTTCAAAGAGATGTCGGATTAAACCGACAAGTTTGTTTTTGTTTACTTAACTCAGAAAACTTGAATGCTTGCACGAAACTTGATTGATTGATATAAAACAATAATGTTAAAACAAGGTTCACACTCGGTTGAACAATTGTAAGACCTAGGGTTACTACACGTTTTACTTGATATAATTGAATTAGTTCATTAATGGTTTTAGAATCACAAGGCTTAGGTGCCCATTGCTATCAACGTTCAAGACGGACCGCAATGCACTTCGTTACCTTGGACAAGTAAATCCTATCAAAAGACAAGGCATAAATATGCATATTCATTTCACGAAGTCAAATTTCATAACTCACTCGATAATTCATAAATTCAATACAAATAGACGACAATTATCTGATGATTCAAATGCAATTCAAATTTTCACAAAACAAATATTAAACAAATAGCAAACCCTAGAAATCCTTACAAAAGTCTACACTGGGGTGAAACCCGCGAGAATTAGCCGTTCATGACGAACGGAACGTGATTAACAGATGATGAAAGCTCGAACACGAACATCTTAAAGCCTTAAGGATGAGTATCATGAGGGTTAGGGTTGTGGTGAATTGTTATGGAGAATGGATTGGTGGGATGATGGGAATGATGGTGATTAGCGTTAGGAAGGTGAAGATGGATGATGAATTCGGATGACTGTGATCGATCTAAATGGATTTGGGATGAGGTTGGTGGTGTTTATTGGCTCCAAGATAGTGCTATAGGTTCAAAATTGCGTAACCCCTTTGCAAATGGCCAAAACATGGATATAACCCGTTCCCAAACATCAAAATTGAAAATTTCACGTTTGTATAAGGGAAGGGTGTCGCCGACGACCCACTGGGGCGTCACCGACGACCCCTGATTTGTCAAATGGCTCCTGATGGCCTAAACTACTGCCTACGACAAAATCCACCCAGCGGGGTTTTCTAGAGGGTGTCACCGACTAGCAAGTAGGGCGTCCGCGACTACCTCTCTAAAACCAGTTTTTCTAATTTCTTTGTTTCGCGTTCTCGGTTAATCCCGTTCGCTCCCTGATGCTCCGTAAAGCTCCCGAATAGCCCCTTAAACTCCCTTAGACCTACAAAACACTATTCTAATCAAAGTAGGCCATTCGAAATTAAAAGTTAGGTAAAAACATAAACTTAAACACAATATGACACTTGTCTTTTGCTTGTCCTCAAGCAAATCTGTTTTTCATTTTCACGTGGGTCAAATAAAAGACATATTTCCCATTCTCAAGACTTAAGCTAAGGTCTAATATCATACCCGATTCATGATTCTTATAATTTTCGAAATATTTAGCGGTAAAATAATTAATCACATAAAAATGGTTACCCAAGATTAACCTTCCCTTGAAACTAATACAACATGCACACCCCTCACAATGTTCTCTCCACTTGGTTTACCATTTGGCTAATAATAATGCATTAGCACGTTTCAAGTACTCTCTCAAAACCGATTAGAACACTTACCCGCATAGGCTTGCAACTCAATCATTATCCACCACTAAACACGACTACAAAGCACAACTCAAAAGGTCTTTAAGGGTTGTAACAGGGCTAGGTTAATGGTATGGAATAGGATATTTCAAAGTGGATAAGGTGATGAAAACTTGATTTTTATTACAAAAACGACTACTCTAAACAACGACTAACTATGAATCATCAAGCTAAGAGGAAAATGCCTTCACAAACTATCAACACATCTTTTTGTGCTTTTTCTCAACAACTTTCTGTTCTTTTTCATGATATTTTAAGGATTTTCTTTTTTGTTTCTTTTTTTTTTCCGAGATACATAAACCGAAAATTTACAAACAAACTAATCCTAAAACCGAACTTTCATGACACGGGTCAAAAATAAAAGGTTCAATGGTCAAAGGCTAAATGGGTTGGTCAAACGAAATGTTTTAGGCTCAAAGTTGGCGACTAGGGGATTGATTTTGGGAAAAGGTAATATAAATGGTGTAAAAAGAAAAGGTTTCCTAATTCCTTAATCATTCTTGTGCTCGTATCGGTCTATGGTCTCAAATGCATCAAAAGTTGAAAGTTCTACAATACGCGACTAATGGCACACTCAAACAATGATATATATATATATATATATATAAGTGTAAAAGTGGCTCAAAATCTCATGTACAAAGGGTATGGTATGTGATATGCATGATATATTAGTTTCTTAAGCGGATTATTCCCAAATAACCACTCGTTAAATACCCATCATGTTACTCATTAGAACTTGACCATGACAAAGGACCAAATGGGTGGTGTCATCCCTCATTGACTTAGTTACTTGTGCTTTTTAGATTGCTCAAATAAGGACATTTTGAAAAATTTGAAAAATTTCCCCCATCCCCCCACTTGAGGTCAACATTGTCCTCAATGTGTAGTGTTTAAATGAAAGGGTCAAAATCGGAACTTTTTATCCCCATCCCCACACTTGAGGTCAACATTGTCCTCAATGTGTAGGAATGAGAGCTTTTAAAACGCACATGGGATGTGACACGACCAAACTCTAAAATTTCACCTCGGTTAAAAATATACACAATACAATCTACTTATTTACTAAGTAATAATCAAAGAAAACGAAACGTATGCACCTGGTTTGTTCATTTGTCATGTGCTCCTCGATCCATAATGCAAATGGCCTTCCTTAACGAACATGAAATTACCTGCAAGTCTCAAAAATCGTGTAGAAGCACGCTTCTCACAAAAATCAACACCCGTTAGCTAATCCATTTTTACCATTTTTATTAAAGATTTACCAAGTTATTCGTTATTTAACTTTAATTTTGTGGGAAAATATTTTACAACAACAACAATCCTAACTCACTTTCGTAGGAATCACGATTGCATTCAGCGTATGCAACAAGCTCTTTTAAACCTCCTGGTAGCTCGGGAGGACAAGTAGGTCTCGTTTTATTTACCTAAGAACTCAAAGTACATAAAGAAATATACAAAACGGAAAACTAAACTAGAAATATACGAAACGGAAAACTAAACTAGAAAGAGGAATTAAAAAGTACTGAAAATATTATACAACAACAAACAACATACCACCTCATGGTGGTCGAACGAAGTGCTTATCGCCCACAAACTCTCCCATATCACCCACCGACGATTCATACCATTTGGTCCCAAACGGGCCAAACTTCATCAACTCCTTCCCTCTTTTCTTGAGGCGACTTCTTCTTGACCGGCTTTTTCTTCGATTCTCCAAACCTACCACCCATAACATTTTTTTTTTTTTTGGACTAATGTCCTCCTTAGGACCCTTATCCTCACCGAGCGGGTTAGTAAATTTGTGAAAAACATTCAAAGTTAGTTCCTGGTCCCCAAACTTCATGTTCACTGTTCCCGTTGCACAATTTATTATGGCAGTAGCAGTTGCTAGGAATAGTCTACCTAGTATGACTATCGGTTGTGTATATTCAACACATCCAACATAGTCCACTACCAAAAAGTCAACTGGGTAGTAGCAATCATCCACCTTCACAATCACATCTTCCACCATCCCCCTTGGATGCGTGGGAGTCTGATCGGCCAACACCATGGGGTGTCAAACTTTTTTAAAGGACGAAAATCATATTGGTCGTACAGACTCCCAGGAAAGATACTCACACAAGCTCCAAGATCTAGGAGCGCCCTCTTAATTTTAAATTTACCAATTTGGATTGGAATAAGAGGGTCTCCCGGATCTCGAGCTATTTGGAGGAGGGTACTCGATAAAACGACACTAACATGAGAAATTAAATCAAATTGTCTAGGTTATTTGTTGTGCTATTTTTCAGTGCTCAATTCTTTTAAACATTCCACATGAGCCAGGACCTTTTTAATGTCACCAAGTAACGACAAATTAATTTTTGCTTGTTTAAAATTTTCACACCTCTCGTCCTTTGGTGGGCACCGTTTTAAAAACTTGATGCATTAATTGGTTTTAATAGAGCCAATGGGTATGGGATGGTATTAAAACTCCACACCTAGCGGCCCTAGCATGCAATTCATTTAAACAACTTTCACAAAAAGAATTTTTTGACTTACCTTTTTTCAATTTTAGGTTTTGAAAGTGTTTCTTGCTCATGGTTGCTTTCATCAATAAATCCTCCACTACACTATCAACAAGTTGTGGTGGTGGAGTACTTTCAACACTACAAACCTCATCTTTGGAAAGAAGACTTACCGCATTAATGTGCACATTCCTCACATTATTCGTGCTTGAACTTTGATGCCCCGGGTTCATCGTAGTGTTGCTTGGGAGTATTCCTCCACTTCCTTTGAGTTGGGCCACATCTTCCGCTAATTGACCCACTTGCCTCGCCAAAGCTTCATGAGATTTATCCCTCATCTCATTCCCCTTCTTCATTTCTTTGATGTCGATATTTGATTCTTTCACCACATCTCATTCGCCTTCTTCAACGCATCAATCTTTGTATTCAACTCATCACCACCACCTTGGTTGTTCACCGACCCGTTACCATTACCGCCATTGTTGTAATTCCTTTGGTAACCCCCTTGGTTACTGTTGATCCCATATAACAATGCTTAGGCTTAAAATGGCAAGTTGATTTCAACTTTATATGAAAATAATGTGCGGAATTAGAAACCAACTTATAAGAAATAGAGATACAAAATTTTCAAGTTTATATCACTTTTGAAAGTTTACAAAAGATGATTGAAAAGTTATTTTCTAATACAAAACAATGCTTAAGAATTCTGTGGGAGTGAAGGGAAATGGAGTATGTAAGTAGTGATACTTGCAATGCTCAGCTCCATCAATCTTCGGTTTGATGATCTCTATTTATAGAGAGTAATTGACATGAATTCACAAGTTGTTTATTCATGCAAGTGTTTGTTGTGGCAGATTATTTCATGTGTCATGCTTACTATGTCCACTTGTATCATAAATGTCCTCCAACTGAACTACCTTATCTTCAACTGCAAGTGGACATCGTGATTGGTCATCAGATTTATGGTGACTTCTGATCAGAATATGATGAGGTTTCATCATATTTGATCAGATCTCTTCTGATCCTTTCTTTGAACATATAGACAAAGATATTCTCATCAGATCCGACTCAAATGCTTCTTCTTATGGCCTATGACCATATTTCTTCTGTTGACTTGATCCTTTGACTTCTTTTTCATCAGAGCCGATCAGATTGATCAGATTCTCCTTCTTCATTTTTCTTCAATACTTCAATCATACATATAAAGTTTCCTAACAATTTCCCCTAAGTATTGTAAGTAAATTGAAGAAGGAGAATCTGATTAGCCTGATCAGATCTGATGAAAAAGAAGTCAAAGGATCAAGTCAACAAAAGAAATATGATCATAGACAATAAGAAGAAGCATTTGAGTCGGATCTGATGAGAATATCTTTGTCTATATGTTCAAAGAAAGGATCAGAAGAGATCTGATAAAATCTGATGAAACCTCATCAGATTCTGATCAGAAGTCATCAGAAATCTGATGACCAATCACGATGTCCACTTGCAGTTGAAGATAAGGTAATTCAGTTGGAGAACATTTATGATACAAGTGGACATAGTAAGCATGACACATGAAATGGTCTGCCACAACAAACACTTGCATGAATAAACAACTTGTGAATTCGTGTCAATTACTCTCTATAAATAGAGATCATCAAACCAAAGATCGATGGAGCTAAGCATTTCAAGTATCAGTACTTACATACTCCATTGCCCTTCACTCCCACAGAATTCTTAAGCATTGTTTTGTATTAGAAAATAACTTTTCAATCATCTTTTGTAAACTTTCAAAAGTGATATAAACTTGAAAAATCTGTATCTCTGTTTCTTACAAGTTGGTTTCTAATTCCGCACATTATTTTCATATAAAGTTGAAATCAACTTGCCATTTTAAGCCTAAGCATTGTTATCTGGGATCAACAATTCGTATCAGAGTAGATTGAATAAAACATTTTCAAATCGATCAATTGCTCGAGTATCTTTGTTAATACTCTGTTTTGCAAAAAGTTCAAAACTTTGGCTAAAAATGGCAAACTTTCAGTCTTGGAACAATGCTTTCAACGTGGGTTCTATGTCAAAGCCTCCGACGCTAGTCAGGGAGGAGTACCCACAATGGAAAATCAGGATGATCAATTTCCTTAATGGACATGATCGAGCTCTGTTTCAATCCATTGTGTGTGGCCCACATATACCACGTGTTGAAATACCTAGTGTTCCAGTATCTGATGATTCACCAGCAATCTCTGCCTCTTGGGCTCCCAAACAAGAGAAAAATTGGAGCCCAGAAGACAGTAAACTGGTAGAAATAGATGAAAGGGCTAAATCACTACTGATTATGGCACTTCCAAATGACATATTTTCTTATGTTGACGCATGTTCATCTGCAAAATAAATATGGGATCAACTTGAAAATCTTTGTGAATGAGGAGACAAAATGAAAAGAAACATGAGAACAAATCATATCTCTGCTTATGAAAGGTTTAAATGTTCACCAAATGAAACACTCACAGATGCTTACAATAGATTAACAAAAATTTTAAATGAACTAAAAAAGCATGGAGTTGAAAAAACCAATGATGAAAGAAATGTAAAATTTCTTGATGCTTTACCCAGAGAATGGCAAAATCTTGCCATGACCATAGCCTCCACACTAGAGCTAGGAAATTTAAACTTACATGATCTATATAGCATTCTACTTCCTAGAGAGCAACAAATCATTGTAAACTCAAAGCAATATGGTGGACCCATAGCCCTAATATCACACTCACAAAGATCAATCACACCTGATCTACAACCCTCTAACTCACAAAACCAAGTCTTAGCATCAGAAAATTCTGAAAATCCATCAGATTTTTCTGCATTTGCTGAAGCAATAGCCTTGTTCACCAAAACCTTTGAGCAAAGATTTAAGGGAGGAAGTTCCAGAACTCGGAAAAGTGATAAAGGAAAAATGGAAGCAAGATCCAAAGAAAGAATAGCAGAAAGCAAATAAGAAGTGGTATGCTATAGATGCACGCATAAGGGTCACTATGCATCATAATGCAAGAACAAAAAGTTAAAAGATCCAGCTTACTATGAAACGAAGCTAGAAGAAGCCAAGAAACAACAACAACAACAACAACAACAAGTCAGCCTGATTGCAGGGACAGACACCTGGATGACTGATGACTCATCAGATGATGATCAAGAAGAAATGGCAAACTTCTGTCTTATGTCAAAACTTGATAATGAGGCATCAGAAGTCAATGTAAGTCAAAATGATCAACAACTTCAAAATCAAATAAACAAATTATTGGAAGATTTCAAAAATTACAAGAAAAATACTTAATAGAAACAGAGAAATCTGATGAACTTAAAGACATGTTGAAACTTTGTCAAGAAAATGAAAATTTGTTACATGAAGAAAGTTTGATCAAAGATACAAAAATTAGTTTTTATGAAAAAGAGAGAAAAAGTTTATATGCAGAAATTCATAAAAATAAAGTTAATGTAAAAGGTTTTCAACAAGCAAAGGATTTCATTAACTATATTGAAACAACATCAAAAAATCAGGGTGAAGGATTGGGTTACACAAAAACTACAAAAGAAAATTCTACAGTGTTTGTAAAAGCTTCAGATAAACCACAAACAGGTCTTGACAGTGAATCAATTTCATCAGAAGAATTTGAGATCATGTCATCTTGTTCTGAGTCAAGACCATAATCAAAGAAGGTCTACTCTAGACAAAAAGCAAAAAAAAATCTTAAAAGAAAAGGGTCAAAATATTTTTCTAAAAACTCAGAAAAATGGGCTTTCGTCAAAGACAGTTCCATCAAACATCTCTAACAAGATGGGAGGTATGTGTGTTGATATTCTGAAAATAATTCAACAGCATCTGAACAAACAATCTATCAATGGTTCTGTTGGTGCATATGTATGTTGCCTACATCATTATGTATCGAATCTGAGTGCATAGGGCTTAATCTGTTAGAAACAAGGCATATTTAAGATATGTTTAAGACAAGTTCGCCCATGAAGGGTTGTGAGAAGCCAGTTCGGCCGAACTTGACTAGGTCAAGTTTGGGCGAACTTACCCCATGGTTATCCCTCACCAGCGAACTTGTTCTACTATATATAGGTGCCTTGGGATTTCATTTGTAAGAGTTGGAGAGATTTTGGCACAGAGAAGGCGAAGCTCTGTCGGATCCGGTTCTCGAATGTATTGAACTTTAGATCAATGAAAACAACCTTTAAATGAGTAATTCTTGTTATTTGGTTAACTTGTCATTAGTTTCCGCCTAATCAAACAATAGGTAACAAATTTAGGTTCCCGTGCTAATCGTGGATGTTCCTATAAGTGATATCAGAGTCTGGATACCTAAATTTTCTGGAATCAAGACAAGAATCTCTTTTATTCTACTCCATTCTATCTTTTTTTTAACATTTTCACATATTTGATGATTTCATGGTCAAAAATGGGTGATTTTTGAATATGTCATGTAAAACACACTAATAACAAACCTCTAAGAGTTTGGACATCAAATTCAATCGAATTGATATCAGAATGTTGGAAAAACCATGTTTTGGAAACAAGTTTTAGCCGAACTTAACATCAGTTCGACCGAACCTGATTAAAATTCCTTTGATTTTAATCAAGTTCGACCGAACTTGATAGAATTCTCAACATTTTTATAGAAGTTCGCTCGAACTTGAGAGATATTTCAACATTTTTACACAAGTTCGACCGAACTTGAGTAAATTCTTGATTCTCTCTCACAAGTTCGCCCGAACTTGATAATATTCTTGAAATTTCACCTAAGTTCGACCGAACATACCTGTTTCTTGAATTTTTTTTTACAAGTCTGCTCAAAAGTGTGATTTTTATCAAATTCCTCATCAAGTTCGATCGAATTTGATAAGTCTGTGACAAGTTCTCCCGAACTTGTCTAAAGTTCCTAAAAACGTCACGAACATTATATATCGTTAGAATCGTATCGACGAGACGATTTTAAAGATATAATCGGGTAAAAATTGTTTTCGGAAAAATTTTAAACGTTTTTAACGTACCGATTGTCGATTAAAACGTCAGTTTTTGCTAAAAGTGTCTATTACTAATCAGTTTTCGAGTGTTTTTTGATCGTATTTTCATATAAGTCTTCAGGTTATCAAAATGGAAGATTTCCATAACGTGTTCGTTTCTCATATGGCTTCTTCATCAAATACTAATGTTCTTGCGGCAAATCAGATGAACATCGACAATGAAATGGGTACTACGTCGAAACCGCCAAGCTAATGAGCATGGATGAATTTGAAGGATGGAAAGAAAAGTTTGTGAATTGGATACAAGCGAATCAATTCAACAGCTGGGTTGCAGTTGAGGATGGCTACAAATGGCCAAAAGATGAGCGTGATCAAGATCTTTCGCTGAACAAGTTTTCAACTACCGACAAAGATAACTATGTTGCGAAGAAGAAAATGATCAGCTTGATTCAAAAATCAGTGAATGCAGACATTCTGATATTATTACCAGAATATCACACTTCGCAAGAATTATGGAATTCTCTTTTTGAGAAATTCAAAGGAAGTGATGAAATGATCAAAAGCAAAAAGGCTTTAATCAAGAAAGAATTTGAGATCTTCACGATGATTAAATGTGAAACAATGAAGCAGATGATTGATAGATACTGTCACCTCATGGTCCAAATGCGGAGACATGATATCAAAAGATCTAATGAAGAGCAAATTGAAAAGCTGGCTGATGCACTTCCAGAAGGAGAATGGACAACATATCTGACGATTTTGAAGAATAGTCCATCTTGGAGACACTTCAAGTTGTCATCTTTCATTGACAAATTGGAAGGTCATGAAATGGAATTGATGAAGATTGCTAAATCAAAGAATGCTAATGTTGTTCAAGATGTCAGTGTTTATTATAAAGGTGGTATTCCTGATACTCCGATACAAAGTCCAAAAATCCAAACGGCATTTAGTGCAAATGCAAATTCTTCTCCAAATCAAGGTTCTCCATATGCTAGTTACACAAATGCTAGTTCAAGCTCATCTTTTCAAAATCAGACAAGCCAAGCTAGTTCTGATTCAAATGTTTTCCATTGCAACATAGCAGTTGATTTGAAGAATGTGTTTCCTGAAAGGTGGCCAAACAACACATAGCACTTCTTGCTATTGTTCTTGAATCATATGAAAGTCTCGTTGCTGGAAAAATCGGTAATCCAGAAATGACCGCCGAAGATTATGATCAGGTGGACGAAGAAGAGTTGGAACTGATGGATATAAAGTGGAGTCTGGCATCTATCATCGGAAGAGTTTCTAAATTTGTGGCGCTCACTGGAAGGGATATTGGTAACTCAAGCAACAAGCTTGGATTTGACAAGACTAAAGTCACATGCTTCAGGTGTCGACAAAAAGGACACTTCAAACGAGAATGCAACAATCAAAAAGCAAGTGGAAACCAAAATCCTTTCGGCAGCAACAATGAGTACTACAAGAAAGCTCTTCAATACAAGCCATATCGAAAAGAACACAAGTCGAAGTAGAAGATAATTTGCAAAGACAACCGAACAAGCTCTTGTTGTTACTCATGAAGAAGATGGTTTTGACTGAAACAGATATATCGGAAAGAAACTGGTGTTGCTATGATGGCAGAGGTAGTGAATGAATCTGATACATCGTATGTTGATACTGCTTTGGAAAATGCCATTCTGGAAGGATATAGACAGAGAGCTGAGGAAGAAGAGTTAGCTTATCTTGAGATGCAGAAACAAGAAGCTTTGAAAGCAGACGCAGAAAAGGTAAGTGTGTCTGAAAAGGAAGTTGTGAAAGTTGTGGAGGTTGAAAAACCTTGCACAAAGTGCGCAAGTCCTTGTGAACCATGTCTTGATAAAGTCAAAGTCATAAGAGAATTGACTGTACACAACAAAAACTTTCGTTATGATTACAGAACCATAAAAGAAGCTTATGACAAAATATCAAGCAAATATAAATATGTTGAACATGCTAATAGTGATCTTAACGCTAATGTAAAAATGTTAAATGCTACAGTAATTGAGAAACAAAAGGCAATTAACATGTACATTAATACAATTGCTGAAATAAAGCGTGAGTTTCACAGCATGAAAATTGAAACGGAACGGGTAAGACAGCTTCTAAAGAGTTACACCACAAACGCGTATGTCATTGATCACATTTTACCTACGATTAAATCGGAGAAAAATGGTGAGAAATCAAGGCGTAAAGAGTACGGATGTGTTCCTCCACCATTTCTTGCAAGTTATTCATGCAAGAAAGATGATGAAGTTGAAAAGGCATTTAATCTACTTATTTTGTCTGATAAGAAAAATATATTGCCTGAGAACATTGACGTAGACTTTACAAAATCAAATGATGACAATGAATCGGTTGTAAAAGATGTAATGTTGGGAAATGATTCTGATGAAGGCAGCTTTCAAAGCGCCAACTCAGGTTCAAACAGTTCTGATACACAGTCCAAAAATGACGATACAGCTTCGGAACATGATCTAAGTGATGATCCTAACATTGTCATGTAAAAGGTTAAGGATTCTGATAGATTATACTCGATGATAGCTTTCCGATTCGGAATGTAAAAGAAGATCAAATTGATAAACTGTTTAAACTTGTAGAAGTTTCATCAGATAATCTTGACAAAAATGAGAAAAGATTTTACTTGAAACCCAAAAGGAATGCTAACAATTATCGAAAATTTGGTGATGATTTTCCTGAGAACAGAAGAGCAGGATTGGGTTTGGAGGAAAATGAAGATGAACCGAAAAGGAACCAGAAGTTGCCATTTTATGATTACAAAGGTAAACACATGAAGTTTGTATATGGGACGAATACGGTTCAGGAAGAAGGTATGATCGGTAAGAAATCAAATGATGAATTCAAGAAAGAAAAAGAACTTCGGGACAAGGCTAAGACCAAGTCCACAAGTGGAGTAAAATCCACTAGTGGAAATATTTATGATAACCGGACTTGCTTTAAATGCAATACTGTTGGACATATTGCTCGCAAGTGTCTGAATCTAAAGCCTGTATTTCCTCGAAGGAAAACCGAATCAAAGGATGAAAAGCAAAAACAACCAGAGATTGTGAAAAATGTCATAGAGTCAAATAGAAACGATGAATCTAAACAAGAATTGAAACCTAAAACTGTGTCAAAGTTTGAAAACTCAACATTTGAAAAAGGTGAAACTTCAAGTTTTAATGAAATCAAAGATTCTAGATTCTATATCAAGAAAGCAAGAAGCAAACTACAATCATGGGTTGCTAAGAAAAGGCTTTCATCATCAGAAAAACCAAATGTTGCTGAAAAAACTGAAAATGTTAAATCAACGAGTCAGTAATCAAACAGACAAAGAAAGAAAAGGTCAAAACATTTTCAGAATCGACATTGGACGAAATGTTTGACGATGATTTTGAATATGATGAAGAGTTAGAATATGGTTATGATGCTTATCAGTACAAACCAAAAACCAAAAAGGTTTGGGTTTCATTTTTCAAATAGTTGTTTCATGTGCAGAAGTCCCAAGATCCACTCTATCAAAGTTGATACAGGATAGCGGAACCCATGAGTTTTTAACTTATCTAGAAAGTCATATTCTTTGATGGATTTTGAAATTACAAAGTGGTTGAAAAAGAAAAGTTAAAAAGAATTTTTGAAAACTTGAGAAAATCCACACCGTTGAACAGAACACTGATTGTTATATTGAAAAATCATTTAAAATTGATTTCCTACAAGTGATTCTTACAAGTGGTTTCTACAAGTTGAGGTTAACAAAGTTTAATGGTTTGTTTCTGTTGTCAGGTAATGATGCAGAAAATGAAAAAAAGGATCGGACGACGAGTTCTCGGGATCCTCATTGGTTTGTTACATTTTAAGAAGAATTTCTTTAAATCTAAAATCCAAAAATATATTTTTGATTTAGGGGTGTAAGAAAATTTGAAAATTTTTAGAAAAATAAAAAACATATGAAAAAAGTTGAAAATTCAAAAACATTATAAAATTCAAAAGGTACAAAAACATTGAAAAAGACAAAAAGAATTTGGTTGTCAAAAAGGAAATGATAGTACATAAGTGGACTATCACAGTATGCTAAAGAATTGTAAAGTTTAAAAGTGATAAACAAGTCTTACTGTGGATGTGTCGATAGGCTTTACACGTTCAGTAAATTGTTTCCGGGATATAAACTAAATTATATAACTGCTTAATCTTGTGGATTAACACATCTTAGATATATGGACTTAGTACTCCGAAATTTCGATTGAAGGGTTGCCTGATTCTGAGATACGAGGTCTTTATAGATGATTAATATCTGGGGTATTATACAAGTTCTTCTGATTTTGCGGAAGCAATAGCCTAGAACTTCTATAATGCTTTTGCTAAAAACCCCAAATTAGCATGCAAAATTTGAAAAGTATCGAAAGATCTAATCATTTACAATGCTTAAAATATTCCTTAAGTGGAACACACCTTAAAGTCGAGCCTTCATCTCTTTGTCTGTACGGTAGTACTAACCTGAGCTCTCAAGGCCTCGCACAACTCAGATACAGATATCAGTTATGCTATATTCACATGTAAGATGAAATCTAGGGAATATGGATTCGGGAGTATATTCAAGAAGTGGGAAACACAGTTAAGTCAAGTTTTCATAATTCTTAACTTAACATATCTTGGAACAGTTGAGAAATGTGATAAAGTTTAAGTGGACAACTATATCGACAATCTATGTAAATGAGTTTAAATCTTAAAGTCTCAAAAGGTCAACGGTACTGGTGATATGTCTCAAACAAACTGATATGATCCTTAGACACGAATTCACAAAAATATGTCTATAAATATGTTTGTACATAGTTTACTTTCTTTAAATTGCTTTACTTGTTAAAAGTTTTGTAAATACTTTACTTGCTTTTTCAAGATAAAAATCAAAAAGATTTCCAGTGTGTTTTAGCATAAAGTTTCTAAAATACAAAAAGATTTTGTTTCTACGTTAGTTCAACGAACCAATGTTGGAGAATGGATCTTCGAAGTCTGGTAAGAAAATCTGATGAATGTTGAAAAGTTCATTAAATTGAAACTTTAAAATTAGATTTTTCATACAGTTTTTCAAACTGAGGTCATTAATTTGGACTTGGTTGATATATTTGGTTAATCAAGGTCATTAACTTGGACTTGATCAACTAAGTGGATTTTTACAAATCAAATGATAAAAATATGAAAGTTGAAGGTCTTAAATGTAAAATGTATTCAAGGATATTAAGTTGAACTTGAAACAATTAACGTTTTTGAAAAGGATTGAAGTGAAGATTAAAGTTCGAAATGTTGATGGTACAAAATTTAAAAACAGTGAATCTGAAATGTTTATTTGAATGTTAGAATTTATTTAGACAGCTAGTAAAGTTTGAGGCAGAGCTGGATAAAACACTGTCCAAAGATTTCAGAAAGCTCAAAGCTAGGAGGAGTTTGAAGTTTAAATATCAAAGCAAAAGGGAGTCTGAGACTAAAGCTTAAAGCTAGGGGAGCATGTTGATTAAAAGTTTTATCAAGACAAAGCTCAAAGAAAGAGAAAGAGGATATAAAGATCAAGATGATAAAGTTTATTCAAGAACTAAAGATTGGAAGACTCAGAAGAGTTTTAAAGTCAATGACTGCGGCAACATCCAAGGAGGAGTCTGTTGGTGCATATGTCTGTTGCCTACGTCATTATGTATCGAGTCTGAGTGAATAGGGCTTAATCTGTTAGAAACAAGGCATATTTAAGGTATGTTTAAGACAAGTTCACCCATGAAGGGTTGTGAGAAGCCAAGTTCGGCCGAACTTGACTTGGTCAAGTTCGGGCGAACTTACCCCATGGCTGTCCCTCACCAGCGAACTTGTTCTACTATATATAGGTGCCTTGGGATTTCATTTGTACGAGTTGGAGAGATTTTGGCACAGAGACGGTGAAGCTCTGTCGGATCCGGTTCTCGAATGTATTGAACTTTAGATCAATGAAAACAACCTTTAAATGAGTAATTCTTGTTATTTGGTTAACTTGTCATTAGTTTCCGCCTAATCGAACAATAGATAACAAATTTAGGTTCCCGTGCTAATCGTGGACGTTCCTACAGGTTCAGCATTGGACAGAAACTCTATCAGATCTGATCAGATAGCAACAGATTTGATAAAGAAAATTGTCCAGTCAGAATCAACAGACTTTGATAGATATCAACAGATCATGAAGGAAAACTGTTATATGCTAAGTACTCATCTGACAAAGTACCCAAGAAAGTCTGGGTACCAAAAAATCACTAACCTCTTCATTACAGGACCATCATGTGCAGCAGATTTGGTACTGCGATTCAGGAAGCTCCAAGCACGTGACTGGAGATAGGAGCTTACTTAGCAACTATGTAGAAAAGCTAGGTAAATTTGTGAATTTTGGTAATGGAGTCAAGGGTAGGGTAAAAGGTTATGGAAGCATAACATATGGTACAATAACAATCGAGAAAGTGGCACATGTAGAAGGATTAAAATACAACCTTCTAAGCTGCGGCAAATTCTGTGACAAAGGTTTTAAGGTAAGTTTTCTACCTGATACTTGCTTATTAATAGGTCTTGAAGATGATAAAATTTATATTAAGGGAAAAAGGATAAAAGGATCAATTTATTTCTTTGACTTCAACAACAAAATTGAGGAACCTCAATTCTGTTTACTTGCAAATAGAAAACAAAGGAAATAGTTGGTTATGGCACAAAATATTGGCCCACATAAATTTTATAACTTTAAACAAATTAGCAAGAAAGTGTCTAGTAGAAGGGCTACCTTTTATTACCTCAAGAAAAGACAAACTTTGTGAAGCATGGGCTCACATAAAACTGTGGTAGAATCTTCTATCCCTGAAAATCTTGAACTTTTACACATGGACCTTTGTGGACCAATAAGCACTGAAAGTTTTTCTAGAAAAAATACATTTTAGTCATTGTTGATGATTATTCAAGGTATACATGGATGGAATTTTTGAGGCAAAAGAGTGAAACACCAGATCTGATTATAAATTTTGTCAAAAGAATTGAAAATCTGTTGAAATTAACTGTAAGAAAAATCAGGTCTGACAATGGGACAAAATTCAACAATGCAAAACTTGAGAACTTCCTAACAGAAAAAGGAATATCTCATGATTTTTCTGCTCCCAGAACCCCACAACAAAATGAGGTTGTTGAAAGAAGAGACAGAACTTTGGTAGAAGCAGCAAGAACAATGCTTGCATATGCCAAACTGCCAACCTATTTTTGGGCTGAAGCAGTGGCAAATGCATGCTTCACACAAAACAGAACTATCATCAACAAAAGACATCTGAAAACACCTTTTCACGTCATAAAAAAAGAGTACCAAGCGTCAAATTTTTACACACCTTTGGATGTAGATGTTTTATTTTTAATGATTTTGATAGTTTAGAAAAATTTGACAGAAAAGCTGAAAAAGGAATTTTTCTTGGATGCTCTCTATCTTCAAAAGCATACGGAGTATTTGTGCTAAATAGCATAACAATCAGAGCAAGTTTGTATGTGTCTTTTGATGATTCATCAGAAACAGAAATTTCTGTTGACATTACAACTACAACGTTTTCACAAAAGGAAAATTCTACAAACAATGAACACCTTTTAACAGAACTGACAAATGAATTGCTTGGGTATGACTGGGAAGGAAATTATGGAAATTTACCAGAAAACCAGTCACACTCTAACTCTGCAGAAAATTTAGAGCCATCAGATGAAGTACAAATAATGATAAATCAGGCATCAGATACTACATCAGAAAATCAAGAAAAACAAATGTCTGATGATTCAGGCTCAGAACAAGTCACCCATCTGGAGGAAACAGGAAGTTCATCACAAAATCCATCACCAAATTCAACAAATGAAGCTACAAATGGAAGATGGATAAAGGGTCACTCAATAGAAGATATCATAGGAAACCTTCAAGATGGTGTTAAAACAAGATCAGCAACTGCTCATGAATGTCTTCATGCTGGCTTCTTAAGCTTAACTGAACCAAAAACAACAATTGAGGCACTTAAGGATCCAGACTGGGTTCATGCAATGCAAGAAGAACTTGATCAGTTTGAAAAAAGTCAAGTGTGGAACCTAGTACCTAGACTAAATGGCAAATCTGTCATCGGGACAAAATGGGTATTCTGAAATAAATCTGATGAACAAGGGATACTAACAAGAAACAAAGCAAGGTTAGTAGTAAAAGGGTATAGTCAACAAGAAGGAATTGACTATGATGAAACATTTGCACAGTAGCAAGACTGGAGGCAGTCAGAATCTTCTTTGCTTATGCAGCTTCAAAAGGTTTCAAAGTCTATCAGATGGATGTCAAGTCTGCTTTTCTAAATGGTAAGATTGATCAAGAAGTATATGTGCAGCAACCAGAAGGCTTTGTTGATCCAAAATTTCCAAAACATGTTTATAAACTGAACAAAGCCTTGTATGGGTTGAAGCAAGCTCCAAGAGCATGGTATGAAACTCTCTCAAACTTTCTGATCCAATCAGGTTTTACCAAAGGTACCATAGACACAACTCTGTTTCTCAAAACACACAAAGGTCACACTTTGTTGGTACAAATAATGTTGATGACATAATATTTGGATCAACCAACTCAAAACATTGTAAAAAGTTTGAAAAATTAATGACAAGCAGTAAAACAAGATTGGAGTGATATAAGAGTGATCCAATCATTCCCCTGTAGGTTTTAAGATCTACATTTGTACCATCAGTATCAGAATCTAACTTGTTTCCTGTGGCCATTGGAGTCTTTGATGATGAGCAATTTTCTAATGAATATTTCTTTAAAATGGTTTTAACATATGCACCAACAGACCCCCCCTTGGTACAAATATATGTTGATGACATAATATTCCATCAGACCTGATATAATGTTTTCAACATGTTTTCTAGCTAGATACCAGTGTAATCTAAAAGAATATCATTTAAAAGCAGTAAAAAGGGTTTTTAAGTATCTAAAAGGCACATCTGACCATGGCCTATGGTATCCTAAGGGAACCAGTTTAGAGCTAATTGCATATTCAGATGCAGATCATGCAGGTTGTAAACTGGACAGAAAAAGCACATCGGGTGCTTGTCAAATGCTTGGAGGAAAGCTTTTATGTTGGGCAAGTAAGAAACAAAAATGTGTTTCCACCTCTACAGCTGAAGCAGAATATGTAGCAGCAGCAAGCTGTTGTTCACAAGTTTTGTGGATGCAAACTCAACTAAAAGATTATGGAGTAAATCTGACAAAAATACCAATCCTATGTCAGGTATCATTTCATAAAAGACCATGTGGAAAAAGGAAATATAGAAATGTATTTTGTTCCAACAGAAAATCAGTTTGCTGATATTTTTACAAAACCGTTGGATGAGAAAAGACATAATTATTTAATCAGCAAATCTGGGAATGATAAACAAGAGATACGATGAAGCTACCCAATCCACAAAATGTGTTAACTGAACGGGCTCTAATATATTGATCAGAAATTTGATAAAAGTATTGATCAGAAATCTGATAAAACATTGATCAGAAATCTGATAAAAACCTTGATCAGAATTCTGTCAAATCAAAATCTGATAATCTCATCAGAAATCTGATCGATTCATCAGAACCTAGGAAATTTTTCATGTTTTCAACAGAAAAATGTCACCTTCATATATCTATTTTGTATCATATATGCAAATATAACTTGTACATATTTTTTATATCTTCTCTTATTTTTTTCTTTTTTTTCTTTTTGGGAGTATCCAATAGATGAGGAAAGTATACGTCACAAAGATAATGTCCGAAGTCTTCATTTTTGTCTTCTTTATTTTTTTACCACCATCACATCAACTCCACACGCTTACTCAGCACGGTTGAAAAGAAAAGAAGGCTACACGTGTCCTCTCAACAGAGAATTGAAGACCTGGGTGCCGCCTATTCATAAATGCGGAGGGAGAATATGGCCACTTTTAGTTCTAAACGAATCTGACACCATATCTCCAAAGTAGAGTAGAATTGTACAATCAAGATTCAAGATCATAACTGGTGAAAACATTGAAGGCATGTACTTATTGTCTTTAAATAGACATACACTCACTCATCCACTTTCACCTGGATATCTTTTGAAATTCTCACCTTCTTCACTTAACACACACAACCACTACTACTATGGAAAATATTGAGAGCAACATATTCCCACTCCCTTACTTCCAAAGGCACAATGCAAGAGTAAGGATGAACGTGGATGACCCAAGATATGTAAACTGCTCCACCATTTTGAATATGCTGCTTACAGCCCAATCGTTTTTGCCCTCTCCATGCACGTTCAAGTGTTTCTGGAAATCCTTCAAGAGTTTTGGAGGTTTGCACGGCTGGTTGTAGATGTGGTAGGCTGACTACCATTGCAGGAATGGTGATGGGCGACAGGCTCATTTGTTTAAATGAGGAAACTATCAGGGAAGCACTCTTGCTAAGAGATGACTATCCCCCAACCACCTTCTCCTTGGTAGACAAGCAGGCTACCTTGGCCATGATGGGATACCATGATCCTCAGGGAAGGGTTCCCATCTTCAAAAGCGGGTTCATTTAACCATGGCAATTTCTGGTGACCTAGTTTGCCTTTTGCTTTACAAGGAAAGCCTCAAGTTGGTATGAGATCACTCAGAGGATAATGGATCCACTCCATGCCTTAGTGAACCATCTCTCCTACAACTACTTAGCCTATCTGATGAATGACTTTAGGGCCAACTAAAGGGGAGGTCGTCCTTCCTCATCTACCCAAGGTTCTTGATGAAAGTGATAACCTCTCAGCTGGACTTTGGAGGAGTTCCTGCATCATATGTCAGAGCAAGGATGCTTGTTCAGGAGGAACAACACATTGCTGCACTTATACCAACAGAAGATCACATAAGGCATGAAACACCTCTATGGGAAATGGTGCAGATCATGTATGGGGGTGGAGACTTTGGAGATGATGATCCAAGTGATGAAGACATAGTTTAACTTTTCTTTGTTTTTTTTTTGTTCTGTACATAGCTACTTGTGTTTATATATATATATAATTCTATTTTGATTAATGGGGGAATTTCTAATAAGACCAGGGATTCAGGGGAAATTTCTGATAAAATTAAAAAAAAGGATCAAGAAAACTTTCTGATGAAATCAGGAATTCAGGGGGAATTTTTGATGAGCTGGAGAAATAAAGAGAAGTTTCTGATGAATTCAAGAATTCAGGAGGAATTTCTGATAAAATCAACATTTTCTTGTTTCAAATGCAACATCTTTTTCTTGTTTCAAATGCAACAACTTTTTCTTGATTCAAAAACATCTGTCTTTGATTTCTCTAAAAGGGTTTAACTTCTTCTGATAAAAACCAGATCACATTTATTAGAAATTTGTTCAAGGACATCATAAAATCTGATCACACTTATCAGAAATCTGTTCAATGACATCAGAAAATGTGATCACATTTATCAGAAATCTGATCACCTTTAACAGAAAATATGTTAATGTTTTTCAGAAATCTGTACATTTTTATCAGAGAATCTGCTCAAATAAAATGTCCACACCCCGACCCGCAGCGGAATAAGAGTCGGGGCATAATTGGGTTATCACCAAAGCTCATGATGTTTACTAATATGTTTCATATTTATTAAATTCAAAATTTCATCCTCAGAATTCCAAACAAGTTCATACAATTACAAAGAAAGATAACCAACTAAACAATCCAAAGTCTAAACCGGTTTATTCTTCTAAGGCATCCTATATGTTTCTTGATGCAGCTGGATCACCTGTATCATGTGTAAAAATTGGGGTTTTTGGGTCAACATAAGTTGGCGAGTGAACCTTGTTAGAAAACATTTATTATTAACTTCTTGTTATATATATTATGGAAAATTGTGCAATAATCATATGTGAGCAAACGTGAATAATCATACAATAACAATAATAATAACAAACCATATCATACAATAACAAAACAATAACATACAATAACAAACCAATTTGCATGAATATATAACATGAATGATACTGTATATGTTGGCAACGTCACATTCACACTCATAGGTAATGGGGAACGGACGGCCTATGATAAATGTATGTGCGATCAAGGCTCAATCAAACGGAGCCGATCGTATGTTGGCAACGCCTCGTTCACGCTCATAGGTAATGGGGAACAGCTCAACGCTCATAGGTAATGGGGAGCGGCGGCCTATGATAATGTACGTACTGAAAATGATAAATTTAATCTAAACATTAACCACACAAACAGTTGATACACATTGAATACACATTTGTTCATGGATACGATGAATGCACAATTGTTTAAATGTAAATATAATAAGACACATGATACACCCCAAAAACGTGATTAAAACGGGGAATTTGTAGAGATTCACTCACATTGGGTCCGTTCGGTTGAAGATGATGAATGCGCACGAGTTTAGAGGGTTGATCGACGAGGATTAACTAACCAAATAATAACGAAAGGTATGGTAATGAGTGGATTTTATTAATAATTTTAATAGGATTTTTAGATATATTTTTGTGAGTTTAAGGCTATTTTCTAACTTTAAAAACATTATTTTTAAGTATTTTTAATTGATTTGAATTAACTAAATAAATAAAAACATAAAAAAAATATGTTGACTTTTTGGGTTGACCGTTGACTTTTTGACTTTGACTTGTTGTCCGGTTCGGTCGTTTATATTGTTTGCACTGGTGAGGTTCGAACTCGTGACCTCCCGTACGCATGCACGCAGCTCTACCAACTGAGCTACGTGTCTAACCCGAAATATTTCTGTTTTTAATTATATTTATATACTATTTTAATTTATTCAAAATTCATTTATTTTTAAAAAGGATTTTAATCATCGAACCGGCGTGCGTAACAGGTCTCGAACCCGGGACCTGTAGGATTAAACGTTGCACACAGTCCACCGCTGGACTGTGTGTCTAACCTGGTTAATATTATGGTTTTTATTATACTTAACATCTTCAGTGAGTTAACCCGGTTCGGTTTTAAAAAGAGCATTTTTATTTCAGAGATGAGGTTGGGTCAGGGATCGAACTCGAGACGTGTGATAGTTGTTTGCACACAGTCCACCGCTGGACTGTGTGTCTAACCCGAGATATAATTCAATTTATATTAAACTTATATACTGACTAACTTCATCTTCTTCGTTACAATAACACAGACAACGATTACTCTACTGATCTTGTTTAATTCGATTGACAAACATATAATTGATTAAAATCGAAATGGACAGGGAAGGTTTTGGGAATGAACATACCGGAAAAATATCTTTCTCAGAATTCCGGTGAAGTCGTCAGCTCTGTTTTTATGAACTTCGTCTGAGCGGACCAATTAACAGTTTTGATTAGCTAGTTGTGGAATTGAAGTACTAAACAAGAGTTATCAGAAGGTTTAAAAGATTATACCGTTTCTCAGCGCAATCTAGGAATTTTCAGAAGTTTTCCGGCGAGTCTGATTATCCGATATCGTCGCCTGGAACTGATTCTGATTGAAGGGTTTGAGTTAGTAAAAGCCTAACAACTGATAGAAGATGGAAGAATTGAGAAACTTACCGTTTTGATGAAAGACGCGGTTTTCCGGCGAAAGTCCGGCGAGTTCAAAAAGCGATTCTGACGATCAGAAATTAGAGTAAAAGTGAAATTAGAGGTTCTGTGAATGTTATTGAGTTGCGAGATGATGTTATTGATGGAGTAATTCAGAAAGTGAAGGTTTTCAGTTATTAAAACCGAACATCACATGAATTCAAGTTCATTCAAGGCTGATTGATTAAGAATGTCGGTTTATCGGTTATTTTCAGGAATCCGCGATCACTCAAAAGTCCCTGGACGTTTGGAAGCCGATATCGGTTTCAGTTTGGCGTAAACAGGTTGATTCACGGTTGAAGTTATGATTTAATTGTTTCCTAGAATTCACAAAGACATCAAGTGGCGGAGTGGTTATGTGTTTGGTGTTAAGGTACTCCGGCTGACCCGGGTTCGAAACCCGGCAGCCCCTTTTTATTTTTAATTGTTTTAATTTTATTTTTTTACAATTTTAATTTCCATAACCTAAAATGTTTATTAGTTATGTATTGTTTAAAATTAAAATAAGCATTAAATGAGCAACAAAAATTAAAACTGATTATTCGATTAATAAACGAAGTGGGTTTGGAAAACCCGTTTTTCGACAAATGTTACAGTATCCCCTACTTTTAGAAATTTCGTCCCGAAATTTAAGTAGTAGTGGTAACAGGAAAAAGATGCGGGTATTTTTCGCGCATTGAGTCTTCACGTTCCCAAGTAAACTCAGGTCCCCGTTTCGACTCCCAGCGTACCCTAACATTGGAATACGACTCCGTCTTAAACGTTTTTTCTCCGAAGTCCATGATCTCTACTGGTCTTTCAATGAAATGCTAAATATCTTCCAGGGGAATATGGAGGTTTTCATCGGCGAGGCACTTCTTCAAGTTTTATACGTGGAATGTGGGGTGAATTCTGTTGAGTTCTTCTGGTAGATCAAGCTTGTATGCTACAGGTCCTACTCTTTCGAGTATCTTGAAAGGTTACGTAGCGTGGTGCTAGCTTGCCCTTCTGGCCAAAACGAACTACTCCCTTCCACGATGATACTTTTAAAAGTACATGATCACCAATGTTAAACTCCAAAGGCTTTCGTCGTTTATCTGCATACTCTTTTGACGACTTTGTGCCGCTAGAAGATTGTTTCGAATTTGATGGATCTTGTTGTGGTTTCTTGAATCAATTCTGGACCGATGATTTGAGCTTCCCCAATTTCGTGCCAACATACTGGAGATCGGCACTTACGACCATATAAGGCTTTGAAAGGTGCCATGCCGATACTTGAATGATAGCTGTTGTTGTACGAAAATTCAACTAATGGTAGATGAGCGTCCCAATTTCCCTTGAAGTCTATGATACATGCTCGAAGCATATCTTCAAGAGTTTGGATGGTGCGTTCAGATTGTCCATCAGTTTGAGGATGATACGCGGTACTGAGGTCTAATCGTGTACCCAAAGCGGCTTGTACGGCTTGCCATGTTCGTGAAGTGAAACGACAATCACGATCTGAAATAATGTTTAACAGTACACCATGTCGGCTTACGATTTTGCTGATGTAGATACGAGCTAACTTCTTATTCTTGAATTCTTCGCGGATCGGAATGAAGTGAGCTGATTTTGTAAGACGATCAATGATTACCCATAGTGTCATACCCACCAGAAGTGCGAGGTAACCCGGTGATGAAGTCCATGGTTATGTTTTCCCACTTCCATACAGGTATTTCAGGTTGGACCAGAAGTCCTGAGGGTCTTTGATGTTCAGCTTTTACCTTGGAACATGTAAGGCATTTGGAAACAAAAACAGCAATATCCTTTTTCATTCCAGGCCACCAGTAGGTGTATCGAAGGTCTTGATACATCTTGTCGGCTCCTGGGTGTATAGAGTATCGTGTTTTGTGTGCCTCATTCATAAGGAATTCACGAAGGTTGTTGTGGTCAGGAATCCATATGCGATCTAGATAGTACAGATACCGTAGGATTGAGTTTCAATTTTAAGTTCAGCTCCACAGGACAGCTCCTTTTGTACGACATCTTCCGTTACTGAAACATGTTGGGCTTCTCGAATTTGATCTTTGATATCTGTTATGATTTGCGAACATAGCAGACGAATGGAGTTCGCATAACCCTTTCGACTGAGTGCATCGGCCACCACATTTGCCTTGCCAGGATGATACCGAATTTCACAGTCGTAGTCATTAATAAGTTCAACCCATCTCCGTTGCCTCATGTTTAACTCCTTTTGGTTGAAGATATGTTGGAGGCTCTTGTGGTCAGTGTATATTTCACACTTGGTACCGTAGAGGTAATGTCTCCATATCTAAAGAGCGAACACAACGGCTCCAAGTTCTAGGTCGTGGGTAGTGTAGTTCTTCTCATGAGTTTTGAGTTGTCTAGAAGCAGAAGCTATCACCTTTCCTCTTTGCATTAGAACACAGCCTAGTCCTTGCCCTGACGCGTCGCAATAAACCACGAAGTCATCACAACCTTCAGGAAGAGGGAGGATAGGTGCATCACAGAGTTTTTGTTTAAGGGTTTGGAAGGCTTCTTCTTGTTTGGGTCCCCATATGAAGGGTTTTCCTTTCTGTGTTAAAGCCGTGAGTGGTACAGCGATGCGGGAGAAATTTGCAATGAAACGGCGATAATAACCAGCCAAACCAAGGAATGATCTTACTTCGGTTGGTGTACGTGGCGCTTTCCATTCTTGTACTGCTTTGATCTTTGAGGGGTCGACATGTATTCCCTTGTCATTGACGACATGTCCAAGGAATTGTACCTCTTTTAACCAGAATTCGCATTTGGAGAATTTGGCGTAGAGCTTCTCATTCCCTAAGAGTGTAAGGATGAGTCGAAGGTGTCGTTCATGATCAGACTTAGACTTTGAGTAAATGAGGATGTCGTCGATGAAGACTATAACAAAGCGATCGAGATAGGGTTTGTAGACTCTGTTCATTAGATCCATGAAGACAGCTGGAGCGTTGGTTAAACCAAATGGCATGACCATGAATTCATAATGACCATAACGAGTTCGGAAGGCGGTCTTTGGGACGTCTTCTTCATGTACTCTGAGTTGATGATAACCAGAACGAAGGTCGATTTTTGAAAAACAGCTGGCACCTTGAAGTTGGTCAAGAAGATCATCGATGCGAGGTAATGGGTACCGGTTCTTGACCGTTAACTTGTTGAGTTCTCTGTAGTCGATGCACATGTGAAACGTTCCATCTTTCTTCTTCACAAAAAGGACAGGTGCACCCCAAGGCGAGGAGCTAGGACGTATGAATCCTTTGTCAGTCAGCTCTTGTAATTGACTGGCTAGCTCTTGCATTTCGGATGGGGCTAACCTATAAGGAGATTTTGCAACTGGCGTAGCTCCAGGTATAAGATCAATGCGGAATTCGACTTCTCTCACGGGAGGAAGTCCTGAAATGTCGTCAGGAAAAACTTGTGGAAAATCTTTTACTACTGGGATGTCTTCAAGTTTCTTCTCCTTGGTTCCCTTTTTGACGACATGAGTTAGAAATGCGACATAATTCTTGCGGAGATATTTTCGGGCTTGAAGACAGGACATTAACTTGAGCCCTTTCGAAGGGGTTTCTCCAAAAATTCGTAGAGTCTGACCGTTTGTAAGAGGAATGCGTATAAACTTTTCGCGGCATACAACTTCAGCATGATGATGGCTGAGCCAGTCCATACCAATTATAATGTCAAAGCTTCCCAACTTCATAGGTATGAGGTCAACTGGAAAATCGTGATCGTTTAGGGTGAGAGTACAATTGCGTATAATAGAGTTTAATGAGACCGGTTTTCCGTCAGCAACTTCTACCGTTATGGATTCCATGAGTTTATCACGAGTTTGGTTGAGGATGGGTTCAAATTCTAAGGATACAAAACTTTTATCCGCGCCAGTATCAAATAACATGGATGCATAACTACCATTGATGAGAAACGTACCGTTAACCACATTGTTGTCAGCCCTAGCTTGGTTAGCGTTGATGTTGAAATCTC
This sequence comes from Scalesia atractyloides, assembly GCA_947069175.1. Classification (NCBI taxonomy): domain Eukaryota; kingdom Viridiplantae; phylum Streptophyta; class Magnoliopsida; order Asterales; family Asteraceae; genus Scalesia; species Scalesia atractyloides. Next base: position 42,144,750 of record CAMTDV010000025.1, read on the forward strand.
TTCCTCTTGCAGGTGGAGGAGCTTGGTTAGTCTGATTCACTGGATTTGCTTGAGCTTGAGCATGTATAATGTTCACCAAGCGTGGACAAGTGTTTCTAAAGTGGTTTGGGTCTCCACAATTGTAACAAGCCCGCATAGGTTGCACCATGGGATAGTTGGGTTGGTAGTAGGATTGGGCTACATGTTGGGTAGGTGGTAGTAGTAGAGGTTGTTAGGCTTGACCCACTATCTGATGGTGGGTTTGGGTTAAGGGCTGGTGGCGGTTCGTTCGCTGAGGTACACGACAGGTTTGAATGGTGTGACCTGCGCGACCACAGCCGGTGCAATGTTGGCAGGGGTGATCAGGAAAGTGATGGTATTGGCAACGGTTGCATTTTGGGTATGGGCCGGAGTATGGCCTTTTATATGGTGCGGGTGAGGGGGCAACTTGGGTAATGGGTGCAGCAGGGATGGGGAAATTTGTTTGTGTGACAGCAAAATTTCTGGTGTTTCGTTTCCTCTTGTTAGCAAACTTTGAGGAGGAGGTGGAATGGTTTGAAGTTTGGCCCTCAACAGGGGCTTTCTTTTTCTCATCTTTAAATTTACCGTTGCAAATTCGATTCTCGGTAAGCTCGGTATCTAGTTCCATAGCAGCTTCAAGTGTTGCAGGCGAAGTGCTGAGAACTGAGCCTTGAATTTTCGTGGAGAGACCTCGAATATAGTGTTCGACTAAGCGGTAAACTGGGGTGAACAAGTTAGGGACCATTTGGTTTAACTCTAAAAATCGTTTGTTGTAGGAAGTATGATCTCCCTCCTTTTGCTTCAACGAATGAAATTCATCCTCTAACTTTTTGATCTCACTTCTAGGACAGAAGCGTCTCGTCATGATTTCCCTTAACTCCTCCCACGTTAAGGCCATTGCATCTTCGATTCCTCTTTTACCCTTTTCAGTATTCCACCAGGTAAGAGCTACCCCAAATAGCCTCCCGGTTGCGTAACGTACCTTGCGATCCTCGGGACAATCGCAGTTGAGGAAGGTGTTTTCCATTTCCTCAAACCAGTGGAGGAGGGCAGTGATACCTTCGGTCCCTTCAAATTTCGGGGGATCGCAAGACTTGAAATGTTTATATGAGCACTTTTTGGAAGGAGGGTTGCCGATATTCTGGTCTTCTTGCTGGGGGGGATTGATGGGATTTGCGGCGAGAGCTTGTTGGACTTGAACTACAATGTCAGGAAGCACCGCGGTCATTTGTTTTGCGATTTGGGTGGCCAAGCGTTCGTTTGACCTTCCTGATCTTCGACCCCCTCGTTGTTGCCTAGCCGACATCTGCAGGAATATACATAAGAAGATTGTGAGTTTATGGAGTCTTTTTAGGTGTCATGTGTCTTAAAAAAAATAACATAAACATCAATAATGCAACTACATCCATAGGATGTCTTGGGTTTGCTCATGTTGGGCCTCAAATGTCCCCCATACCTTCACCTGTATAGTTATGTGGGCCCCCATGACTATTGGCTTAGTAGGATTCACATTGGTATTGGCGGTTTAACACTCGCATCACCCGAATGAAAACCATGAAATATGTTTACGAGATGTATGGTCGGAAGGTGTCCAGGTGTAGACACAATGACAACTCAAAGTGGGGTTAGCTCACACGACGTCTGGTATAGCATGCTTTGGCCTAATAGGTCCTTCGTACTCTCATCGTTAGTCCCCAGGTAGGCAAACTGGTCCTTTATTTTGGATTTATACGAATGCCAAGCCTAGACAGGACATTCCGACTACCGGTACTTGTACCCTTCCAGTTACTACATGCCCGTCATGAGAACTCACTTTGATGTGATTTGAAAATACAAAAATCAATGCAAAAAATCATGGAAGTGATGTGGTGTGTGCTCTCATGGATATGATATGTTATGAGAATATGATTCATGATAGGCATTGTATAATAATATGTACTTATGAACATGCTTGCAAAACATTGAATGTAACATTAAACATAAAACATATAAACATCATGAATTTTGAATGTAACACACAAAAAAAATTTAAAAATTCTAATCAACTATAGTATAGGCTCTAAGGGTCTAATAACCTATCCTATATCCCTATAGTCATGGCTCTGATACCAATCTGTCACACCCCGACCCGCATCGGAATAAGAGTCGGGCATAATTGGGTTATCACCAAAGCTCATGATGTTTACTAATATGTTTCATATTTATTAAATTCAAAATTTCATCCTCAGAATTCCAAACAAGTTCATACAATTACAAAGAAAGATAACCAACTAAACAATCCAAAGTCTAAACCGGTTTATTCTTCTAAGCCATCCTATATGTTTCTTGCTGCAGCTGGATCACTTGTATCATGTGTAAAAATGGGGGTTTTTGGGTCAACATAAGTTGGCGAGTGAACCTTGTTAGAAAACATTTATTATTAACTTCTTGTTATATATATTATGGAAAATTGTGCAATAATCATATGTGAGCAAACGTGAATAATCATACAATAACAATAATAATAACAAACCATATCATACAATAACAAAACAATAACATACAATAACAAACCAATTTGCATGAATATATAACATGAATGATACTGTATATGTTGGCAACGTCACGTTCACGCTCATAGGTAATGGGGAACGGACGGCCTATGATAAATGTATGTGCGATCAAGGCTCAATCAAACGGAGTCGATCGTATGTTGGCAACGCCTCGTTCACGCTCATAGGTAATGGGGAACAGCTAAACGCTCATAGGTAATGGGGAGCGGCGGCCTATGATAATGTATGTACTGAAAATGATAAATTTAATCTAAACATTAACCACACAAACAGTTGATACACATTGAATACACATTTGTTCATGGATACGATGAATGCACAGTTGTTTAAATGTAAATGATAATAAGACACATGATACACCCCAAAAACGTGATTAAAACAGGGAATTTGTAGAGATTCACTCACATTGGGTGCGTTCGGTTGAAGATGATGAATGCGCACGAGTTTAGAGGGTTGATCGACGAGGATTAACTAACCTAAATAATAACGAAAGGTATGTTAATGAGTGGATTTTATTAATAATTTTAATAGGATTTTTAGATATATTTTTGTGAGTTTAAGGCTATTTTCTAACTTTAAAAACATTATTTTTAAGTATTTTTAATTGATTTTTGAATTAAATAAATAAATAAAAACATAAAAAAAATATGTTGACTTTTTGGGTTGACCGTTGACTTTTTGACTTCGACTTGTTGTCCGGTTCGGTCGTTTATATTGTTTGCACTGAGTGAGGTTCGAACTCGTGACCTCCCGTACGCATGCACGCAGCTCTACCAACTGAGCTACGTGTCTAACCCGAAATATTTCTGTTTTTAATTATATTTATATACTATTTTAATTTATTCAAAATTCATTTATTTTTAAAAAGGATTTTAATCATCGAACCGGCGTGCGTAACAGGTCTCGAACCCGGGACCTGTGGATTAAAACGTTGCACACAGTCCACCGCTGGACTGTGTGTCTAACCTGGTTAATATTATGGTTTTTATTATACTTAACATCTTTCAGTGAGTTAACCCGGTTCGGTTTTAAAAAGAGCATTTTTATTTCAGAGAATGAGGTTGGGTCAGGGATTGAACTCGAGACGTGTGATAGTTGTTTGCACACAGTCCACCGCTGGACTGTGTGTCTAACCCGAGATATAATTCAATTTATATTAAACTTATATACTGACTAACTTCATCTTCTTCGTTACAATAATACAGACAACGATTACTCTACTGATCTTGTTTAATTTGATTGACATACATATAATTGATTAAAATCAAATGGACAGGGAAGGTTTTGGGAATGAACATACCGGAAAAATAATCTTTCTCAGAACTCCGGCGAAGTCGTCAGCTCTGTTTTTATGAACTTCGTCTGAGCGGACCAATTAACAGTTTTGATTAGCTAGTTGTGGAATTGAAGTACTAAACAAGAGTTATCAGAAGGTTTAAAAGATTATACCGTTTCTCAGCGCAATCTAGGAATTTTCAGAAGTTTTCCGGCGATGCTGATTATCCGATATCGTCGCCTGGAACTGATTCTGATTGAAGGGTTTGAGTTAGTAAAAGCCTAACAACTGATAGAAGATGGAAGAATTGAGAAACTTACCGTTTTGATGAAAGACGCGGTTTTCCGACGAAAGTCCGGCGAGTTCAAAAAGCGATTCCGACGATCAGAAATTAGAGTAAAGGTGAAATTAGAGGTTCTGTGAATGTTATTGAGTCGCGAGATGATGTTATTGATGGAGTAATTCAGAAAGTGAAGATTTTCGGTTATTAAAACCGAACATCACATGAATTCAAGTTCATTCAAGGCTGAATTGATTAAGAATGTCGGTTTATCGGTTATTTTCAGGAATCCGCGATCACTCAAAAGTCCCTGGACGTTTGGAAGCCGATATCGGTTTCAGTTTGGCGTAAACAGGTTGATTCACGGTTGAAGTTATGATTTAATTGTTTCCTAGAATTCACAAAGACATCAAGTGGCGAAGTGGTTATGTGTTTGGTGTTAAGGTACTCCGGCTGACCCGGGTTCGAAACCCGGCAGCCCCTTTTTATTTTTAATTGTTTTAATTTTATTTTTTTACAATTTTAATTTCCATAACCTAAAATGTTTATTAGTTATGTATTGTTTAAAATTAAAATAAGCATTAAATGAGCAACAAAAATTAAAAATGATTATTCGATTAATAAACGAAGCGGGTTTGGAAAACCCGTTTTTCGACTAATGTTACATAAAAAGGGGACAAATAAACCTAAATTTTCAAAATTTAGTTAATTAAATAAATTTTCAAAAGGAAAGATAATGATGAAACACAAAACGTATCCCTTGAAGTAGCACCAGAAAAGCGAGTGTAGGTAATCTCTCTGAAACTCTACTCATTCCCTCTCATCATCAAAAAAAATTGACCGAAAGTCAACAAATTCTTATTTAGAAATCTGTTGAAATAAACGTCAACAAAATTCAGAAGATTCAAAGTTTTGAGTTTTTGACTTACAGAAAAGGGGGAAGATAAAATCATGCAAAAGAGAAAGATTGGCAGTTAGCAACAAGAAGATAAGTGTACCACTCTTCACAACATGGACCCACTTATGCAAGTGGACCACTCTTCAAGAATGTGGACCCACTTATGTAATAGCAAAGATTGGCGGTTACCAAGCACCAATAAAAAGAAAAACAGTTTTTTTAAAGATAACCCAAAGGTGTCAAGCATTAAACATAATTCAATGGGTTATTAACATAATTAATCACCAATCACGTGGGACAACAAAAGCCTATATAAACCCGAACCAACCCACAATCTGTCACATTCACTTCCAAAAGCCTCAAGCTCTCAAAATTCCAAACCTTAAAAATCACAACTTTGTTTCTGCAAGCCAAAACCTCAAATCACTATATCATGTCTTCTTCCGGCTCCATGAACCTCAACTTTCCAGTTGTGGAACATGAAGTTCCTCTTGTCAAGAAATCAAAATGGCTAGACACAGAGAAAAAGAACAACCTAGCTCTCAACACTGATCATGAGCTGCATGATGAAAGGGTCAGAATTCTTATAAATTTCTGATCAATTGTCCCATAAAGTATGCTTTAACTGGTGGCTATGAAGTTCCAAAACAGATCCTGCAGCAAACTGTGCATACAACAGAGAAGTCAGGAACAGAATTAACTGCACACGTGTGGGGTAACATCAGAATCACTGTCAATGAAGAAAACATCAAAAGATGGTTGGAGATCCCTGAAAACAGGAATATCAAATTCCTCCAGTCAAAGAAGAACTCTTGGCGGTATTCAGAAACCTTGGATACAAGGCCCCAATCACTCTAATCAGCCAGTTCAAAAGAAAGGAACTGCCAGGATTTTGGCAAGTCTTTATGGATATAATCAACAGCTGTCTCATAGGGAAGATAGGAGGTGCTGATCAAACAACTAATCCAGTACTAAATATCATGTATGGGCTGATAAAGGGTGAAGATGTAGATTATGCCAAAGAAATATTCTCTCTGTTGAAAACCAGCATATTCACTCACAAGGGAAGAATAACAACACATCTTCCACATGCCAGATTTTGGTCTATCATAATAACAAAAGCTTTGCTGAAAGAAACATGGAAGTACCCACTCTTGAGATAATGTGGAAGCTAGTGGTGATGACTCCATGGACTGCTGCAGCAAGTGCTTGGCTCATCCCAGTGGCCTTCCTCCCCTGCCTCATAGTATGATGAAGGTGATTCTTGCAGACTCACCTTTTATCAAACTACATGAAGAATTGATCAAACCAAATGGACCAGATGATTGTGGATCAAGAATGGAGTCTGCATCAGCTGCTGGTAACAAAAACGTTGCTGAGGGGTATGGAACAAATGAAGAATCTGATGAAGTCTCATCCACTAAAGATGATGCAACTGATTTAGATTCAATGTTAGCCGGAGAAGGTCAACAACATGATACTCTTGAAATAGGTGCACATTTCGAAACAAACCCTGAACTTAATTTCACAAAACCTACTTCTGATGAAACCTCATCAGAATCTGTTGAGGCTGATTTTGAAATAAGAACAAGAGTACCCAATGTTGAAGCTCAGTTGGGTGTGGCTCTAAGTGTCAACTTGGAATCGGATGAGGATGTTGAAACTGCAACAAGTGGAGAACACCCACTTGATCAGGGACAACTTTTGGATACTCTGTGTTATCCCATAACTCAAGGAGAACATTCTCAAAGAACTGTTCAAGGATATGAAGAAGTCCAGGAAATGCCTGTGGTGCATAAATCTGGTAGGAATCCTTTGAATTGGTCTTATGATCAAGACATGGGATTTCCTGAAACAGCAAGAAATGTGTTTTTTGCTGGTATGTTAGAAGGAACATTTGTTGTTCCAAATGACCCACTTACAACCAACCTTGAAGCAACATTGAAAAAGGTGATGGAGAATGTAAAGAATCAGGAAAGAAAGTCTTCTCTGGAAGAAAAACTGGATGATCTGTTGAATGAAATGAAGCAACAGAAGTCTGACATGAGAAATCTGTCAGAATCTGTTGAAACCATCAGAAAGCAATCAGAAGCAAACACAGATAAACTAAATAAATTGCAAGAATCACCAGTCTCCTCTCAAGATGTAAATAAGATCTCTCATGAATTTCAGAAACTAGCAGAGGAATTCAGAGCTATGAAAGAAGAACTTGTGAAGAAAACAGAAAGTGCTGAATCAGAAACTGCAATGCAGAATTTGTCAAGTGTTGCAGAAAACTTCACAAAAATGAAAGAAAAGCTAAAGGAAGGGTTGAGAAGAACAGTGATCTGATGGTACATCTATTAAAAGAACAGATGCAGAGTTAGAGCAAAGGCAAGACAGAACTGCAAGGGCAGATGGCAAGCATCAGAGAAGAAAGTGCCATCAAAACAAAGTTGACTGAAGATGTAAAAGATTTATTAAAAAGACTTTGTCTTAATATTGCACAAGCAACAAAGACAAGTCTGCCAGATTTGTTGAAATAGATTCCTGAAGGAAGAGAAAAGCCTGGTACAACCAGAAAAGATCGATACATATTGCAACTGCACCAACAAAACCTCTCTTCAAAATACCAGCCCCTATACCAACAAAACCAAAGAATTCAACCCAACCACCACAAAGCACATTGAGTTCCTTCCCTCCACCACTTCATTCTACCTCAAAAGCCTTGATCATACATCCTTTAACACAAACTCAATCATCACCTCAATCAGCACCAATTTAATCAAAACCAACTCAACCACCACCACAACAATCTCAGACTCAAATAGAACCATCATTAAGAACAAGAGCTCAACGTTTAACTCGGTCCTCATCCAGAGACAAACTGAAAGGGAAAGAAATTGTTGAACCCACTCTCTCAAACCAAACTGAATTCAGCAAACAATGTATATCTGGAGAGAAAAGGAAATGGGAAGAAAGTGGTCACACTTCCTTAAAGAAGCCTGCTGTGATTCCAACAGAAGATCCAAATGTTACAAGAATCATACAAACTGTAGATGACCATGAAGTACTCTTTCCAGACGTTGTTCTAAAAGAATATTACAGAAAAGATGATGAACCTCTTCCCATCAATATGAACCCAATCACCAGAAATGCCCTCACGATGAGCGGAAATAGAAAAGAAGGATGTCTCTGGGGGGATACAGAAATCCCATCAAGAATGTACACATCACAGATAGATCAGTTCAAACTCCTCTCAAAGGTGTATGGCATCAAAATATGTATCACATCAGAAGAGAAGATGGTGAAGAACAATCGGTTCTTGATAGCCAAATTATGGAGCGTCTGCACCCACTGGATATAGTTAAGCTAAGAAGAATGTATGCATAAGAGTCACTAAGAAGAAGAGAAAACAGAAAAGCACTTCATAGCTTCTCAGAACGTGGAGTGGAGATAGTAACTACCATATGCCAAGTAGATTTTGACTTGTTTTCTTCGATACAAACACTTGGTCAATGGCAAACCTCTGATCACAGTACCAAACACTGAAATCCCTAAAACAATGAAGGATGCCAGAACAGGTAGCATTGTTGAAACACCTGAGCTAGCAGTGATCTATAAAGATGAGGATGGGAGAAAAATATTCATAGTTGATGAAATATGTAAGTTTTCAAACAGAACTTTAACTTACATTAAAGAAATCATGAGGAAAAAGCAGGAACAGAAGAAGGACAAGAAGAAAGAGCACTTGGTGAAACAGATTGGAGACATCATTGATGATTGGATTCAAGAGGGAGTATGTACAAACCATGTATGAGGAATGCAAGCAACCAATCCCTCAGAAGTGTAAGCTCAGCATGAAAGACTTTTATTATTGAATCTGTCAAAACAATGATTTCTATGGTTGAACAAGTTTTTCTTTGAATTGTTTGTTTAAACACTGTTTGAGTGGTTGTTTATGTTTTATCTTGCAAAGTTCTTGGTTGTATGTTCTTCATTTTACTTACAATACTTAGGGGGAAATTGTTAGGAAACTTTACATGTATGATTGAAGTATTGAAGAAAAATGAAGAAGGAGAATCTGATCAATCTGATCAGATCTGATGAAAAAGAAGTCAAAGGATCAAGTCAACAGAAGAAATATGATCATAGGCCATAAGAAGAAGCATTTGAGTCGGATCTGATGAGAATATCTTTGTCTATATGTTCAAAGCAAGGATCAGAAGAGATCAAATCAAATCTGATGAAACCTCATCAGATTCTGATCAGAAGTCATCAGAAATCTGATGACCAATCATGATGTCCACTTGCAGTTGAAGATAAGGTAATTCAGTTGGAGGACATTTATGATACAAGTGGACATAGTAAGCATGACACATGAAATGATCTGCAACAACAAACACTTGCATGAATAACAGCTTGTGAATTCATGTCAATTACTCTCTATAAATAGAGATCATCAAACCAAAGATCGATGGAGCTAAGCATTTCAAGTATCACTACTTACATACTCCATTGCCCTTCACTCCCACAAAATTCTTAAGCATTGTTTTGTATTAGAAAATAACTTTTCAATCATCTTTTGTAAACTTTCAAAAGTGATATAAACTTGAAAATTCTGTATCTCTGTTTCTTACAAGTTGGTTTCTAATTCCGCACATTATATTCATATAAAGTTGAAATCAACTTGCCATTTTAATCCTAAGCATTGTTATCTGGGATCAACAGTTACCGCCTTGGCGATTTTGGTAAGATGAACCACCTTGATTACCCACTTGAAAGTTTGGGTTCATTAGGTGTGAGGCGTTACCATAAGTGTTGGAGTTCATATCAAATTGCTTTCCGTCTTCACACACTTGATTCACCTTGTCGGTGGTTTGGGCCTTGTTCACTTGACAATTCTCGGCCTGGTGACCGAGGTCATCACAATCTTCACAAACGGCGAATTTCACCGCCCCACATTTTTCTTCTTCATGTGTGCCAACTCCTCTTATTCTAATGTTTCAATCCGATCCTTGGAACTAGTATCGTGTCGGGCCAAGACCTTGAGATCATATACTTTTTGGCTCGGTCCGCCACAGCAACCGCCTTGGAGTTTTTACTTATTCTCTCCAACAAATCCCAATCGTCTTCCTCGTGATTGTTCAACAACGTGGCGTTATTTGCCTATTGCAAGTACTTGTGGTCTTCGGCATCTAACCCCCGTACAAAAAACTTCAACAACTCCCATCTAAGAATCTGATGGTGAGGGCATTTCCAAACCAATTCCTTGAAGCGAGTAAGGGCCTCATGTAATAACTCCCTCAATAATCGAAACGACCTAATCTCATCTCGTGCAACACCGGTCTTCGCTATCAAATATATTCAACAAGGAATACTTGATGCATCTCTGCCCAAATACGAATACTATTTTCCGAAAGTGTGAGGAACCACTGTTTAGCTTTATCCTTCAATGAAAATTGAAATAACCATAACTTCACATCCTCTAGTGCAAAGTCATAACCCCCAATCATGCCACATATGGCGGAGAATTCCGCCAAATGGGTGTACGGCTCATCATTAGTCCTACCATTGAAGTGGGGTAGGATATTGATGTAAATGGGTTTACAATCAAAAGCTCTTCTCCTCCGAGGCATTGGAATAATTGGTGAGTCATTTTCAGTGACCACCAGTCTAAATCGACCATTTACACTCTTTGGGGGTTGTTGATGCATTTAACGTCGTGCTGGACTGTTAAGCTCTTGATTGCCCGGTCTTTGGTTACCCTTTCGATCACCATTTTGATCACCCCCTTGGTTACCTCTGCCCACGAATTGCGGAATCCGGTTACGATTGACATTATTATTGTTATTGTAATTCCCGTCATCCCGGTTCCTTTGATTGTTGTTTCCTGGTTGACGGTTATTGTCGTACCCGTCATTTCGACCATACTCGTACCCATACCCGTCATTGTTCCCCACAAAATTTGCGTTTTGATGGCTAATGTCTTTATATTCATACCCCTGAGCATTATAGAAATTCCCCACATTAGCATCACCTCACACATCATCTTCAACCCGCTCATTATAGTTCCTTCCATCGTCCGAGTATTCCGAGTGAATACTCACATGTTCCGGTGATTGGTAACCGGGAACGCTATATGGTGCATCGTCAAGAATGTTGTTTCTCAAATCATCGAGATCGAGAAAGTGGGCTTTGTTCGTGGGAATGCCACGGTTTTGGTCAACTCCACGGTTGGTGTTAACATTTTGGTTGTTGAAGTTGGGTGGTAATGGGTTTTGTCAGTTTTGGTTTTGAGGTGGAGGTGTGGGTGTACGTTGGGTGTTGTTTGGGTTTTGGTTAAGGGTTTGGAACGGTGGGGTTGGTGGTCTCAAATTGCTACCACCCCCGGTTGGTTATTTTGGACGTTTTGGTTTTGTGGAGGGTAGTCTTGGTATTGGTATTTATGTTGGTTTTGGTTGTTTGGGTGATTGGAGTTTTGAGGATCCATTGGACTAGGTTCAACAGATGGTGTAGAAGGTGAGTTGGTGTTGGGTGGATTAGAGACAAGCGTTACCTCTAACCGTTTGGTTAAATTTCCTCTAATGACCCGCTAGATCTCCAGTTCGAACACTAATGGTGATGTCCTACCGGAGTTCCGTGTATGCATGCAATACTTGTATCCTGCACAAGTAAAAAATCCGTGTAACACAAAAGCTAAAACGATATAAGAAAACAAACACTTAAACAGATATCACGAAATCAATTAATATCCAAACACAAAGCGCACGAACTCCCGGCAACGGTGCCAAAATTTGGTCGGTGTGTCGCGCCCCCGTCAAAGATAATATTTATAAACCCAATTTACCGTTAACTATGAGTTAGTGGTAGTACGGGGTCGATCCATGAACAGTTTGTGGTTTGCGCCCAGACAAGATTGATTTTAAAGGTTGTCACAATTATGAAGCTTGCTATGGTTTAATTTCAATGTTTGTTTGTTTGAAAGAGATGTCGGATTAAACCGACAAGTTTGTTTTTGTTTACTTAACTATGAAAACTTGAATGATTGCATGAAACTTGATTGACTGATATAAAACAATAATGTTAAAACAAGGTTCACACTCGGTTCAACAATTGTAGGACCTAGTGTTACTACACGTTTTACTTGGTTTAATTGAATTAGTTCATTAACTGTTTTAGAATCACAAGGCTTAGGTGCCAATTTCTATCATCGTTCAAGACGGACCGCAATGCACTTCGTTACCTTGGACAAGTAAATCCTATCAAAAGACAAGGCATAAATACGCATATTCATTTCACGAAGTCAAATTTCATAACTCACTCGACAATTCGTAAATTCAATACAAACGTAAGACAATTATCTAATGATTCAAATGCAATTCAAATTGTCACAAACCAAATATTAAACAAATAGCAAACCCTATAAATCCTTACAAAAGTCTACACCGGGGTGAAACCCGCGAGAATTAGCCGCTCATGACAAATGGAACGTGATTAACGGATGAGGAAAGCTCGAACACGAACATCTTGAAGCCTTGAGGATGAGTATGATGAGGGCTAGGGTTGTGGTTGTTTGTTATGGAGAATGGATTGGTGGGATGATGGGAATGATGGTGGTTAGGGTTAGGAAGGTGAAGATGGATGATGAGTTTGGATGATTGTGATCGATCCGGATGAATTTGGGATGAGGGTGGTGGTGTTTCTTGGATCCAAGATAGTGCTCTAGGTTCAAAATTGTGCAACCCCTTTGCAAATGGCCAAAAACATGATTATAACCCGTCCCAAAAATCAAAACTGAAAATTTCACATTTTATATAAGCGAAGGGTGTCGCCGACGACCCCTAGCTAGTCAAATGGCTCCCGATGGCCTGATTACTGCCTACGACAAAATCCACCCGACGGGGTTTTCTGGAGGGCGTCGCCGACTAGCAAGTAGGGCGTCAGCGACTACCTCTCTAAAACCTGTTTTTATTGAATTCTTTGTTTCGCGTTCCCGGTTGATCCCGTTCGCTCCCCGATGCTCCGTAAAGCTCCCAAATAGCTCCTTAAACTCCGTTAAACCTATAACAAGACACCGGTTTTTGACCACGTATCATTTTCTATGACAACTGTGAAATCCCCATAAGCCCTAATCGTTGCTAGTCCACGATAACAATACACGATGTGCAATTTCTTATACTTGTGATGATTTTGAGGTTATATATGGGTAACATGTGATGGCTATAAAGTACAATAAGGACCAGTCGTCATGATATGTGCCAAGATTCACCAAAAACCCTGAATTAATACGTACAGACTACACGATTTATGAAATGATACTGATTTTGCCTTGAATGAATCTGAGGGCTTGTTATAGGGAATGTAGGAACGATAATAATCAACATGGTGTTATTGATGCCTCAGGGTGTTGAAAACAAGATAAACGGGGGATTTCTTGTTATCAATGCATAAATTGAACAATAACAATTTAGATACAAATGAAAGTGTTTCGCTGTAGATGATTCTAAGGGTACAGAATTACTTAGACAAGATATTTAGGCACTAACATAAGGTTTGTGACCTTAGTATGTAGTTGGCATGTTAAACGAGGTAGTTTCTGGTTAATGAAACACCTTTGATTTTAGCGTGCACGATATTAACCAAACATGCATTGTACATTCAGCCAAGCCTAAACGCACTTATGGAACATGAATATAATGTATTTAAGTAAATACATTAAAGCGTTCGGGTTTTCGTTCAAGCTGGGTTCGTATTTTAAACACACGAAAAACTACGCATTGCATGATCGTTTACCAACCTGGGGTGCATTAATAACCGATAATTACTTGAGACCCAAAAATTATCTCGAGATTCTTGTCAGAACGTGTTAACATTTTTTTTTCCAACCGTGGTAACTGGGGTAATAGTATAAAAGCTAGAAATGTGAAATTCATATTTCCAGTTTTGTCAAACGAGTAAGCGACGGGTCAAATGATGATTTGAACTATGAGATACCTTGACGAATATTTAGTAGTATAAGAGTTTGTTTCATAATAATAATAAAATATATTATATTTGACCATACTCTGTTCTTAACGAAACTTAGGTCAAAACGTAGAGAAAAATAAGTTCATCTCCACGGCATATTCATAATTTTATAGAACCCTATATTTTAACAGTTACACGAGTAAAAAGAGTGAAGGAGTTGAATTAATTACAAAGTTAAGATAATACAATATTCATAAACAATAAAACATTGTTAACCGCCTCTATTTTCTTCTTCAAAGTTCCGATCAGAACTTATACCTACACCCACCTTTATATTTTTATTTTCTTTAGAATTAAGCAACCTTTTCACCTTGAAACCCTTACTTACATCTGCTCTAGCAAATAATCATTCACAACCAGCCCATAATCATAAGCCATAAAGCTCCATCTTAGTGGTAGAAAACTTAAGGATTATCGATCAAAAACCCGGGTTTCGACGAGAAACTTATAATTTAAACTCTAACCGAAAAAGACTAGTAATAAGTCTTGATTGATAAGGATGAATGCATATTTGTATTTTATGTCACGTATAGGTACTATATAACAAAGAACTCAGGCTTTGAAAGCTTAGGCATCGCTTAAAAGATCAAGAAACTCGTGCAAAATTTGGTGATTTTTAGTGAATTTTTCACTTTTTGAAGGAAATAAATTTGGGAAAAATAAGAAACGAGCTTGATAAATCACCAAAAGTTACAGGGATGTTTAAATTGACATGGATAATATTCTGGAAAAAAATCAGAGACCTTTGGCTGAGTTTGAACATACTTTTAAAAATCGCGTTTTTGCGAGGTTTCGGCAGCCGGAAACCCAAGTTTAGAATATTTAGAAAAATCTTAAATTTTTCTGTAGAGTTTCTTGATACATCATAATGTTTTTGTAAAATTTTGAGAACTTTTAAAAATCGGATCGTCATGATCCCCAATTTATCGGTTAAATACAATTTTAAAGTGAATTTATTAAAATTAATAAATTCTGAGAATATTTGATAAATCACCAAAAGTTACAGGGATGTTTAAATTGACATGGATAATATTCTGGAAAAAAATCAGAGACCTTTGGCTGAGTTTGAACATACTTTTAAAAATCGCGTTTTTGCGAGGTTTCGGCAGCCGGAAACCCAAGTTTAGAATATTTAGAAAATCTTAAATTTTTCTGTAGAGTTTCTTGATACATCATAATGTTTTTGTAAAATTTTGAGAACTTTTAAAAATCGGATCGTCATGATCCCCAATTTATCGGTTAAATACAATTTTAAAGTGAATTTATTAAAATTAATAAATTCTGAGAATATTTTTCCTGAAATATACACATTTTCACAAATTTATATAAATTTTTTAGAAAATTATTAAATACACACAATTGTGTACAAAAATGTGAAAGTTAAAATATATAATTATCGACAAAACCGGCAATACATACAAACTTGCACATGAATACGTGACTGGATGTGAATTATCCGAGTTATACTAACAAACGGAAAATCCCCAAAAACACAAGGGATCAACTATAGGCCGGTGGATATATGAATACACTATTGGTCTGACAAACCCAATTGAGTTGGCATGAATTCCATGGGTTCTACTACAATTGCACATATCCATGCACTTTTTGTGAGCACGCTATATGGTGTTAGACAGGGTCGTTTCTGAAAATGTTAAAAAAGATCTAGGTATTGTGCGAGATTAAAAAAACCAGGGCCCTATATGTTAGGATCTGAGTTTAATTAGTTGTGAAAAGTTCAAAGATGATCAATGAATGAAGATAAGTAAAAGAGTTTTGCAATGGAATTTTGGAAAACTTTTGATTCATAACTAATGGAAGATTGCTTTCATTATCATGCTTTCAAACAAATACATTTTGCATGTAATTCACAACTCCCCCTCAACCTGATATCACGAATTTTTGCTTGTACAGAATGCAAGAAAGATGATTGGATAAAGAGTGGAAATGATCTTTTCAATAGATAGATAGAACAGTACATAAGTCTGTCTATTTATAGTACATGTGAAACCACTGAGCATCTAATGATAACGTCAGTGTGAAAATCACAGCTAAGAAATATAACTAACTCTAAACACTGCTAACATTAAAACACTGTTGTACAGACATTGTTAATATGAAAACGTTGATGAAGCAATCCTCTGTTGGTCTTCAGCAGACCTTTGCTTGTCTTTTGTCTTTAGTCTTCATTAAAGGCTTGTAAGCAGTCTTTAGCTTGGGCAGTGGTTCTTGAACATGGCTTGTAAATTTTATTAAAACAGAATCAAAGTTAAATAGATATTTTGGCTTTCTATCATCTGTTCTTTTGTAGGGTTCAATCCAACAATCTCCCCCTAGAACAGATGATACCAAAACTAACTTTACTCTTGATTTTTATTCCTCATCAAAAGTTCCCTAATTTGTCCTTTTAATTGGAGTTCAAAGTTTAGGGCAACTAAATCATTAAAATCCCTTTCAAGCTCAAGTTCCAAAAGATCTTGGACGTCTTCAACACACAGACCATATGCTGCATCCATTTTAATGCATTGAACTCTGCCATCAGGCCTGAGCAAGGTTAATTCGGGGTGTCTATGTATGACTTCCACTTTAGACTTTTGGATCTGCTTGCTTTCTTGGGTGAAGCTTTATTTGTGATGAGTTTGGTGAAGAAGGTTTGCCGACAAATTTCTGATTGTTTCTCTTAGTTGATCACTTGCAGCATCAGTGTGATAGAGAAGTTGACATTTGAGTGCCTCTTTTCTGTTTTCTTCATATCTTTGTTGATTTTCCTCTTCCATTTGTCTTGCCTTTTTAGGTGATTCAAGGCAAGTGTGGATAGATCAGAGGTTGAGGATGGTCTTTTAAAGGTATGGGTCTGTTTAGAAGCAGTGGTTGTAGGTGGATAGTTTGGCTTCCTTGGGACCGATGGATCCTTTTATCTAAGTTTCTCCAAACTTTTGTAAGTATTAGCAACCTTTGATTCTGACCACCTTGCAATTTGTCTTGAGGTACCATATTGAGCTAGCAACCAATTCTTCCTTCATTCTTTTGATTTTCAGGACAAAATAATGCATTAACATTTGGCTAATAATAATGCATTAGCACGTTTCAAGTACTCACTCAAAACCGATTAGAACACGTACCCGCATAGGCTTGCAACTCAATCATTATCCACCACTGAACACGACTACAAAGCACAACTCAAAAGGTCTTTAAGGGTTGTACGGGGCTAGGTTAATGGTATGGAATAGGATATTTCAAAGTGGCTAAGGTGATGAAAACTCGATTTTTACTACAAAAACGACTACTCTAAACACGACTAACTACGAATCATCAAGCTAAGAGGCAAAAGCCTTCACAAACTATCAACACATCTTTTTGTGCTTTTTCTCAACAACTTTCTGTTCTTTTTCATGATATTTTAAGGATTTTCTTTTTTTTCTTTTTTTCCGAGATACATAAACCAAAAATTTACAAACAAACTAATCCTAAAATTGAACTTTCATGATACGGGTCAAAAACAAAAGGTTCACGGTCAAAGGCTAAATGGGTTGGTCAAGCGAAAGGTTTAGGCTCAAAGTTGACGACTGGGGGATTGATTTTGGGAAAAGGTAATATAAATGGTGTAAAAAGAAAAGGTTTCCTAATTCCTTAATCATTCTTGTGCTTGTATTCGGTCTATGGTCTCAAACGCATCAAAAGTTGCAATTTCTATAATACGCGACTAATGGCACACTCAAACAATGAAATATATATATCTATAATGTGTAAAAGTGGCTCAAAATCTCATGTATAAAGGGTATGGTATGTGATATGCAAGGATATATTAGTTTCTTAAGCGAATTATTCCCAAATAACCACCCGCTAAATACCCATCATGTTACTCATTAGAACTTGACCATGACAAAGGACCAAATGGGTTGTGTCATCCCCCATTGACTTAGTTACTTGTGCTTTTTAGATTGCTAAGGACATTTTGAAAAATTTTGAAAAATTTCCCCCATCCCCCCACTTGAGGTCAAATTGTCCTCAATGTATAGTGTTTAAATGAAAGGGTCAAAATCGAAACTTTTTCTCCCCATCCCCACACTTGAGGTCAACATTGTCCTCAATGTGTAGGAATGAGAGCTTTTAAAACGCACATGGGATGTGACACAACCAAACTCTCAAATTTCACCCCGGTTAAAAATATACACAAGACATTCTACTTATTTACTAACTAATAATCAAAGTAAACGAAACGTATGCACCTAGTTTGTTCATTTGTCATGTGCTCCTCGATCCCTAATGCAAATGGCCTTCCTCAACGAACATGAAATTACCTGCAAGTCTCAAAAATCGTGTAGAAGCAAGCTTCTCACAAAAATCAACACCCGTTAGCTAATCCATTTTTACCATTTTTATAAAAGATTTACCAAGTTATTCGTTATTTAACTTTAATTTTGTGGGAAAATATTTTACAACAACAACAATCCTAACTCACTTTCGTAGTAATCACGATTGCATTTAGCGTATGCAACAAGCTCTTTTAAACCTCCCGATAGCCCAGGAGGACGAGTAGGTCTCGTTTCATTTACCTAAGAACTCAAAGTACGAAAAGAAATATACAAAAGGAAAACTAAACTAAAAAAAGGAATTAAAAAGTACTGAAAATATTATACAACAACAAACAACATACCACCTCATGGTGGTCGAACGGAGTGCTTATCGCCCACAAACTTTCCCATATCACCCCTGGCGATTCATACCATTTGGTCCCACACGGGCCAAACTTCCTCAACTCTCTTCTTCCCTCTTTTCTTGAGGCGACTTCTTCTTGACCGGCTTTTTCTTCGATTCTCCAAACCTACCACCCATAACATATATTTTTTTGTTTGGACTAATGTGCTCCTTAGGACACTTATCCTCACCGAGCGGGTTAGTAAATTTGTGAAAAACATTCAAAATTAGTTCCTGGTCCCCAAACTTCATGCTCACCGTTCACGTCGCACAATTTATTATGGCAGTAGCAGTTTCTAGGAACGGTCTACCTAGTATGACTATCGGTTGTGTATATTCAACACATCAAACATAGTCTACTACCAAAAAGTCAACTAGGTAGTAGCAATCATCCACCTTCACAATCACATCTTCCACCATCCCCCTTGGATGCGTGGGAGTCTGATCGGCCAACACCATGGGGTGTCAAACTTTTTAAAGGACGAAAATCATATTGGTCATACAAACTCACATGAAAGATACTCACACAAGCTCCAAGATCTAGGAGCGCCCTCTTAATTTTAAATTTACCAATTTGGATTGGAATAAGAGGGTCTCCCAGATCTCGAGCTATTTGGAGGAGGGTACTCAATAAAACTAACATGAGAAATTAAATCAAATTGTCTAGGTTATTTGTTGTGCCATTTTTCAATGCTCAATTATTTTAAACATTCCACATGAGCCAGGACCTTTTTAATGTCACCAAGTAACAAAAAATTAATTTTTGCTTGTTTAAAATTTTCACACTCTCGTCCTTCTGTGGGCACCGTTTTTAAAAGCTTGAGGCATTAATTGGTTTTAATAGAGCCAATGGGTATGGGATGGTATTAAACTCCACACCTAGCAGCCCTAGCATGCAATTCATTTAAACAACTTTCACAAAAAGAATTTTTTGACTCAACTTTCACAAATAGAGTTTTTTGACATTTTTTTTTTCAATTTTAGGTTTTGAAAGTGTTTCTTGCTCATGGTTGCTTTCATCAATAAATCCTCCACTACACCATCAACAAGTTGTGGTGGTTGGAGTACTCTCAACACTACAAACCTCATCTTTGGAAAGAAGACTTACCGCGTTAATGTGCACATTCCTCACATTATTCGTGCTTGAACTTTGATGCTCCGGGTTCACCGTAGTGTTACTTGGGAGTCTTCCTCCACTTCCTTTGAGTTGGGCCATATCTTCCGCTAATTGACCCACTTGCCTCGCTAAAGCCTCATGAGATTTATCCCTCATCTCATTCGCCGTCTTCATTTCTTTGATGTCAATATTTGATTCGTTCACCACATCTCATTCGCCTTCTTCAATAGCGCATCAATCTTTGTATTCAAGTCATCACCATCACCTTGGTTGTTCACCGACCCGTTACCATTACCGCCATTGTTGTAATTCCTTTGGTAACCCCCTTGGTTACCGCCTTAGCAATTTTGGTAAGATGAACCACCTTGATTACCCACTTGAAAGTTTGGTTTCATTTGGTGTGAGGCGTTACCATAACTAATATTAGGATGGTTCCTCAAACCCGGGTGATAAGTGTTGGAGTTCATATCAAACTGCTTTCCGTCTTCACACACTTGATTCACCTTGTCGGTGGTTCGGGCCTTGTTCACTTGACAATACTCGGCCTGGTGACCGAGGTCATCACAATCTTCACAAACGGCGAATTTCACCGCCCCACATTTTTCTTCTTCATGTGTGCCAACTCCTCCTGTTCTAATGTTTCAATCCGATCCTTGGAACTTGCATCGCTGTCGGGCCAAGACCTTCAAGAAATAGGAACCACAGTTAAGTCAAGTTTCATATATCATACCCTAACATATCTTGGAAAAATTGAGAAACGTGATGAAGTTTAAAAGGACAAATATATCGACAATCTAGGTAAACGAGTTTAAAGCTTAAAGTCATCAAAAAGGTCAACGGTACTGGTGATATGTCTCAAACAACTGATATGATCCTTAGACACGAATTCACAAAAATATGTATGTAAATATGTTTGTACATAGTTTACTTTATTTGTTAAAAAATTCTGTAAATACTTTACTTGCTTTCCAAGATAAAACCAAAAAGATTTTCAGTGTGTTTAGCATAAACTTTCTAAAATTCAAGAAAATTTTGTTTCTACATTAGTTTCAACGAGCCAATGATGGAGAACGGATCTTTGAAGTCTGGTAAGAAAATATGATGAATGTTTAAAATTTCCTTAATTTGAAACTTTAAAATCAGCTTGTTCATAATGATTTTTCAAAATGAGGTCATTAATTTGGACTCGGTTGATATATTTGGTTAATAAAGGTCATTAACTTGGACTTGATCAACTAAGTGGTTTCTCACAAATGATAAAAATGTGAAGGAAAAAGGACTTAAATTGTTAAGTATATTCAAGGTCATTAATTTGAACTTGAATATCTAAAAGTTTTTGAAAAGATTGAAATGAAGATTAAAGTTTGAAATGCTGATGATACCGAATTTCGAAATTTGAATCTGAAATGTTTATTTGAATGTCAGAAACTATTTAGACAGGAACTAAAGATTGAGGGGGATTGATAAAGCAAAGATTGAAGATACCGGAAAGCTTAAAGCTAGGGGAGCAAAGTTTAAAGCAAGAGGGAGCATGTTGATTAAAAGTTTTATCAAGACAAAGCTCAAGAAAAAGAAATAGGATAAGAAGATCAAGACGTTAAAGTTTATTCAAGAACTAAGATCGAAAGACTCAGAAGATTTCAAAAGTCAATGACTACGGCAACATCCAAGGGGAGTCTGTTGGTGCATATGTCTGTTGCCTACGTCATTATGTATCGAGTATGAGTGAATAGGGCTTAATATGTTAGAAACAAGGCGTATTTAAGTAGGATGGTAGTCAAGTTCGCTCATGATTGTTTGTAAGATGTCAAGTTCGGCCGAACTTGACTAAGTCAAGTTTGCCCGAACTTCCTTTCTCTCTAGCGAACTTATGCAACTATAAATAGGTGCCTTGGTTATTTCATTTGTAACTTGGAGAGATTTTGGCATAGAGACGGCGAAGCTCTGTCGGATCCGATTCTCGAATGTATTGAACTTTAGATCAATGAAAACAACGTTTAAATGAGTAATTCTTGCTATTTGGTTAACTTGTCATTAGTTTCCGCCTAATTGGACAATAGATAACAAATTTAGGTTCCCGTGCTAATCGTGGACGTTACTACAAGTGGTATCAGAGCCTGGATACCTAAATTTGCTGGAATCAAGACAAGAATCTCTCTATTTCATCTCCATTCTATCATTTTTCTTAACATTTTCACATATTTGATTATTTCATGGACGAAATCAGCTAAAAATTGAATATGTCATGAAAAATACATCATAGATAAACCCCTGAGAGTTTGGACATCAAATTCAATCGAATTGATATCAAAAAGTTGGAAAAACCATGTTTTGGAAACAAGTTTCAGCCGAACTTAACATCAAGTTCGACCGAACTTGATTAAAATGTCACTGATTTTAATCAAGTTCGACCGAACTTGATAGATTTTTCAAGAGTTTTGTGATAAGTTCGCTCGAACTCGAAGGAAATTCCAATATTTTTGATCAAGTTCGACCAAACTTGATCAAACTTCATTGAATTTTTGTCACAAGTTCGACCGAACTTGATAAACTCTTTGAAATATTATATAAGTTCGTCCGAACTTACAAGTTTCTCTTGAAATCAGTTATAAGTTCGTTGAGGTTGAATCAAGGACATCTAAGTTCGACCGAACTTAAGTGTTTTTCTTGAAATCTTTTCACAAGTCCGCTCGAAGTGCAATTTTTCTCAAATACACATCAAGTTCGACCAAACTTGAGTGTGTGTTAAAAAATTTGGATTTTAACATATAAGTTTGACCGAACTTGTGAAAATATGAAATCAAAAATTGATTTTCACACAAGTTCGACCGAACTTGTCTGTTACTAATCAATTTTTGAGCGTTTTTTATCGTATTTTCAGATAAGTCTTCAGGTTGTCAAAATGGAAGATTTCCACAACGTGTTCATTTCTCAAGTGGCTTCCTCATCAAATGCTAATATTCTTGCGGCGAACCAGATGAATATCGACAACGAAATGGGTACTACATCGAAACCGCCAAAGCTAATGAGCATGGACGAGTTTGAAGGATGGAAGGAAAAGTTTGTGAATTGGATACAAGCGAATCAATTCAACAGTTGGGTTGCAGTTGAGGATGGTTACAAATGGCCAAAGGATGAGCGTGATCAAGATCTTCCGCCGAACAAGTTCTCACCAACCGACAAAGATAACTATGTCGCTGAAAAGAAAATGATAAGCTTAATTCAACAACTAGTAAAGGAAGATATCTTGATTCTCTTGCTAGAATATGAAACATCACAAGAATTATGGCACTCTCTCTGTGACAAATTCAAAGGAAGTGATGAGATGATTAAAAACAAAAAGTCCTTGATCAAGAAAGAGTTTGAGATCTTCACAATGATTAAAGGTGAAACAATGAAGTAGATGATCGATAGATACTGTCACCTCATGGTCCAAATGCGGAGACATGATATCAAACGATCTAATGAAGAGTAAATCGAGAAGTTGGCCGATGCACTTCCAGAAGGAGAATGGACAACATATCTGATGATTCTGAAGAATAGTCCATCATGGAGACACTTCAAGTTGTCTTCTTTCCTCGATAAACTTGAAGGTCATGAAATGGAGTTGATGAAAATTGCAAAATCTAAGAATGCTAATGTTGTTCAAGATGTCGGTGTCTATTACAAAGGAGGTGTTCAAGATACTCCAATTCAAAGCCCAAAAATCCAAACAACATTTAGTTCAAATGCAAATTCTTCTCCAAATCAAGGTTCTTCATATGCTGGATATACAAGTGCTAGTTCAAGCTCTTCATTCCAAAATCAGACAAATCAAGCCAGTTCTGATTCAAATGTTTTCCAGTGCAACATAGCAGTTGATTTGAAGAATGTATTTCCTGAAAAAGTGGCCAAACAACACCAGCATTACTTGCTACCGTTCTTGAATCATATGAAAGTCTTGTTGCTGGAAAGATAGGTAATCCAGAGATGACCGCCGAAGATTATGATCAGGGGACGAAGAAGAATTGGAGCTCATGGACATCAAATGGAGTCTTGCATCCATCATCAGAAAAGAGTCTCTAAGTTGTTGGCACTCACTGGAAGGGATATTGGTAATTCAAGTAACAAGCTTTTATTTGACAAGTCTAAAGTCACATGCTTCAAGTGTCGACAAAAAGGACACCTCAAACGAGAATGCAACAATCAAGAAGCAAGTGGAAACCAAAATCCTTTCGGCAGCAATAATGAGTACTACAAGAAAGCTCTTCAATACAAGCCATACCCAAAGAGAACACAAGTCGAAGTAGAAGATAAATCTGCAAGGAAAACCGAACAAGCTCTTGTTGTTACACATGAAGAAGATGGTTTGATTGGAATAGATACATCGGGAAGAAGACTGGTGTTGCTATGATGGAAGAAGTAGTGGATGAATCTGATACATGTATATTGATGCTGCTCTAGAGAATGCCATTCTGGTAGGTTATAGGCAGAGAGCTGAGGAAGAAGAATTAGCTTACCTTGAGATGCAGAAACAAGAAGCATTGAAATTAGAGGCAGAAAAGGTAAAAGCTAAGGTAAGTGTGTCTGAAAAGGAGGTTGTGAACGTTGTGGAGGTTGAAAAACCTTGCACAAAGTGCGCAAGTCCTTGTGAACCTTGTCTTGATAAGGTCAAAGTCATAAGAGAATTGACTGAACATAACGAAAACTTTCGTTGTGATTACAGAAGAATGAAAGAAGCCTATGAAAAATAAAAGGCACATATAAAAATGTCGAAAAAGCTAATCTTGAACTTGGTGCAAATGTAAAAATGTTTAATGCAACAGTAATTGAAAAACAAAAGGCAATTAACACGTACATTAACACTATTGCTGAGACAAAGCGTGAGCTTCACGACATAAAAATAGAAAAGGAACGGGTAAGACAATTGCTGCAAAGTTACACTACTAATGCTTATGTCATTGATCACATTCTTCCTACGATTAAGCCAGAGGAAAATTGTGACAAATCAAAGCGTAAAGAATACGGAAGTGTTCCTCCACCACTTCTTGCAAGTTATTCATTCAAGAAAGATGATAAGATCGAAAAGGCATTTAATATACTTATTTTGTCAGAAAAGAAAAATAAATTGACTGAGAACATTGACGTAGATTTTACGAAATCAAATGATGACAACGAAGCAGTGGTAAAAAATGTGGTAAAGAATGTGTTGGGAAATGATTCTGATGACGGCAGCTTTAAAAGCGCCAACTCAAGTTCAAACAGTTCGGAATCACAGTCCGAAAATGATGATACATCTTCAGAAAGTGATCTAAGTAATGATCCTAACGTTGTCATGTACAAGGTTAAGGATTCTGATAGATTATATTTCGATGATAGCTTTCCGATTCGGAATGTGAAAGAAGATCAAATCGATAAACTGTTTAAACTTGTAGAAGTTTCATCACATGATCTTGACAAGAATGAAAAGAAATTTTACTCTAAACCGAAAAAAAATTTTAACAACTACCGTAGGAATGGTGGTGATTTTCCTGAGCACAGGAGAGCAGGTTTAGGTTTGGAGGTTGAAGAAAAGAACCGAAGAAGAAGCAGAAACCAGCGTTCCAGGAATACAAAGGTAAAAACATAAAGTTTGTGTACGGAACAAGCACGGTTGAAGAAGAAAGCGTGATGGCGTAAGCAATCGAATGATGAATTCAAGAAAGAGAAAGAACTTCAAGACAAGGCTAAGTCCAAGTCCATAAGTGGAATGAAACCCACTAGTGGACATGCTCATGATAATCGGACTTGCTTTAAATGCAATGAAGTTGGTCACATTGCTCGCAAGTGTTCGAATGTTAAGCCTGTGTATCCACGAAGAATTTCGGTTTCGAATGCTGAAAAACTAAAGAAACCAGAGATTGTGCAAACAAACAGAATGTCAAAAAGAAATTTTGAATCGAAAAACGAAGTGAAACCTAAGGTTGAGTCAAGGTTTGTAAACTCAATTTTTGAAAAAGGTGAAACTTCAAAATCTTTTGAAAACAACGATTCAAGATTTTACGTAAAAAAGGCAAGAAACTTGTCACAATACTGGGTGGCGAAAAAGACATCATCTGAAAAATCAAAGTTTATTGCTATTAAAACTGAAAATGTCAAATCAAAAGAATCAGTAATCAATCAAACAAAGAAAGAAAAGGACAAAATGTTTTCAGAATCAACATTGGACGAGATGTTTGATGATGATTTTGAAAGTGTTTATGATGCTTATCATGTCAAACCCAAAACCAAAAAGGTTTGGGTTTCCTTATTCAAATAGTTGCTTTGTTGTGCAGGAGTTCCAAAGATCTACTTTGTCAAAGTTGATACAGGATAGCTGAACTCCATGAGTATTTAACTTATCTAGAATGTCATAATCTTTTTCATTTCTGAAATCACAAGTGGTTATTACAAGTGGATGTTAACAAAGTTTAATGGTTTGTTCTGCCAGGTGATGATGCAGAAGATGAAAAAGGAACGGACGACGAGTTCTCATGATCCACATTGGTTTGTTATATTTTTAGAAGAATTTCTTTAAAACTAAAATAAAAAAATATGTTTTTGATTTGAGGGGGAGTAAGAAAACTTTTAGAAAAATAAAAAACATATGAAAAAGTTGAAAATTCAAAAACATTGAAAAATCCAAAAGGTACAAAAACATTGAAAAGGCAAAAAGATTTCGGTGTCACAAAAAGGAAATGATAGTACATCAGTGGACTATCACAGTATGCTAAAGAATTGTAAAGTTTAAAAGTGATAAACGAGTCTTACTGTGGATGTGTCGTTAGGCTTTACACTTTCAGTAAATTGTTTCTGAGATATAAACTAAATTTTACAACTGCTTAATCTTGTGGATTAACACATCTTGGATATATGGACTTAGTACTCCGAAATTTCGATTGAAGGGTTGCCTGATTCTGAGATACGAGATCTTTATAGATAGTTGATATCTGGGGTATTATACAAGTTCTTCTGATTTTGCGGAAGCAATAGCCTAGAATTTCTATAATGCTTTTGCTATAAACCCCTAAACTGCATGCAATCTTGAAAAGTATCGAAAGATCTAATCATTTGCAGTGCTGAAAAGATTCCTTAATTGGAACACACCTTAAAGTCGAGCCTTCATCTTTTTGTCTGTACGGTAGTACTAACTTGAGCTCTCAAGGTCTCGCATAACCCAGATACAGATATCATTACGCTATACTCACCTGTAAGATGAAATCTAGGGAATCTTGATACATGAGTATATTCAAGAAATGGGAACCACAGTTAAGTCGAGTTTCATATATCATACCCTAACATATCTTGGAAGAATTGAGAAACGTGATGAAGTTTAAAAGGACAAATATATTGATAATCTAGGTAAATGAGTTTAAAGCTTAAAGTCATCAAAAAGGTCAATGGTACTGGTGATATGTCTCAAACAACTGATATGATCCTTAGACACGAATTCACAAAAATATGTCTGTAAATATGTTTGTACATAGTTTACTTTATTTGTTAAAAAAATTTGTAAATGCTTTACTTGCTTTCCAAGATAAAACCAAAAAGATTTTCAGTGTGTTTTAGCATAAACTTTCTAAAATACAAGAAAATTTTGTTTCTACATTAGTTTCAACGAGCCAATGATGGAGAACGGATCTTCAAAGTCTGGTAAGAAAATCTATGAATGTTTAAAAGTTCATTAATTTGAAACTTTAGATTAAGATTGTTCATAACGGTTTTTCAAACTGAGGTCATTTATTTGGACTCGGTTGATATATTTTGTTAATCAAGGTCATTAACTTGGACTTGATCAACTAAGTGGTTTCTCACAAATGATAAAAATGTGAAAGGAAAAAGGACTTAAATTGTTAAGTATATTCAAGGTCATTAATTTGAACTTGAATATCTAAAAGTTTTTGAAAAGATTGAAATGAAGATTAAAGTTTGAAATGTTGATGATACCGAATTTCAAAATTTGAATCTGAAATATTTATTTGAATGTCAGAAACTATTTAGACAGGAACTACAGATTGAGGGGGAGTTGATAAAGCAAAGATTGAAGATACCGGAAAGCTTAAAGCTAGGGGGAGCAAAGTTTAAAGCAAGGGGGAGCATGTTGGTTAAAAGTTTTATCAAGACAAAGCTCAAGAAAAGGAAAGAGGATAAGAAGATCAAGACGTTAAAGTTTATTCAAGAACTAAAGATCGAAAGACTCAGAAGATTTCAAAAGTCAATGACTACGGCAACATCCAAGGGGGAGTCTGTTGGTGCATATGTCTGTTGCCTACGTCATTATGTATCGAGTCTGAGTGAATAGGGCTTAATCTGTTGGAAACGAGGCGCATTTAAGTAGGATGGTAGTCAAGTTCGCTCATGATTGTTTGTAAGATGTCAAGTTCGGCCGAATTTAACTAAGTCAAGTTCGTCCGAACTTCCTTTCTCTCTAGTGAACTTATGCAACTATAAATAGGTGCCTTGGTTATTTCATTTGTAACTTGGAGAGATTTTGGCATAGAGACGACAAGCTCTGTCGGATCCGGTTCTCGAATGTATTGAACTTTAGATCAATGAAAACAACGTTTAAATGAGTAATTCTTGTTATTTGGTTAACTTGTCATTAGTTTCCGCCTAATTGGACAATAGATAACAAATTTAGGTTCTCGTGCTAATCGTGGACATTCCTACAAGGAATCTGATGGTGAGGGCATTTCCGAACCAATTCCTTGAAGCGAATAAGGGACTCATGTAATAACTCCCTCGATAACTGTCGAAATGACCTAATCTCATCTCGTGCATCACCGGTCTTCGCTATCGAATATATTCATCAAGGATTCATCGAGAAACTGGGATTTGTTCGTGGGAACGCCATGGTTTTGGTTAACTCCACGGTTGGCGTTAACATTTCGGTTGTTGAAGTTGGGTGGTAATGGGTTTTGTCGGTTTTGGTTTTGAGGTAGAGGCGTGGGTGTACGTTGGGTGTTGTTTGGGTTTTGGTTAAGGGTTTGGAACGGTGGGGTTGGTGGTCTCGAATTCCTACCTCCCCCCGGTTGGTTATTTTGTTCGTTTTGGTTTTGTGGAGGGTAGTCTTGGTATTGGTATTTATGTTGGTTTTGGTTGTTTGGGTGATTGGAGTTTTGAGGATCCATTGGACTAGGTCCAACAGATGGTGTAGAAGGTGAGTTGGTGTTGGGTGGATTAGAGACAAGCGTTACCTCTAACCGTTTGGTTAAATTTCTTCTAACGACCCGCTCGATCTCCGGTTCGAACACTAATGGTGATGTCCTACGGAGTTTCGTGTATGCATGCACTACCTGTATCCTGCCCAAGTAACATGCCCGCGTAAAACAAAAGCTGAAACGATATAAGAAAACAAACACTTAAACAGATAATCACGAAATCAATTAATATCCAAACGCAAAGCGCACGAACTCCCGGCAACGGCGCCAAAATTTGGTCGGTGTGTCGCGCCCCGAAAAAAATAATATTATAAACCCAATTTACCGTTAACTATGAGTTAGTGGTAGTACGGGGTCGATCCACGAATAGTTTGTCGTTTGCGCCTAGACAAGATTGATTTTAAAGGT
Organism: Scalesia atractyloides; assembly: GCA_947069175.1. NCBI lineage: Eukaryota > Viridiplantae > Streptophyta > Magnoliopsida > Asterales > Asteraceae > Scalesia > Scalesia atractyloides. The sequence goes on from CAMTDV010000025.1 coordinate 42,174,146, forward strand.
TGTCACAATTATGAAGCTTGCTATGGTTTAATTTCAATGTTTGTTTGTTTGAAAGAGATGTCAGATTAAACCGACAAGTTTGTTTTTGTTTACTTAACTATGAAAACTTGAATGATTGCACGAAACTTGATTGATTGATATAAAACAATAATGTTAAAACAAGGTTCACACTCGGTTCAACAATTGTAGGACCTAGTGTTACTACACGTTTTACTTGGTTTAATTGAATTAGTTCATTAATTGTTTTAGAATCACAAGGCTTAGGTGCCAATTTCTATCAACGTTCAAGACGGACCGCAATGCACTTCGTTACCTTGGACAAGTAAATCCTATCAAAAGACAAGGCATAAATACGCATATTCATTTCACGAAGTCAAATTTCATAACTCACTCGACAATTCGTAAATTCAATACAAACGTAAGACAATTATCTAATGATTCAAACGCAATTCAAATTGTCACAAACCAAATATTAAACAAATAGCAAACCCTAGAAATCCTTACAAAAGTCTACACCGGGGTGAAACCCGCGAGAATTAGCCGCTCATGACAAACGGAACGTGATTAAAGGATGAGGAAAGCTCAAACACGAACATCTTGAAGCCTTGAGGATGAGTATGATGAGGGTTAGGGTTGTGGTTGTTTGTTATGGAGAATGGATTGGTGGGATGATGGGAATGATGGTGGTTAGGGTTAGGAAGGTGAAGATGGATGATGAGTGTGGATGATTGTGATCGATCCGGATGAATTTGGGATGAGGTTGGTGGTGTTTCTTGGATCCAAGATAGTGCTCTAGGTTCAAAATTGTGCAACCCCTTTGCAAATGGCCAAAAACATGATTATAACCTGTCCCAAAAATCAAAATTGAAAATTTCACATTTTATATAAGCGAAGGGCGTCGCCGACGACCCTAGTTTGTCAAATGGCTCCCGACGGCCTGACTACTGCATACGACAAAATCTACCCGACGGGATTTTCTGGAGGGCGTCGCCGACTAGCAAGTAGGGCGTCGGCGACTACCTCTCTAAAACCTGCTTTTCTGATTTCTTTGTTTCGCGTTCCCGGTTGATCCCGTTCGCTCCCCGATGCTCCGTAAAGCTCCCAAATAGCTCCTTAAACTCCATTAAACCTACAATAAGACACCGGTTTTTGACCACGTATCATTTTCTGTGACAACTGAAATCCCCGTAAGCCCTAATCGTTGCTAGTCCACGATAACAATACACGATGTGCAATTTCTTATACTTGTGATGATTTTGAGGTTATATATGGGTAACATGTGATGGCTATAAAGTACAATAAGGACCAGTCGTCATGATATGTGCCAAGATTCACCATAAACCCTGAATTAATACGTACAGACTACACGATTTATGAAATGATACTGATCACGCCTTGAATGCATCTGAGGGCTTGTTATAGGGACTGTAGGAACGATAATAATCAACATGGTGTTATTGATGCCTCAGGGTGCTGAAAACAAGATAAACAGGAGATTTCTTGTTATCAGTGCATAAACCAAACAATAACGATTTCTTGTTATCAGCAACCTCTTCCACCTTGAAACCCTTACTTACATCTGCTCTAGCAAATAATCATTCACAACCAGCCCATAATCATAAGGTATATGTAGGAACGTCCATGAACTGCTCGGGAACCTAAATTTGTTATCTAATGTCCAATTAGGCAGAAACTAATGACATGTTAATCAAATAATAAGAATTACTCATTTAAACGTTGTTTTCATTGATCTAAAGTCATATACATTCAAGAACCGGATCCGACAGAGCTTCGCCGTCTCTGTGCGAAAAACTAAACCCAAGGCACCTATTTATAGGAACACAAGTTCGGCCATAAAAGACACAAGTTCGCCCGAACTTGCATAAGCAAGTTCGGCCGAACATACATAACACGATATCCTCATGAGTGAACTTGTCCAAACAAGTTTGCTGGTGAGACTGTAAGTTCGCCCGAACTTGACCTAGTCAAGTTCGGCCATACTTGACCTTCCAAGCACCATTACCAGCGAACTTGCTTACGACTCACTTAAATACGCCTCGTTTCTCATAGATTAAACCCTATTTAGTCATACTCGATACATAATGGCATTCATGACGAAGGCAACAGACATATGCACCAACAGACTCCCCCTTGGATGTAGCTGTGGTCATCTTGATGTAGACATCCTTTTGATATAAGCACCAACAGACTCCTCTTGACATCTCCCCTTGGATAACATCTGTGACATAGTCTTCTCTTGAATGCCTCGTAGCCATTAGTCTTGATTAAACTCCTGAGTCTTTATCTTTTCTCTTGAATAAAACTTTAAGATCCAAGCTCCTCCTAAGCTGCGAGCTATGCTCCCCCTTGCTTTGAGCTTTACTTTAAACACATTTCGTCCTGCTCCCCCTAAAACTTTGCTTCCTGTTCCAAAGTTCTTGAGCATACTAGAAAACGTTTCAGATTTACTTTTGAAGAAACACTTGTTTGAACGTCTCCATTTTAAAAACATTTTAGTTTCTAACTTTTGAAATTTTGTACCACATGTATTCCATACCACCTGTACAAAACTTGTACTTCAAATTTTAATCTTCAAATTTCAGTTATTTCAAGTTCAAATTAATGACCTTGAAACATTTACGTTTTAAAACCTTCAGCTTTCAATTATTGAAATAAAATCCACTTAGTTGATCAAGTCCAAGTTAACGACCTTGATTAACTAATTTTGTTTACCAATTCCAAGTTAATGACCTTGATTAAACGCTTTGTGAACAACTGATGTTTTTGTCAATTTTATAGTTTCAAAATAATGAACTTTATCTTACCAGACTTTGATGATCCATTCACCAACATTGGCTCATTGAAAATCTTTTTGGATTTTTTTAAAAAGTAAGTAAAATATTTACAGAACTTTTAACAAGTAAAGAAAACTATGTACAAACATATTTACAGACATATTTTTGTGAATTTGCGTCTAAGGATCATATCAGTTTGTTTGAGACATATCATCAGTACTGTTGACCTTTAAATGACTTTAAGTTTTAAACTCGTTTACCTTAGATTGTCGATATGTTTGTCCACTTAAACTTCATCACCTTTCTCAATTGTTCCAAGATATGTTACATATGATTTATGAAACTTGACTTAACTGTGTTTCCCACTTCTTGAATATACTCCCGAATCCAGATTCCCTAGATTTCATCTTACAGGTGAATATAGCGTAATTGATATCTGTATCTGGGTTATGCGAGACCTTGAGAGCTCAGGTTAGTACTACCGTACAGACAAAGAGATGAAGGCTCGTCTTTAAGGTGTGTTCCACTTAAGGAATCTTTTCAGCATTGCAAATGATTAGATCTTTCGACTTTTTCAAGTTTGCATGCTATTTGGGGTTTTTAGCAAAAGCATTATAGAAGTTCTAGGATATTGCTTCCGCAAAATCAGAAGAACTTGTATAATACCCCAGATATCAACTATCTATAAAGACCTCGTATCTCAGAATCAGGCAACCCTTCAATCGAAATTTCAGAGTACTAAGTCCATATATCCAAGATGTGTTAATCCACAAGATTAAGCAGTTGTAAAATTTAGTTTATATCCCGGAAACAATCTACTGAACATGTAAAGTCTATCGACACATCCACAGTAAGACTTGTTTATCACTTTTAAACTTTACAAATCTTTAGCATACTATGATAGTCCACTGATGTACTATCATTTCCTTTTTGATAGCAAAATCTTTTTGTCTTTTTCATGTTTTTGTACTTTTGAATTTTTCAATGTTTTTGAATTTTCAACTTTTTCATATGTTTTTTATTTTTCAACAATTTTTTTTTAAATTTTCTTACTCCCCCTAAAATCAAAAACATATTTTTGGATTTTAGATTTAAAGAAATTCTTCTAAAAATGTAACAAACCAATGTGGATCCCGTGACCTCATCGTCCGATCCTTTTTCTCAAACCTGTATCTGTAATTGTTTAATAAACAATCATTAAACTCATTTACCACTTGTAAAAGCAGTTTGAACTTGTAAGAACTTTGAAATCAGTTTTTCTGTTCAACGGAGTGGATTTCCATAATTGAAAATCAGGTGAATGATCAAAGATTTTAAATGTAAAAAGTTTTTCAAGATCATTAGCTTGAACATGTATAACTAAAAGGGTTTTTAAATAGAGTCATTCATACAAGTGGTATCAGAGACTGGATACCTAAATTTGCTAGAATCAAGACAATAATCTCTCTTATTCTACCCCATTCTATCATTTTTCTTAACATTTTCACATTTTTGAAGAATTCATGGACAAAATTGGTTAAAAATTGAATATGTCATGTTAAACACACTAATAACAAACCCCTAAGAGTTTGGACATCAAATTCAACCAATTTGATATCAAAAAGTTCAAAAAACGATGTTTGTCAAAACAATTTCCATCGAACTTGTGACTAAGTTCGACCGAACTTGACTAAAATTCATTGAATTTTAATCAAGTTCGCCCGAACTTGTTAGTTTTTCAAGGTCAAGACATCAAGTTTTGCAAGAATAGTTTTCAAGGAATGGTGAAGGAACACTTCCGTATTCTTTACGCTTTGGTTTACCATCATTTTCCTCCGATCGATCGTAGGAAGAATGTGATCAATGACATAAGCGTTTGTGGTGTAGCTTTTCAAAAGTTGTCTTATCCGTTCTGTTTCTATCTTCATGTCATGAAGCTCATGTTTTGTTACGGCAATAGTATTAATGTACATGTTAATTGCTTCTTGTTTTTTAATCACTGTTGCTTTTAATATTTTTTTATTTTCATCAATTTTAAGATTAGCTTTTTTGACATTTTTATATTTTCCCTGTATTTTGTCATCAGCTTCTTTCATGTTTCTATAATCATAACGAAAAGTTTCATTATGTTCAGTTAACTCTCTTATGACTTTGACCTTATCAAGGCATGGTTCACAAGGACTTGTGCACTTTGTGCAAGGTTGTTCAACCTCCACAACTTTCACAACTTCCTTTTCAGACATTCTTACCTCAGCTTTTACCTTTTCGGTCTCTGCTTTCAAGGCTTCTTGTCTTTGCATCTCAACAAAAGCTATCTCTTCTTCTTCAGTTCTCCGCATGTATGCTTCCAGAATTGCATTATCCAAGTCAGCATCAACATTCGATGTCTCGGCTTCGTTCACAACCTCTGCCATCATAGCAACTCCTGTTTTCTTTTCAATGTAACTGTTCCAGTCAAAACCATCTTCTTCATGGTTAGCAACAAGAGCTTGTTCGGATTTCTTTGCAGATTAATCTTCTACTTCAACTTGTGTTTTCTTTAGATATGGCTTGTATTGAAGAGCTTTCTTGTAGTACTCATTGCTGCTTCCGAAAGGATTTTGGTTTCCACTGGCTTCTTGATTATTGCATTCGCGTTTGAAGTGTCCTTTTTGTGGACACCTGAAGCATGTAACTTTCATCTTGTCAAATCCAAGCTTATTGCTAGAATTACTAATATCCCTCCCGGTGAGCGCCACAAACTTGGTAACTCTTCTGATAATGGACGCAAGGCTCCATTTGATATCCATCAGCTCTAATTCTTCTTCGTCTACCTGATCATAATCTTCTGCTGTCATTTCTGGATTACCGATCTTTCCAGCAACAAGGCTTTCATATGATTCGAGAATGGTAGCGAGAAGGCTATGTGTTATTTAGCCATCTGGAAATACATTCTTCAGATCCACTGCAATGTTGCACTGGAAAACATTTGAATCAGAACTAGCTTGACTTGTCTGATTTTGGAATGAAGAGCTTGAACTAGCACTAGAATAGCCAACAAATGGAGAACTTTGATTCGGAGAAGAATTTGCACTTGCACTAAAAGCCGTTTGTATTTTCGGGCTTTGAATTGGAGTATCTTGAATACCTCCTTTGTAATAAACACCGACATCTTGAACAACATTAGCGTTCTTTGACTTTGCAATCTTCATCAATTCCATTTCATTACCTTTTAATTTGTCGATGAAAGATGACAACTTGAAGTGTCTCCAGGATGGACTATTCTTCAGAATCGTCAGATATGTCGTCCATTCTCCTTCTGGAAGTGCATCAGCCAACTTCTCGATTTGCTCTTCGTTAATTCTTTTGATGTCATGTCTTCGCATCTGGACCATGAGGTGACAGTATCTATCGATCATTTGCTTCATAGTTTCACCTTTGATCATCGTGAAGATCTCGAATTCTTTCTTAATTAAGGCCTTCTTGCTCTTAATCATTTCATCACTTCCTTTGAATTTGTCACAGAGAGAGTGCCATAATTCTTGCGAAGTATCAAACTCTGGTAACAGTATCAAGATATCTTCCTTAGCCGATTGTTGAATCAAGCTAATCATTTTCTTCTCAGCGACATAATTGTTCTTGTCGACTGCTGAAAACTTGTTCAACAGAAGATCTTGATCACGCTCATCCTTTGGCCATTTGTAGCCATTCTCAACTGCAACCCAGCTGTCGAATTGGTTTGCTTGTATCCAATTCACAAACTTTTCCTTCCACCCTTCAAATTCATCTATAGCCATTAGCTTTGGCGGTTTCTGAGTAGTACCCATTTCGTTGTCTTGGTTCATTTGATTAACCGCAATGGAATTTGACGTTGAAGCTTGAGCTACTCCGGCAGCAAATGCGTTATGGAAATCTTCCATTATGACAATCTGATGAATTATCTGAGAATTCGATCAAAAACCACTTGGAAAATGGTTAGTAACAAGCAAGTTCGGTCGAACTTGTGTGAAACTCAAATTTTGGTTTCACCTTTAACAAGTTCGGTCGAACTTAGGGGTGAATTTTCTAATTTTAACAAGTACTTCAAGTTCGGTCGAACTTGAAGAAAAATTTTGAGGATTTTGAAAAACTTCGAACGAACCTGATGTTTAAAGAGACAAAATCAACAAGTTCGGTCGAACTTGTGACACAGAATTACTCATTTAAACATTGTTTTCATTGATCTAAAGTCATATACATTCAAGAACCGGATCCGACAGAGCTTCGCCGTCTCTATGCCAAAAACTCTAACACTTTCAAATGAAAACCCAAGGCACCTATTTATAGGAACACAAGTTCGCCCGAACATGCATAACATGATATCCTCATGAGTGAACTTGGCCAAACAAGTTTGCTGGTGAGACTGTAAGTTCGCCCGAACTTGACCTAGTCAAGTTCGTCCATACCTGACCTTCCAAGCACCATTACCAGCGAACTTGCTTACGACTCACTTAAATACGCCTCGTTTCTGACAGATTAAACCCTATTTACTCAGACTCGATACATAATGACATTCATGACGAAGGCAACAGACATATGCACCAACAGTATAAAGCTCCATCTTAGTGATAGAAAACTTGAGGATTATCGATAAAAAACCCGGGTTTCGACGAGAAACTTATAATTTAAACTCTAACCGAAAAAGACTAGTAATAAGGCTTGATTGATAAGGATGAATGCATATTTGTATTTTATGTCACATATAGGTATTATATAAAAAATAACTCAGGCTTTGAAAGCTTAGGCATCGCTTAAAGGATCAAGAAACTCGTGCAAAATTTGGTGATTTTTAGTGAATTTTTTCACTTTTTGAAGGAAATAAATTTGGGAAAAATAAGAAACGAGCTTGATAAATCACCAAAAGTTACAAGGATGTTTAAATTGACATGGATAATATTCTGGGAAAATTCAGAGACCATTGGCTGAGTTTGAACATACTTTTAAAAATCGCGTTTACGCGAGGTTTCGGCAGCCGGAAACCCAAGTTTACAATATTTAGAAAAATCTTAAATTTTTCTGCAGAGTTTCTTGATACATCATAATGTTTTTGTAAAATTTTGAGAATTTTTAAAAATCGGATCATCATGATCCCCAATTTATCGGTCAAATACAATTTTAAAGTGAATTTATTAAAATTAATAAATTCTGGGAATACTTGTCCTGAAATATACACAATTTCACAAATTTATATAAAATTTTCAGAAAATTATTAAATACACACAATTGTGTACAAAAATGTGAAAGTTAAAATATATAATTATCTACAAAACCGGCAAAATAATCGTTTAACGAGCCTGTCGGAACTAGTGAGCTGATACATAGTTTAATTGGCAATAATTGGAAAGTCGGAGTAATTCCGGACTATTCCTGGGTAAATTGGGTAACTAGGGGACATTAAACTCTAGTTTGGGGAAATCCCTAACGGCGAAAACATAAACTGTAATTTGAACGACTTAGGCTCGGGTAACTCCCATACTTCCTTAATGGACAACAAAACATTTTAAAATCTGAAGAATATGGGACATTTTGTATGATCAGAAAGTTGCCCGAACATCTAGAACAGCTAACCGTGACCGGCACACAAATCGGTGGACGGATTCCAAACACGATTTTGACACTAAGACAATACCCATTGCCCTACTGTTATGGTATAAGTCCATTCTTAGATGAATATTCCCATCCAAGCTTAAGATATAGCAATTACCGACTTGGGAACTGTTTCCGGTAGTTAACCCTACCCTACTGACAATAGATTCGGAATAGCATACATTTTACGTCATTACCATACTGGGACTACGCTCTTACGTGAGATTCCTTACCCCGTTATCAAACTCTTTTCTTGTTTTACATGGGGTGAACTGCATATTACATACATACAAACTTGCGCATGAATATGTGACTATATGTGATTTATCCGAGTTATACTAACAAACGGAAAATCCTCACAAACACAAGTGATCAACTATAGGCTGGTGGATATGTGAATAGCACTATTGGTCTGACAAACCCAATTGAGTTGGCATGAATTCCATGGGTTCTACTACAATTGCACATATCCATGCACTTTTTGTGAGCAAGCTATGTGGTGTTAGACAGGGTCGTCTTCGAAAATGTTAAAATAGATTTAGGTATTGTGCGAGATTCAAAAAAACCCGAGCCCTATATGTTAGGATCTGAGTTTAATTACTTGTGAAAAATTCAAAGATGATCAACGAATGAAGATAAGTAAAAGATTTTGCAGCGGAATTTTGGAAAACTTTTGATTCATAACTAATGGAAGATTGCTTTCATTATCATGCTTTCAAACAAATACGTTTTGCATGTAATTCACAACTCCCCCTCAACCTGATATCACAAATTTTTGCTTGTACATAATGCAAGAAAGATGATTGGATAAAGAGTGGAAATGATCTTTTCAATAGATAGATAGAATAGTACATAAGTCTGTCTATTTATAGTACATGTGAAACCATTGAGCATCTAATGATAACGTCAGTGTGAAAATCACAGCTAAGAAATATAACTAACTCTAAACACTGCTAACGCTAAAACAATGTTGTACAGACATTGTTAATATGAAAACGTTGATGAAGCAATCCTCTGTTGGTCTTCAGCAGACCTTTGCTTGTCTTTTGTCTTTAGTTTTCATTAAAGGCTTGTAAGCAGTCTTTAGCTTGGGCAGTGGTTCTTGAACATGGCTTGTAAATTCTGTGAAAACAAGATCAAAGTTAAATAGATATTTTGGCTTTCTATCATCTGTTCTTTTTTAGGGTTCAATCCAACAATCTCCCCCTAGAACAGATGATGCCAAAACTAACTTTATTCTTGATTTTTATCCCTCATCATAAGTTCCCAAATTTTTCCTTTGAATTGGAGTTCAAAGTTTAGGGCAACTAAATCATTAAAATCCCTTTCAAGCTCAAGTTTCAAAAGATCTTAGACGTCTCTAACACACAGACCATATGCTGCATCCATTTTAATGCATTGAGCTCTGCCATCAGGCCTGAGCAAGGTCAATTCGGGGTGTCTATGTACAACTTCCACTTTAGAATTTTGGATCTGATTGCTTTCTTGGGTGAAGCTTTATTTGTGATGAGTTTGGTGAAGAAGGTTTTCCGACAAAAATTCTGATTGTTTCTCTTAGTTGATCACTTGCAGCATCATTGTGATAGAGAAGTTAACATTTTAATGCCTCTTTTCTGTTTTCTTCATATCTTTGTTGATCTTCCTCTTCCATTTGTCTTTGCCTTTTTAGGTGATTCAAGGCAAGTGTGGATAGACCAGAGGTTGAGGATGGTCTTTTAAAGGTATGGGTCTGTTTAGAAGCAGTGGTTGTAGGTGGATAGTTTGGCTTCCTTGGGACAGATGTATCCATCAATCTAAGTTTCTCCAAACTTTTGTAAGTATCAGCAACCTTTGATTCTGACCACCTTGCAATTTGTCTTGAGGTACCATATTGAGCAGCAACCAATTCTTCCTTCATTCTTTTGATTTTCAGGACATGATATTGATCAACAAACTTTGCTCTCTTCCAGTTGGATGGAGTTTCCTTTTGAAGGATTGTTGAGCATAACTTGAATCCTTTCAATTTCATCCTGAAGATCTTCTACAGACCAATTCTTGAACTGAGCTCGTGTTGCTTTATATGGTTTGTGTTTTATTATATGCTCAAGATAGTCTTGTCTGAGATCAGGATCAACTTTGGATGGTTCTTCTGATTTTGACTTGCAAAGGTCTTTAGCAAAGTCTTCAATGTGTCTAACTTTTCCAAGTTGCAGTTGCATTGCTCCTTGTAGAGTTTTGTCATTTTTTCCTTTGTTTTCTTCCCTAGCCAAGGTTTCTGCTTGTCTGACCTTAAGCTTCAAATAAACATCTAAGTCGTTTGGCTTTCGATACCCAAGAAGAGATGGAAAGTTTCTCTGTTTAGGATCTTCTATATCATAAAATGACTCTATTTCCTTTCTTACTGCATGCAGTTATAGAGGATATAGAGTAGCCAGTGGAAGAAAGGTGTCAGAATATGTTGGTGATAATGGTGGAAGTATTTGTGATGGATTTGAAGTGGATTTTGATGGAGGTGATGAGAGTGATGTGGACAGTGGTTGTGATGACAAAGGAATTTGTGATGGAATCACTTCATCATCTTCTTCAATCACATTTTTTTCCTTTTGCGTTGAAATTTGATTTTTGGTGATGGTGGATGGTAAGAAAATATTGGTGGAGTGGCAATGGATGAGTTGAAATGGGAAATGTGATTAAGGTATTGGTTTGAGTAACATATGTTATAACCTCTGTTGTATTAATAACTGCTGCCACAACAGGAATTCTAACGTCTGCTGGGGTAATTGTTGATGTGGTAGTTGTTGATGGTGAGTTTGGTTTGTTCTGGACAGAGGATACATTTGTTGAAGTTGTGACAGTGGTTTTAGAAGATGTGGCAGTTGGTTGTCTAGCTTTTGCAACAGACTTTCTTCTTTTTGAAGATCAAACATCTTCTTTTTCCATTTGTTTGGCTTGTGCTTGTTTAACTAGCTTTTTGGCTTTGATCTCCAATGTATCTTGTCTTTTCTGCTTATCCTCAGCAATCTTTTCAGTTTCTTTGTTTAGAGTCTCATCAATTTTTTTCCCAAATATGCTTCAGATGTTATAGCAGTGGTTATAAGCTTTTGTTGTTCCTTAGGTTTTGCCTCAGAATCAGCCAGCAACTTTCTCATTGAATCTTTCTCCCCCTTTTTGGCATCATCTATAATTTCTTCCTGAAAAAATGGAGCATGGGTTTCGCCAGTAGTTTGCAACAAATGGTCTTTGATTTCTTCTTAAGTATCCTTGTATCTAGCCTCGACCATTGTTCTAATAAGCTTCATTTGAGTTTCATGCTGAATATCTGACAATCTTCTCTGAGCCATGATGATTGGTTGTACAATTTTCCATGGCTCATCAGCATTTTGTGGTGTGGATGGTTGTGATTGAGAGTTTTGAAGTAGTTGTTTCATCATGGATTTCATTTCATCAATTGATGATTCCATGTATGTCATTCTCACCGTCAATTCTTGGTATTTTAATTTATCACCTAAATTAATAGGATCATCTAAATTCCTACCAGAGGTAGTTGTATTTGAATCATCAACATGAGGAATCTCAAAGTTTTCTGAATCAAATGCCCCTTTGTCTTGGTATCGGGGACTTCCAACTGGAACAGAGGTTACAATTGTAGCCTCAGCAGTTGTTGCCTTCCATGAAGTCTTACTTATGTAACCAATGTCCAACGGAGCCACTATTGTGGCAACAGCTGTAGTAGTTGCTTCACTTGAATTACCACCAAGAGTTACTTGTAACTCCTGGGGTGTAGCCTCCTCATCTGTTTCTGGGTTAGCTAATCGAGTTTTCACTTACTCAGACAATTGTGGGAGTGTACTATATGTAATATGTGAGTGAGAGGGACAGTTTGAAGTCTGATTTTTCTCAATAGCATGAAACAGAGGTATGAAATTGGAAGGAATAGGTGAAATGGGTTGTGGAGTAGAAAACGGCATTGCCTTGGAGAGGGGCTTGAGAATAAATGTTCAAGTGAATCATCTGCCTCTTAGTGTGGTGTCCCTGTGCTTACAACTTGTTCCTTTTGTGAGGAAACAAGAGGAGGTAGGCTGGATGGTGGAGATCTTTCCAACTGTTGTGAGGAAGTAGCAGCAGTGGTTTTAAGTGACTTTTGTGTTGTCACTAGGTTAACCTCTGGGATCTCATCTTCCAGAGGAACCTCTTTATGGGGTTTTGTTTTGGTGGGCTTTTTGGATTAGGAGGGTTTCTTTTTGGAATTGGCTGGTGTGGGTTTCACAGCTCTGGTTGTAGTGCCATGATCACCAGGAGCAGTGGGATGAGCTTATGATGTTTGAGCATCTAAATTTTGCTCTTCCCCCTCTGCTTGTGTTTTTAAAACTTTTGGTGTTTGATTTGTAATTCTAATAAAAGTTTCATGTGTAAGGTGTCAACAGGACTGATGACACCTTGTGTAGCATCTTTTTTACAAACTTGGGATTAAATGTAAGCACTCAATAACCTTGGATGTATAAGAAAATCTTTATTTTTTGCAATGTTATTATAGTTTGTCACCAAATCAGAAAACAACACATGGGAAAAATTAAAATCAGATTTTGTCAAAATAGCATATCCCAGATACTGAATGTGTCATATCATTCAATTGAAAAACTTGAGAGATCAATTGTGGAGTTATTTGCATAGGAGTACCCCCAACTTTTGAGACTATAGCATAAGGAACATCATCAGCGGATGTTTTGACCTTAGCATTGTGCCAAAAATCTCGAAGAGAATCAATGTAGATCTTGGTTTTGACTTCGAGCATGTATTTAAACTTTGATTCTCTTAGAATCCGAATCATTGTGTGGTATCGTGTGTTGACCTCGGTTTTTCTAAGATTGCAGTGTAATTGTGATCAAGATGAATGGTGGTAATTCTTGCTTTAATTTCGCCTTTGATTTTGTTTTGGGAGCCATGATTTGAGTACAAACTGTTTTGAGATTTTTGAAATCGACACGGTTTTGGTGAAACCTCTGTACTAGATGGAACAGGGTTTTTATAGGGTTTCAGAAAAAGTGATGATGATGTGGCATCTGATGCAACAACTGTTGACTAACATCTACCCACGTGTAACCTCTATTTTGAAAATGGAAGACAGTTGTTTGGCTAACCACTGTTGGAAAATATGATCAGTGGTTGCAACTATCAGAGGATACACTTTTTGACAGTGGATAGATTTTTCTAAACGAACAGTGTTTTTGTGCTATCAGTGCTTTGAACAGACTTTGAGGATTTATTGAAAATTTCAATTTTAAACTATTTTAAAGATGGATATTGATTTTCTAAAAACATTTTATTGCTATTTACACATGGATCACAAAGAAATTTTGTTTTTAATCCATGTTTAGCATTCCAAGCCTAGAAATCAAACTGTCAAAAGTGTGAGCATCAACTGCTTTTGTCAACACATCTGCCAGTTGATCCTTAGTATGGATGTTGTAAAGAAATCAAACCTTTTTCATAGCAATCCCTCACAAAGTGATGTCTGATGTTAATGTGTTTGGTGGTAGAATGAGAAAAGGATTTTTGATGATATTTTCTGCTGCGTGACTATCAATTTTGAGTGGTGTTTTCAAAGCAATGATACCAAAATCCAGCAATTGATTTTGAAGCCATGGGATTTGAGCAGTACAACTTGCAGCAGCGATATACTCTGCCTCACAGTGGATGTAGAAACTGCAACTTGCTTTTTGCTTTGCCAAGACACTAAGCAATCACCTAGGAATTTGGCTCCTTCAGATGTGGACTTCCTTGTTGTTTTACATCCAGCAAAATCACTATCAGAATATCCTGCAAGCTCAATGTTACCATTAGCTGGATACCAGATACCAGTGTGGGACACCATTTATGTATCTGAATATCCTTTTTACAACAATAAGATCTGATTTTATTGGCAATGACTGTGATCTGGCACAAACATATGTTGCAAACATGATGTCTGGCCTTGATGCAGTTAGGTAAGTAAAGACCCAATCATGCTTCTATACAATGTTTGATCAACAAGGTCATCGTTGCCATCAAATGTGACTAGCTTGGATGTTGCCATGGGTGTGCTTCAAGGTTTACAATCATCCATATAAAATTTCTTAAGTAGTTCTTTCACATACTTATTTTGATGGATCAAAGTGCCATGTTGCATTTGTTTGACTTGTAAACCAAGAAAACATTGCAACTCACCCATTGCACTCATCTCAAACTCTGCTGCCATGAGTTTTCTAAAGTGCATGTGGATCCAAAAATGATGTCATCCACATAAATTTGGACAAGCATCAAATCTTTTCCTTTCCATTTTAAAAATAGGGTTTTATCAATCCTACCTCTGGTGAAACCAATGGATAAGAGAAAAGTGGATAGCGTTTCATACCGGGCTCTGGGTGCTTTTTTTAGACCATATAGTGCTTTGTTTAACCTGTAAACATGATCACGATGAAATGCATCTCCGAAACCAGGAGGTTGACACACATACATTTCTTCCTTGATCTTTCCATACAGGAATGCACTTTTGATGTCCATTTGATACACCTTGATGTTGTGGTTGGCAGCAAAAGCTAAAAACAGTCTGATGGCCTCCAATCTTGCAACTGGAGCAAATGTTTCATCATAGTCTATGCCTTCTTCCTGTCTATAGCCTTGAACCACGAGCCTTGCTTTGTTCTGGACAACAATACCCCTTTCATCTGTTTTGTTCTTGAAGACCCACTTTGTACCAATAGGACTTACATCTTTTGGCAGTGGTACAAGTTCCCATACTTGTTATCTTTTGAACTGTAGCAGCTCCTCTTGCATGGCTTCTATCCAACTGTTGTCTTTTAGTGCCTCTTGGTACTTGACAGGTTGTGTGAGTGATAGAAAGCAAGCAAAAAGACAAATGTTTTGGGATTGGCTTCTGGTGAGCACTCCCTCATTGATGTTACCAATAACTTGATCCACATGATGGCTTTTAAGGAAAATCAATTCACCTTGATATGGGACAATGGCATTCTGAGGTGAAGCTTGCAGATGTGTATCATCTGAGCTATCCTTTGTTGGTGAATTTGATGGTCCAGCCTCTGATTGGAATGGTGGTGGAGGAATTGGTGGAATGAGGTGGGTTGACTTTTGTCCATTTGTTGTGGACTTTTATCAACAGATGTTTGGTTTTGAGAACTGGTAGAGGTTTGAGTATTAACCATTGTTGACCTGGCAGAGCTTTCACCATTGCTACTAACATCTGCTCCTATGCCTGAAGGATTGATTTTGAAATTTGGAAGAATTCAATCATATCCTTTCTCTTGTCTTGATGACTGTGGGGTACCTGCATGGTTAGTCTTGACAGACACATCTTCAAATGTAAATTTGGATAGGTCAAACAGTTCAGCAGGATTTGCTGGGATTTTCAAAGATGAAAGTTCATTGAACTTTACATTCAGAGTTTCATCAACACACTTGGTCCTAGAGTTAAAAACTCTGTAGGCTTTGGTAGTGGTTGAGTATCCAAGAAAATAACCACAATCAACTTGGGCTGCAAACTTGGATATTGAATCCTTTAAATTTAAAATGAAGCATGGGCAGCCAAAGCTTTAAAATAAGTGATCAGAGGTTTGATTTTATAAAGCAATTCATAAGCAGTCTTTTGATGCCTAGGGTTTATCAAAACTTTGTTCTGAACATAGCAAGCAGTGTTTACAGCCTCTGCCCAGAAAGTCAAGGGTAAACCAGAAACTGCTAGTATAGTTCTTGCTGATTCAATCAAAGTTCTGTTTTTCCTTTCAACAACCCCATTTTGTTCTGGAGTTCTAGGGATGCTATATTGCCTAACAATCCCTTTTGACTCACAGAAGGCATCCAACTCTTTGTTCCTAAACTCTGTCCCATTGTCACTCCTAAAGATTTTTACAGGGAGATCAAATTGCTTTTCAACTTGTTTAACAGAGTTTTGCAAAATGTTTGTTGTTTCATCTTTAGAGTGTAAAAAGAAAGTCCATGTGAACCTGGAAAAATCATCAACTATCACCAGGCAATACCTTTTGTGTTTTAAGCTCATGATTTTCACAGGTCCAAACAAGTCCATATGAGTAACTGTAAGCACTGACTTGTTTTGGACTCTTCAGTTGACTTGTAAGAAATTTTATGTTGTTTACCTTTTAAACAGGAAACACAATGTTCTTCACAAGTAAATTGTTTATGAGGCAAACCTCTAAAAAGACTTTGTTTTGAGAGAGTGGTGATGGTTTTTAGATTTGTATGACCTAGTCTTTTATGCCATAATTCTGTTTCTTTGCTTGAAACAACTGAGAACAAACATGCATTTGACAGAGGATTATTTTTTACCATGTCTACCACATACACATTTCCTACCCTATTAGCAGTAAGTTATGGTTTGCTCTCAGCAATTATTTAATTAATCTTTTTAACAACCTCTGGGCCTACTATCTGACAACTTTCTTTTGTGAAGAAGGATTCATAACCCTTATCACTCATTTGTGAGACACTCAGAAGATTTAATTTTAGATTATCAACGAGATTCACCATTTTCAAACTTGAGTTTTCCAGCTGAGACACATCCTGACCCTAACACCTTCCCTTTTGAATTATTTCCAAAGGATATATCACCCCCTCCATGAGCTTTAAAATCTCTAAGCAGGGCTTTACATCCTGTCATATGCCTGGAGCCCCCACTATCTACATACCTAAGACTGTCAAGGCAAGAAGAAGCTCCCTGCACATGTTTTTGAAGTAATTAGTTCAGGTGAGTTTCCAAAGCCAGAATGGCTTTGGATGGGGTATCAGATGATTCAGACTCGAGTTCACATGAAAGAGCAGTGGTTAGAGCAGGTTTTTGTAACCACTGCTGTGAGCCACTTCCTACCAACTATTGGTAACCATGAGGATGCCTATTTACCTTTGGTTTAGAAGACCTTTTATAAGTCTCATAAACCATTCGCACCTTTTGGTAACTAGGTTGGCTTTTGCCTCTTGGAAGCTTGTTTGATGGAGGTGGATCTGTCACTTGAATTTCTCTGTGAACAGAGGTTTGATTTAAAGCTTTTGTGACAGATGTTTCAATTGATTCAAATTTTTGTTTGTTTTCATAAAAACATGCATTTTCTCTTTCAAAAGCTTTTTCTCTAATCTATTTTACCTTTTGATGATAGGTTTTGAGATAGGCACACTCTTGGATCATGTGATTTGTTTTTTTTTTTCAAATGGTGCATCTAGGAGATTTGGTATAACACAAGTTTTGTTTATATCATAGCCTTTTAAAAGAAAGCATCTGTAGCCACATAATTTCTCTTTTCACAAAATTCACAAAACAAGTATTTAACCTTTTCTTTCCTTTTCCTATCAGACTTTTTGAGAGCAGTGGATGTAACCTCTGCTGGCAAATCTTTGATAGGAATCACCAATGCTTTTGGTGCTTTTAAACCATCAGTGGTTGAAAAGTCAATTGGCTTGAAGATTTCCAAAATATCACATTCATCTGACGAGGTTGGTTTAAACTGATAATTTTCAATTTCTTTATCTTTTGCTGAAACCTCTGGTTTTTCAAGAATGATTTTGTTTCCATTTTTATCTGTGATTTTAATTTCTTCACCAGCCAAGTTTGTTGGGACTATTTCAACCAGCTCAGAATAAATTTTTGCAACATTTTCACAAGTCTGGTCATAATTTCTAAAACCTATTCCAAACTTTATGTTGCTCTTGATTTGAGCATCAAGCATAAGCTCATAACCTTTACAAGACTACCCATTTTTCACAAGTGATATGGGTAGTTTCAAGCTCCTGTTTGCAAACCTCGTATTTTTCTACCATGGTTTGGAGCTGGTCTTTAGTTATGCTTGATTCAAGCCTTAGGCTGCTCATTTCAGAATCTGTTTCACTTAACTTTGTTTTTAACTCTTTAACAAGTTTTTCAAAATTAAGTTCATCTTCTAAAATTTTGTTTCTCAGGTTTTCATCATCTGCTTTATGTTTGCAAAAGCAATGACGCATTTGTTAGAACATAGATCTTCAAGGATCTGAAGTGATACCTTTGAAGCATCCATAAGAGCACAATCACACTCTTCTTCCTCACACACCTGCTCATCCAATGGGTCAAATAGAGGGTCTTTTTCAACATCAACAGCATTCACTTCAACCACTGGTGTAACCTCTGGTATAACCACTACTTCACAACAGTCAACCACATCAGACTTTAACTCCTGCTCCACAGATTCATAACCTTCAACAATGGTCTCCAAAGCCATTAAACATATATTTTCATTTTCAAAATCATTTTTGGCTATGAGAGAAAAGTTTTCATCAGTTAAATACTCAGGCAAACTACTCCAATCAAAAAAACCTTGTGTGAAGAAGCTTTGTTGATTAACCTCTGCTGCTGTAGCAGTGGTTTGAGTAGGTTGAGTAACTTATGGCATTTTCTGCACATGTACTTGAGGTGGTGCTTGGACATATTGAATCTGTGGTGCAGGTGTTTGAACATAATGGACAGGAATTGGAGCAATAGGATGTGCAAAATGTGCAGTGTTTTGCATTTGAGGTGAAGGGTATATTGGGAATACTGGATAGTGCTTTGAGGTCTGTTTCTAGGATGTGTTACAATTGGTCCTGCAGATTGTGATCTGCATTCTCTGGCAAAGTGACCATCTTGTTACATTTATAGCATTTAATTTTAGACTTATCCAACCCCACTTTCAACCCCCCATGCAATCCTGGAAATCTTCTACTAGTTCTTTTGTAGAATTTACTTTCTCTAACACTTAAAAGTGCCAGCTGATGCAAAATGTCCATCTCTTCAAGGTCAGTGGGTTCAAAATGTTGTAAGTCATTCATTTCAAAGGACAAATTGTCAGAGGTCTGGCTTTCACAATTTGCATCAAAAGCAAAATTGGTTGTATTGGGATCAGAGTTGAAGTTGTTTCCAGATGTTATATCAATATAATGATCATAACTCCGATCCTTTCAACAGCTAGACCCCTCCTCATGACTATATAAAGTAGTGTTTCCCAAAGTATAGTTATCAGTCATTTTCCCTGACTCTTGCAACTTCTTTTTCTGGTTCAACTCTCTCTCATAAGTGAGGAGTCGTCCATGAAGTTGTGTCGAGGTCATTTCCTTGTAACCAACAGCTGTTCTAGTGACATAAGCTACAGTCTCCCATTTCTCAGGTAAGGATCTCAAGAAACGACTGTTTATAGTCGAATTTGTGAGTTCCACATTTACCAATTTAAGCTCACTGATGAGACAGCTATATCGTTCGAACTGTTAGGTTAATGATTCACCTTTAACGTGGCCAAATGTTTCATACTGTTGGTTTAAAACCTCTCTATTATTCTTTATCACCTCTTCAGTACCATCGAACTCCTCCTTAAGAGCATCCCATAACTCTTTAGCACTATTACAATGAAGTAATCCCGCATAAATCTCATTGGGTAAGGCTGAAGCAACGATGCTAAAGGCCTTAGCATCCAATTCAATCTTGATGAAATCCTGTTCAGAGTAATTTTCGAGTTTCTTAGGGACTTGAGTATGGGGATCCTCTGTACTTGGAACCATGGGTACATGCGGTCCAAATACAACAGATCTCCAACATCCGGTGTTGTGTTGGGCGAGAATATAACCCATCCTACGTTGCCAAATAAAATATTCATTTCGTTTCAACATAGGTGGTTTGAACATGGATCCAATATTGGATTCCGGTGTGTTTTGTGCCATTTCTCTTGTTTACAACAAATTTGTGTTTTAAAAACTTTTGTAGCAATAAAACTCTGCATTCAAGTAAAACTATCAAACGAATTAGCATAAAGAGATGATCTATTCAAATTAATATGACTGTTAAATCAAAATCGATTGACCGAGCTCTGATACCAATTGTCAGGATCTCAGTTTGAATTACTTGTAGTTTTTGTTTCTAAGAATGGAAAATGGATTGAATTAGAAAGATATGCAGCGGAATTAATGGAAAACTTTTACTACAAGCAATTGGTCGTTTGTTTTCATCACCATCATGCTTTCAAGTTGATAAACTTTGCATGTGATTCACAAACTCCCCTTAGCCAATTACAATCGTTTGATAGTAAGAAATGAAGGAGATAAAGTGCGAAATGATCTTTTTCAGGAAGACAAAGTTAACTGTTACAACGATCACCTATTTATACTAACTATCTAACCACAGAGCATCTTTTGTGACGTCATGGTTGATAGTGACTGCTAACAAAATGTAACTAACTAAAACACTGCTAAATTAAACTATCAGTGCATAACACTGTTACATTGAATAAAGTAAAAACTAGTCTAAGCTCTGATCTTTATCCTCTGATCTTGATTCTTCTGTCAGACCTTTGCTTCTTGAACTATCAGATGATAGGAACATATGTTTAGGGAAAGCAGTGTAAAGATAGATTAGAGGTTGTAACCTCTGATAGTTGAACCAAAGCTCGGAGAGTGTATTTGGCTTTTTTATCATATGTTCCTTTGTTAGGGTTTGATCCCAATAGAATGTTTAAAGGTATTTTGTTGAAAGCAATAGTTTTGGCAGACAAATATACTAACAGAGTGTGGAAGAAGAATTTCATATCAGCAGGACAATTAGGTTTATAGCTAGTTTTACCTGTAAGCTGACACTCACATCCGCGTTCAATGAATTCATCATGTAACTCTTTATTTGTGAAAGAAGTTTTGGCTTCTAGGTCAATGAGACCAAAAACAGTGGAGATGGTGGTTAGGAAATTTGAATGAGAGACTCACCCACCTTTGATGTAATTGCATAAGCTTTTTTCTTTTGTGTTTGAACTTCGGCATTTGCCCAAAATTGACGAATAGTGAGGATTCGTGAAGAAGAAGAAGAAAATTAATTGAAACCGCTTTGAGAATTTTTTGAATTCGAGACGACAAATATAAAATATATGTTTGGATAGAACAAGGTTTTTGTAAAGTGAAACAGTGATTGCTGAGGTGGCATCTGTTTCAACGATCTGATGACTAACATCTGTCCACGTGTAACCTCTGATGATAGTGGATGACAGTTTTTTTTGAGAAACCACTGTTGTGTAGCAAAAGTGGATGGGAACACTGGTGATTTTAACACTATCGGTGGATTGATATCAGTGGTTTGGGCCAAAGCAGTATTTTTGCCTAATCAGTGGATGTAAACAGTGGCAATATGAAAAAGAGGATACACTTTTAACAGTGGATAGATTTCAAGCCAAACAGAGGTTCAAAAGAACCAGTGGTTATGAATAGACTTTAGAGATTTATTGAAAACTTCAATTTTAAGCTATTTTTTAGGATGGATTTTTTTTTCGAAAACATTTTAATGCTATTTACACATGGAACACAAAAATATGTTTTTAATCCATGTTTAGCATGTCAATCCTAGAGATCAGACTTTCAAAGGTAGATGTATCTAATGCTTTTGTTAGAACATCTGCAAGTTGATCTTTAGTTGGAAATTGATGAAGAGAAATCAAATAGTTTTCATAGCAATCCCTCACAAAGTGATGTCTGATGTCAATGTGTTTGGTGGTAGAGTGAGATACTGGATTTTTAATGATGTTTTCAGCTGCTTGACTATCCAACATGAGAGGATTCTTTAGAGCAGTTACACCAAAATTCAGCAATTGATTTTGAAGCCATAGGAGTTGAGCAGTGCAACTTGCAGCAGCAATATACTCAGCCTCTGTTGTTGATGTGGATACTGTAGCTCGCTTTTTGCTTTGCCAAGATACTAAGTAATTGCCTAGGAATTGACAGCCTCCTGAAGTTGACTTCCTTGTGGTGTGACAACCAGCAAAATCACTGTCTGAATAACCTGAAAGCTCAATGTTTCCACTAGCAGGATACAAGATACCAAGTGTGGGAGCACCTTTTGTGTATCTAAATATCCTTTTCACAGCAATAAGATTAGACTTTCTAGGTGCTGACTGGGATCTGGCACAAACACATGTTGCAAACATAATGTCTGGCCTAGAAGCAGTTAGGTACAAAAAAGACCCAATCATGCTTCTATAAGTTTGACCAACCAAGTCATCTTTGTCATCACCAGTGACAAGCTTTAAGGTTGCCATGGGTGTGCTACATGGTTTACAGTCATTCATATCAAATTTGGTAAGAAGTTCTTTGACATACTTACTTTGATGAATGAATGTACCATTGTGCAATTATTTTACTTGGAGACCAAGAAAACATTGGAGCTCGCCCATTGCACTCATTTCAAACTCTGCTGCGATGATTTGTCTAAACTCTTCACACATGGCAGTGCATGTGGATCCAAAAATGATATCATCCACATAAATTTGGACAAGCATCAAATCCTTTCCTCTCCATTTTAAGAATAAGGTTTTGTCAATTTTACCTCTTGTGAAACCAAAGGATAAGAGAAATATGGAAACAGTTTCATACCAGGCTCTAGGAGCTTGTTTCAAGCCATACAAAGCTTTGTTAAGCTTGTAGACATGATATGGATAAAATGCATCTTCAAAACCAGGAGGTTGACAAACATATACCTCTTCTTTAATCTTTCCATACAAGAATGCATTTTTGATATCCATTTAAAACACCTTGATGTTGTGGTTGGCAGCAAAAGCTAAGAATAATCCAATAGCCTCTAACCTTGCAACTGGAGCAAAAGTTTCATCATAGTCAATGCCTTCTTCTTGTCTGTAGCCTTGAACCACAAGCCTAGCTTTATTCTTGACAACAATACCCCTTTCATCAGTTTTGTTTTTAAAGACCCATTTTGTGCCAATTGGACTCACATCCTTTGGCAATGGTACAAGTTCCCAAACTTGTTGTCTTTTGAATTGAAGGAGCTCTTCTTGCATGACTTCTACTCAATTGTTTTCTTTCAGTGCCTCTTGGTACTTGACAGATTGTGTGAGAGATAAGAAACCAACAAAAAGACAATTGTTTTGGGATTGACTTCTAGTGAGCACCCCATCATTGATGTTGCCAATGATTTGATCAGATGGATGACTTTTAAGGTAGATCAGATCTCCCTTATATGAAACAATGGCATTTTATGGTGAAGGTTGTAGATGGGAATCATCTGAGCTAACATCTGTTGGCAATTTTGAAGAGCCAACATCTATTTGAAATGGAGGTGGAGGTATAGGTTGGAAAGGTGTGGAAACATGTTGACTTTTATCTACGGAGGTTGGACTTTTGTCAACAGAGGTTACATGTCATGAGCTGGCAGAGGATTGAGGATCAACAACAGTTGATGCAGCAGTGGCAGAGTTTTCACAGTTGTTAGTAACATCTGTTGCTCTGGTGGTGGAAATGACTTTGTATTGTGGGATCACAATGCCATATCCATTGTCTTAATGAGAAGATTGTGATGTACCTGCAAGGTTAGTCTTGATAGACACATCTTCAAATGTAAATTTGTCTAGGTGAAACAATTCTGCAGGATTTGCTGGGATTTTTAATGAGGAAAGTTAATTGAACTTTACATCAAAGTATCTTCCACACACCTAGTCCTTGAGTTAAAAACTCTGTAGGCTTTAGCATTGGTTGAGTATCCCAGAAAATAACCACAATCTATTTTTGGCTGCAAATTTTGAAATTGAATCTTTTAAGTTTAAATGAAGCATGGGCAGCCAAAGATTTTGAAGTATAAGATCAATGGTTTGATCTTGTACAAAATTTCATAAGCTATCTTTTGATGCATAGGGATAATCACAACTCTGTTTTGAACATAGCAAGCAGTGTTTACAGCCTCTGCCCAAAAGGACAAGGGTAAACCTGAGTCTACAAGCATAGTTCTTGCAGCTTTAATTAAAGTTATGTTTTTCCTTTCAACCACCCCATGTTGTTCTGTGTCCTTGGGATGCTATATTTCCTAACAATCCCTTGTGACACACAGAAGTCATCCTACTCCTTATTTTTAAATACTGTGCCATTATCACTCCTAAAGACTTTTAATGGCTGGTCAAATTGTTTTTCAACGTTTAACAAAATTTTGCAAGATGCCTGCAGTCTCATCTTTAGAGTGCACAAAGAAAGTCTATGTGAACCTTGAAAAATCATCAACAATGACACAACAATATCTTCTATGTTTGAGACTCATGATTTTTACAGAGCCAAACAAATCCATGTGCAGCAACTACAAACACTGGCTTGTTTTGGACTCTTCAATTGATTTGAATGAACTTTAATGTTGTTTGCCTTTTAAACAGGAAACACAATGTTCATCATAAGTGAATTATTTTGAGGGCAAACCTCTGACAAGATTTTGTTTAGAGAGTGTGGTGATAGTCTAAGATCTGTAGGACCAAGTCTTCTATGTCACAGTTCTATCTCTTTGCTTGAAGCAACTAAGAACAAACATGCATTGGACATTGGATTATCATTCAACATATCAACCATATACACATTGCCACTCCTATGAGCAACAAGTTGTGCTTTGCTCTCAGAAATTATTTGATCAATCTTTCTAACCACTTCTGGTCCAACAATTTGACAAGTTTTCTTAGTAAAGAAGGATCCATATCCTTTGCCACTCATTTGTGATACACTCAGCAGATTAAATTTTAGATTTTCAATGAGATTCACATGTTCAAATTTGAGTTTCACAGCCTGAACAGTACCTGGCCCCAACACCTTTCCTTTTGAATTGTTACCAAAGGATATGTCACCCCTCCATGTGTCATGCAATCTTTGAAAAGGGCTCTACATCCTGTCATGGGCCTGGAGCCTCCACTATCTACATACCATAAACTATCAAGGGAAGTAGAAGCTCACTTATCAGCAACCATCATGGCACAATCACATTCACCTTCACATACACTGGCTTCCCATGGATCAGATAGAGGGTTCAATTCTTCACCAACATTTTCTTTTGTAACAACTGTTTCATCATGAACATCAGACTCATCAGACTTAGATGCCACTTCCTCAGATGCATCACCTTCAACTATTGTATCTAGTTCCATAAAGCAAAAATCATTTTGTTTTATATCAGTGTTGGCTACTAGAGCAAAGTTTTCATCAGTTAAATCCTCAGGCAAGCACTCCAATAAACTAAGCCTTGAGTAAAAAAGCTCTATTGATTAACCTCTGCCGGAGCAGTGGTTTGAGTAACTTGAGGTACATGTTGTATGTGCACCTGAGGAGCTGGTGCTTGAACATATTGAATCTGTGAAACAATGGTTTGAACATAATGCACAGGAACAGTGGTAGCAGGTTGTGCAAAATGAGCAGTGTTTTGCACATGAGGAGCAGGAGTATATTGGAAATAATGAGCAGTGCTTGGAGTGTTTTGAGTTCTAGGGCTAGGATGTGTGACAATTGGTCCAGATGTTTGAGATCTAAATTCCTTAGCAAAGTGTCCTAGCATGTTACACTTATAGCATTTAATCTTTGACTTATACAACCCAACTTTTAGCCCCATGTAACCCTGGGAACTTTCTACCAGTTCTCTTGTAATACTTGCTAGCCCTAACATTCAATAGAGCAAGTTGGTGCAAAATATCCATGTCCTCTAAATCTGTAGGTCAAAATGTTGAAGGTCATTCAACTCAAAGGATAAATTATTAGAAGTTTGGCTTTCCCAATTAGCAACAGATGCATAGTTGGGTGTGTAAGAATCAGAGTTGAACCCAACTTAATTTCGAGTTACAAAAGCTATAGTGTCCCACTTGTCTGGTAATGATCTAAGGAAACGACTATTTAAAGTCTAATTAGCAAATTCAGCATTAACTAGTTTAAGCTCACTAATGAGACAGCTAAATCTTTCAAACTGTTGGGTTAATGACTCTCCTTTGACATGACAAAAAGTTTCGTATTGTTGGTTTAAAACTTCTCTGTTGTTTTCAATTACTTCCTCAGTCCCACTGAATTGCTCTTTCAAGGCATCCCATAACTCCTTTGCATTGTTGCAGTGCAACAGGCCAGCATAGATTTCGTTTGGCAAAGCTGAAGCAACAATGCTAAAAGCCTTTGCATCTAGTTCAATTTTTTGGAAATCTTGCTCGGAGTAATTTTCAGGATTTTTAGGCACTTGAAATTTGGAGTCCTCTGCACTTGGGACCATTGGAACATGAGGTCCAAATACAACGGACCTCCAGCAACCGGTGTTTTGCTGAGCAAGTATATGACCCATCCGACGTTGCCAGATACTATACTCATTTCTGACAAGCATCAAAGGCTTAAACATGGAACCAGTATTATAAGGATACTGTGAATTTTGATACATTCTGATTGTCTACAAACAGATTTTGTTTAAAAACTTTGGAACGTAAATAAACTCTGTTTTTTCAATAAAAACCAACAAATGAATGATCTGTTCAAATCAAATTGATTGTTAAATAAAATTCGATTGACCAAGCTCTGATACTAATTGTTAGGATCTGAGTTTAATTAGTTGTGAAAAGTTTAAAGATGATCAATGAATGAAGATAAGTAAAAGAGTTTTGCAGCGGAATTTTGGAAAACTTTTGATTCACAACTAATGGAAGATTGCTTTCATTATCATGCTTTCAAACAAATATGTTTTTGCATGTAATTCACAACTCCCCCTCAGCCTGATATCACGAATGTTTGCTTGTATAAAATGCAAGAAAGATGATTGGATAAAGAGTGGAAATGATCTTTTCAATAGATGGATTGAACAGTACATAAGACTGTTTATTTATAGTACATGTGAAACCACTGAGCATCTAATGATGGCGTCAGTGTGAAAATGACAGCTAACAACTATAACTAACTCTAAACACTTGTAACACTAAAACACTGCTGTACATACACTTTTAATATGAAAACTCTGATGAAGCAATCCTCTGTTGGTCTTCAGCAGACCTTTGCTTGTCTTTTGTCTTTAGTCTTCATCAGAGGCTTGTAAGCACTCTTTAGCTTGGGCGATGGTTCTTGAACAGGGCTTGTAAACTCTGTTGAAACAGGATCAAGTTAAGAAGATATTTTGGCTTTCTATCATCTGTTCTTTTGTAGGGTTCAATCCAACACTATCCACCCTATAAACTATAAAACTAATAACTATAAACCCTAAACATATCAAGCAATTAAGTAACTAAGTTTAAACATCTAAATTAGTAAAACAACACAACTCCATGTATGATAAACTTTTAAACATTCACACAAAATTACTTAAGTTTTAACCATCTTAATCAGGGTATTTTTATCTTATATATTGGTATATTTTTATTATTAACATGAAAAAAAGAATTTTTAAACGGGGCACACACATTTTGTAAAATTTGCTATTAAAATTCACCGAAAGTCTATTTTGTAATACTCGCTTGTACCACTCTCATGAAACCTCCTTCTCGGTTTTAGTTTTTTTACCAAAATATATTTACAAGGAAATAATTTTACATGATTAAACACGCTACACTTTTAGAAAATAACAGAAAATTTATGATAAAGGCTATATAGACTTACAAATAAAAGTATGTAATAAACTAGTTAAAAATCTTTTTTTCTCTCTTTTTTTTTTTGCCAGCAACAAAAAGCAATAAATTAAAAGATAGAAGGGAGAAAAATATGACACAAAAGTAATGTAAAATTCTTTGAAAAAAAGGTATTGTAAACTGTAAAATTAAATAAGTAAAAAAATGATAAATGGCTAAATTAGTATAGGTGAAGCAGGTTGGAGCTTCAATTTCATAGAAACAAAAAAAGGTGTATAAAAGAATAATATATTATTTTATATTTAAGGAAACCTAAGAATCATCTTCTTCATCATATATCCAAGTTGCAGAGCCCCTCACCGGCCGGAAAAAAGAAAGAAGCTTCAGTTATTCCTGTTCTAAGTTTTAACCAGTTGTAAATTCGTCGATGCCTGCATCTTGTGTTTATACTTACGACTTTTTTTTAAATCGACGGGCCCTCTTATGTTTTTGGCCCTGAGCTGGCGCCCACCCGGCAAATGCTCAGGGTTAGCCCTGGTGTTAGACATACCTACTTAGGGTGGAAAAGTGCTAAGGTGTTGGATGTGTGACACGACACTTGTGAACAATCAAAGTTTCACTTATGGGCTTAGTATAATTACATTAAATGTGCAGCACGTTCACATTGTACAATACAAACATAACTCTTGAAATTCACCAACTATTTGTAGTTGACCTTTTAAAACTTTAACATGCTTTTCAGGTAACTTGAGACTTGTGTGATACTTGCGGTTGTTCAAGACGTGCTTTACAGATGAATACATGTATAGAAGCATGTTGTTTAGAATATTAACGTGGTTCACGGGAACATGCCGTTGCAACATACATGTAGTATGTAATCAACAATGTAATCTAAGTACAGTTGAATAACAATACAGTATTTTCGTAAACAATGTGCTTGTATAAGAGGTGTTTGTTGCATCCTATTTTTACTTCTGCTGCTAGTCGGGGTGTGACAGTTTCCATGAACAAACATGTGAACTCACTAACATTATGTTGACATTTTAAGCATGTTTTTAAGGTGATTAACCCAAGGTGGGGAGTCTACCTATTGAGTTTCATGCATACTAGGATACCGAGGTCTCTGATGAATCTCATTTTAGTCTATTAGTGTAGGTTTGTAACAGAATCCTAGTGTTTGGGATTGTAAAATGTTTTATAATATATTCGGGTATTATTCTCATCTCAATGTTTGCTATGTGAAAACCTTTTTGGTTACATTCTTGCTTTCCGCCTTGGCAGAGTGGTGTGACACCAGCTTTCCGCGCAAGGTGCATGTCGTCGCGTGGGCGCTTCAACAATGAGGTGTTGACAAGGTGTGCTTGGAGATAACATTTGAGCAGAAAGGAAGGAGTGATATGGTATATATCACTTTAGTGGGTAACCAAAATGGTGAGGTAGAGAAGAAAACGAATTTAGGGTTTGATGGTGAAGAAAGGATAGCATGAAAAAGGCTCCCAAAGTATATACGGTTTATATAAAACCTCCTCGACCTCCTTAAAATGATACACTTGATGAAATACTTTTCGTATTTAAAATGTTAAGGAGGAAAATTTAAAGCCTAAGTCATCTCACAATCTTTTGAAATTTGAATTGGTAATCTTCTTTTGAATTTTGAATCGGTAATCATCTTTTAATAAAAGTTGAAAAGATAAACTTAGATATAGAAAAGTCGCACATGTATATTTAAAAATTTAAACAAGTTATGAGATTATAAAAACTAGTTTTAAGAAACACACGAACATATTTAAAAAAAAGTATAAATATGTGATTTTTTTTGGCTTTGAACAAAAATTTCGTTTTTTATGGATTTTTTTATACTTTCTTTTCATGTATTTTTTGTTTTCTTCTAATCCATGTATACTTTAGCATTCCCGAGTGTTATACCCTAACGAAGCTAAACGATATCAACCCAATCCCTGCTTATAACACTCGAGTTTTAACTTATATATATCTTTTAAATAACACTACTAAGATTTTAATATTTGTTAGACCACTGATATGCGCAAAATATAACATAAAAAATATATCAAATAAGTTATTAAAAATCAACCCTTTTATATACTAATGTTGGAAAAAGTGTCATTCTTTGTATACTTTTGATTTTCAGGATTAAAAGAGCATAAATGTACAAAAGTAACAAATTAACGGCAAAAACAAACATAAATACAAAAGAAAAGAAGCTGACACTCATACCAACCCTCCGAGCTTCACCCCAAGACCAAAACAACAAATCAGAAAACAAGCACAGGGTCGTGCCACCAAGGCATGGGCCGTGCCCCCACTCTAGAGTCCATGAAGAAAAAGACAAACAGAAGCAGAAAAGAGACACGGGGCCGTGTCCCATGGACACGGGCCATGGTCAACTCCCAGATATGCAAAATCTCCTATAGTACCGCACATACAAGACTTCGGGGTCATGCCTCTAACACACGGGGTCGTGTGTGCATACAGACTGACACAACTCATTAAATGAAGACTGAGAAGAAGAAGAAGAAGAAGACACAGAGTCTTGCCCTTCGGGCACGGGGCCGTATGAGGAGCCTATTTCCAGCTATAAATAGGGGTACTTGGTTCAATTGCAATCCATCCCTTGGCAACCCTCTCTCTCACTTCACCACCACTTCAACACCATCATCCACCCCAACCATTCGAGTTTAGAGTGTGTAGTAGTCTCGGGATCCAAAATTGATTGTAAGAGTTTTTGTCAAACAAAGACCATGTTTGGCTAATCTCTTACATCACTTGGTGAATAGTAATCTTTTATGTATCACTTTTGATTTTGTTAGGATCTGAGTTTGATATTGTTGTGATTGTTTTGATGAAATCAATGGAAGAAGATAAAATCAGATGAAATATGCAGCGGAATTAAACAAACTTTGATATCACAAACAATAGAGAGATTGTTTTCAATTTAACATGCTTTTGTAATGAATCACGTATGCATATAAATCACAATCTCCCCCTCAGCCTAAGATCACTGATTTGTTAGTACATAATGTAGAAGAAAGATATTTGATTAAGTTGAATGGAAGTGATCAAATAGAATAGTACATGCACTGTTCTATTTATAGTACAAGTGTAACCACTAAGCATCTAATGATGATGTCAGTGTGAAAATGACAGCTAACAACTATAACTAATTACAAGCACTGCTAACACTAAACACTACTAACTAGACACTATTACATTGGTAAACACTGCTATTCTAAAATCTTTTGGTGATGATCCACTGTTGGTTTTCATCAGGCGTTCCCTTCAACAGATGTTCTCTTCATAGCAAAGATTTTTCATCATCAGTGCTTTGTTATCAGTCTTTGGTGTTTGGCTGCAGACCTTTTAAACATTGTTTATTCTGGATCAAAGGTTAATAGATGTTTTGGCTTGCAATCATCTGTTCTTTTATAGAGTTCAATCCCAACAATCTCCCCCTAGAACAGATGATGCCAAAACTAACTTTATTCTTGATCTTTATCTCTCATCAGTAGTTCCTTGATTTGACCTTTGAATTGGAGTTCAAAGTTTAGGGCAACCATATCTTCAAAGTCCCTTTCAAGCTCAAGTTTCAAAAGATCTTGGAGGTCTTCAACACACAGACCATATGCATCTTCCACTCTAAGTGTTTGAGCTTTGCCATCTGACCTGAGCAGGGTCAATTCATGGATGTCTATGTTTGACTTTTATTTTATAATTTTTGGGTCTGATGGCTTTCTTGGGTGAAGGTTTATTTGTGATGAGTTGGGTGATATGGGCCTGTTGACAAGCTTTGACAGTGCTTCTACAAGCATGTCACTTGCATCATCAGTATGGTAGAGTATTTGACACTTGATCCCCTCTTTTCTTTGTTGTTCATATTTTATTTGATCTTCTTCATCAATCTCCTTTTGCCTTTTTGCTTGATTCAAGGCAATGGTGGGTA
Organism: Scalesia atractyloides; assembly: GCA_947069175.1. Classification (NCBI taxonomy): domain Eukaryota; kingdom Viridiplantae; phylum Streptophyta; class Magnoliopsida; order Asterales; family Asteraceae; genus Scalesia; species Scalesia atractyloides. The sequence continues at coordinate 42,205,834 of CAMTDV010000025.1, forward strand.
AGGCAGATGATTAGAACTTTCTTTTAGAAGTACGGGTCTGTTGAGGAGCAGTTGTTGTAGGATATGCTGGCTTTCTTCAAACTATTGGATCTTTCAATATGAGTTTCTCCAAGTTTCTATAGGTATCAACAACCTTAGATTCTGACCACCTTGCTATCTGCCTTGAAGTACCATATTGTGCAGCAACCAATTCTTCATTCATTCTCTTAATCTTCAAGGCCTTATCTTGATCAACAAACTTTGCCCTTTTTCCAATTAGGTGGAGTCACCTTTTGAGAAGGATTTTTGAGCATAGCTTGAATCCTTTCAATTTCTTCCTTAAGATCGTTTGTAGACCAATTTTTGAATTGAGCTTTTGTTGCTTTATATGGTTTGTGCTTCATTATGTGCTCAAGGTACTCTTGTTTTAGCTCAGGGTCATTTTCTACACTTGTAGACTTTTCTGACTTGGACTTACAAAGGTCTTTAGCAAAGTCTTCAATGTGTCTAACCTTTCCAAGTTGAAATTGCATTGCTCCTTGTAAAGTTTTGTCATCGTTTCCTTTATTTTCTTCCTTTACCAATGTTTCTGCTTGTCAGACTTTAAGCTTCAGATATTCATCTAAGTTGTTTGGCTTTCGATACCCAAGAAGAGATGGAAAGTTTCTCAGCTTTGGATCCTCTATATCATAAAATGACTTTATTTCCTTTCTTACTGCATGCAATTCAAGAGGATATAGAGCAGCCAGTGGAAGAAAGGTTGAAGGTTGATGAACAGGTGGAAGAGAGGTGTCAAAATATGTTGGTGATGAGGGTGGAGGCATTTGTGATGGATTTGAAGTTGATTTTGATGGAGGTGATGAGAATGGTGTGGACAGTGGTTGTGATGACAAAGGAATTGGTGATGGAACCCCTTCATCATCTTCTTCAATCACAAAATTTTTCCTTTTGCGTTGAAATTTGATTTTTTGGTGAGAGTGGATGCTCAAGAAATCTTGGTGGAGTGGTTAATGGATGAATTGAAGTGGTAGATGTGATTAAGGCAGTGGTTTGAGTAACATATGTTATAACCTCTGTTGTATCAACAACTGATGACACAACATGAGTTCTAACATCTGCTGGGATAATTGTTGATGTGGTAGTTTTTCGTGGTGATTTTGGTTGGTTTGGACAGAGGATATATTTGTTGAAGCTGAGACAGTGGTTTTAGAAGAGGTGACAGTTGGTTTTCTTGCTTTTGTAGCAGACTTTCTTCTTTTTGAAGATCCAACAACTTCTTTTTCCCTTTGTTTGGCTTGTGCTTGTTTAACCAGCTTTTTGGCTTTGATCTCCAATGTATCTTGTCTTTTCTACATATCCTCAGCAATATTTTTCAGTTTCTTTGTTTAGAGTCTCATCAATCTCTTTTCCCAAAGACGCTTCAGATGTTGTAGCAGTGGTTACAAGCTTTTGTTGCTCCTTAGGTTTTGCCTCAGAATCAGCTTGCAACTTTCTCATTGGATCTTTCTCCCCCTTTTGGCATCATCTATAATTTCTTCTTGAAAAACAGGAGCAGGGGTTGTGCCAGTGGTTTGCAACAAATGGTCTTTAATGGCTTTGATTTCTGCTTGACTATCCTTGTATCTAGCCTCAACCATTGTTCTAATAAGCTTCATTTGAGTTTCATGCTGAATATCTGACAATCTTCTCTGAGCCATGATGTTTGGTTGCACAATATGCCATAGCTAATCAGTAGTGTGTGGTGTTGATGGTTGTGATTGAGAGTTTTGAAGCATTTTTTTCATCATGGATTTCATTTCATTAGTTGATGATTCCATGTGTGTCATTCTCTACGTCAATTCTTGGTATTTTAATTTATCACCTAAATGAATAGGATCATCTAAATTCCTACCCGAGGTAGTTGTATTTGAATCATCAACATGAGGAATCTCAATGTTTTCAGAATTAAATGCCCCTTTGTCTTGGTATCGGGGACTTCCAACTGGAACAGAGGTTACAATTGTAGTCTCAACAGTTGTTGCCTTCAAGGAAGTCTTACTTATGTAACCATTCTCCAACTGAGCCACTGGTGTGGCAACAGTTGTAGTAGTTGCTTCACTTGAATTACCACCAAGAATTACTTGTAACTCCTGGGGTGTAGCCTCCTAAGTTTTTTTTGGGTTAGCTAATTGAGTTTTCTCAGACTAAGTCAATTGTGGGCGTGTACTCTATGTAATGTGTGAGTGAGAGGGACTGTTTGTAGTCTGAGTTTTCTCAATAGCATGAAACAGGGGTATGAAAGTGGAAGGAATGGGAGAAGTGGGTTGTGGAGTAGAAAGTGACATTGCCCTGGGAGAAGGGCTTGAGAGCATATGTTCAAGTGAATCATCTGCCTCATAATGTGGTGTCCCTATGCTTACAGCTTGTACCTTTTATGAGGAAACAGTAGGAGGTAGGCTGGATGGTGGAGATCTTTCCAACTGCTATGAGGAAGTAGCAACAGTGGTTTCAAGTGACATTTGTGTTGTCACTGGGTTAACCTCTGGGATCTCATCTTCCAGAGGAACCTCTTTATGTTGTTTGGTTTTTGTGGGCTTTTTGGATTTGGAGGGTCTCTTTTTGGATTTTGCTGGTGGGGGTTGCACAACACTGGTTGTAGTGTCATGCTTACCAGGAGCAGTGGGCTCAGTAGCAGAGGTTTGAGCAGTTGATGTGTTAGCATCTAAAGTTGGCTCAACCCTCTCTGCTTGTGTTTTCAAAAAATTTTGTTTTTGATTTGCAATTCTAGTAAAAGTTTCATGTGTAAGGCTACCAATAGGACTGATGACACCTTGTTTAGCATCTTTTTTCACAAACTTGGGATTAAATATAAAAACTCAATAACCTAGGATGTATAAGAAAAGCTTTATTTTTTGCGATGTTGGTATAGTTTGTCACCAAATCAGAAAACAATACCTGGGAAAAACTAAAACCAGATTTTGTCAAGATTGCATATCCCAGATACTAAATGTTTAAAGGTATTTCGTTGAAAGAAATAGTTTTGGCAGACAAACATACTAACAGAGTGTGGAAGAAGAATTTCATATCAGCAGGAAAATTAAGTTTATAGATAGTTTTACCTGTAAGCTGACCCTCATATCCGCGTACAATGAATTCATCATGTAACTCTTTATTTGTGAAAGAAGTTTTTGCTTCTAGGTCATTTAGACCAAAAATAGTGGAGATGGTGGTTGGGGAAATTTGAATAAGAGACTCACCCACCTTTGATGTAATTGCATAAGCTTTTTTCTTAACTTCAGCATTTGCCCAAAATGATGAAGTGTATCAAGATAAATTGGAGCTTTTGCTTGCATGATATCTCTGTATTTGGAAGTTTTTATAACTTTGATCATGGCATGATAAGCTTTATTTTTGTCGGTTTCCTCAAGGATGGGAAGGTAATTATGAGGAGTTTTGATGATGAGAGGCATGGTGAAAGATTGAAGAGTGTTGATTTGTGAAGAAGATGAGAGTAATGGAAACCGCTTTGAGAATTTGTTTTGAATTCGAGACGGCAAGTAAAAACTCTGTTTGGATAAAACAAGGTTTATAAAGTGAAAAAGTGAATAGTGACGTGGCAGCGGTTTCAAAAGATCTGATGGCTAACATCTGTTCACGTGGCAACCTCTGTTGGATAATGGAAGACAGTTGTTTGGGGAAACCTTTGTTGAGAGTCAACAGAGGTTAGGAACAGTGGTGATTTTAACTATCAGAGGATAGATATAAGAGGTTAGGAAACACAGTGGTTTACCTAATAGTGGAAAATGAGAAGCAGAGGATACCTTTAACAGTGGATAGAATAAGCCAAACAGATGATTTCTTTAAAGAACAGTGGTTATGAACAGACTTTTGGGATTTTGAAAATTTTCAATATGTGCTATTTTTAAGGATGGAATTTTTTATTTTCTAAAAACATTATAATACCTTTTATTCATGGAAAACAACAAGTTGCTTTTAATCCAGGTTAAACATCCCAATTCTAGAGATCAAGCTTTCAAAGATAGATGTATCAAATGCTTTGGTTAGAACATCTGCCAGCTGATCTTTAGTTGGGACATGATGCAGAGAAATCAAACCGTTTTCATAGCAATCCCTCACAAAGTGATGTCTGATGTCAATGTGTTTGGTGGTAGAATGAGATACTGGATTTTTAATGATGTTTTCAGCTACTTGACTATCCAACCTGAGAGGAGTCTTTAAAGCAGTTACACCAAAATCCAACAGTTGATTTTGAAGCCATAGGAGTTGAGTAGTGCAACTTGCATCAGCAATATACTCAGCCTCTACTATTGATGTGGATATTGCAGCTTGATTTTTGCTTTGCCAAGACACTAAGCAGTTGCCTAGGAATCGACATCCTCCTGAAATTGACTTCCTTGTGGTGTAGCATCCAGCAAAAACATTGTTTGTATAACCTGAAAGCTCAATGTTTCCATTAACAGGATACCAGATACCAAGTGTGGGAGCACCTTTTATGTATCTGAATATCCTTTTCACAGGTTTGACTTTTTAGGTGCTGACTAGGATCTGGCACAAACACATGTAGCAAACATGATATCTGGCCTTGATGCAATTAGGTACAATAAAGACCCAATCATGTTTCTGTAAAGCGTTTGATCAACAAAGTCATCTTTTTCATCAACAATGACAAGCTTTGAGGTTGCCATGGGTGTGCTACATGGTTTACAGTCATTCATATTAAATTTGGTAAGTAGTTCTTTGACATACTTACTTTGATGAATGAATGTACCATTGTGCATTTGCTTAACTTGTAGACCAAGGAAGCATTGGAGCTCAACCATTGCACTCATTTCAAACTCTGCTGTCATGAGTTTTTTAAACTCTTCACACATTGAATCACAAGTGGATCCAAAAATAATGTCATCCACATAAATTTGGACAATCATTAATTCTTTTCCTTTCCATTTTAAAAACAGTATTTTATAAATCTTACCTCTTGTAAAGCCTATGGAAAGGAAAAATGTGGAGAGAGTTTCATACCAGGCGCTAGGAGCTTGTTTCAAGCCATACAAAGCTTTGTTAAGCTTGTAGACATGATCTGGATAAAATGCATCTTCAAAACCTGGAGGTTGGTACACATATACCTCTTCCTGGATCTTACCATAGAGAAAAGCACATTTTATATCCATTTGATTCACCTTGATGTTGTGGTTGACCGCAAAGCCTAAGAACAATTTGTTGGCCTCCAATCTTGCAACTGGAGCAAAAGTTTTATCATAGTCAATGCCTTCTTCTTGTCTGTAGCCTTGAACCACAAGCCTAGCTTTATTCTTGACCACAATACCCCTTTCATCAGTTTTTTTTAAGACCCATTTTGTGCCAATTGGACTCACATCCTTTGGCAATGGTACAAGTTCCCAAACCTGTTGTCTTTTGAATTGAAGGAGCTCTTCTTGCATGGCTTCTACTCAATTGTTTTCTTTCAGTACCTCTTGGTACTTGACAGGTTGTGTGAGAGATAAGAAACCAGCAAAAAGACAATTGTTTGGGATTTGACTTCTAGTGAGCACCCCAGCATTGATGTTGCCAATGATTTGATCAGATGGATGACTTTTAAGGTAGATCAGATCTCCCCTACATAGAACAATGGCATTTTGTGGTGAAGGTTGTAGATGGGAATCATCTGAGCTAACATTTGTTCGCAATTTTGAAGGCCAACATTTGTTTGAAATGGAGGTGGAGGTATAAGTCAGAAAGGTGTGGAAACATGTTGACTTTATCTACAGAGGTTGGACTTTTGTCAACAGAGGTTAGATGTGATGAGCTGGCAGAGGATTGAGGATCAACAACAGTTGATGCAGCAGTGGCAGAGTTTTCACAGTTGTTAGTATCATTTGTTGCTCTGGTGGTGGAAATGACTTTGTATTGTGGGATCATAATGCCAAATCCATTGTCTTGATGAGAAGATTGGGATGTACATGCAGGATTATTCTTCATAGACACATCTTCAAATGTAAATTTATCTAGGTCAAACAATTCAGCGGGATAAGCTGGGATTTTTAACGAGGAAAGTTCATTGAACTTTACATTCAAAGTCTCTTCCACACACCAAGTCCTTGAGTTAAAAACTCTGCAGGCTTTAGCAGTGGTTCAGTATCCCAGAAAATAACCACAATCTACTTTGGCTGCAAATTTTGAAATTGAATCTTTTATGTTTAAAATGAAGCATGGGCAGCCAAAGATTTTGAAGTATGAGATCATGGTTTGATCTTGTACAAAATTTCATAAGCAGTCTTTTGATGCCTGAGGATAATCAAAACACTGTTCTGAACATAGCAAACAGTGTTTACCGCCTTTGCCCAAAAAGATAAGGGTAAACCTGAGTCTACAAGCATAGTTCTTGCAGCTTCAATTAAAGTTTTGTTTTTCCTTTCAACCACCTCGTTTTGTTCTGGTGTCCTTGGGATGCTATATTTCCTAACAATCTCTTTTGACACACAGAAATCATCCAACTCCTTATTTTTAAATTCTTTGTCATTACCACTCCTAAAGACTTTTACTGGCAGGTCAAATTGTTCTTCAACTTGTTTAACAAAATTTTGCAAGATGCCTGTAGTCTCATCTTTGGATTGCATGAAGAAGGTCCATGTGAACCTTGAAAAATCATCAACAATGACAAGACAATATCTTTTATGTTTGAGACTCATGATTTTACAGGGCCAAACGAATCCATGTGCAGCAATTGCAAACATTGGCTTGTTTTGGACTCTTCAATTGATTTAAATGAACTTTCATGTTGTTTGCCTTTTAAACAGGAAACACAATGTTCATCAAAAGTGAATTGTTTTGAGGGTAAACCTCTGACAAGATTTTGTTTGCTAAGTGTGGTGATAGTCTTAAGATTTGTATGACCAAGTCTTCTGTGCCACAGTTCTGTCTCTTTGCTTGAAGCAACTGAGAACAGACATGCATTGGACATTGGATTATCCTTCAACATATCAACCACATACACATCGCCACTCCTATGAGCAACAAGTTGTGTTTTGCACTAAGCAATTATTTGATCAATCTTTTTAACCACTTCTGGTCCAACAATTTGACAAGTTTTCTTTGTAAAGAAGGATCCATATCCTTTGTCACTCATTTGTGAGACACTAAGCAAATTAAATTTTAGATTGTCAATGAGATTCACATGCTCAAATTAGAGTTTCCCAGCCTGAACAGTCCCTAACCCCAACACCTTCCCTTTTGAATTGTTACCAAAGGATATGTCACCCCGTCCATGTGCCATGAAATCTTTGAGAAGGGCTCTACATCATGTCATGTGCCTGGAGCCTCCACTATCTACATACCATAAACTATAAAGGCAAGTAGAAGCTCCCTTCACATTAGTAAACAATTAGTTTAGGTGGGTTTCCAAAGCCAAATGGCTTTGGATGGGGTCACATTAAGTCTAGTCTCAAATTAAGGAAAATGGTCGGTGTTTTGAACAGACTTTTGTAACCAATGTTGTGAACCATTTCCTATCACATGCTCATATCCATGAGAATGCCTGTTAACCCTTGGTTTTGATGGTCTTTTGTAGGCCTCATAACCAAGTGGCACACTTTTATAAGTAGGTTGACCATGACCTTTTGGATATTGATTTGCTGGTGGAGCATCTGTTACCTGAACCTCTCTGGGAGCAGAGGTTACATTCAATTTCTTGGTAAAAGATGTTTGGACAGGCTCAAAGCTCTGTTTGGATTTTCCTTTTGAAGTACTAATCCTTGGATTCTCCAGTGCTATTGATTTATACCCATTTCTTTTAACATCAAAGTTCTTGAGATAAACACACTCTTGAGTTTTATGATTTGTTTTACCACAGATGTTGCAATTTGGTGAGTCATGTATACTTGTTTTGTTAATATCATATGCTTTTAGAAGAAGACAGTTTTAGTAACATGATTCTTCTTAATCATAAAACCGGTTTTTGATTTTCTCTTTCTTTTTCCCTTTTTTCTGACTTTTTATCAGTAGAGTTTATGACTTCTGCTGGGAAATCTTTTAGGGGTATAATCTTGACTTTGGGTGCTTTGACACCATCAGTGGTTGTAAAATCCATTGGCTTGAAGTTCTCAAGTATACCACACTCATCAGACCATGTAGGTTTAAATTTATATTTCTCAATTTCCTCAAAAGTTGAGGATCCTTCAGGTCTTTCTGAAACAATTTTCTTTCCATTTTTATCAGTGACTTTGATTTCTTGGACCAGCCAAGTTTGTTGGAGTCACTTCAATCAAAACAGAATCACTTACAGTAACATTTTCAAAAATTTGGTCATTTTTTCTAAACCCATGCCAAATTTGATGTTACTTTTGATTTGGTTTTTCAAGCATCACTTCATAACCTTTGTAGGATTCTACCCACTTTTCACAAGTGATTTGGGTAGATTTCGACTCTGATATTTTTCTATCATGGTTTGGAGTTGGTCCTTGGTTATGCTGGCCTCATGTTTTAGGATACTGATTTCAAATTCTTTTTCAAACAATTTTGTTCTCAACTCTTTTGAAAGTTTTTCAAATTGCAGTTCATCATTTAAAATCTTGTTTCTAAGGTTTTCGTTCACCTCTTTTATGTTTGCAAAAGCAATTATGCATTTATCTGAACATAATCTTTAAGGATCTAAGGAGATACCTTAGCAGCAGCCATCTTGGCACAATCACATTCACCTTCAAATACACTAGCTTCCCATGGATCAGATAGAGGTTTCAATTCTTCACCAACATTTTCTTTTGTAACAACTGTTTCATCATGAACATCAGACTCATCAGACTTAGATACCACTTCCTCAGATTCATCACCTTCAACTATTGTATCTAGTGCCATAAAGAAAAAATCATTTTGTTTCATATCAGTGTCGGCTAATAGAGCAAAGTTTTCATCAGTTAAATCCTCAGGCAAGCTACTCCAATCAACAAAGCCTTGTGTGAAAATGCTCTGTTGATAACCTCTGTCGGAGCAGTGGTTTAAGTAACTTAAGGTGCAGGTTGCATTTGCACCCGAGGAGCTGGTGCTTGAACATATTGAATCTGTGGAATAGTAGTTTGAACATAATGCACAGGAGCAGTGGTAGCAGGGTGTGCAAAGTGAGCAATGTTTTGCACATGAGGAGCAGGGGTATACTGGGATAATGAGCAGTGCTTTGAGTGTTTTGAGGTCTAGGGCTAGGATGTGTGACAATTGGTCCAGATGTTTGAGATCTACATTGCCTAGCAAAGTGTCCTAGCCTATTACACTTACAGCATTTAATCTTTGACTTATCCAACCTAACTTTTAGCCCCCCATGTAACCCTGCGAACTTTCTACCAGTTCTCTTATAATACTTGCTAGCCCTAACACTCAATAGAGCCAGCTGGTGCAAAATATCCATTTCCTCTAAATCTGTAGGGTCAAAGTGTTGAAGGTCATTCAACTCAAATGATAAATTATCAGAAGTTTGGATTTCCCCATTAGCAGCAAATGCATAGTTGGGTGTGTAAGAATCAGAGTTGAAATTACCCCCAGAGGTTATATCAATGAAATGATCATAACTCTAATCCTTACTACTGCCAGAGGCTTCTTCTTAGCCCAAAAGTGTTATACTACCGAATGCATAGTCATCAACAATCTTGCCAAATACTTGTAGCTTCTTTTTCTGGTTCAGCTCTCTCTAATAAGTGAGGAGCCTACCATGAAGCTGTGTTAGACTCATTTCCTTAAACCCAACTGAATTTCGAGTTACAAAAGTTATAGTGTCCCACTTGTCTGGTAATAATCTAAGGAAACGACTATTTAAAGTCGAATTAGCAAACTCAACATAAACCAGTTTAAGCTCACTAATGAGACAGCTAAATCTTTCAAACTGTTGGGTTATTAACTCTCCTTTGACAAGACAAAATGTTTCGTATTGTTGGTTTAAAACTTCTCTGTTGTTTTCAATTTCTTCCTCAGTCCCATCGAATTGCTCTTTCATGCATCTTATAACTCCTTTGCATTGTTGCAGTGCAACAGGCCAGCATAGATTTCGTTTGGCAAAGCTGAAGCAACAATGCTAAAAGCCTTTGCATCTAGTTCAATTTTTTGGAAATCTTGCTCGGAGTAATTTTCAGGATTTTTAGGCACTTGAAATTTGGAGTCCTCTGCACTTGGGACCATTGGAACATGAGGTCCAAATACAACGGACCTGCAGCAACTGGTGTTTTGCTGAGCAAGTATATGACCCATCCGACGTTGCTAGATATTATACTCATTTCTGACAAGCATCAGAGGCTTAAACATGGAACCAGTGTTTTGAGGATCCTGTGAATTTTGAGACATTCTGAATGTTTACAAACAGATTTTGTTTAAAAACTTTGAAACGTAAATAAACTTTGTTTTCCAATACAAACAAATTAGCAGTGAGAGCTAATCTGTTCAAATCAAATTGATTGTTAAATCAAATTCGATTGACCAAGCTTTGATACCAATTGTTAGGATCTGAGTTTGATATTGTTGTAATTGTTTTGATGAAATCAATGGAAGAAGATAAAATCAGATGAAATATGCAGCGGAATTAAACAAACTTTGATATCACAAATAATAGAAAGATTGTTTTCAAATTAACACGCTTTTGTAAAGAATCACGTATGCATGTAAATCACAATCTCCCCCTCAGCCTAAGATCATTGATTTGTTCATACAGAATGTGGAAGAAAGATATTTGATTAAGTTGAATGGAAGTGATCAAATAGAACAGTACATGAACTGTTCTATTTATAGTACAAGTGTAACCACTAAGCATCTAATGATGACGTAAGTGTGAAAATGACAGCTAACAACTATAACTAATTACAAGCACTGCTAACACTAAACACTGCTAACTAGACACTGTTACATTGGTAAACATTGCTATTCTAAACTCTGTTGGTGATGATCCACTGTTTGTCTTCATCAGAGGTTCCCTTCAATAGATGTTCTCTTCATAGCAGAGCTTTGTCTTCATCAGTGCTTTGTTATCAGTCTTTGGTGTTTGGCAGCAGACCTCGTAAACTCTGTTTATTCTGGATCAAAGGTTAATAGATATTTTGGCTTTCTATCATCTGTTCTTTTATAGGGTTCAATCCCAACAGATTTCCAAGCTTTGGTTAACTTTTTAGTTAGGTATGTATTAATGACTTTAATAACTAGTTTTTTTATATTGAAAGTGAACTTTATTCTATCATCTCTTCATGTTTTGTTGATTCACTCATTCATGTCTTGACGTTCTATATAAAGCGTGTTAACTGCCTACAATGCGGTTAGAAGGGTGGTTTGGGTAAAGTTTTTGCCTCGTTCAGTGTATAGAACCTGCGAGGACTTGGTTCAAGCGTATTAGGACTTCTCTTGAGGCAGATAGCATCAAATCAGGAGAAGAACGACATGAACCCCTTAAAATAAACTACTATTAAAACTTCAAACCAGCCTTGCGGGACTGTATCCCTGTTGACTCAGACCAATATGGCAGAGCGTAGCGTTGCCTCCAAAAGAGGGACATGCCACATTTTGCATTAATTACTTACTTAATTATCTTTCAATATTTCGGCCTTGCGGGACTGTATCCCTACTGACTCAGACCAATATGGCCGAGGGTAGCATTGACTTCAAAAGAGGGACATGCCACTATAACTAAGATAATTTTTAAAAAAACCCAAAGTGCGGAAATCATTAAAGGATACGTAAAAGAACAGTCGGAACCTAGTGATTCTATCTTGTCTATTGTTCCTTGTTATTATTTTAGTTTCTTTCTTCACTTTTAAATTACTAAAAATCTTTTTCCCAAAAAATTGGTTAGATTAGACGTTGACGTTATTCCAGTATTAAAAGTTCTAGTGTATTTTACCGTCACTATACTACGCCAATGATGGGTGCACTTGCCCTACCGTGTTTGTAGAGAGTGATTATGGTATATCGTGTTTTATAAATTTAAAGCTTGATAAACGAGTAAAAAGTGCTTAAAATATACTGAAACTTATACCCACGTTCGCATCACGTCAAGTTTTTGATGCCGTTGCCGGGGACACAAGGATTTAAAAAAGTTTAAAATCGACGGCCTAGTCATCTTTTTCATTCTTCATCTTTTTCTAAATTTTCAGTTACAGAAGCTTTACACGGGGTCGTGCCACATCTGACACGGGGCTGTGTCTAACTTACAGTAACTGAAAATCAATAAAAAATTTTTCGCAGAAGGCTCACACAGGGCCGTGTTTAATTTGACATGGGGTTGTGTTAAAAATGCCCAGTATCAGATAAAACGAGCACTGAACACGGGATCGTACCTAATCAACACGAGGTCGTGTTTACCTTTTGTCTTCACGAAAAACTTTTTTCGAAGAGCCGTAATCTTCTGGGTGTTATCCAAACAATGGACTATTACATGGGAGATTATGACTACTATTATTACGATGATTATGAGGAACCATATTGTACCATATGCGGTGAATCTCATTCGGTACAAAATTGTTACCTCTTTCAACAATCTACCTCATACAAAACATATGAGGAACCAAGGTTTGAGCTCCCAAAGTCAAGCTTTGATTGGGACACTTCATGGTTTGAAACATACGAGACACCACCCACAATCATCCCCGAAGCCGAAAGCCTCATACAAAGTCTCAAGAACTTAGAAATCTTGATCAAGAAATCTCGTGCAAAAGAAGAGACCATTTGTACCAAGGAGGTAATCATAGAAGAGGTAAAACATCAAGAACTGAATAAAGAGGAACCGCTAAAAGAAAACTCAACACATGAAGATGAAAAACCCGAACCAAACCACACGGAAGGTAAGTCTACAAAGGTAAATTACAAAGAGGAACAACAAGACTTCGAAGAAGTACACATTTTACAACCTTCTTTTGAAAATCGTAGTTTGGTTCCATCTCGTGCTAAGTTTAACATAGATGAAAAAGTTGAATTAAACATAAAACCGGTAACATGTTTTATTCAAAACATCTATATTAGTAACATTTCAATAGATAAAGATCTTTGTGTTAATATAATACCTATCTCTGTATTTTAGTGATTCTCTAACAATCAAAATTCCTATGCTCTTGGCTAATCGAAAAGTTAAACACGATACAGGAGTGGTTGAGGACGTTCTCATTCAAACGCACCAAACGGTTGTACCAGCCGACTTTATCATCCTAGATGATGCTCCACTCGTGTTGGGACAACCATTCATAAAAACCCATCAAGCTTTGCCCAAACGAAAACACCATAATCTTCCTACTAAACATAGGGCCGACAAACGAAATTTTAACATAAATAATTCAATGAAATACCCAATGGGCAATGACGACCCCTTGTTGGAAGATGAGATAGAACCACCCGATACGAAGGTAAAAGAGGACCAATTAATCGAAGAGGAAGCCGCTACCGAACAAACCTTTTCGGCCATCGACCATGATGACGAACCAAAACTAAGCCATTTATTGAAGTCCCACCTTCTTTTGAACTCAAAGAACTTCCAAAAGGCTTGGAATACGCATTCTTAGATAATAAAGGTAAGCTTCCCGTTATCATTTCCTCGTATCTCACTTCTCTTGATAAAGAAAAATTACTTAATTTACTTAAAAAAACACAAAACGGCAATCGCAGGGAAACTAATGGACATCAAAGGCATTAGTCTTTCCATGTGCACACATAAAATTTAATGGTAGACAACTACAAAGCGGTGATCCAACCACAAAGACCGGTTAATCCTAACAGACAAGAGGTAGTAAAAAAGGAAGTCATCAAACTTTTAGATGTCGGACTTATTTACCCCATTTCCGATAGCCCATGGGTAATTAGTCTCGTCTAAGTGGTACCAAAAAAAGGAGGAATGATGGTTGTGACCAACGAAAAGAACGAACTTATACCAACTAGAACCGTCACCGGATGGAGAGTTTGTATCGATTATAGAAGACTCAATGAAGCTACAAGAAAAGACCACTTTCCTTTGCCCTTCATTGATCAAATGTTAAAGTGATTATCAGGTCACAAATTCTACTGTTTTCTAGATGGATTCTCTGGGTACTTCCTAATTCCTATCGCATTGAAAGACAAAGAGAAAACCACCTTCACTTGTCCCTACGGAACTTTTGCATATCAATGCATGCCATGTGGTCTATGCAACGTGCCTTCAACGTTCCAACGATGCATGGTGGCCATTTTCGACGACATGATAGAGAAAGCCATGGAAGTTTTAATGGACAACTTCTCTATCTTCGGTGATTCATTTGACCAATGCCTCGGTAACCTCGAACGAATGTTAACTAGATGTGAGGAAACTAACCTCGCCCTTAATTGGGAAAAGTGCCATTTTATGGTCACAGGGGGAATAATACTCGGTTACAAAATTTCCGACGCGGGTATGGAAGTCGATCGCACAAAATCGATATTATTTCCCGACTACCTCCCCCGTCATTAGCTCGAGCTATCCAAAGTTTCCTAGGACATGCTGGATTTTATATGAGATTTGTCAAAGACTTTTCCAAAAATCTCTCGACCTCTGACCAAGTTATTTGAAAAAGATGCCTCATTCATCTTTTACAAGGATTGCACGACAACACTTCTTGCCCTTAAAGATATGTTAGTCAAGGCACCAATCATGATTGCACCAGATTGGAAATTACCTTTTGAAATCATGTTTGATGCCAGCTATTTCATAGTTGGAGCAGTTATGGGACAAAGAAAGGAAAAACATTTCCATCCCATATACTATGCTAACAAAATTCTTAATGACGCTCAAGAAAATTACACAACCACCGAAAAAGAGTTACTAGCCGTAGTATTCGCATTTGATAAATTTCGTTCCTATCTTGTGCTTTCCAAAACTATAGTCTACACAAACCATGCTGCCATCTGGTACCGCTTCAAAAAACAAGATGCTAAACCACGTCTCATCAGATGGATTCTCCTCCTTCAAAAATTCCACATTGAAATAAAAGACAAAAAAAGGAGCTGAAAACATTGTTGCATACCACTTATCTCGTCTTGAAGACCCTGCTCTGGATAAGACTCGAGAAGCCATAGAATCCTTAGAAATGCTAGAATACAGAGAAGAACCTTGGTACGCATATTATGCCAACTACCTAGCTAGCGACACTCTTGTCAAAGGATGGTCATATCATCAACGAAAAAACTTTTTCGCTAATGTAAAGCACTATTTTTGGGAAGACCCATATCTTTTTAAAATATGTGCAGACCAACTTATTTGATGATGTGTCCATGGTCGTAAGGCAAGCCAAATTCTCTAGAGGACATCACGGATAGTCAACACCGCACGAAAGGTGTATGATGTAGGATTTTACTAGCTGGTGATACACAAAGATGCCTATACCTTAATCAAAACATGCAATGCATGTCAAAGGGCATGCAACATCTCAACAAGAAACGAAATGCCACAAAATAACATTCTCATTTGTGAAATCTTTGATGTTTGGGGTTTGGATTTTATGGGATCATTTCCGCCATCAAGAGGAAACAAATACATCCTTGTGGCTATCGACTACGTTTCTAAATGGGCCGAGGCCGAAGCTCTTCCTACTAATGATGGAAGAGAGTAGTAAAATTCTTGAATAAAGATATTCTCCCGTTTCGGCACTCCAAAAGCCCTCATCAGTGATAGAGGAACCCACTTTTGAAATTCGAAAATGGAAAAAGCTCTAACACAATACGGGGTATCTCACCGTCTCTAAATTGCTTATCATCCTCAAACCAATGGTCAAGCTGAAGTGACCAATCAAGGTTTAAAAAGGATCCTAGAGAAAACAGTGGATCAAAACCGAAAAGAATGGGCAGACAAACTTGATGATGCTTTATGGGCATTTCGAACAGCTTATAAAACACCAATAGGCACCACCCCATATAAGCTCGTCTATGGAAAAAATTGCCACCTCCCAATAGAAATTGAACACAGGGCATTTGGGCACTAAAAATGTGAACTTAGATCAAGAGACTTCAGGGAAAGATCGACTACACCAGTTAAATGAGTTAGACGAATTAAGAAATCAAGCATACTCCAACTCAGAAATCTATAAGGAACGCTCAAAAATATTACACGACAAATATATAAGCGGACCTAAGGAATTCAGAGAATGAGACCAAGTGTCCTCTTTAACTCTAGAATACGTCTTTTTCCTAGAAAACTCAAGTCTCGATAGTCCGGACCTTTTACCATCACCAAAATTTATTCACACGGTGCCAAAGATATGAAGCCTCCCAACGGAGAAACATTCAAAGCCAATAGACAAAGTCCTAAATTCTATGAATGATTCCTCGAGGATGAAGAAATAGAAATAAGCTTATGAGAGATAGATAAGTAATCGGATAACAAAAATTACTTGTATATATTTCCTTTATTTTGTTATAATAATCCATCTTGTAGGTACATTGTGAAAAAGATCATGCCGAAAAGTCTACGTGCCAGGTAAAACGAGCCAAGGAACCAAGTGGACAGAGAAACGACCGTAACAATAAAAAAACTCTTAAAGAACAAGGGGCCATGCCTACTGGGGACGGGGCCGTGTCTACCTGTAGACGTGATAAACCCTTAGTTTCATTCTATTCGTTCTCATAACTCACACGGACTGTTTCTCTTCAACCGCCGGTTCCTTGCCTGCTCTCGCTACTTTTTGACGATTTCTTTCCACAAATCTCCAATAGGGAAAATGGCTCCCCACAAGTGGTTTAGGTTTAAAACTACACACACACAATGCGAAGAAAAACTAGAAAGACTAAGTGCACGACATGAGGAACCTCCAAGACAAGTATGCTACGACACGTTGGAAACAGTTGGCCAAAGGGAGCGTTATGACAGTTTGGTGACATGACCCCTTTCGTATCCTTCTGGAAAAAGAGCTCCAGTTCGTTTATGAGTTCAACTTAGAATTTTTTAACTCACTTACTTTCCAGAGAGACATCAAGGATATGTTTGATACCGATGCGGTCCAATTTAAAGCGAAGGGTGAATGGTATAGCATCTCTGTGGCTCAGTTTGGTGTAAATCTTGGGATCTATACCGAAGTAGAGGTTGTTGAGCCAGTTTTCATGGATAGCCTGCCTGAACACACTAGAAACACGTTTTGGGCACAAATTGGAGACGGACCATACAATCCAAGGGCCACCAAGAGCACTAAGATACGGGACCCGCTCATTCGATATATCCATCGGGTCCTAAGTGGTATACTTTGCCAGAGGAAGGATAGTGGGGGTGTCGTGAACCTTCGGGAACCAACTTACCTATACTGCATCCTGAACCGACAACTCCTCAACGTCACCTACATGCTTTTAAAGAACATGGCCACAAACGTCAATGCCACAGATTCGACGCCCATGTTCTTTGGGCGTTGGATTGCCCAGCTCTACAAAGCATATGGAAAACGCACCCCACGAAGCTTCACCACCGGGGTTGGCGTTAGCCGGGCCGAACCTATGCCGGTCTCATAGCCGATTGCAACAATGGACTCTTATGCTTCAAAGACAACAAATGAAAAATTTGGAGCCCAAATGATCCAGATCAAGTCCTTGCAATTGAAGATAACCCTGACTGTCCTCCGTGCTACTCTTACGGTTACACCTTGGGATCTTCCTCCCAAGGGGAAATTGATTTTCCTAATATGCATAATTTGTATAACATCTTGCAGGAAACACTTCAGGTATCCCGAAACACATTCAACTTGGGACAAAGCACTAGCACCCGGGTTGGTGGCATGCAGAGAAACGTCGCATCCATGCAGTCTGACATTACCTACATCCGGGACTACATGGCGTACCGAGCTGATGAGGAGGAAGGGCGAGGACATGGATTCAGACTAGGCGATGGCGACGAAGGTGGTGGCATGGTTGATGGCATGCTGGTGACGTATCAGGTTAATTCCCCCATCTCTTTGGACAATATGGTTAATTGCGGGCTGTGACCCGTCTTGAACAATTTACTTTTCTAAACCATTTTACTTTCTGCATTTTAGTTTCTTTATATGTTTGTTTAGTTTGGATGATGCAACTTGAACTATTGTAATTTAGGATTTTACTTTTCTTCTTAGATTGTTGTTTTTGTGGTATGAATGAGCTTATAGGTACCTTAGGATGCTTGGATCCACCAAGCATACGACACCCCAGACTCGAAACATGAGGCTCAACATCCTAAACACCTTTTTCTTGAACTAACAGTAGCCAAACACGAGGCCGTGTGTCTTAAACACGCCCCCATGTCTCTTCATCGCTGAAGCAAATGACTTCTAGATTTGTCACATGGGGTCATGCCTCACCAACACGTCCTCATGTCTGCCTTCTGTAAGTTTTCGAAAAACCTCATTACTAGCACTTTTACACGGGGTCGTGCCTATCTAACACGACCCCGCCCCAATAGCAAAATATTTGAAAATTTTGTTTTTTTTTCACCCACATCTACACATTTAATCAAATTTAACCCATTTTGGTCATACTGAGAAGAATATGTAATTTAAATTTAGGGGGCTTAAGTTGTTTGTCCTAAACCAAGTCTTACACAAAACTCTACTTGGAAACTGCTAAAATACCCAAAATCCTTTTCAAAACATAATTTTATTTTTATTTATCTTGTTTTTAGTTTAAGTTAGAAAACCAAGTTCTAAAAAGTTTTGTTTTTACAAGTTTACAACCGATAGCGCCGTGATAAAAAGAACCATTTAAGAAAATTTTTGTAAAAAGGCATGACAATCTTTTTAAATTTGATTGTAAATATATTTTCACACTTTATACCCTTTCCCACAAATTGTGAATTTTGAGCCTTTACCGAGCATTCAATATCATATATTTACTAAATGCTCACTTTTCATTTCTTGTGTGATAGCTCTATGGTTCTTACAAGTCTAGAACTTGACAAGACAATACAATCCCGGTCCTTACCGACTAATCCAAGTAAGTAAATGATTGAGACATTAGGATCATACCCTTTTCTCGTTTCAACCTTATTTTCTTTTTATCTCCCCACCAAAGCTAAATCCCTTAGTAAAACCCTTTTGAGCCTAAAACCTTTCGTTTCAAAACCCACAAAATAAAAAATTTACAACAATCACCCATCACCCTAAACCTTTTTATTTTACACCCTTTGTTTTAGTAAAATTCGGTTCTTTTGAAATGTATAAAATATGTGACTTAGCTATCTTGTGTATACTTTATCAAAAAAAATCAATAGTTGCTTGAAATAAAATAAGCAAATTGATTGCTTATAAAGTCTTTAGTTTATATCTAAGTCACAAACAAATAAATTTTCAAAAGAAAACCGACATTTAATGTCTTTAGACACTTTTCAAATAAAGATCCCTACCCCTAGCCAAAACATACCATTTTTAAAGTCCTCTTAATATATATAATTATGTCAAAAAGGAGGAGGTTTGATTACTTATCAAGCAAATGGTAGGAGTAAGTTCCATACCGGAACCTAGCATTTCACTTATACATTTTCGGCCTAGTGTTGAGTGATCACTTGTGAGGTATGTGAATTTGTATATAGCTTAATGAAATTTTAAGGGGCATGTTATGCCTAAAAATATATATTTTTCTTAAAAAAAGTTCTAAATAAATCATGCCGAATATGATTGAAAATGAAATAGAAACAAGGATACAAAGAACTTGGATTCCCGACACTCTAAAACAAGACCCAAAGACTTCTTCTCTACTTATTCCATTTGGGCGTGTAAGTTTTACTTTAGAACAAGGAAAAATTCAAGTATGGGGGTTTTTGATATGCGCAAAATACAACATAAAAATTATATCAAATAAGGTATAAAATCAACCCTTTTATGCACTAATGTTGGTAAAAGTGTGTTTCTTTGTATACTTTTGATTTCTAAGATTAAAAGAGCTTAAATGTACAAAAAAACAAATTAACGGCAAAAGCCAACATAAATACAAAAGAAAAGAAGTTGACACTTCATACCAACCCTCTGAGTTTCACCCCAGGACCAAAACAACAAATCAGAAGACATGCACGGGGTCGTGCCACCAAGGCATGGGGTCGTGCCCCACTCTAGAGTCAATGAAGAAAAAGACAAACAAAAGCAGACAAGAGACACGGGACGTGGTCAACTCCCAGATATGGAAAATCTTCTAAATTACAGCAAGTACAAGACCACGGGGTCGTGCCTCACGGGGTCAAGTGGGACTGACACAACTCGTTAAATGAAGACAGAAAAGAAGAAGACACAGGGTCGTGCCCTTAGGGCACGGGGCCATGTGAGGAGACCAAAAGAGGGACATGCCACTATAACTAAGCTAATATCTTAATAAACCCAAAGTGCGGAAATCATCAAAGGATACGTAAAAGAACAGCCGAAAGCAAGTGATTCTTTCTTGTCTATTGTTTCCTTTTATTATTTTAGTTTCTTTCTTCACTTTTAATTACTAAACAACTTTTACCCAAAAATTTGGTTAGATTAGACGTTGACGATATTCCGGTATTAAAAGCTCTTGTGTCCTTGGACGACCTCGGTATCTTACCATCACTATACTACGCCAACGATGGGTGCACTTGCCCTAGCGTGTTGTAGAGAGTGATTGTGTTGTATTGTGTTTTATAAATTTAAAGCTTGATAAATGAGTAAAAAGTGTTTAAAATATACTAAAAACTATACTCATGCTCGCATCACGTCAACCACTCGGTGTGGAGGGCTTGAAACTTGGGTGCTATTCGACATGTGGAGGTCACGTCAGCGTGCGTCAAAAAAGTGGCGTGGTGGAAAAAAGGAGGTGTGGGAAGGGGTGTGGAAAGGTGGCGTCATCCGCACGTTGCACAACTTTTTATTATTAATTTATAATTAAAAATGATATAAAATCGATTAAACTTAAATAAAAACCAATTAATACTAATTAAGCATATAACTTAAAATTTAAAGACATTACATAACATTACAAAATTAAAGTCACGCCCGTACACGTTATGGAACTTAACGAGAGCGACTTGGATGATGTTAACTTCGTTTAGCTCACCATCGTCGTTGTCCACACCGTTGAGAATCCCCTCAAATCTCGTACAATCAATATGAATCATCTGAAAACGTGAGTAAAGTGTATCCTTAGATTGGATGGCCTCACCGCTACGCGTACAAAATTTTGATAAACTCGTTCCCAAAATGAAGACGTGCGTAACGAAGGCCCTTGGTTGTTCACCACCATGACCCACGATTCGCATAACGTGATGTCCTCTTCTAGGATCCATGGAATAACCGGCATTGTAAAAAGATGAAACCTGCGATTTTTGTGAGAGAGTGTTGAGAGTTATATAAAAAGTTGAGATTTTTAGAGAGCGTAATGGTATATTTATATATAAAAAGATTGAAATTTTTTGAAATTTGTTTTTTTACTAACCGTCGAGTAAAACGGCTACTTCAACGGCCCAATGAAAAGATGACACATATACACACTTATTAACTCAACACCGGTGGAATTCCCCAAGCCCATAACTCAATGTCATGGACAACACCGGGTGCGGTGTGGTGTGTGCGGCGTGAGAAGGCATAAACGACGCTGAACCACGCCCACACCTAGTGGTCTTAGTGTTCACCCTGCTGATGTCATCATTGTTTTTTAAATTATTTTTAAGACTTTTTTTTTAGTTTCAAAAACGTTAATTTTTTTTTGCAGTTTAACGCTTCACAACGCTAACGTCCGATGTAAATTCCTTTTTATGATTTTCTTTCAATTGTTATACCGAGTGTGAGTTTCGTACCAAAACGAACTACTAACGATTGAACCTTCGCTGCATAGCGCAAGTATTTTTGTTTGTTCTTTTAGATACGTAACCTGCTGTTCATATTAGCTATGCAACTTACACAAGTATTTTTTTTTTGCTAGGTTTATCATATACGCGAGCTGTTGTTTATATTTGCTATGTAACTTACTAAAAGTCTAGGATACGACGGGATTAGACGGAAGTTTGGACGGGATAGTGCTAATTCGGTAGAGATTTATTAAAAACGGAGTAGAAGCGGAAGTCGAATGATTCATTCATACCGAAAGAGAATACATCTTTACAAGCTAGAGATATTGGGCTTGCAAATTCCCCCTGGAATGAATCTTCAGGTCTTTGTTTGCACGTTTCCCGACCTCCTCTGATTTGCTTAGCTGTAATCTTCACAAATAATCACCAACTCGAAACTAATCAATGCAGCATCTTTGTTTTTACGTTAACCACATCCGCGTTTGGTTTTAACGCACTCCTCAGCTTGATCGTCTGATCTCAAAAACTCAATTGGCAATTGAAAGAAACTTCAAATCACCACACCGGTAAACTTCAAGTATGTGACTACCCACGAAAATCTGAAATCCCGTTTTACGTCATCACATTTAAGCATACTCCTGAAAGATGCAAAACGGTAATTTCCATAATCAGCAAATCTTCATCGGATAACACATGATCTGGTAACACATTCAGTTCTCAGAAACATTCTTCCACGATCAGAATCACATTCTTTCTCTTCAGTCACGATAACAGATATATAGTCTTCTCCGTTATATCCGGCTGCAACTTAATCAACAAACATCATCATTCCTTGGCGATTAGTCCGAAAAAAACAATTCCCCTGCTCGAAGATTTAACATTCTGACACTTTAGACTATCACAACGTTGTGATATCTTCTAAGTATCGATAATACTGATGCATCTTTTGACGTTAATCCTGCTATTCGGCTTGACGAAGACCCGAGACTCAAACCCTAAGATATCAATCTGATATTGATATGAAGAATCTGAACTTCCTGTGACCATGAACTAACGTATCCAGACCAAATGCATTCCCGGACAATCTGAAGTCGGAACCACCCGGATACTGTTGCACGTCACGAATTTAAAAAATGCCGGAATTTCAATATATTCTATGAAATTTTTATTCCCCCTCATTTTTTCAAATTCTAACCTCTCTAAAACTTAAAACTGAATTTTCCCCCTCAAATCTGGCAAATTCAGTCTTAAATCATCTCGAAAAAACTCAACTATGCGGAAAATTTTTCATTTTGGTCACAAAAATCAGTTTTCATCAATGCGAATTTTTCTTGTTGGCCCATTAATAGTCACTAGACCAAATGATAAACAGTCTGCATAGGTATCAATGACTACCCCATATCTTCAACACTTTGTGATCGTATCATCAAATCTATTCTTTGAAGCTCTCGACGGTGTCCTCGAACAGCCTGTATTTTTCGTTAAAATCTCGAAAAAATTTCTATCACCAAATTTTTTCTGGACACTCGTCTCGTCACGACAATCAACATTTTTTTAAATGCCTTTTTTAGGCATTTTGGTTACCTTCGTACGAGGGTAAATTGGGTACCTTCGTACAAGGGTAACCAACTACCTTCGTGCGAAATAGTACCTTCGTGCGGAGGTAATTTCATGATGATCACGTTTTTCAATCCAAAATCTTTATTTCTTTGAATTTCATGATGATTCTTTCACAGATATGGTCGAAATCCATTTCTAAACAATCCTATGGTTTCAATTTTAATTTTTGTCTGTGGATTGTACGTTTATTTGATGATTACGTCTAAAACCCTACAAAATCCATAATTCATGAGCGTAGGTGATTCAATCAACTGTTAGATCGATTGAATCGGTACCGTAGCTCTGATACCAATTGAAAGTCCAAGATAGGGCGGAATTAGACGGAAGTTTGGACGGGATAGTGCTAATTTGGTAGAAAGTTATTAAGAATGGAGTAGAAACGGAAGTCGAATGATTTATTCATACCGAAAGAGCATACATCTTTACAAACTGGAGAAATTGAAAATTTCTCTAGCATTGGGATCTCCAAAACTTATCTAACTATGAACACACAACACCATATATAGACATGGATTTTAGTGCAGACTAGCTTAGTTTGTACGAAGGTAGACTAGTTTACCTTCGTACGGTGTTACATCCTCACCAATGTGTCATGTGTTCGCTAAACTATACAATATTTAACACACGCTCTATCTAGCCTATTCGCACAGTGGCGGGCATACAGAATATGCACCAACACTTACATATAATACTTTTTTCTTTTCGAACGACACATACATACATACATACAACTCACATGAAATTCTGTTTTAGTTATTCGATGGTCTTGATGTTATGGCACGATGCATCGAGTATTGTTATGGTACCAACACTCAGCATAGAAACCAAAAAAGAAAACCAATAATAATTATAACAACAACAACAACAATAATAATAATAAAGTTGTGATATACCCAAAAGAATATTGATATGTGTTTTAGTCATCAAAAACCATCAAAATAAACATCGTTGTCGGTATTGGTTTGGTTCGTCACAATAGCGGTATGTTACCCACACTCGCTATAACCTAGATAAAAAAAACATTCTATATTGAATACAACTCCCTACCTACACTTGTTGTAGGTTCTAATAATATTGATGGTTTGTGTTGCTACACTAGTAGTATGGTACTTGAATAGAATCAAAACCAGAAACCTTAAATTGAATACCGGTACTGTTTATGTTTGGTCGGTATCGGCTTGATACAGTATCTCGATAAGAACCGGTACTCAGTGTTGTTTACATCGACAATGAAAACCATAAAAAATGAATACATGGTACCGATGTTGTTCGGACAGTTTCGGTATGATAGCAGTACAATACCGATGCCGACAATATCAAATTTATTTTGAATACAACTCGGTTTTTAATAATATTTATATCAAACTGTCAAGTAAAAAGAATACCAAACTTAGTTGTGTATATACTTTTTTTTTAATTCACTTACATTTTGATATCCTCTCATACTTGGGATGTTCAAATAAAGATTTTTAAAAATTAAGTTACGATATATGGCAACCCCATTTTACAACTATGCATACTTGTATTCATTTCAGTATATCCTCCTAGGTATCCAAATGAAAAACTTAAAAAACCTAAGTCATATCATCCCATTTCATTACTGTTATACTGCTATTCTCTCTTATTTGAGGTATCAATAATTCAAATGAAAAACTTAAAAAACCTTTGTAATTTCCTATTTCTATCATTATTATCCATACTTTTTTACATTTCAATACATCCTCTCTTGTTTGAGGTATCAGTAATCCAAATGAAAAACTTAAAAAACTTAAGTTATAACATCCTATTTCATCATTACTATCCATACTCTTTTACATTTCAATACATCCTCCCTTATTTGAGGGGTTCAAATAAAAAACATTAAAACCTTTAAGCTAACACTATTAATAAATATTGATTACTATTCATGAAAGGTTTGTATTAATATATAAAAAATACACAAAAATAAATAAAATATAAATGTAATAATAATATTTGGAATGGCCACTTATTGAATATTATGATAAACATTTATGATAAAAGCATAGCTACACATAAATAAATTCAGAGGATTATTAAATAAACAGATATTTTTTAGACTTAACAACTTAATTAATTTTTTGAAAGGAAATGTATGACTAGTAAAAAAGTATAAAAAATGTTATGTTATTAAGAGAATATAGAAAATATATTGTTTTTTTATTGTAATTATAAGGAAGAACTAATAGAATGGATGTGATTTCTCTTGTGATGTAGAAACCAAACCTATAATTTTTTTAATGGCAAATTTGGATTACTGATGGACTACTGGAGTATTATCGTGCCAGCAATGGAACCACTCAATCATATTCATCTCTACTATACAATAATGCTTAATACACTAGTTAATGAGAAAGCCCAATAACAATAAATCTGGACAGAAAGAAATCTAATAAATCTAAGAAAAAACCCTAATCCAACCTGGTACCTAATGGCAAAATCTAGATAGAAAAAAATCTAATAAATCTAAGAAAAAACCCTAATCGAACCCAGTCCCTAATGACAAAATCTGAACAAAAAGAAATCTAATAAATCTAAGAAAAAACCTTAATCCAACCCACTACCTAATGGCAAGGGCAGAAACTTACCGAAATTGCATAAACATCTGGGCAGTAGCGGGAGGGTTTCCCTCAAATATTTCAAAAAACTCTTTCGCGGTAAAAAAGGTTCAATGGCCGTACAAAAGTTTCAGATCCAACCTATCGTCGCTGTAATTCTTCCCCATCCAACCCACCCATCGAAAAATCAAACAGCAAATGGGGATCAAAGATCTTCTCAGATTCATGAAACCCTACGTTGAGCCCATTCACATCAAGAAATATGCACACAAACGCGTGCGTGCAATCTATACTTATTGCTTTGGGATCCTCTATTTCTTGCTAGTAATTGTTTGTTTGATTTTTGCAGGTGGGCATTGATGCTTATTCATGGCTTCACAAAGGAGGTATGTCTACTTTCTCTTTTCTATCGACTTTTATACACTTGCATTGTAATTTGCAATGCAATTGTCCCCAAAAATCTGTTTTTAATAGGATACTAATATTAGGTTTTGAGTTTCCAAACAGTCTGACCCTACCCAAAAAATGTGTCATCTAGTTGATAGATATTCAAACACCGAATGTTAGTTACCCAAGAAAAAACTTCTGGGTCCGCTACTGCTCATTAGTCGCTAAACAAAACAAACATACATACATACTCCCACTTGTCGGTAGGATCTGAGGAGGGTGAGATGATGTCTAACACTACGGGGCTGTTTGGCAACTTTTGAATGGTCAAGTACTACTCGAGTAAGATGCCTGAACCATTAAGAGCCAGTATAATGCTTAACTGTTCAGAGGCAAATGTCTGACGAATTCAGATTAGAGGTTTTAAGCAACATAAAGTGAGTTAACCATTCATTTAGACATCTGCTCGCGAAACAAACAGTCTGAACCATTAAGTGTTGAACCAATAAGAGGTCTGAACCATTAAGAGCCTCATTTAGAGCTAAACAAACATCCCCTACCTTTATCTCTGAGAGTCAGAGAGGCGGCTCCCAATGAAGCTACTCATTAGTTACTAATGACTAATATTTAGTTTATCCTAGTGGTTATGCTTATAAAAACTAATATCTCTGTGAAATGAATAGCCTATTCATGTAGTATGGAGCTCTGTCTGAATACGGAAGGAGACAAAAAGTTTCAATACATAAACTACTGTATGCATCGAATCAATATGCTTCACCATCATAATATTACTCCGGTGCTAGTTTTTGATGGTGGTAACATTCCCTGCAAGGCCCTAACAGAGCAACAAAGACATAGGTGAACTCTACTTAAATTTTTTGTATTCTTTATAATTGAGGTACATACAGTTGATTTCTGTTAATATATTATATAGTAAAAGGAAAGACAACCGTGAATTAGCAATGGCGAAGCTCAAAGAAGGTGATACAAATGCTGCAATAGAGATGTTCCAGGTACTTGCTAATGGTTTGATCCCTCTAATAGGTCGCTATCTCAAGGGATGGGTCCACCTTAAGGGGACCTAGGTCAAGCGACCCACTTTATCTTTTTTTAAGTTTTGTATATGTTACTTATACCTTTGAAAATTTATTGATCCTGTAGTTTATTGGACAGCTCTTATAGGTTTAAAAGTGTTTGCGCCATCATCTCATATTTTACCTTAAATCGTCTAAAGATTTTTCTGGCCTTTTACTGTTTGCTGCATCCAAAAAAAATCCTTTTTGTCAAATGGTTTTTAAGGTTTTTGTAATTTTTGAGGTGATGAACATGGATTTTATTCTTGTTTTGAAAAAAAAAATCCCATTTTCTAAGAGGATTTCTTCAAATTTAAGAGGAAAAAAATTGACCCTTGTGAAAAAAAGTTCTGGGTCCACCCCTGACTATGAATATGTAAAGTTTTAATCGAAGAGTTCATTTTTGGATGCAGAGGGCAGTGAGCATCACACCATTAATGGCACATCAACTTATTCAGGTACTCTAATATACAGCTGTTACTTTGGTTTTAAATGAATTCTGTTGTTTAAATTGGCGCTACATTCCCAAATTTTAAGATCAGAGAATATAGAGTTTGTAGTCGCACCATATGAGGCGGATGCACAAGTATCATATTTATCCAGTCTTGATGTTGACAAAGGTGGAATTGCTGCAGTTATATCGGAGGACAGTGATCTTCTTGCCTATGGTTGCTCCTCTGTAAGAACTTCATTTGGACCTTAGTAATCTTCTATAATTAATATTTTTCATGGGCTGTATATCATCAGAAAAAAGAATAATATAAAAGTAAAGTTTATAAAGTGAGTTGTGCCTATTTTTTCTGATAGTCAGTCAACAAAACTCAAAGAAAGAAAAAGGAATACAAATGTCTCTCGGTTAGTTTCATTCTTGGTTTTAAAAAGTGCGCCTGAGGCGCGAGGCGCAGCTTCTGGGGCTTTTTCGCTCAGCGCCTTGTAATTGCAAGAAGCGCCCAAAAGCGCCGATTTTAGGGTTTTCTGGGGGCTTTTTGGCCTGAGGCGCGCGCCTCATGTATCTGAGGCGTTTTACTGCAGAAAAATGTTGTACTTTGGGTTTTTTGCCTTGTACATGTAAGTAAAATTGTATAAAAGCCTTGTTTATAGCTATATTTTGGTTAAAGGAAGCTAAAAAAACTATGGGATATGTATGGGATATATAAAAAAATTATACAAACACCTTGCGCCTCGGATACGAAAAGCCCACCGCTTTTGCGCTTTGCGCCTCAATTTAGACCTTGTCGCTTTTGTGCGCCTCTCGCTTTTCTAAAACCAAGGTTTCATCTACATCTTATGATAAAATAGTTGGTAGGTAATATTTGTGACCGATTTAGGATTCAGTGGGTCCCATAATTAATGTTTCTTTTAACATTTTCAGGATGTATATTGTGAAACAGGTTATTTTCAAGATGGACCGATATGGCAATGGGGAAGAGATAGTTATAGATAAAGTTTTTGATTCAGTGGGAACGTCTACCTTCCTTCCTACACTTTAACAAAGAGTTGTTCACCGGTAACCATACACATATAAATCCAAATAGTTTATACTGACTAAGAAAACTATAATAATCAAGTTTTTGAATTCAAATGATTAAGAGGATTTTATACATTCAAATTACAGTTAACTTGTTTGACAAACTTGGCCTCAGAGTCTATTTTAACTAGGCTAACCGTTATTTACCCATTTGAACCATTAGGGGCTAGATCAACTGTTTATTTATTTAATTAAACTAATAATAGCAGTGAATATGTAGGCATGTGTGTTCTAGCTGGATGTGATTTTCTTCCATCTGTGCCTGGAATTGGGATTGCGAAGGCTCATGCTTTGGTTTCTAAGTATCGTAATTTAGACCGTGTAAGCATATTATATGAAATGTATAAAAATGAGGTTATTGTAACGCCAAAATAAGTGACATTGATTTGTTCTTTAACAGGTTTTATCTGTCTTAAAGTATGATAAAGGAGATCAAATGCCCAAAGACTATTTCACATCCTTTAGAGAAGCATTAGCTGTTTTCCAGCATGCGAGAATGTTTGTAACCTCCTTTTTTGCCAATTTTTACGTCATTTTACATATTGTGACATCCTCTGCAGCTATGATGCAGATTCAAAAAGGTTAAAACACCTGACACCACTTGGGGAAACGCTTCTAAATTATTCAGATGAAGAGCTTGACTTCCTTGGACCGTATCCTTTATTTCTATTGGAGATGTTGTGTCCATTTGGGTATTGTTTTTATCTTTGATGGAGCATATGGGTATTAAACTTAGCTTAAAAGGAAAGGAATAATGGATTTTAATAGTCCTAGCTATTGCCCGTTGGCCGGCAACGGTCCCAACTTCAAAAATTCCCACTGGCGGTCCCATTTTTTCACATATTAGCCTTCAATGGACCTTGACTAACATAATCCTAAAGCCGTTAGTCACCGGAAAAAACATTTTTAGTCGGAAAAAGGTTTCTAAAGGTCCGGCTAAAAAGTTGAGTTTTCCGGTCAAAAGGAGTCTTTCCGGCGACTTTAATAATTGGGGCTTTTTACTAGAAAAGGTTCATAAAGGTGCGTAATAAGGTTACAAAGAGGATTGAGACGAAAATGTCGATTTTTCCGACCAAAAACATTTTTCCAGCAACCTGAGACTAACGGTGTTAGGGTTCTGTTAGTTACGGTCCATTGAAGGCCAATATGTGAAAAGATGGGACCGCCAGTGAGAATTTTGAAGATTGGATCGTTGTCGGCCAACGGGCAATATTTAGGATTGTTAAAATCCGTTATTCCAAAAGGAAATGGGACAGGCAGGCCAACTCATGCTTAGAACCAATTTTGGTTCGCACCTACCTGCCCATTTTGCAAGGTTTTGTCAAAAGGACTTCAAATTTTGTCCTCCTTGACTATGAGTAGTGAATTATCAATCTTCACAAGCTTCTGCAATCGCCCAAGGTCAACTGGACCCTTGCACCATGAAGGGGTTTAGTGAGTTTCCTAGTTGTAATGGTCAACCAAAAAAACCAATTGCAGTCAACAACCAGTTCACGAAACAAGAAACAACCACAGAGGGCTGCTTTACCATTGTCTCATCTAGTAAAATTGGAACCAAAAAGATTACAGTGATGGACAGAACTAAGCCTGAACCCAGTTTAGAACGATTATCGAATCTTAAACAGTTGATATCTCCATCAAACAACGACACTCACGTGAATCCTGCCAAAAGATCGTCAGTGGTTCCTAATAACAACCCTTTTAAGAGAAAGAAAGAATCAATGGTGCTGAATGAATGTGCTACTGAACATTCAGAGGTTACAGAAGTCGAAGATCTGGAAATGACACCCAATTCTCAGAAAAGCGTAGAGTCTAAATCTGTTGTAAAGCCTGGAGTGAAAAAGAAGGTAACAAGTGGAAAGATAGCTGAAAGCAAATCAGAGAGCAACAAAAACACTATCTTGAATTTTTTTCTCAAGGGTGTAAGATGCACATTTTGCTATATTGTTCAGGGTCTAAACTTCATTAATTTGAATCTAGAGCCCAATGCTTGTAACTTTGACCCGAACTCGTTTTGCCAGGCTTACTTCTAAGATGAAGCAAGGTTTTGTCATTTGCTTGTTTCAAAAGTACTGCATAACCATAAATGATCCAATTTAATCGCTGTTGGAGGTGGCAATACGGATGTTGTATGTAATCTAGAGTTTCATATCCATTAACTGTTCTGCTTTGTGATCAAACAGTTTTTGATTAAGCTTTCAGTCTTTTCAATTACTAGCATCAGTTGGTTTGTTTTTTGTGGAAAACAGATCAACTGACAGTTTTGACATTTTTCGGCAAGATTATATCAGAACTTCAGATTACAGTAATCTCATGTCATGTATTCCATCTTGTGTTCTTTGTTAAATAACAAAATCGAACAATCATTTAGCAGTTCTTTTTCATGATTTGATGTGATCACAAATGTGTTATCTTTTAGATTTTGATTAAATTGTTTTGATATAAAGTGTAACTTGTTCAGGAGTCAAAAAGCGACAGGCGATGGCTTTTGTGAATTGTTTCCCTTGCAAAGAAAGATAAACACATCATAAAACCTTGATTTGTGATGTTGTTAGGGTTACCTTGTTGGTCTCTAGGTGTCATACGATGTCGATGGGTTGAAATCTTTAACCATAACCCGATGCATATACTTATTCGCGTCGAACCCATTAGAATTTGTGTTGTTCAGATCGTGTTTCGAGTTGACCCGTTTAGCGTTCATTTTGCAAATATAAGTAACAATTATTGACTTCATGTTAATTTAAACAATCAAGAACTCCGACTCAAATGAATCGGTTTATATAATTCTGTGCTTTAATTAATTGTTTTTGTTTTTTATCTCGCATTCCTAATTTTAAACTTGGGGTTATATATCCGGCTCGATATTAGAGGAAGCGAATGGAATAACTGGAGGGTGCAAACCCTAGACTTGCGACGAATCTAGAGTTCAATGGTGGGTGTGTAGTGGCAACTGGTGGCGGAGGTTGTGTTGTGAAGGCGACACAACTAGGATCTGTTCTTAAAATGATAATAGGAAAAGAAGAAAACTGAAAGAACTTTGAACGAAATTAGGGTTTTGGACAGATTAGCGGCCGTCGTCCCGAATAAGGTTTTCCTGTAAGGTAAACCATAAAATAAATTGTTTGTATTGATTTGTGATGTGATTAGGGTTCTCATTAACACGTTACATAATCTACCCTGTACTACCACTTACCATATTCGTCTAATTAATATGCAACAAGTCTTGGTCCGGAGTTCCATTTGTGTGGATGTGACAAGAAACACCACCGTGATCCTCGTCACGAGGGTTAAACCTCTCAATACAGAATCATTTTATTTTCCTTTGTTTCCTTAATTTGTTAACAATTGGATTCAACTGGAACCAGCACACCCATGGCATTTTCTTACTTACTAAGCATATGAAAATGACTTATATTAACTCAAACATTGGCATTTGTAACCATTCATTACAACTTATTGATGCCTGTTTATTTAGTACTTGTTCTATTTCACAAGTCCTTAGTGCTTATTTCTGCTCAGTATTTTCTGGAACCAGTAAGCAGACATCTTGGGGTATCTCTTGAGCGTTTTGAAATCGACGTAAACAATGCCAAACCGTGATGTGTACCCTAATCTCCATTCAAAGTTGTCGAGCAGTGACCATGCAAAGTAACCGATAACATTTACACCGTCATCAACGGATTGCTTAAGTGCAGCCAGATAACCCTTGTAGTAATTGATCCTTGTTGTGTCATGTAAGCCCTTAGCAAGGGTTATATTACCTGGATCATCCATTCCTATCACATACATAATGAACACCAGAATTAGATGTTTTTTATATATATATATAAATGTTATATGTTTGATTCATACCGTTTTCAGCTAGAATAACAGTTGGGTTCCCATAACGTTCTTTAATGTACATCAAGGCTTTGTGTAGACCCCATGGCACATTGTAGAGCCAGTATGAATATGCCTGCATTTTCAACTTTGTTATCCATGGAAGGTCTCTTAACAAAACTCAAAGAGAACACATTTTTTCTTAGAAGAGTGATTCATACCCGTGGACCGATCGGTACGCCTTTGCGCTCATCTGCAAAACAGGTAAAGAACATGAGTTCGTGTTCTTTGCAAATGCTTGTCGCTTGTTAAAGTTTTTTTTTTTTTTTTTTTCATATTTGTATCTATAGGGGGTTCAGAAAAACCATCTGTATTTGTGGGTGATTTTATATTTGTATATATATTGGCAGGGCCGCAGGGTGATAAGAAAATTCAAGTACAGTCGTTGTGGGGGGGGGGGGGGGGGGGGGGTTTCACATTTGTAAGAGTAAAATTCGTTTTCCTTATCATTATGTGAATTTGATCTAATAACTTTTTTATAATTATTTTGTAGAGCACAAAACTCACGCACACTAAATATACACAGATGTCTACGACACTAGAACCAACACCACTTGGACGGCAACACTTTACTACACTTCTTGATACCAATAGACTACAACCCTTTGTTGATTTTGTTCCAATAACTAACGTGTAATATTCATTAATTTTCAAAAGATCTAAATACATAGTTTTGTTTATTATTATTTTTTAATTTAAGTTTTATTGAACACCAAGTCATATTCAAATTATATTGAATGTTACTTGGTTATTAATAAAAGAGTTAAAGTGTCATTTTCATCCATTCCTGTGGTTTGTCCACTTTTATTATTTCAGACCAATTTTTAAAATTGTATAAGTTTTCTCTCTAACATATTTGAAAGGGGAAATTACCAAAATGTGGGTTGACCAACTCATATTACCAAAATGTCATTTTTATGAGTCCATGGGCTGACTCCTCCAAGTGGGAGGCGTCCATGTATCATTTACTACGTCTGTTTAAGGGGGTGTTGACACGTGTCCGACAACCTAATACGTCGGGCTGACTTCTCCACGTGGCTTGCTGACTCCTCCAATATCCATTAGTTTGTGTGTAATGTTTATTCTTTTAATATTTTTCATTAAAAGTCACGCATATTATTACTCTTTTTATAAAAAATATGAAATGGTGGAGGCATTTGAATAAATTGTGGATACCATTCGTGTGCGGCAGGCGAAGGTTTCGTGGTGGGTTCTTTGCTTCATGTCTTTGATGAATGAATATAATAAATAAATAATCATTCTTGTGTTTGGTGGATAATGAATGTCCTTTTGTTTTGTTTTGTTTGACACACCCACGCGTATTTAGACGACTCCACAAAGCTAGTTTGAGTTTTCTTTTATCAAAAGGCTTCTTCCTATTTTTTTAGTCTTTTTTAAATACAAATTTCATGTTTATTCTTTTAATATTTTATACTCTTTTGTTTGACACACAAAATATATTGGAGGAGTCAGGCAAGTCACGTGGAGGAGTCAGAAGCAATAATTGACACATGGCCTCTCACTTGGAGGAGTCAGTCCTTGGACTCATGAATGTGACATTTTGGTAATATGAGTTGGTCAACCCACATTCTGGTAATTTCCCCTATTTGAAACATGTCCAAATATTAAACCTGAGTCACTTAACTAGAGTTTACTATTTGGATTGAAATGGCACATTTCAATTATGTCATGGAACAACTTCAATTATGTCAAGGAACAAACTGATACAATTTTTAAAATTGACCCGAAATAGTAAAAGTGGACAAATTACATGGACGATAATGACACTTAATTCTTAATAAAACTTATATTTAAAGGTAGAAAAAATGGAACAAAATCGTGCAATTAGATTAAAAGTTGATAAAATCAAATTATATTTTTATTATAATATGAAAAGTTTTAAATTGGTTCCAATTATGAGACTTTGCTTGAATTCAAGTGATCTAGTTTCACATATAGTTTTAGAAATCACCTATAAATTCTAAAGAAAAGTATAGTTCTTACATGCAAATCCTGCATTCCAGTCCATTTGGTAGCCAAGGTCTTTTGGTGGTTTTTGATGTGGATCGTACATGTAATAAGTTGTATACTGGTTTATCCCAATTAAATCAAACGACCCCTTCACCATTTTAACCTCTTGTGCAGTGAATTTGGGTAGACGATCCTTGACAATGTTGCGCATGGTTTTCGGGTATTCTCCATAAACAAGGGGATGCAAAAACCTACATACAAAAAACACCATTCATATGTGGATCATGAGCTCAAAAAGCCCAATGTTTAATTCGCCCTCTTACCATCCAAGGTGAAAGTCTCGCGCTCTTTGAGCAGCCAGATTGTCGGCTTTTGATCTTGTGAGAGGTTCATACCAAACAAAGTCTAACAAAATCCCGAGACGCCCTTTCTGTTTTTCCTGTATTGTCATAGCATAAAAAGATCATACGGTAGTTAGTTTTTGAATTATTTTTATGATTTTCGAATTTCCCTCATAGGTGATACTCAGTTTTCTAGCAATGTGTCGTACCTTTAATATGTTCTAAATGATATGCATATGCAAGCTAATCTATTTTAAGAACACCCATCGGTAAAGACAATTTTTAATAACACTCAGATTTGAAAAAAGTCTTGGGTTTAAGTCCTACAGATGAAAATAATTAAAGAAATTAGTCGTTCTAGAAAAACATACAAGTTAAGTGAAGGTAGATTTTCGGTAGTTACTAGCTGGAGGGTGTGGCTAGGGGCTTTATCACGCTACCTCACCGCCACGTCACACCAGGGCTTTAAAGCCCCTCCTTTAACTTGTAGGGTGTTGTATAAAGCCCCCTTACCACTATAGCGCCCCCTTTAAAGCCAATCAACCCCCCCCCCCCCCGCGTCGCTCGTTAACATGCTAACATGCTGGCGGAACCACTATAGCGCCCCCTCCTTGAAGACGGCGGTGTGAATGGTGGCGCCCTCCAGGCGCTATGGGAGGAGAGGTGGCAACGGTGGTGTTAGAAATAATTATTGATTTATCCTAGTTTAACCTAAGTTATATTATTATTATGTTTATTATTGTATTAACCTAAGTTCTAGTTCCTTGTTCCCCAAGGAAACTATGGGTATAAATACCCTTCTAAACCCTTTCATTTGTATATAATGCATTACATAATTCTCTGAAAACTCTCTCCCTCCATCTCTATCACAGTGATTGTGATATTCCAACAATTGGCATAAGAGCCAAAAGATTCTGAACCTGTCAGGGGCGAAGGTTCTTTGGGGCGGGAGCCCCCCCCCACAAATTTGGTACCTGTGAAATTTTCGAGGGCAAGCTTCGCCACTGGAACCTGTGAAATTCGGTCGTGAAGAACCGGAAGATAATGAGTGACTCGGTATCGATTGTGAAGAAGAAGAAAACCCCTGTTGTATGTACAGAATTTGAACCGAAAGAAATCAATTGAAATCAAAGTATCAAAGGACGTATCTTGTAACTGTTGATTGTAAAACAAAGAACAATTGAACGGAAAATTCAAAGACGGTTGCCGGAAAACGATTTTAACATCCCTGTTTTATAAAAAAATTGAAAAATCGGAATTGTTAATCGAATCAATCAAGGGTTTACTTGATTGTTGTCGTTGTTGTTTATACATTAAGGACGAACAGAATCGAAGGTTTATTTGATTCAGATTCATCGGACGGTTTACTCCGGTGAGATTTTTCATCGTCCCTGTTATTCCGATTTGGCGCCATAATTTTATATCAGAAATTTTCGATCAAATCGAAGGGCTTATTCGATTCTTGATCATCATATTTGGACAAAATCCACACAAAACGGTTATCTAAACCCTTTAACGTTTTAATTTTGTGTCGATTATTGCTTTGATTCGTATCAAATTATTGGCGCGAAACCGTGATCAAGGATTCCGATCACCGTTGCTTCGCCAGAATAAATCCGTTAAACACATAACGGTTATTAAAATTCAGAACATTAAAATCAATTAAAGTTTTGAAAAACAATTGATTTCTGAAAATCGATTTCAAACAGAAAGCGTTGTTGAAGGTTTTGGAAGTTTTGACTTTAAAGGTCAAAAATTGAATACGGGTTTTGACGGTTTTAGTCAAAATCTGATTTTTTTCAAAGATATAATAAAACAACCTTGTTTACTGGTTATTTGGCAGAAAGTCAAAACCACAAAAAACAAAAAACCTTAAAAATCAGACCAAGTGTTCGAAAGTCAATACCCATTTTTATTATTTTAAGTCACAAACTTTAATTTTTATATAATCTATTTTATTAAGTTTTAATAAAACCATTTTTCGAAAACATTTTATTAAGGAATTATTGTTACCAAATATATTTACCAAAGGGATGGGCTAGTCTGGATTCTGGTAAATTCGAAATATTTGGTTAGTTTACCAAAGGTACGAGTAGTACGGATTCTGGTAAATTTGAGCACACTTGAAGGTTTATTGGTTAGATAACCCCGGTATTAAGTCTAAAAGGCGAAAGTCAACGCCTGTTAAACCGACTATGACGAAGGATGGTAAATTAGAGGAGACATCCACAAGGGATGGAGTCTCGTTACACTTACAACCTCCAATGTTGACATCGACGAATTATACGATGTGGGCCATTAGAGTGAAGGCCATTATGGACGCTCATGGATTGTGGGAAGCAATTGAGCCGCCCAAAGGAACCGAGGTTGATAAGAAGAAAGATAAGTTAGCAATCGCTTATCTATTTTAGTCAATTCCCGAAGACATGTTGATGCAGGTGGCATCAAATACGACGTCTAGTGAAATTTGGGAAGCCTTAAAGATAAGGCATAATGGAATTGACCGTGTTCAAAAGGCTAAGATACATTCATTAAAGACTGAATTTGAAATGATTCAAATGAGGGAAAATGAAACCATAGACCAGTTTGCTGGTATGTTAAGTGCATTAAACACAAAGTCGAAAAGCCTAGGGACAAATTTTGACGATGCAGTAATGGTACGCAAGCTTATGGACTCTGTACCAGAGAAATTTCTGCAAATTATTGCTTCAATTGAGCAATATTCCGACACGGATACAATGACATTTGATGAAGCAATCGGTAGACCGAAAGCTTATGAAGAGCGTCTCCGATCTAGAGACTAGAAAAACAAAATAACAATAATGATTATGATACACTTCTATTTGCACAAGATGAAAGAAGATCCAATCAAGGTGGGCGAAGAAGTTTTAGTCGGAGCCGTGGAAAATTGAATGATAGAAAAGGTGGTTGACAAGGCAAGTTTCAAATGACACAAAGTCAACGTCGTGAAGACCTATCAAGACCAAATAGCAACCACCAAGAAGAAACAAGTACAAAGGATACGGCTCAACTCACGTGCTACCGATGTGATAAACTTGGACATTATGCCTATGAATGTCCAAATAAGCATGGGAACCATAAATCCCTTTTAGTTGAAACTGAAGATGATGAACCTACACTCTTGTTGACTAGATTTGTAGACAAGGAGAAGAAAAACGCAAATTGATCGTGTGATATGATCAAAATGGAGGTCGTGTGAAACGATCAATGTTGAAGAAATGTTAGACACCCGTGAAGAGGTTTTCTAAATCTTGTGAGACGATTAAAGCAGTGAAGGAAATTTATTTTATACCCGTGTGACTCGGATCATCCAAGAGAAGCTGCGAAAGCAAAGTTGTGTGAAGCAACAATCTGAATCAAAGAATAACCGTGAAAGTTGTTTGTGTGAAACAAACAGAAGAAGTATGAAGCTAGCTAATCATGTGAAATGATCCAATGTAGAAAATCAGATCCGTGATAGATCAAATAAACGTGTGATACGAAGTTGTGTGACGCAATAAAGACCATATGGAGAAGTACTTGTGTGATTCAAGTAAATAGTTAAGGAAGGCTGTGAAGGCAAAATCAAAGACTTGAGTGATTCAGGTTTATGCAACCATGTGTGATTCATGAACAATTAGCAAGTTGTGTGATACAACTAAAGAAACATAGAAGGTAAAAGAAGTTTGTGTGATACAAACCCAGCTATGATCAGAAGGAGCCAAGGAAGCTTGGATGGATAAATCAAAATTAGGGGGGAGAATGTTAGAAATAATTATTGATTTATCCTAGTTTAACCTAAGTTATATTATTATTATGTTTATTATTGTATTAACCTAAGTTCTAGTTCCTTGTTCCCCAAGGAAACTATGGGTATAAATACCCTTCTAAACCCTTTCATTTGTATATAATGCATTACATAATTCTCTGAAAACTCTCTCCCTCCATCTCTATCACAGTGATTGTGATATTCCAATAGCGCCTCCACACCCTCCGGCCTCAGTGTCATATATCTTATAAATTTTATCTAATTTTTTCCGGTAATTTTGGTAGTTAGTTTTTTAGTTACCTAATTTTTGTCGGTAATTACTGGAGGTTATTTAGCCTGTCAGTAGTCTTTCTTCGTTCACTGTAAATTTTCTAGGAGTATCACTTTCTTATAACGTAAATGTTTAATGCATCTTACTTGATATTTTTGACGGTATCTTTGGACTGCAGCTGCATGACTTAAGATGAGATTGTGGGTAACGATATATGGTTCGGTTGCCGAATTTCCAGCCGTGCAATTCCCGTATGCCTTGGAACACCTTCCGGGGGCAAAAAAACCATTGTCATAACCAAGGGCGGCTACAACTCTAGGCTCGTTAAATGTCATCCAGTTCTTGACTCTGTCTCCGAATGTGTTGAAGCAAAAGTCCGCATAATTAGCAAAATCTTCCCTGTTGTATAAAATAAAAATGTAATACGTATCAGTCAGTAATATTCATTTTTTTATATAAAAGATAATATTAAATATATCGAACATCCAGGAAATTAAAATCAATTTAATAGTAATTGACACATAATGCATTCAACAAAGATTCCTATGACATTCCAGGCATCAATTCTGGCAGCATATCTACTCCCAAACAGACAAATCTAGTTCATTGTGGTGATATTTTTATGTATTCAAGAAGCATATTCTTAAATCTTTAGGGTTTTTTTATTATTATTTTTTTATTTAACACATTTAAAAAGTACTAAATTATTGGAAACCATATTATTCACCTATCAATACATTATTAACCATTGGGGTTGGTAGTCCAATGGAAGAAAGTGAGGAGGTCATGGGTCAAGTCCCATAATAATTAAAATAAAGTTTTCCGTAAATATTTTTAACACATGCAATAGTGTTTGAAGATAGAGATTTTAAAGCCCTCGGTATATATGCAATAGTGTTTGAAGTCATGGGTTCAAGTTGCATAAAGAGTAAAAATAAATTTGCAGTTTAAAGAAAAAATCAATACATGCTGGTCCGTTTTTTATATTAATATATAGAGGTTGATCGTTTAAAAAAATAGCGTTTGAAGAATACGTACACAACTTGGTGGTCCAACCATCCGAGATACTTTTGCTCAAGGGCTAGTGGAAGGTCATAATGATTGAGATTGGCGTAAGGGGTAATGCCTGTAACAAATATAAATAAATTCATTAGTTACCGGTCCTTAAATTTGTTTACGTTAAATCAAAATGAAAATATTACGTACCTTTCTTAAGCATGTAGTCAATTAGACGATTATAGTATGCAACTCCTTTTTTATTCACCTTCCCGGTCCCCTCTAAACATAATTAATTCAAACAAACAATGAACACTAATGCTTTATGTCAAGTATTGATTGAATTGAGTGAGGTGTGATAGTTACTTGGAAATATCCGCGACCAGGAGATTGAGAATCGATACACGTCAAAGTTAAGATTTGCCATCATATCAATATCTTCCTGTACCCATATAGATACGTTAGATATACATATCTCATCTACTTGAAGGGTGCCCGCATGATACAACGAAGAACACATATTCTTGCAGAGGTGTGCGCGGTTCGGTTCGATTATTAGCCTTAACCGAAAAGAAACTAAAGTTATCGATTAATCTATTTTATTAACCAATTGGTTTTCTGTTAATTTTATTCGGTTTATTGTGTTAGATTATCGGTTTTTGGTTCAGTTCGGTTAATATCCAAAACCAAACTTGGTCTGTTTTTTTCTTAAAAATACATAAAATGGATGTATAAATACAATAAATTGGTGTAGAAATAAATGAAATGAAGGTATAAATACACATAATAGAGATATAAATACATAAAATGGGGGTTTAAAGTCGCTCTCTCCCACTCTCTTATATGGTAAGGTTAGTGTAAAAAAGACATATTTCGTACAATGTGTAAGCAACCTATGTAAACATGGTGTTTTAAATTTTTGGTATGGTGTTTTATATTCTTTTGATTGGTATAATATAGAAAAACATCAAACACAACAATTTATAACACCATCATATGTATTCTAGGTATTTATTTTAAAACACACTAATTTAATTGTTCGCATGATGTTTTAGATTTCATGTCTAGAATGCATTTAATTGTGTTTTAAATTGTTATGCTTTATGTTTCTCTATATAATACCATGCCAAAACAATATAAAACATTATACCTAAAATTTAAAACACCATGCCTATATAGACTTCTTACACTTTGTACGACTTTTTACAGGAACCCTTACCTATATATATATATATATATATATATATATATATATATATATATATATGGTGGGTTTCTAGAGTGAACACAATCCTGATCATTGATTTAAATCATCAAATCGTAAAATACACTAGTGTGTTTTCATCATCAAATCATGGCTATTGATTTACACTTCTGTATTGATAATCAAGGGCTAGGATTAGTTCACCAGTGTTCACAATCAAGAGAGTTGTTCACTAATGAACCTAACCCTATATATATGTG
Source organism: Scalesia atractyloides (assembly GCA_947069175.1). Lineage (NCBI taxonomy): Eukaryota > Viridiplantae > Streptophyta > Magnoliopsida > Asterales > Asteraceae > Scalesia > Scalesia atractyloides. The sequence goes on from CAMTDV010000025.1 coordinate 42,247,385, forward strand.
AATAGTTTGGTTCAGTTCAGTTAATTTTTGGTTAACCGAGGGTACAAAAAAAGATAACTGATTTTCGGTTAATCGGTTTTAGGTTAATTCGGTTGATTTCGGTTTGGTTTCGTTTTTCTTCCGGTTAACAGTTCTGTTGTTACTCACCTGTAGACACTGTTAATCACGTAACGTATTAAATTCTTTTTAAATTAAAAAAAGCCTATAGTAAAACTATAATCAAATTAAAGAATAAAATACTCATTTTTAGTGTAATTTTTTTTAAAACTATTAACGTATGAAAAAGTTACGTTTATTTAGAAATACTAAGGATAGTCAATTTAAAATAAGGAGACAAAGTTTTATTTATTATTTAAACGAACAAAAGTTGATGGATAAATGTGTAAGTATTATTAAAAAGAAATAATATTCGTCACAAAAATAGATTAACGCATCCTATTACACATTGAACAATAATACTTGTATTATTTAAGTGGTGCATTGAAATACAATATAGATTTAGATACTTAAAATACAGCGTAAACACCTTTTGACAAACATAATGTTCTTTTCTCTGTTTGATAGGGCGTTTGTTAGTTCGTTTTCAGTATATTTTAGTTGAGAAAAATAAAAAAAGGTGTTGTAAGTAAGAACCAATCCAAACCGAATTTAGACTGTTTAAATGGAAACTAAAACTGAATTAAGCATACAATATGGGTATTGGGCTAAGAACAAGCATTGAAATGTATTAGGCTAAATATAAAATGAGTGCTAAAATAGTGGTAGATATGTAATTCGATTTTGTATTAAATGATTTTGGTTAAACGACTTAAAATCAAATAATCAAAACACAAAACTATCACACTAAATATGAATTTAGTTTCGTAACTATTTAATTGTTTTGAACATTTTTAAAAATTATTATACGTGAATCTTTTGAACAAAAAAAAAATCAATTCTGGTGGGCAAGAATGTCAAATGTCAAAAGGTGGGTTGCAATTATAAGAAAAAAACAAAATTGCAAAATAGGCATCCGGGTCCATTTACCACTGCCCAAGGCGACTGTCACATGTTCACGGGCTCCTTTCCATTTAACAATTTTGGACCACTTTTGATTCCACTAAACGTGACCATTTTTATTTCATTACATATTTTTTTTCACCTCAAATCATATATTGATCATGTAATTTTGAACTATTAGATTTAATAACTAGAATTACCTTGTATCGATGATATTGATCCACACTAACTTCCCCCGTGGCGTTGTTCGGCTCAAGTCCTGCAAATAATCATAGTGGATTTTATAGGTTGAGTCACTAACTAATATGAAACAAAGGAATCAGTTTTGGTATGATTTGATTATGATGCCTACAAAAATAGTAAATATATATATTCAAACTAAATTGTAAATATCATATATTGTCTACTCCACTAAATGATGTATTAGAATTGTTTATATTTATTTATCTGATTTAAAAATAACTAAATATTATTTTTCTTAAACTTTAAATTTCATATATATTCATTTTTACAATTTCTCTATACCCTTTTTTTAACCCTTTTTTTTCTTCGTATTTTAGTTATAATCATTTAGCTATGAAGGAGTGTGTAGCTATACTAACAATGCTTATAAAACGTTTTTTATCAAATGATATTTATAACTAAAATACTACAGTCGGGACATTTGTTCTTTGAAAATTTAACGATACGCACCCACAATGTTTACATGGATCTCATTCAAACAAACAACTCCATATGTGAATGACACATGTTATTTAATTGTAATGTGTCGGTTATTTGATTACATGTAATTTCTATTTAAATGGTTCTATTTTGGTAATGAGAATATGCAAAAAACAAAAAAAAAAAATCAATTATCCGTTCTAAATTGCTTTCTAGTTTTCCTTCTATTTTCTTTGGCCAACAAATAATTGTTGGAACCACATCAATTAACTACCAACATAGGAGATAGCTTGCTTGAGAAAGAGTTCGAGATTACCAGGAGTCTTAATGAACTCGTCCCAAATGCTTGGTCCGCGTCCACCTTTATGAGCCATGCCTTCTACCTGATAAGCCGACGTTGCGGTTCCAAACACGAACCCCTTTGGAAAGCTCTTACGGCTCACGTCGGCTGGACGGGTTGAACCCACCGACACCGCTAGGGAAACCACCAACACTACTAATATTGGCAATGGTGTTCTCATGTTTTCTGTCTGGGAGGGTATGTAGGCAGACCCTTTGTATTTATAGTTGAAAAGCCAAGTAGAGTGCCTTTGCTAGCCAAAGATAGTCTTTTTGTATATTATTTTTATAAAAATTATAATTATAAAAAAGACAATAAAAACATGAAATGTATAGTTAAGGTGTGACGCAAAAAGTAGCAATCTCTGTTATGCCTAGAAATTTGTATCTATCCTAAAAAATATGATATTTAATTGGAGAAACGAGGAAAATCAAATATAGAAGATAACAAGGTCTTACATAAAAGAGTCCTTAAAATGGTGGAAAACGGCAGGAATTTCGTATTTTTGCCTAGTTTAATTTTTTGTTGGTTCTATTTAGAAAATGCACGAGTGCATGTATTTTTTGTGTACTTGTTTTGGGGTAGTGATACATGTTACTGGAGCATGACCGATCTAAGGAGGGTAGTGATATATTATCAACTGGAGCATGACCGATTTAAGGAAAATGTGGTTACCGATTTTCACTTGTTGTAGTAATACATAAAATAATTCAAATAATCAGGTTAATTCATATAAGAATAGTCTATTAGTGTTGGTGAGTTAGATAGAGTTGGTAGTAGGAGGTTATGGGTACAATCCTTGTGGTATGCAACTTTAGCCATTAATAATAATAATAATAATAATAATAATGAATTTGGTTTTATTAGGCCAATGATCAAATAGGATGTTTGATCCTTATAGGAAGCCTAAGAAGACATCTTGGTTTTACACGTGACAAAGTAGAAAAATTCAAGGAAAGAGTATTTTGGTCCACCATTAACAACATTATAATCACCATACAAAAACCTCACTGCAACTCCAACCTCTATCAAAACCCCAATCACTATCTCCTCCTCTGCAACTCCAAATTCAATCTCACTTTCTGATTCCCGTAAATATCTTGGGTTGGCATCATCATCATCAATATCATCTTTCGCGCATTAGAATTATTTACGCTCGAAAATCAAGCAATGGTTTTAAAAAACCAACATGTCTGTTGTTAAAGGAACCAACTGAAGGAGGCTATAAACTGGATAACACTCCTAAAGAATGGGTTATTGGGACTTTGAATCTACGATGTAAACCAGCTTTTCTAAGGGCATTATAGACATTAGTCATGGTAGGAACCATTATTAACGAGCTATTATCACGATCTCGGTGACTTCAGCTCCAATGGTAATGTATGTGATTTTGGTGGCTGGATAGTAAGGGAGGATGTTGTTTTCCAGCCACGTGTCAGCGTTTCGTTGGAACTGGGAAACGGGTAAGAGATCAGAGTTCGGGATTCCGATCATGAGTTTAATCCTAATGTTTGCAAAGGCCTTGAGAACTTGGATGTTTGGAATCATTGTGTTTAGTATATTTCATTTTTTAATTGTGTTTTATAACAGACACCAGTTCACTGTGTTTAATTCTTTGTATTTTTTAATTGTGTTGTATAACACACACTAGTTCAATGTGTTTTAGTTCATTACGTTTTTTATTTATGTTATATAAAACATAATGCTAACACACATGTAATTAAGTTTTCATTTAAAACATAATACTAAAACAAAATGAACTGGGTATGTAATCAAACTTTCTTTTAAAACATAATGTTTTTAATTTGATGTTCATTGTGTTATAATGTTTTGTATTGTCAATTGTGTTTTACGTATCTTTTTTTTTAATATTTTTTCAAAAGTATAGCAATTGTGTACTAGTTAGTTGTAAAGATAAAAAGGCTCATTTTTATGGTGTATTTTAAAAAAAATAACTTCGCATAAAAGAGTTATTAACGTTTTAAAAAATCAGGGAAGTGAAAGAGAGAGAAAATTTTTATCTTACATGGACCATATTAGCCTTATAAAAAAACTCACACGCCTCTAAATTTTATGAATTCTACCCATTTAACCTAGGCCCTTAATTTGTCGGACAACACCCAAACATCCACGGGCCGTCACCGATGCCGTATAGGGTCGTGGGCGACGCCCTCTACTTCTTCACGACGCGAAAATTGGTTGTTAGTTGTTTGGGGATGTGTATATGACTTGTTTTTCATCATTTTCGAGGAGTTACGCAATTTTGGACTTTTGAACCTCACCTTGGAGCCAAGAACACCATTACCTTCATCCTCAATCATTCGGAATCCATTCCATCATCCCGAATCACCAATCCCTTCGATCCTAACCCTAGCCTACCATCATCTCTTCCATCATTCATCAACATACATCATCCATCCCAAACCCTAACCATCATCTTCATCACTTTCAAAGCTTCAAGATGTTCGTGATAAAGTCTCAATCATCCGGCGATCGTGTTCCGTTCACCATGAGCGGCTAATTCTCGAGGGTTTCACCCCAGTGTAGACTTTTGTAAGAATTTCTAGGGTTTGCTACTTGTTTAGCATTTGGTTTGTGACTAATTGAATTGCATTGAATCATTAGAGAATTGTCTTACGTTTGTATTGAATTTACGAATTGTCGAGTGAGATATGAAATTTGACTTCGTGAAATGAATATGCGTATTTATGCCTTGTCTTTTGATAGGATTTGTTTGTCCGAGGTAACGAAGTGCATTGCGGTCCGTTGTCTATAACGCTGATAGCAATTGACACCTAAGCCTTGTGATTCTAAAACCATTAATGAACTAATTCGATTAAACCAAGTTAAAAACGTGTAGTAACCCTAGGTCCTACAATTGTCGAACCGGGTGTGAACCTTGTTTCTCCATTACTGTTTAAAACCCTTTAAGCAAGTTTTCGTATAATCACAACTGTTTAAGTTTTAGTAGTTAATCATTTCAATATTATAATCGTCGGCACATTCTGACAACCTTTTCCAACAAACAAATAATTAAATCAGTTTAGCAAGCTTCATAAAGTGACAACACTCTTTAAAATCAATCGCATCCATCGCAAACCACAAACTCTTCGTGGTTCGACCCCTTACTACCACTAACGCATTGTTAAGGGAAATAGGGCATATAAATATTATCTTTGACCGGAGCGCAATACTCCGATCACGGGCGTGCATGAGGAAATTTTTTGTTTCTTGTCCATTTTTCATCGTTTTTCACTTCTTTTCAGTTTCGGCCTTTAAATCCTACAAAAAAGGAACGATTTAGGTAGTTTTTTCTTGTAAGCCTCAAAAGTATATATAAATGGGGGTAAATATGCATAAAAATATGTATAAATGATGGCACATTGGTATGTAGTAGAATTTTATATTGCAATTCTAAGAGGATTAAATGACTCATCTTTAATCAAACATGTATCATAATAAAGTTTGATGCCTTCTTTCGGATACCTTATCATCAATAGTGTTCCAATTGGAGGTAGTTGTGGAACAACTTTCTTTGGAACCCCACCTTGGACAATTATGTTACAACCCCCCCCCCCCACACACACACCAAAGTATAGATTAATAGTTCTAAGTTGTCAATAACAACTCAGTTCTTTACTTCATTCACTAGGAACTTGCTGTCTCTCACACCCCATCAATGGTGAAAAACACAGAATGTTGGGCCTATAGAAGAACAAATGATATCCAAAAGCCAAAGCATGACTCTTGAATCTAGAAATAAACAGCCAATGAAGCAATTCTCTCCCAAAGATAGTGAGTCTTGAAGAACTATTCAGAACATTTGTTCAAGAGCTTGGCTAACATCTCATGAAGACTTAGAACCGTTGTTCAAGCATACAACAACTGTTGAAGACTAGCATCTGTTGAAGACCAAAGCCCTGATCAAGCCAAGGTCTGTTGAAGAAGACCAAACATCTGTTAGGCCAAACAGATGTTTGGACAACTGCAACAGTGGATAGCTTAGTCATGTTTATTCAATGTAACAGTACTTATCTTATCAGTGTTTTAGTATAGCCTAGATTAGATGATAGGATTACTTAGATGTTTGCAAACATCTGTGAATTTTTCTGTTAGGAATGTTAGATGTCGCTATCAGGGTGACGTCAGCACATCATGAACAAAGCTTTAGTAGTTGTATAAATAGATCATACCTGTTAGTGATCTATTTATCACTTCACAACATTCTCTTTTTTACGAATAGCTCTAGTGAGTGATCGGTTGGAGGGGAGATTGTAAAATCATTGCTGTAAAACTTTTGACTATTTGAGTCATTTGAAAAATAGTTTATGATAATGTCTCTATATTTTTTAATATTATTGTGATAATCAATTTTTGTTTGCAAATATCAAACTCAGATTTTAACACGGGATGTCACATACACCTCTAGTAAAGTTCCTGTTTTTGCCATTGAAGTTCCTAAGACGTGTTTAACTTCCCTTTTTAGAGTTATACCTCGCGTTGAGTTATGATTTGGTTGATTTCTTCGTGTAAGATCCTTGTATGATGTTGTATATCCCACCTACAATAATATCCTTCATAAACATTTTCATTATATTAATAAACAAGACCATAATCATGGTCTTTTGTTTATTGGCATCTAGATTAGGTTTGTGTTGGATTAAGACTTTAAATTATGTCTTAATCATCAAGTGGAAATGTATTACCTTGGTTTTTTCATGAAATCAACCTAAGAATCGGGGTGGAGTTGGGAAGTCAAGAGAGTGTTTAGGGGGATGTATAAAATGAAAACGTGTGAGATGTATGTGTGGTATTTGTTCCCATTGGAACACTTAATTCAAAGAAAGAAATGGGGTTAGTATTGGGTTGGGATATCACATAAATCAACAATTTAAGATAGGTATTATAGGATCTTTTGGTATTTGTGGGTGTAATTAAGTTTAAACGCGCCTGATGGTTAACAAACAGTCGTAATAGGAAACCATATAAACTTGTTTTTATAAGATTAAAAATGACTTATATATTGTAAGTAAAAAATAAGATTATGTGCTTTGTACAAAAGGTGTCCATGATATCCCGTGTTTTTGACCATTGGCGGGGTATGACACTATCACACAAGTCATCTTATATAATCTGATAATGTTATTTTATAAGCCATCACTGATAACACAATAGGTTTATCAAACTAAACATATTATTATTACTTACATCTTCAATTCACTAACACATGTCACTAAACCTGTATGAGCGACATCATGGTTACATCATCATCATCGCCATCCTCATCATCGTCCTCGTCGTGGTCATCGTTGTGGTCAACCTTGTGTCGTCCTCATCCTCTTCCTCGTTCACCTTGTCATCGTCGTGTTTCTTGGATGCTAAAATTGGGTCAACCCAATACGATAAAGAATCCAACTTTCGATTCACTCGTGGGATCCGGGTGGTCCGGGGTCCGCCTCACGGTATCCAAGTTGAAAGAGCGGGTTCATGTGCCTGAAGAGCGTATTTACCAAAACAAATAGTATTACCTCAACCCAAGATATAAACAAAGACAAGGATAATAGGACTCGTTTATTATTATTTTATTATTATTATTATTATATATTTATTATATTATTATATTATTATTATTAAAACTAGGTTAGGATATAATAGGAAGTTGTGTATTTGTAGGAAGTCTAGATTGCTTACAGTCAATTCTTGGCGACAGAATTATCTGGAGGGCGTCGGCGACGGACTAGGAGGGCGTCGGCGATGGCACGTGCATGTTGTACTTTCTATTTTTCACTTTCGCACTCCAAGTTGATCCAGTTCACGTTCAGGTGCTCCGTATAGCTCCCGATTAGCTCCTTAAACTCCATTAGACCTGCAAAACACAATTCTAATTAAAAGTAGGCTATTCAAAATTAAAAGTTATGTAAAAATGTAAACTTAAACATAAACGAACACCGGTTTTCGACCACGCATCACATCCCCACACTTGTCTTTTGCTTGCCCTCAAGCAAATATGTTTTTCACTTTCACATGGGTCGAACAAAAATACACTTCCCATTCTTGAGACGTAAGCTAAGGTCTAGTGTCATACCCGGTTCATGATTCTTAAAATTTTTGAAATTTTTAGTGGTAAAGTGATTAATCACATATAGATGGTTACCCAAGATTAACCCGCCCTTGAAACTCACAAATCATACACACCCCTCACAATGTTCTTTCCACTCGGTTTAAAAATTGGCTAATCAATGATGCATTAGCGCTTTTGAAGTAATCACTCAAACCGATTAGAACACGTACCCGCATAGGCTTGCAACTCAATCATTCTCCCCCACCGAACATGAATACTAAGCACAAGTCAAAAGGGCTTTCCGGGTTGTAACATGGCTAGGCTAAGGGTGTGGAAAAGGATGTTTTAAAGTGGCTAAGGTGATGAAATTCGATCTTTATTACAAAAACAAATATTGTAAAACGACTAAACAAGAATCAACAAACTAATAGGCAAAAGCGTTCGCTTTTTATTCAACAACTACCACTCATCTTTTTGTGCTTTTCTCAATGATTTTTCTCTTATTTTTCATTATATTTTCTGAATTTTCAAATTTTTTTCAAAGTCAAAACCACAACTTTACAAACAACTAAACCTAAAATCGCATTTTCATTACACAAGTTAAAAATAAAAGGTTAAACGGTCAAGGGTTAAATGGGTTGGTCAAACGAAAGGTTTAGGCTCAAAGTTGGCGAATAGGGGATTGATTTCGGGTAAGTATATATAAATGGTGTAAAGGAAAAAGGTTTACCTTATGCCTTAATCATTCTTGTGCTCGTATTCGGTCTATGGTCTCAAATGTATCAAAAGTTGCAAGTTCTACAATACACGACCAATGGTCCACTCAAACAAAGAAATATATATGTATATCTATAGTGTGTAAAAGTGGCTCAAAACCTCACATACAAAGGGTATGGTATGTGTAATGCACAAAATGCAAGTTTCTTAAGTGGATTATTCCCAAATAACCACCCGCTAAATACTCGTCATGTTATTAATTCAAAGTTGACCATGACAAAATACTACATGGGTTGTGCCATCCCTCATTGACTTAGTTACTTATGCTTTTTATATTTCTCCAAACAAAGATAATTTGAATTTTTTTGAAATTTTCCCCCATCCCCACACTTGAGCTCAACATTGTCCTTGATGTGTATTGTTTAAATGAACGGGTCAAATCGAAAAACTTTTTCTCCCCTATCCCCACACTTGAGGTCAACATTGTCCTCAATGTGTAGGAATAGAGCTTTTAAAACACAAAAGGGATGTGACACGGCTAACCTCCTCAAAATTTCACCCTGGAAAATAAAATACAAAATACAATCCACTTATTAGCTAACTAAGAATCAAAGCTAAAAAGAAATATATGCACCTGGTGTTCGCTCATTCTTCTTGTGCTCTCCATCTTTCAACAAAAATGGTCGTCTCGCGAACATGATGTACCTACAAATCTCAACCCTTGTGTAGAAGCATGCTTCTCACAACCATCAAAATTTGTTGGTTACCTAGTTCTACCATTGTTATAAAGAATTACCAAGTCATTTGTTATTTCACTTTGATATTTTGTAGAAAAAATAATTTACAACAACAACAATCCTAACTCACTTTCGTAGGAATCACAGTTGCATTTAGCTTATGCAACAAGCCCTTTTAAACCTCCCGATAGCTAGGGAGGACGAGTAGGTCTCGTGAGGGTTATATAGGGAACACACCCACAAAGTTCATTTAACTACTTAAGAAAAGAAATACAAAATAATAAACAAAATATACAACAACAACATAAAACATACCACGCACTATCTCTAGTAACGCTCGTTAGGACCGACCGACGGGTATGGATGGTAGGGGTATCCGGTAAGAGACTCCAGCATATCGCGATAATCATCGAGGGGACCCCTTTCCCTTTCGGCTGGTTGTTGAAACTATGGCGGAATATAACTGGAGCCAACTCCTTCGGGCCAATGAGGAGATGGGTCTGAAGGCCTGGCGGGTACATGAAGGTCCTCATAACGCGTCCAAGGTGTGTGCTCTTGGAACTGTAGACCTGCCAGATAGTCTTGATCGTGCCTCTCTTGGTCGTGGAGGTGCTTAGCATTGTTTATTGCAAGTTGTTGTTCTGTAGCTAACGCACTCCATTGACGGTCTTCCATCGCGTTATGCTCAAGTCAGAGGCAATCCCGCTCATCCTCCCAAGCCCGCCTCTGGGCCACCTCTTGCACCCGGTGCCTATCCTATTATTCCCTGTAAGATTCTTGCAGAGCCCACATTTCTTGCTGTTTTTCCCAAAATTCTTGCTCTTAGATCCGGTGGGATGCCTCATCGGCCCAACGAGTTTGTTGTTGGCCCAGAAAGTCTTCCTCCCTTTCTTCTTCTTTCCTCATACTCCCGGTTTTCCCCAATACCCGCGGATACATTATCATATACCGCTTGTTGTCCCCAGTTATAATTACAATGTCCCGGGTTACGCCGGTTGGTCACAAACGTCACCACACCTGCCGAAATTTCCCGAGGCCGAGCATATCTTCGACGCGGTCCCCTCGGACCGGGAGGCTCATCTTCATTCTACTCATCCACCATCTCTTCCTCTCTTTCGGATTGTTGTGTCGCGTTTGAATCAATATACTGAAAGCTGTTCCCTTGGTCATCCAACACCGTGTACTGGTGACCAAACACTTGAACCTGTATATTCCAGTGTTTCTTCATTGATACGAAGCAGATCTGATCCACGAGCTTTGAAACCCACAATGATTCTGCCGGTAACTTGTTTTGTTGCACTATCATTACGCTAATCAGCCGAACATATGGGATCATCTTCCGAGCATAGGACTCACGGGTATCCCACGTATTCGTCATAACAATATGTCGCCATGACAACTTTGGCGACCCAAACAACAATGAATGGAACACCCGACAATCTGGCCCTTTTATCTTTCTAGCGGTCTCCAAATCGTACCATTATATTCTCAAGAGAAATGGGTTGAAGGATTTTCCCTTCAATCGACATCTTAATGCCATCCCACCATCAAAAAAGAGTAACACCACTCCAACCATACCGTCCGAGTCCGGGGTGTTCATTTAGTTGTCTAGAAACTGGTCAATGGTGTTGTAAAAGTACTCGTCGACCCCCAATGAGTCGAACCGTGTAATACGGACCAACTCCCACGTGTTCAGTGGCCCACCCTTATTGTTAAACCTCAGTGAGGCCAACCATTCACACATCGCCGTCAAATACACCCGTGGTGTGATATCCTCACACCAATCCAAGACCCGTTCCCAACCGAGCCTCTCAAACATTTGGACGATCCCAATTGTCCGAAACTCCTCCACGTTCACCGTCCTTCCTGGTACAACTGTCTTCGGAATAGTAGTAGTTACTCAATTCACCATTTCCACAATTTCACTTCAAGGCGTTTCTCATTAAACCTTGAAAGTGGTCTCTTCTTGTTTTCATTCGAAGTGTTACCAACACCACTATCCCTAATCTTTTCCCACACCCAATCTTGTCTGTACAACGGTCCATCACCTTCTTCCACACTACTTTATTGTTTCCATTTCCTTGGCATTAACCGTGAAGACGAACCGGCTCCCGGAGATGAACCTTGGCCCGTAGTCTTGCTCCTCTTCCAGCTTGCCATGACTACAATCAATAATGCAAAGGAAACAATCAATATCACTCAAAACCTCAACTCAAATCGAACTTTGAACATGACGTATGATATTGAACCACAATTATTCATTAGACGTAAAATAACCAATTTAAACTTCCAAAGTAGCAAACTTTATCATCTAAAAATTAATTAATTTTTTTTACGTTTAATCCTAAGTTCATAAGATTTCAACAAGTTTCAACATCATGTTCATGTTCAATCATGCGAACAAATGAGTGTAATCACATCACCATACTTTTTGCATGCTCAATCCCAACCAAATCAAGTGTTTACCTGCAAATTCAAGCTAAAACATCATACATTATCATAAACAACCTACTCTTAAACAAAAAGTTTAAAAATCAGAAGAAATCAACAAACCATGTGACAATCATGCTTAAATTCAAGTAAAGTTCATACCTTTTATGTTGTAGACTAAGAAGAACTAAGAAAAGATGAAAATCAAATCTTGAAGAACACTCTTACTAAAAATCCAAAAATTCAAGTTCAACAATCTTGCAAACGAGCAAGAATTAAGGAAAAACCGTGATAAGGGTTTCGTTCCCCTTGAAAAACTACACAAAATAGGCTCAAGAATCACTGGATTTGGTGAAGGATTGAAGGAGTTATGAGTAGAGAAAGTTTTAGGGTTCTTGAGAGTTAGAGGAAGAAGATGAAGTGTTTGGTAAGTTATGAGAGAGAGAGAGAAGTGCAGAGTTTTTGTGGTTTAAGCAAGTTGTGGACCAGTTCAGGTGTTTCCGGGTCGAATGGGTGGCTCAAAGTGAGTTCGGGTTGAGTTTGAATGGTGAGAAAGATGTTTGGGTTCGCAATTGTTAACAAAAACTAAACCAACGTCGGCTCGTATTACACAACCCGTCGGCGACGGTGCCCTAGGCCACCGTCACCGACACTACCTGCTTGATTCGAAAAGGGGCGACGCCTAATCCCCTGTCTACGCGTAAGATTACCCGACGGCCCCCATACGAGCATCGTCTGCGACGGCCTAATGCCCTGTCACCGACGCCCTTTCCTTCTACCATTTTTTAATTTTTCAATTTTTCAATTTTCTTAGCTTTTTTTTTTGAAAAATGTGGACAAAAAAAGGATTTTTTTTACAAAATGGACCTAGGCTAGAAATATTCCTAAAAATTAATAAAAGTCTTGTTGTAAGTTTTTTCAGTTTTTAAGATCAAACACAACCAATTGTTTAACGGTTCCTATCACCCCTCGAAAAGTCGTGTATTGTCCTCAATACACCAAAACGAGTCTAAGACATACCTTACATCTTCATGACCCATTTGCGATCTGGAACTTCACACATCAAGCAGATTAGTATGAAATGAAAACAATAACAATACAAACAATATAAATGGTACAAAACTCTACATAACTGTTACTGGTCCCTTAGTTGACCTCATAAGTTGGCACGCTTACCAAGAAACTTACCAACTCCATGTTCGCATCGTTCTTCTCCTTGTTACCATCAAGAAACGCTTTAAGGTGGTGGCCGTTGACCATTTGCTTTGACCCATCCTTCGAGTCCTTGGTGGTAACATCACCCAATTTTCCAGCCCGTGTAACCACATACGGGCCCATCCACTTGCTCCTGAGCTTGCCCGCGAAGAATTTGAGTCTCGAATTGTAAAGCCAAACCTTTTGCCCTACAACGAACTCCTTCGGCTTCAATTTGGCATCATGTGATCGCTTCATGCCATCCTTGTACTTGGAAGCACACTCATATACCTCCTCTCGAAGCTCTTCCAACTCACATAACTTTAGCTTTCGTTCCTTACCTACATCATCATATTTGACATTAACCTCTTTGATAGCCCAAAATGCACGATGAACAAGCTCAACCGGTAAATGACAATTTTTGCCGTAAACTAAGCGGTAAGGTGTAGTGCCAATAGGTGTTTTATGCGCCATTCGATAGGCTCATAAAGCATCGTTCAACTTCGTTGACCAATCCTTATGGTCCGGTCGAACGGCCTTTTGTAAAATTTCTTTAACTTGCCAATTTGACACTTCCACTTGACCACTTGTTTGCGGATGGTGGGGGTAGCAATTCAATGGTCAACACCATACCGTTTCAATAATTTGCTAAAATTAAAATTCTTAAAATGAGATTCCCCATCACTAATGATGACCCGAGGAACCCCAAATCGAGAAATTATATTAGTTTGAATAAAAGTGCATACAACAGTATGGTCGTTCATCTTGGTGGCGATCGCTTCGACCCATTTGGATACATAATCTACCGCCGCCAAAATATACAAATTCCCATGCGAATTCGGGAATGGGCCCATGAAATCGATCCCCCACACATCGAAAATATCGATAATGAGAATCGGTTGCATGGGAATCTCATCCCGCTTTGAAATAACCCCAACCTTTAACACTGGACAAAATTTTTAGCGAAATTGAAAGCATCCTTAAAAACAGTCGGCCAATAAAGACCGCTATTGAGCACTTTGTGCCCTGTTTTGTGACCACTAAAATGGCCCCCACAAGCTAATGAATGCAAGTGCGTCAAGACACTCGGAATACCGTTGTCCTGTATGCATCTCCTCATGACTTGATCCGGACATATCTTGAATAAGTCAGGTTCTTCCAACGTGTAGTACTTGATCTGCGAGAGGAAATGCAATCTCCTCCTCCTATCCCAATGAGCCTGTAGATCACCTGTCACCAAATAGTTAACAATATTAGCAAACCAAGGTAATACCAAAACCTTTAAAATGTGCTCATCTGGGAAAGTTTCATTAATTTCCACACGGGATGAACCCTCTTCTACCAACAAACGGGACAAGTGGTCCGCGACCACATTCTCACTACCCTTCTTGTCCCGTTTCTCTAGGTCAAACTCTTGTAACAAGCGAACCCATCGGATTAATCGCAGCTTTGCATCCTTCGTTTCCATGAGGTACCTGATACCAGAATGGTCAGAATATATAATCACTTTATTACCCCAAATGTAAGCCCGTAATTTATCTAATGCATATACCACCGCGAGTAGCTCTTTCTCGGTAGTTGTATAATTTAATTATGCATCCGAAAGACTCTTACTCGCGTAGTATATATCAACGGGTTTCTTTTCTACCCTTTGACCCAACACGGCCCCACCGCATAGTCACTCGCATCACACATGATTTCGAATGGTAAAGACCAATTCGGTGATTGCAAGATTGGGGCCTCAACCAGCTTCTTTTTCAAAATATTAAAAGCACTTTGACACTCTTTGTTAAAGTCAAACGTTTGGTCTTCTAAGAACAAGTTACATAAAGGTTTTGTTATATCACTAAACCCTTTTATAAACCTTCTATAAAAACCCGCGTAAACTAAGAATGACCTAACACCTTTAACACTCGTAGGATACGGCAAAGTAGAGATGACTTGCACCTTCACACGGTCAAGCTCTATCCCACGACTTGACACAACTTGCCCCAACACAATCCCTTCCTGAACCATGAAACGGCTCTTTTCCCAACTCAGAACTAAGTTTTTCTCGACACATCTTTTTAAAACTTTTTCGAGTTGGTCTAAACAAGCATCAAATGATAACCCAAACATTGAGAAGTCCTCTATGAAGATTTCCAAAGACTCCGCCACCATATCCGAAAAGATACTCATCATACACCTTTGAAAAGTGGCGGGGGCGTTACATAGTCCAAATGGCATTCGCTTAAATGCAAATGTGCCATATGGACAAGTAAACGTGGTCTTTGCTTGGTCTTCCGGATGAATAGCATTTGATTGTAACCCGAATACCCATCCAAGAAACAATAAAATTTTTGACCCGCTAACTTCTCAACAATTTGGTCAATAAAAGGTAAGGGAAAATGATCTTTAGAAGTTACGGAATTCAACTTCCGATAATCAATACAAATACGCCACCCGGTTACCGGCCGAGTGGCTACCTCTTCACCTGCATCATTTGTGACGACTTGAATGTCCTCCTTTTTGGGAACGGTCTGTGTAGGGCTCACCCATTGGCTATCCGAAATGGGGTAAATGATACCCGCATCTAGCCACTTAAAGACTTCCTTCTTGACCACCTCACGCATATCCGAAATGGGGTAAATGATACCCGCATCTAGCCACTTCAAGACCTCCTTCTTGACCACCTCACACCATCTTCCATGATGATCTTGTGCATCACCACCGAGAGACTGATTCCCTTCAAATCCGCAATGGTCCACCCAATAGCCGCTCTATTGGTGACCAAAATCCCCAAGAGTTTCTCCTCTTGCTCCCCGGTCAAGTTTGATGCAATGATGGCCGGTAGCGTGTTGCCCTCATCCACATAAACATATTTCAAATGCTTGGGCAACACTTTCAACTCATGATTTGCTTTAGTTCAACCCATGGCAACGCGTGGGCGGCATCATCCCCTCTTGTGCTTCGTTCAGAGGTCCACCACTCGAGGGCTCTCGAGCGGAATACCCCCGTAGCATTTTAGGTGCGCAAGTCATCGGGGCAACCACTTTGGCAGAGTGAAATCTCCATGGCTTCAAACCAAGTCAACAACGACGTCACACCATCATTACCAGTAAACTCCATGGGTTTACAGGCCATGAATTGCTTGAAAAGGAATTGTGACTTAGGTTTTTCCACCTTAGAGTCGATGGAGGACTTAGGGTGTCGTGGATGGTTTGAATTTGGCTAACAATGTTGGGGATGATCTTAGCCATCTGCTCGGACACATTTGCTCGGCGACTAACCCTACAAGTTCTTGCTTCGAAATAGCGTTCCCATGGTTGTTGGAACCCTTCTTGGAACCCTTTGATTTCTTTGAGGAGCTTGGAGTAGACATCTAGGGTTGAAAATAGCAAGGAAAAGGATGAGACTTGATCATAATGTAAAAATAAGTTATGCATGTATCAGCATGGATATGTTCACGTATGTTGCATGTATTTGATGAATATTCATCATGTATTTAATAAGCATAATCATGTATGAATGCGTATAAAGAGTACAAATTTAGTTTGTTCACGAGGATTATTATTGCTTTTGATTGCGAGAGACGTGCGAATCGTGTAACGGTTTCGAAATGAATAAGGTAACAAGTATAAAAATCACATAAAATTGAGATAACATAAAAGATTGGCTCAATAAAACATGGGATTGTTTCGGGTAGAGAAACGTCGACTATTCCAAAGTGATTCGTAAGATCTTTCGAGTTAGGGATCATGCTTTAGCCTAATTGGTAAAATACTCTTGTCGAGAAGCGATTAATGGTACTTTACCCTTCCCGTTACTACATATCCCTAGTCGATCGAAAATTCGAGACATTGGAGAGATTGAAAATCGAGGAACGGGACTAGTTGACAAGGTGCGGGTTTCACCCCTAACTTGACAACATCGTACCCTAAGTGTGGTTGTTTCTTACTAAGCGAGGAGCATATTCCGACTCGTTAGTAAGATCCACTAGAGAATGAAATGGAAGTCTTCCATCAAGGTATGGATGTCACTCCTAACTTGATGGTGTAACTTCGTGAAAAATCGAATACGCGGAATGAGGGATTTCACCAAAAATTGTAAGTCATTAGGCCTATCTTGGTTCAAATCGCCTCGTTTGCATCATGAGTGTCTTCAAGTGTATTGTGTAAATGTCTTAGGAAATACATTATGTAAGTATTAAGACCAAAAGAAAGGAAGAAGCAATGAAGGAAGAATAAAGTTTTAAGGATAATGTAGGAATGGTCAAAAATGGGACGCTTAAACTATAGACTAGGTCGAACATGGCAATTCTACCTAATTCCCTATAGTTATGGATCTGATACCAATCTATCACACCCCAACCGATGGCAGAAACATCGAGGTGGGACGAAATAGATTGCTCATTACTCACAACGCTAATGGTGACAATATTTAATTAAATCTGAATTTCATTTCATGCATAAATTGTCATTACATTACAAGGAAACTTCAAATAACAACATTAATAAGACAAAATTTGATACGACATTAATAAACCTAAACGTCTATGTGGGTATCTAGCATCAACGCTACTTCGATTTCATAGCATCATCTTCATCAACATGTAACATGTTTTAAAATAAAGTTCAATGGTTTAAGCATAAGCATACGTATATGAATAAAGTTTAAAACAAATCCACATGATACTAAGTTTATACGTGAACATTATACATAGCATGCAATATTTCTAGTCAAACCCCTTGTTAACGCAAATTACGATATTTTAACATGTCCTCTAGAATTCACGATGGAGGTGGTGCGTTACTCCTATAGCGCTATACATGTCAAATGAAGGCTTAAGATAAGCTAATGACTATGGTATTACATAAGAATGGTCCAAGATATAAGCAACGAGTAAAGGTATCAAGCATTCATGTATATTGGATTGTTTTGTGCATTTCATAAAGTTGAGTTGTGAATTTGTATATGTAAATATGTTACACGGGAAAGTGACATAAACGAAAAGCGGGTCGAGTGTACTCACGGTTTTGCAAGTTTCTGACTTGACGATTCCGTGAAGAGTTGTTTGGTTGATGGGGGTACACCGAGTTATCCTACAAGAGGAAACCGTAGGTGTGAGTATTTGGATGATTATGGTAGATTCAGAATTGGGAATAATACATCACAAAGTAAGTATAAGAAAATACTAACTAAGGTCTAGCACTCGTTTTGACACTATGGGAACCCTTTAGGGTTTATGTGATTTCATAGGTCATAACACCTATTAGAATCTAAACGAGGAACCATACACTTTTGTGATTAAACTTATTAACTTGACACATGATTATGTAGTCATTATCAAGGTTTCGGTTTAAGTATATATATTATATAGATTATAATAGTTATATCATAAGTCCTTCAATGATATCATATAAGTCATGTAGGAGGTAGGTGGTATAACCATCCATTTAGGAACCTCTTATGAGTTCCCTACTTAACAAGTTGTCATAGACAACAAGGAGGGTCAAGAACAAGTACAAGAATAATAAAGAAATGAAATACGTGTTACAATACACTAAGTAGCCAAGTAATCTACAACCCGGTGAGCCGGCGTCGACACACGTCGAAGGCTAGACGGTGTTGTGTTACTTTCAACTAGCAAACTACTTAGGATGGAATAAGAAAACATCAAGTGTTGTGTGAACTTAGGTGTAGAATAGCCCAAGCTAACAAAGTTAGTCACACAAGAACAAGCTCAAGACTTGCAACACTTGTGAGCTTTAAGCTCTTCAAAAACAGAAAGTTTAGAGTGTCTAAACACTCCTATGTACATGTATAACAACCTAGGTTAGGCTCAATCATAAAGTTGATTAGAAACTTAAGAACACAAGGTTGAATGAAGAAAACATGAGTTTTGAAAGAGTTTTAATCACATCAGAAAGTTTCAGACTATTTTGGAGTCTTTTTGGTGAATACCCAGGTCTGGAAATGCACTGGCAAGTACGTGGGATCAAACCTAAGACTTATCCCAGGAAGTAGGAAGAAGAATAGTGATTTCGTTAAGAAATGAGCAAGTTATGCTCACTTTAGTGGAAGAGGTTGAATCTGCTCGGACTTGAGACTTGCAACTGATTTGGGATGTTTGAGAAAGATTAGAGAGTTGTAAAAGTGTGAAATGGCTTGGAGGAGCTTGGTATTTATAAGGGGTGAGTTTAGGGTTAATAGGAAGTGATTAAAGGAGGCTTAGAGGTGATTGGTGGGTTGAAAGAGTTGGGATTTCGTGCAAACCCGCGGAGGTTTAAACTTTTTGCCCGCCCAGACGTCCATACGAACCTTATGGGAAACCCAAGCAGTCCGCAAGGGCCGGGTCAGAACTTAGATTGTTTTATGGGTAGGGCCTTGTATGGATGTTATTTAAAACGTATTTTGGGCCAACTTAAGACTTTTAAGCATAATAATCATGATCCAAGGTTCACATATGTATAAAATGAGTACGTTTAAGTATAAGATTCACGTTTTTGCCTCGTATGAAGTACGATTGTCACGTATATACAAGTTTGTCACCTTTCAAGTATCAAGCATAAACGTATGAATGTGTATAAGTATAAAATGATTACGAATAAGCATAACACGAATAGGAATACAATACGAGTTTTCATTATGATTCAAGTCTCGGTTTACAATGATTACAAGGATTTACAATGATTACAACGAAAGAACGAATACAAGATACAAAGGTTTCCAAAAATAGAAATACATCACGAGCTTTCTAGTTATGGAAAGTATGAAAACGTTGGGCGTTACAGTCTCCCCTCCTTTAGGAAATTTCGTCCGGAAATTTAGGAAGATGCAACGAAAAGATGCGGATACTTAGTCTTCATATCACCCTCGATTTCCCAAGTAAATTCAGCGCCACGTTTACCTTCCCATCGAACCTTGACGATAGCAATTCGACTGCGCCTCAATTTTTTGATTCCTCGGTCCATGATTTCGACTAGTTTTTCCACGAAATGCAATGTCTCATTGATTTGAGGATCCTCGAGTGGAACTTGAAGTTCTTCTTCAGCTAGACATTTCTTGAGATTTGAAACATGGAAGACGGGATGAACGTTGTTGAGCTCTTGAGATAGATCTAGTCGACACGCCACCTTGCCAATCCCTTCGATAATCTTGAAAGGACCTACATAGCAAGGATCGAGTTTGCCTTTCTTACCAAATCGAACAACACCCTTCCAAGGGGATACCTTGAGAAGTACGTTATCACCTACATTGAATTCCAGAGGCTTACGTCTTTTGTCAGCATAACTCTTTTGTCGGCTTCGAGCTTTGAGGAGATTATCACGAATCTGTAGGATCTTGTCCGTTGTCTCTTGTATCAGTTCAGGACCGGTGATTTGAGAGGCTCTGATCTCGTGCCGGCAAATAGGCGAACGACACTTACGACCATACAATGCTTCAAATGGAGCCATTTGAATACTAGCGTGATAACTGTTATTGTACAAGAATTCTACCAAGGGTAAGTACGAATCCCAGTTGCCGCCATAATCGATTACGTATGAACGGAGCATATCCTCCACGGTTTGATAGTACGCTTGGTTTGACCGTCATACTGAGGATGAAAAACGGTGCTAAGGTGGAGACGGGTGCCAAGGGCGAATTGAAACGTTTGCCAAAGGCGGGAGGTAAAACGAGCATCGTGATCAGAAATGATGTCAATGGGAGTACCATGACGACTAATGACTTCATCCGTGTAGATACGAGCCAATTTCTCGACTTTGTAATCTTCACGAATGGCGAGGAAATGAGCGGATTTGGTCAGTTGGTTAATGATGACCCATATACTATCGTGACCAGATGATGTACGAGGAAGCTTGGTGATGAAATCCATAGCAACACTCTCCCATTTCCAGACAGGAATTTCTAGTTGTTCGAGCAAGCCAAAGGGGCGTTGATGTTCAACTTTCACCTTGGAACAAGTAAGACACTTCGAGACATAAAGAGCGATATCTTTCTTCACCCTAGGCTACCAATAAGATGCACGAAGATCATGGTACATTTTATCAGCGCTAGGATGAATGGAGTATTGGGATTTGTGGGCTTCATCCATTAAGGTGGTTGGAAGGTTGAGATGATTAGGAATCCAAATGTAATCATGGTAGTAAAGGATACCATCAGGTTTAGCTTCGAGTGGATTTTCGACTTCACAATTCAATTCGTTATCGAGGTTACCCTCGTTAATGGCTGAGAATTGTGCTTGGCGAATTAGCTCGCGAAGTTTTCCCACGGTTTGGTAGCAACGAATACTCTTTACATGAGTCTTACGACTAAGTGCATCAGCTACAACATTAGCTTTACCAGGGCGGTAGCGAATATCACAGTCGTAGTCGTTTAACAATTCCACCAAACGGCGTTGACGCATGTTGAGTTCCTTTTGATCAAAGATATGTTGAAGGCTCTTGTGGTCGGTGAAGACCGTACACTTAGTACCATAAAGGTAGTGTCGCCAAATCTTTAATGCGAAAACAACTGCACCAAGTTCAAGGTCGTGCGTAGTATAGTTTTTCTCATGAATCTCGAGTTGTCTTGACGCGTAAGCGATAACCTTGTCCCGTTGCATAAGAACGCAACCAAGACCTTGGTTTAAAGCATCGCATTACACGACAAAATCGTCGTTTCCATCGGGAAGGGTAAGGATAGGAGCATTACAAGGCATGCCCTTGAGAGTTTGAAAAGACTCCTCTTGTTTGGGACCCCAAACAAAAGATTTATCTTTTTTAGTCAAAGACGTAAGAGGAACGACGATCTTGGAAAAATTCAAGATGAAGCGACGATAATAACCAGGTAGGCCAAGAAATAAACGAATTTCAGAAGGCGATTTAGGTGCAATCTAATTCTTCACGGCTTCTATCTTTGCGGGGTCAACATGAATACCGAGTTCATTGACGGTGTGACCAAGAAATTGGACATCTTTTAGCCAAAATTCACACTTGGAGAATTTGGCATAAAGATGTTCGGTACACAAAAGCTGAAGGATAAGTTGCAAATGTCGCCCATGCTCTTCTTTCGTCTTGGAGTAGATGAAAATATCATCGATGAATACGATTACGAAACGACCGAGGAAAGGCTTACACACGCGGTTCATGAGATCCATGAACACCGCAGGCGCGTTAGTCAAACCAAAAAGGCATGACCACATTCTCGTAGTGTCCATAACGTGTGCGAAATGCGGTTTTAGGTACATCTTCTACGAGAACTCGAAGTTGATGATAGCCAAAACGAAGGTCGATTTTGGAGAAACAAGTCGCACCTTGAAGTTGATCGAAGATATCGTCAATGCGAGGAAGAAGATATTGGTATTTGACAGTAAGCTTCTTGAGCTCGCGATAGTCAATGCACATCCGAAATGATCTATCTTTCTTCTTGACAAAAAAAACGGGAGCGCCCCAAGGAGAAGTACTAGGGAGTATAAAGCCTTTATCAAGAAGTTCTTGAAGTTGGCTTGATAGTTCTTGCATTTCCGAGGGAGCTAAACGCTACGGAGCCCTAGCAACAGGAGTTGCGGCAGGAATGAGACCGATACGAAAGTCAACGGATCGAGGAGGAGGAGACCATGAAGATCCTCTGGGAAGACATTGAGAAAATCGTAAACGACAGGGACATCACTTACGCTCGGACCCTTGTCTTTCTTTTCCATAATATTGGCCAGAAAGGCAAAGTATTCCTTACGTAGGTATTTGTTTGCTTGGATACACGACATTAGCTTAAGACCTTTAAAAGGTTTCTCACCGTAGACGTGTAAAGAATCACCGTTTGGAAGGGGAAGGCGAATGAACTTTTCGGAACAAACAACTTCAGCACGAACTCGCCTAAACCAGTCCATACCTATTATGATATCAAAGCTACCCAATTGCATGGGTATGAGGTCAATCAAAAAACGTATGATCGTTAAGATTCAAGGAGCATTTAGAAAGGACAGAATCAACAGTGAAGGATTTCCCGTTAGCGACTTCGACCGAGAATGGATTGGGCAACTTGGAACGTACGCACTTAAGCAAGGGTTCAAATTCATTAGACACAAAACTCCTATCTGCGCCAGTATAAGAAAGACATGAAGCATAGACATGGTTTACAAGGAACATACCGGTTATGACGTCGTCGCGTTTTGCGCTAGCGGCGGTGAGGGAAAATGCTCTGCCTCGAGCTGGTTGAGGTTGCTGTTCCTGTTGCTGGTTGTTGACGCGTTGGGGGCAAACATTGGCGTAGTGGTTAGGGTCACCACATGTATAGCATGCTTTTGCAAGAGCAGCTTGAGCTTGAGGGTGAGCAGGGTTAGGGTTCGGTACGATGGCTTGGGCTTGCTGGTTTTGGGGTTGAGGGAAGTTTCGGCAACGGTTAGCAAAATGCCCCAACCTCTGACATTGGGCGCACTTGCGACATGGTCTAGTGGCGGGGTGATGGTAGGAATAGTTAGCACACTGGGGATGAGGTCCAGTGTAGCCACGCCTAGGTTGCTTGGGGTTGGCAGGGGTAATGGCTGCTAGCGTCTGGATGGGTTGAGGGTTTGGTGGAGTAACAACCGTGCAGTTTTGACTAGAAGCCTTCCGCTTCTTGTTCTTGGGGTTGTTGTTTCTAGGGGCTTTGGGTGAGGGTTCAACAGTGGCGGTTTCGGCGGTGGCTTGGTGCGCGCTTTTCAGCGATGCCTTTGCGGCATTCTTGCGCTCGACATGGTTGTTGTTAAGGCGGGCGACCAAGCGGTAAGTTTCCTCAATAGTCGCTGGGAAGGCAGCTTCTACAAGGTTCATGAAAGAATCAGGCAGGCAGTGGATGTACTTGTTGATGGCCTTTTCAGTGGTATCAACTTGGCTAGGGCAAAGGATGCTTAGTTGTTTGAAGCACCGGGTTAGACCATCGTTGTCATCTCCGTTTTGCTTGAGGTACCAAAACTCGTGCTCCAACTTCCTAAGTTCACGAGGAGGACAAAATTCGTCCCTCATGATTTGCTTTAGTTCAACCTATGGCAACGCGTGGGCGGCATCATCCCCTCTTGTGCTTCGTTCAGAGGTCCACCACTCGAGGGCTCTCGAGCAGAATACCCCCGTAGCATTTTCGGTGCGCAAGTCATCGGGGCAACCACTTTGGCAGAATGAAATCTCCATGGCTTCAAACCAAGTCAACAACGACGTCGCACCATCATTACCAGTAAACTCCATGGGTTTACAGGCCATGAATTGCTTGAAAAGGAATTGTGACTTAGGTTTTTCCACCTTAGAGTCGATGGAGGACTTAGGGTGTCGTGGATGGTTTGAATTTGGCTAACAATGTTGGGGATGATCTTAGCCATCTGCTCGGACATTTGCTCGGCGACTAACCCTACAAGTTCTTGCTTCGAAATAGCGTTCCCATGGTTGTTGGAACCCTTCTTGGAACCCTTTGATTTCTTTGAGGAGCTTGGAGTAGACATCTAGGGTTGAAAATAGCAAGGAAAAGGATGAGACTTGATCATAATGTAAAAATAAGTTATGCATGTATCAGCATGGATATGTTCACGTATGTTGCATGTATTTGATGAATATTCATCATGTATTTAATAAGCATAATCATGTATGAATGCGTATAAAGAGTACAAATTTAGTTTGTTCACGAGGATTAATATTGCTTTTGATTGCGAGAGACGTGCGAATCGTGTAACGGTTTCGAAATGAATAAGGTAACAAGTATAAAAATCACATAAAATTGAGATAACATAAAAGATTGGCTCAATAAAACATGGGATTGTTTCGGGTAGAGAAACGTCGACTATTCCAAAGTGATTCGTAAGATCCTTCGAGTTAGGGATCATGCTTTAGCCTAATTGGTAAAATACTCTTGTCGAGAAGCAATTAATGGTACTTTACCCTTCCCGTTACTACATATCCCTAGTCGATCGAAAATTCGAGACATTGGCGAGATTGAAAATCGAGGAACGGGACTAGTTGACAAGGTGCGGGTTTCACCCCTAACTTGACAACATCGTACCCTAAGTGTGGTTGTTTCTTACTAAGCGAGGAGCATATTCCGACTCGTTAGTAAGATCCACTAGAGAATGAAATGGAAGTCTCCATCAAGGTATGGATGTCACTCCTAACTTGATGGTGTAACTTCGTGAAAAATCGAATACGCGGAATGAGGGATTTCACCAAAAATTGTAAGTCATTAGGCCTATCTTGGTTCAAATCGCCTCGTTTGCATCATGAGTGTCTTCAAGTGTATTGTGTAAATGTCTTAGGAAATACATTATGTAAGTATTAAGACCAAAAGAAAGGAAGAAGCAATGAAGGAAGAATAAAGTTTTAAGGATAATGTAGGAATGGTAAAAAATGGGACGCTTAAACTATAGACTAGGTCGAACATGGTAATTCTACCTAACTCCCTATAGTTATGGATCTGATACCAATCTATCACACCCCAACCGATGGCAGAAACATCGAGGTGGGACGAAATAGATTGCTCATTACTCACAACGCTAATGGTGACAATATTTAATTAAATCTGAATTTCATTTCATGCATAAATTGTCATTACATTACAAGGAAACTTCAAATAACAACATTAATAAGACAAAATTTGATACGACATTAATAAACCTAAACGTCTATGTGGGTATCTAGCATCAACGCTACTTCGATTTCATAGCATCATCTTCATCAACATGTAACATGTTTTAAAATAAAGTTCAATGGTCTAAGCATAAGCATACGTATATGAATAAAGTTTAAAACAAATCCACATGATACTAAGTTTATACGTGAACATTATACATAGCATGCAATATTTCTAGTCAAACCCCTTGTTAACGCAAATTACGATATTTTAACATGTCCTCTAGAATTCACGATGGAGGTGGTGCGTTACTCCTATAGCGCTATACATGTCAAATGAAGGCTTAAGATAAGCTAATGACTATGGTATTACATAAGAATGGTCCAAGATATAAGCAACGAGTAAAGGTATCAAGCATTCATGTATATTGGATTGTTTTGTGCATTTCATAAAGTTGAGTTGTGAATTTGTATATGTAAATATGTTACACGAGAAAGTGATATAAACGAAAAGCGGGTCGAGTGTACTCACGGTTTTGCAAGTTTCTGACTTGACGATTCCGTGAAGAGTTGTTTGGTTGATCGTACACCGAGTTATCCTACAAGAGGAAACCGTAGGTGTGAGTATTTGGATGATTATGGTAGATTCGGAATTGGGAATAATACATCACAAAGTAAGTATAAGAAAATACTAACTAAGGTCTAGCACTCATTTTGACACTATGGGAACCCTTTAGGGTTTATATGATTTCATAGGTCATAACACCTATTAGAATATAAACGAGGAACCATACACTTTAGTGATTAAACTTATTAACTTGACACATGATTATGTAGTCATTATCAAGGTTTCGGTTTAAGTATATATATTATATAGATTATAATAGTTATATCATAAGTCCTTCAATGATATCATATAAGTCATGTAGGAGGTAGGTGGTATAACCATCCATTTAGGAACCTCTTATGAGTTCCCTACTTAACAAGTTGTCATAGACAACAAGGAGGGTCAAGAACAAGTACAAGAATAATAAAGAAATGAAATACGTGTTACAATACACTAAGTAGCCAAGTAATCTACAACCCGGTGAGCCGGCGTCGACACACGTCGAAGGCTAGACGGTGTTGTGTTACTTTCAACTAGCAAACTACTTAGGATGGAATAAGAAAACATCAAGTGTTGTGTGAACTTAGGTGTAGAATAGCCCAAGCTAACCAAGTTAGTCACACAAGAACAAGCTCAAGACTTGCAACACTTGTGAGCTTTAAGCTCTTCAAAAACAGAAAGTTTAGAGTGTCTAAACACTCCTATGTACTTGTATAACAACCTAGGTTAGGCTCAATCATAAAGTTGATTAGAAACTTAAGAACACAAGGTTGAATGAAGAAAACATGAGTTTTGAAAGAGTTTTAATCACATCAGAAAGTTTCAGACTATTTTGGAGTCTTTTTGGTGAATACCCAGGTCTGGAAATGCACTGGCAAGTCCGTGGGATCAAACCTAAGACTTATCCCAGGAAGTAGGAAGAAGAATAGTGATTTCGTTAAGAAATGAGCAAGTTATGCTCACTTTAGTGGAAGAGGTTGAATCTGCTCGGACTTGAGACTTGCAACTGATTTGGGATGTTTGAGAAAGATTAGAGAGTTGTAAAAGTGTGAAATGGCTTGGAGGAGGTTGGTATTTATAAGGGGTGAGTTTAGGGTTAATAGGAAGTGATTAAAGGAGGCTTAGAGGTGATTGGTGGGTTGAAAGAGTTGGGATTTCGTGCAAACCCGCGGAGGTTTAAACTTTTTGCCCGCCCAGACGTCCATACGAACCTTATGGGGAAACCCAAGCAGTCCGCAAGGGCCGGGTCAGAACTAGATTGTTTTATGGGTAGGGCCTTGTATGGATGTTATTTAAAACGTATTTTGGGCCAACTTAAGACTTTTAAGCATAATAATCATGATCCAAGGTTCACATATGTATAAAATGAGTACGTTTAAGTATAAGATTCACGTTTTTGCCTCGTATGAAGTACGATTGTCACGTATATACAAGTTTGTCACCTTTCAAGTATCAAGCATAAACGTATGAATGTGTATAAGTATAAAATGATTACGAATAAGCATAACACGAATAGGAATACAATACGAGTTTTCATTATGATTCAAGTCTCGGTTTACAATGATTACAAGGATTTACAATGATTACAACGAAAGAACGAATACAAGATACAAAGGTTTCCAAAAATAGAAATACATCACGAGCTTTCTAGTTATGGAAAGTATGAAAACGTTGGGCGTTACAGTCTCCCATCCTTTAGGAAATTTCGTCCGGAAATTTAGGAAGATGCAACGAAAAGATGCGGATACTTAGTCTTCATATCACCCTCGATTTCCCAAGTAAATTCAGCGCCACGTTTACCTTCCCATCGAACCTTGACGATAGGAATTCGACTGCGCCTCAATTTTTTGATTCCTCGGTCCATGATTTCGACTAGTTTTTCCACGAAATGCAATGTCTCATTGATTTGAGGATCCTCGAGTGGAACTTGAAGTTCTTCTTCAGCTAGACATTTCTTGAGATTTGAAACATGGAAGACGGGATGAACGTTGTTGAGCTCTTGAGATAGATCTAGTCGACACGCCACCTTGCCAATCCCTTCGATAATCTTGAAAGGACCTACATAGCAAGGATCGAGTTTGCCTTTCTTACCAAATCGAACAACACCCTTCCAAGGGGATACCTTGAGAAGTACGTTATCACCTACATTGAATTCCAGAGGCTTACGTCTTTTGTCAGCATAACTCTTTTGTCGGCTTCGAGCTTTGAGGAGATTATCACGAATCTGTAGGATCTTGTCCGTTGTCTCTTGTATCAGTTCAGGACCGGTGATTTGAGAGGCTCTGATCTCGTGCCGGCAAATAGGCGAACGACACTTACGACCATACAATGCTTCAAATGGAGCCATTTGAATACTAGCGTGATAACTGTTATTGTACAAGAATTCTACCAAGGGTAAGTACGAATCCCAGTTGCCGCCATAATCGATTACGTATGAACGGAGCATATCCTCCACGGTTTGATAGTACGCTTGGTTTGACCGTCATACTGAGGATGAAAAACGGTGCTAAGGTGGAGACGGGTGCCAAGGGCGAATTGAAACGTTTGCCAAAGGCGGGAGGTAAAACGAGCATCGTGATCAGAAATGATGTCAATGGGAGTACCATGACGACTAATGACTTCATCCGTGTAGATACGAGCCAATTTCTCGACTTTGTAATCTTCACGAATGGCGAGGAAATGAGCGGATTTGGTCAGTTGGTTAATGATGACCCATATACTATCGTGACCAGACGATGTACGAGGAAGCTTGGTGATGAAATCCATAGCAACACTCTCCCATTTCCAGACAGGAATTTCTAGTTGTTCGAGCAAGCCAAAGGGCGTTGATGTTCAACTTTCACCTTGGAACAAGTAAGACACTTCGAGACATAAAGAGCGATATCTTTCTTCACCCTAGGCTACCAATAAGATGCACGAAGATCATGGTACATTTTATCAGCGCTAGGATGAATGAAGTATTGGGATTTGTGGGCTTCATCCATTAAGGTGGTTGGAAGGTTGAGATGATTAGGAATCCAAATGTAATCATGGTAGTAAAGGATACCATCAGGTTTAGCTTCGAGTGGATTTTCGACTTCACAATTCAATTCGTTATCGAGGTTACCCTCGTTAATGGCTGAGAATTGTGCTTGGCGAATTAGCTCGCGAAGTTTTCCCACGGTTTGGTAGCAACGAATACTCTTTACATGAGTCTTACGACTAAGTGCATCAGCTACAACATTAGCTTTACCAGGGCGGTAGCGAATATCACAGTCGTAGTCGTTTAACAATTCCACCAAACGGCGTTGACGCATGTTGAGTTCCTTTTGATCAAAGATATGTTGAAGGCTCTTGTGGTCGGTGAAGACCGTACACTTAGTACCATAAAGGTAGTGTCGCCAAATCTTTAATGCGAAAACAACTGCACCAAGTTCAAGGTCGTGCGTAGTATAGTTTTTCTCATGAATCTCGAGTTGTCTTGACGCGTAAGCGATAACCTTGTCCCGTTGCATAAGAACGCAACCAAGACCTTGGTTTAAAGCATCGCATTACACGACAAAATCGTCGTTTCCATCGGGAAGGGTAAGGATAGGAGCATTACAAGGCATGCCCTTGAGAGTTTGAAAAGACTCCTCTTGTTTGGGACCCCAAACAAAAGATTTATCTTTTTTAGTCAAAGACGTAAGAGGAACGACGATCTTGGAAAAATTCAAGATGAAGCGACGATAATAACCAGGTAGGCCAAGAAATAAACGAATTTCAGAAGGCGATTTAGGTGCAATCTAATTCTTCACGGCTTCTATCTTTGCGGGGTCAACATGAATACCGAGTTCATTGACGGTGTGACCAAGAAATTGGACATCTTTTAGCCAAAATTCACACTTGGAGAATTTGGCATAAAGATGTTCGGTACGCAAAAGCTGAAGGATAAGTTGCAAATGTCGCCCATGCTCTTCTTTCGTCTTGGAGTAGATGAAAATATCATCGATGAATACGATTACGAAACGACCGAGGAAAGGCTTACACACGCGGTTCATGAGATCCATGAACACCGCAGGCGCGTTAGTCAAACCAAAAAGGCATGACCACATTCTCGTAGTGTCCATAACGTGTGCGAAATGCGGTTTTAGGTACATCTTCTACGAGAACTCGAAGTTGATGATAGCCAAAACGAAGGTCGATTTTGGAGAAACAAGTCGCACCTTGAAGTTGATCGAAGATATCGTCAATGCGAGGAAGAAGATATTGGTATTTGACAGTAAGCTTCTTGAGCTCGCGATAGTCAATGCACATCCGAAATGATCTATCTTTCTTCTTGACAAAAAAAACGGGAGCGCCCCAAGGAGAAGTACTAGGGAGTATAAAGCCTTTATCAAGAAGTTCTTGAAGTTGGCTTGATAGTTCTTGCATTTCCGAGGGAGCTAAACGCTACGGAGCCTAGCAACAGGAGTTGCGGCAGGAATGAGACCGATACGAAAGTCAACGGATCGAGGAGGAGGAGGACCATGAAGATCCTCTGGGAAGACATTGAGAAAATCGTAAACGACAGGGACATCACTTACGCTCGGACCCTTGTCTTTCTTTTCCATAATATTGGCCAGAAAGGCAAAGTATTCCTTACGTAGGTATTTGTTTGCTTGGATACACGACATTAGCTTAAGACCTTTAAAAGGTTTCTCACCGTAGACGTGTAAAGAATCACCGTTTGGAAGGGGAAGGCGAATGAACTTTTCGGAACAAACAACTTCAGCACGAACTCGCCTAAACCAGTCCATACCTATTATGATATCAAAGCTACCCAATTGCATGGGTATGAGGTCAATCAAAAAACGTATGATCGTTAAGATTCAAGGAGCATTTAGAAAGGACAGAATCAACAGTGAAGGATTTCCCGTTAGCGACTTCGACCGAGAATGGATTGGGCAACTTGGAACGTACGCACTTAAGCAAGGGTTCAAATTCATTAGACACAAAACTCCTATCTGCGCCAGTATAAGAAAGACATGAAGCATAGACATGGTTTACAAGGAACATACCGGTTATGACGTCGTTCGTTTGCGCAAGCGGCGGTGAGGGAAAATGCTCTGCCTCGAGCTGGTTGAGGTTGCTGTTCCTGTTGCTGGTTGTTGACGCGTTGGGGGCAAACATTGGCGTAGTGGTTAGGGTCACCACATGTATAGCATGCTTTTGCAAGAGCAGCTTGAGCTTGAGGGTGAGCAGGGTTAGGGTTCGGTACGATGGCTTGGGCTTGCTGGTTTTGGGGTTGAGGGAAGTTTCGGCAACGGTTAGCAAAATGCCCCAACCTCTGACATTGGGCGCACTTGCGACATGGTCTAGTGGCGGGGTGATGGTAGGAATAGTTAGCACACTGGGGATGAGGTCCAGTGTAGCCACGCCTAGGTTGCTTGGGGTTGGCAGGGGTAATGGCTGCTAGCGTCTGGATGGGTTGAGGGTTTGGTGGAGTAACAACCGTGCAGTTTTGACTAGAAGCCTTCCGCTTCTTGTTCTTGGGGTTGTTGTTTCTAGGGGCTTTGGGTGAGGGTTCAACAGTGGCGGTTTCGGCGGTGGCTTGGTGCGCGCTTTTCAGCGATGCCTTTGCGGCATTCTTGCGCTCGACATGGTTGTTGTTAAGGCGGGCGACCAAGCGGTAAGTTTCCTCAATAGTCGCTGGGAAGGCAGCTTCTACAAGGTTCATGAAAGAATCAGGCAGGCAGTGGATGTACTTGTTGATGGCCTTTTCAGTGGTATCAACTTGGCTAGGGCAAAGGATGCTTAGTTGTTTGAAGCACCGGGTTAGACCATCGTTGTCATCTCCGTTTTGCTTGAGGTACCAAAACTCGTGCTCCAACTTCCTAAGTTCACGAGGAGGACAAAATTCGTCCCTCATGATTTGCTTTAGTTCAACCCATGGCAACGCGTGGGCGGCATCATCCCCTCTTGTGCTTCGTTCAGAGGTCCACCACTCGAGGGCTCTCGAGCAGAATACCCCCGTAGCATTTTCGGTGCGCAAGTCATCGGGGCAACCACTTTGGCAGAATGAAATCTCCATGGCTTCAAACCAAGTCAACAACGACGTCGCACCATCATTACCAGTAAACTCCATGGGTTTACAGGCCATGAATTGCTTGAAAAGGAATTGTGACTTAGGTTTTTCCACCTTAGAGTCGATGGAGGACTTAGGGTGTCG
The DNA here is from genome assembly GCA_947069175.1 of Scalesia atractyloides. Taxonomy (NCBI): domain Eukaryota; kingdom Viridiplantae; phylum Streptophyta; class Magnoliopsida; order Asterales; family Asteraceae; genus Scalesia; species Scalesia atractyloides. The sequence goes on from CAMTDV010000025.1 coordinate 42,279,847, forward strand.
TGGATGGTTTGAATTTGGCTAACAATGTTGGGGATGATCTTAGCCATCTGCTCGGACATTTGCTCGGCGACTAACCCTACAAGTTCTTGCTTCGAAATAGCGTTCCCATGGTTGTTGGAACCCTTCTTGGAACCCTTTGATTTCTTTGAGGAGCTTGGAGTAGACATCTAGGGTTGAAAATAGCAAGGAAAAGGATGAGACTTGATCATAATGTAAAAATAAGTTATGCATGTATCAGCATGGATATGTTCACGTATGTTGCATGTATTTGATGAATATTCATCATGTATTTAATAAGCATAATCATGTATGAATGCGTATAAAGAGTACAAATTTAGTTTGTTCACGAGGATTAATATTGCTTTTGATTGCGAGAGACGTGCGAATCGTGTAACGGTTTCGAAATGAATAAGGTAACAAGTATAAAAATCACATAAAATTGAGATAACATAAAAGATTGGCTCAATAAAACATGGGATTGTTTCGGGTAGAGAAACGTCGACTATTCCAAAGTGATTCGTAAGATCTTTCGAGTTAGGGATCATGCTTTAGCCTAATTGGTAAAATACTCTTGTCGAGAAGCAATTAATGGTACTTTACCCTTCCCGTTACTACATATCCCTAGTCGATCGAAAATTCGAGACATTGGCGAGATTGAAAATCGAGGAACGGGACTAGTTGACAAGGTGCGGGTTTCACCCCTAACTTGACAACATCGTACCCTAAGTGTGGTTGTTTCTTACTAAGCGAGGAGCATATTCCGACTCGTTAGTAAGATCCACTAGAGAATGAAATGGAAGTCTTCCATCAAGGTATGGATGTCACTCCTAACTTGATGGTGTAACTTCGTGAAAAATCGAATACGCGGAATGAGGGATTTCACCAAAAATTGTAAGTCATTAGGCCTATCTTGGTTCAAATCGCCTCGTTTGCATCATGAGTGTCTTCAAGTGTATTGTGTAAATGTCTTAGGAAATACATTATGTAAGTATTAAGACCAAAAGAAAGGAAGAAGCAATGAAGGAAGAATAAAGTTTTAAGGATAATGTAGGAATGGTAAAAAATGGGACGCTTAAACTATAGACTAGGTCGAACATGGCAATTCTACCTAATTCCCTATAGTTATGGATCTGATACCAATCTATCACACCCCAACCGATGGCAGAAACATCGAGGTGGGACGAAATAGATTGCTCATTACTCACAACGCTAATGGTGACAATATTTAATTAAATCTGAATTTCATTTCATGCATAAATTGTCATTACATTACAAGGAAACTTCAAATAACAACATTAATAAGACAAAATTTGATACGACATTAATAAACCTAAACGTCTATGTGGGTATCTAGCATCAACGCTACTTCGATTTCATAGCATCATCTTCATCAACATGTAACATGTTTTAAAATAAAGTTCAATGGTCTAAGCATAAGCATACGTATATGAATAAAGTTTAAAACAAATCCACATGATACTAAGTTTATACGTGAACATTATACATAGCATGCAATATTTCTAGTCAAACCCCTTGTTAACGCAAATTACGATATTTTAACATGTCCTCTAGAATTCACGATGGAGGTGGTGCGTTACTCCTATAGCGCTATACATGTCAAATGAAGGCTTAAGATAAGCTAATGACTATGGTATTACATAAGAATGGTCCAAGATATAAGCAACGAGTAAAGGTATCAAGCATTCATGTATATTGGATTGTTTTGTGCATTTCATAAAGTTGAGTTGTGAATTTGTATATGTAAATATGTTACACGGGAAAGTGACATAAACGAAAAGCGGGTCGAGTGTACTCACGGTTTTGCAAGTTTCTGACTTGACGATTCCGTGAAGAGTTGTTTGGTTGATCGTACACCGAGTTATCCTACAAGAGGAAACCGTAGGTGTGAGTATTTGGATGATTATGGTAGATTCGGAATTGGGAATAATACATCACAAAGTAAGTATAAGAAAATACTAACTAAGGTCTAGCACTCATTTTGACACTATGGGAACCCTTTAGGGTTTATATGATTTCATAGGTCATAACACCTATTAGAATATAAACGAGGAACCATACACTTTAGTGATTAAACTTATTAACTTGACACATGATTATGTAGTCATTATCAAGGTTTCGGTTTAAGTATATATATTATATAGATTATAATAGTTATATCATAAGTCCTTCAATGATATCATATAAGTCATGTAGGAGGTAGGTGGTATAACCATCCATTTAGGAACCTCTTATGAGTTCCCTACTTAACAAGTTGTCATAGACAACAAGGAGGGTCAAGAACAAGTACAAGAATAATAAAGAAATGAAATACGTGTTACAATACACTAAGTAGCCAAGTAATCTACAACCCGGTGAGCCGGCGTCGACACACGTCGAAGGCTAAACGGTGTTGTGTTACTTTCAACTAGCAAACTACTTAGGATGGAATAAGAAAACATCAAGTGTTGTGTGAACTTAGGTGTAGAATAGCCCAAGCTAACCAAGTTAGTCACACAAGAACAAGCTCAAGACTTGCAACACTTGTGAGCTTTAAGCTCTTCAAAAACAGAAAGTTTAGAGTGTCTAAACACTCCTATGTACTTGTATAACAACCTAGGTTAGGCTCAATCATAAAGTTGATTAGAAACTTAAGAACACAAGGTTGAATGAAGAAAACATGAGTTTTGAAAGAGTTTTAATCACATCAGAAAGTTTCAGACTATTTTGGAGTCTTTTTGGTGAATACCCAGGTCTGGAAATGCACTGGCAAGTCCGTGGGATCAAACCTAAGACTTATCCCAGGAAGTAGGAAGAAGAATAGTGATTTCGTTAAGAAATGAGCAAGTTATGCTCACTTTAGTGGAAGAGGTTGAATCTGCTCGGACTTGAGACTTGCAACTGATTTGGGATGTTTGAGAAAGATTAGAGAGTTGTAAAAGTGTGAAATAGCTTGGAGGAGCTTGGTATTTATAAGGGGTGAGTTTAGGGTTAATAGGAAGTGATTAAAGGAGGCTTAGAGGTGATTGGTGGGTTGAAAGAGTTGGGATTTCGTGCAAACCCGCGGAGGTTTAAACTTTTTGCCCGCCCAGACGTCCATACGAACCTTATGGGGAAACCCAAGCAGTCCGCAAGGGCCGGGTCAGAACTAAGATTGTTTTATGGGTAGGGCCTTGTATGGATGTTATTTAAAACGTATTTTGGGCCAACTTAAGACTTTTAAGCATAATAATCATGATCCAAGGTTCACATATGTATAAAATGAGTACGTTTAAGTATAAGATTCACGTTTTTGCCTCGTATGAAGTACGATTGTCACGTATATACAAGTTTGTCGCCTTTCAAGTATCAAGCATAAACGTATGAATGTGTATAAGTATAAAATGATTACGAATAAGCATAACACGAATAGGAATACAATACGAGTTTTCATTATGATTCAAGTCTCGGTTTACAATGATTACAAGGATTTACAATGATTACAACGAAAGAACGAATACAAGATACAAAGGTTTCCAAAAATAGAAATACATCACGAGCTTTCTAGTTATGGAAAGTATGAAAACGTTGGGCGTTACAGTCTCCCCTCCTTTAGGAAATTTCGTCCGGAAATTTAGGAAGATGCAACGAAAAGATGCGGATACTTAGTCTTCATATCACCCTCGATTTCCCAAGTAAATTCAGCGCCACGTTTACCTTCCCATCGAACCTTGACGATAGGAATTCGACTGCGCCTCAATTTTTTGATTCCTCGGTCCATGATTTCGACTAGTTTTTCCACGAAATGCAATGTCTCATTGATTTGAGGATCCTCGAGTGGAACTTGAAGTTCTTCTTCAGCTAGACATTTCTTGAGATTTGAAACATGGAAGACGGGATGAACGTTGTTGAGCTCTTGAGATAGATCTAGTCGACACGCCACCTTGCCAATCCCTTCGATAATCTTGAAAGGACCTACATAGCAAGGATCGAGTTTGCCTTTCTTACCAAATCGAACAACACCCTTCCAAGGGGATACCTTGAGAAGTACGTTATTACCTACATAGCAAGGATCGAGTTCCGCAAGGGCCGTGTCAGAAATAAGATTTTTATTTTTGTTGTTTTATGGGTTGGGCCTTGTATGGATGTTATTTAAAATGTATTTTGGGCCAACTTAAGACTTTTAAGCATAATAATCATGATCCAAGGTTCACATATGTATAAAATGAGTACATTTAAGTATAAGATTCACGTTTTCGCCTCGTATGAAGTACGATTGTCACGTCTATACAAGTTTGTCACGTTTTCAAGTATCAAGCATAAACGTATGAATATGTATAAGTATACAATGATTAAGAATAAACATAACACGAATATGAATAAAATACGAGTTTTCATTATGATTCAAGTCTCGGTTTACAATGATTACAATGATTTACAATGATTACAATGAACGAACGAATACAAGATACAAAGGTTTCCAAAAATAGAAATACATCACGAGCTTTCTAATTATGGAAAGTATGAAAATGTCGGGCGTTACACAACCGTACCTGTTTTACAATTGATTTTGGCATTCGATGTTGCCAAAAATGGTCGACCGAGGATAACCGTTGGTTGCTTGGTTCGGTCCATATAAACATAATCGACTACCAGAAAGTCCACCGGATAGCAAAAGTCCCCGGCCTTGACAATTACATCCGTGACTATCCCACAAGGTAGTTTGGGGGTCAAATCAACTTACACCACGGTAGTGTTTGCCGCTTGAAGTGGACCAAATTCGTATTGGTCATACAAACTACCCGACAAGATACTCACACTTGCCCTAAGATCCGAAAGTCCCGTGTCATTTTAAATTCTCCAACTTGAATGGAGATGATAGGCGCCCCCGGATCTTGTAACTTAGGTGGAAGTACACCCGAGAGATCGAACTCACATTTTCAGTCAAATCAAGTTTCTTTGGAAACTTTCGAGTTCGTTTCTAAGTGCATAAGTCCTTCAAGTACTTAGCATACAAAGGCACTTGCTTGATAGCATCCAAAAGTGGTAAATTTATATTTACTTGTTTAAAAATTTCTCACATCTCTTCTTAATGGGGACCACGTTTGAGGTTAAACATGAAAGTTGTTTTTGAGTATTTTTAGGGTTTTATATAAATTTCATGTTCAAGGATTTTGATTTAAAAGTATAGGTGATGTTGTGATGATATGTTGACGATGATGAGGACTAGAGGATGATGATGATTAAGGAAGTATAATGATAATCTAGGGGTTACCATGCTAAAAATTTCAAGCTAACAAGTTATGTTAAAAATATAGTTAACTAGAGTTTACACACCTTAATATGGATTATTTTCACTAATATGTATTTTTGGTGAAAAATATAAGTTATGTAACATCATAATGAACTAGGGATTCTAATAACATAAACATGGTTAAGAGGTATATGTAGTGTATAAACACATATTTGGTGAAACGTGGAAATATAAATATATATTGGGATTTATATATATATATGTATATTATATATATATATATAGGACAAGAATCCGTTAGGAACCACTCTTTATTGCGAGAACCGCGAGAACTAGTGTGAACACAAAAGTAATACCTAATAAATCCAAAAAAATACCAATTTTTTTTATTTTTTTAATATTTTTTTGAAAAAGTCACTATATTTACTCAACAATAAAAAAATTTCAAAAAAAATTTTTTTTTAGTACCAACTATCCATGCACATGTGCATTTTTGTCATTTCTTTGACAAATTCCGTAATACATTACAAACATTAGACAATTGTACTTTCATTTACACTACCATGTGTAACACATTACTTTTTACGTTACCAATATTAGCAATGCACATGTGCATCTATGTATATAACATGAAATAAGGTGTTTTGGTACACTAATTTGAATACATTTTCTCTTTCATCTATCATACCATCCATAATACACTACTATGCACATGTGCATTTTCATTATTTCTTTGAGAAATTCCATAATACATTACAAACATTAGACAATTGTACTTTCATTTACACTACCATGTGTAATACACTACTTTTTACGTTACCAACATAAGAAATGCACATGTGCATCTATATGTATCAATATGAAATAAGGTGTTTTGGTACACTACTTTGAATACACTTTCTCTTTCATCTATCAGACCATCTATAATACACTTTCATTACCTCCTACCATCCATAAAACAATACCATTACCTCCTACCATTTATAATACAATACCAATACCAATATTTTCACTTTATTACATGTATATCAACACTGTTTATACCAACCAATCAACATATTACATCATAAAGTGACAACTATAATGAACCCATCAACCACTAGATATAATTAACTAACCAAAAAAAATATATATATGTGCCTACTTCACAATTCAAAATCACAAACTTTTTGTACTAAAACACCGTATATAATTGTTATACATAATGATGCACATGTGCATTTAATGTAAAATTGAGTGTATTATGGATGGTATTGTAAATTAAAGTGCAATTGTCTAATAGTGATAACGTATTATTGAATTTGTCGAAGTTATGATACTTATGCACATGTGCATGGATAAATGTTACTCGAAAAAAAAAGTTTTTTTTTTTGTAACGAATTATAACGATTTTTATTAAAAAATTATTTAAAAAAAGTTTGAGTGTTTTTCTGATTTTTTTAGATTTTATTTTGCAATAAAGGTGGTTCTCGCGGTTCTCGCAATAAAGGTGGTTCTCGCATGAACCTTAACCTATATATGTATATGTATATATATATATATATATATATATATATATATATATATATATATATATATATATATATAGCCAGTGGAGTGTTCAAATGAGAAGAAATTCTTTGTAAAAAAAAAAAAGAAATTTCAACCAATAGAAATGCTTCTTAGACTTCGTTTAATATTTATACTTAATATAACTATAGCGGTATATTGGTAAACTTACATGCATCATTAATCGGTAGTTTCATTAATTTATAACTTATTTTTAAGATATATATTTTTGTCAAAAAATAAAAATAAAAATTCATTTATAGTGTAGGATAAATACGAGATGTGTAAGATAAATTGTGAGTTATGTAGGATAAATTTCAATATGTGTGTAGGCAAAAAATTTTGGGGTGGAGAATGATAGTCTTTATGACTAATTAATTAGTCAAACATAATAATAAATGAGATAAGAAAACAATTATTTAATGTTGTACAATTGTACCCTTTTGTTCTTTTTCTTCTCAATAATATTTTCTTCTCAAATAAACCTATCCCTTTTGTTCTTTTTTCTTCTCAATAATATTTTCTTCTCAAATGGAAATACTTGTATAATTACTATTACATATATGTATACTTGGTAAAAAATAAAAATGTATATATGTATTGGACAATTTGAACATTGGAAGTATGGACAAGACACAACCTTACAATACCAAATACTGGACACTTGGCCAAACTACAAATATATGTACATATTGGTTAAAATATATATTAAAATAGCATGACAAAAGTATATATATAATTTCAGATAAATTATGAAAATATATATTTTTCAATGACGATATGGAAATATATATATTTTAGAACCGGTTCCAAAGATATATTATTTTAAGAAATCGTAAGAATGTATTTTCCTAAAAAAAATTTTCTGAAAAACCGACAAGATATTAAGTGTGTGATAATCAAAGGATAAATGTATATATACATGAATATATGTGTCTACGTATATCTTAACATGCTTAGTAAAATACAATGTTATAAGTAGTATACAGGTATATATGTATTCGTACAAATACGCGACACATGCATTAGTTGGAAAAGTATATATAAGTATACATACATGTACACATATACGATTTGATTTGGTCTAAAATATACTTATTTTTATATAAATAATTCTACACTTTTGATTGGCTTTAGGGTTGCTCTTGATTTAATCTACTTGTTTCTGGTTCAAATCAAAAGTTTAAAGATTTAAAAAAACAAGCTAAAACGATTCAGTTAAGCTAAAAATAAAGAGATGTTAATTAGTAATGTTCAAGCATCATGTAATTTATTATTATCATATATGAGCTAATTAATTATTAATCATAATCAATTGTTTGAGGAGCAGATTATAAAATGGAGTTCTTACACTTCAAAAATACTCTAGATGGGCATTTGTTAACGAGGCTGAAGGAATATTATTTTTGCTATGCAATTAATTGGATAAGGCAATCATGAATTAATGGAGATAATATTGATCAAAGAGAAGAAGGTTCGGAGTGCACAACATAAAAAACGATCGGCAATTAGTATTTGAAGGGGAATTTACACACATCCAATATATCATAATCATTAGAGGAGGGAATCTTACAAAGACAAACACATTTACGATACATCAGACGAAGCCAAGCAAGTTCCAAGAATTAAAAGAGATGTGAAATACCAAATAAGCCCTTAAAGAAATCCAAGAACTACATCATTGTGTCACCGTTAATTTATTTTCTTGAGTAAACTGTCATTTTGGTCCCTAAGGTTTGATCACTTTTACCACTTTAGTCTAAAACTGTCATTTTACTCCTGTGGTTTAAGTTTTGTGCCATTTTGGTCCAAAAGTAAAATCAGTTCATATTTGTCTAATAAAATCATGGTGTTTTGTCCTTTTCTTCAGGGGCAAAATGGTCATTATATGGAAAATTGATATTACATATTTTTCTTTTTCTCCATCTTAAACACCCCTCTGCACTTAACCTCTGCACTCTCTCTCTCTCTCTCTAAACACCCTTTGTCTCTCTCTTTCTCTCTTATCTCTCTATCACAGGCTAATGGTGGAGATGGTGTTGGATGTTAATGGTAAAGACGATGGCGGTGGTGGATGTTAATGGTGGAGAAGATGGCGGTGGCGGATGTTAATAGGGGAGACGATGGCGTTGGTGGATGATAATGGTAGAGATGATGGCAGTGGTTGATGTTAACGATGGAGACAATGGTGGTGGTGGATGTTAATGGTGGAGACGATGGCGGTGGTGGATAAATTGCAGAAGTTGTTGCCTAGGGTTTTGAAGCTGGTGAAATCAGATGTTTTAAGGAGAAATCGGCTTTGTTCTGTGTTGTTGGGAGTAGTGTTGGTGTTGTTGGTACCGGTTTGAATCATAATTCGTAGAGTTTGTCGGTGAATTGTTTGGGGTGGTTGGCGGTGCCGGAGGGTCACCACCGGTGGATTCGGTCTGTTTTGGCAGTGGCGATTTTAAACCCTACGATGATGTTGGCTTGCTACTGGTATGGCAACTCCGGTTGCAACTGTCGTGCCACTGAGCAGGTTCAACGACGATGATGATCTTCTCAGATCTAAGTCGATTTATGTTGGTATTTTCGTTTTGCTTCCTCAGATTGATTAGATGATTGCATCAGATTGTTAGTAGTGTTGACGGGGGGTCACCATCGGCGCATTCAGTCCGTTTTGGCGGGTGGCGATTTTAAACCCTACGATGATGTTGGCTTGCTACTGGTTTGCCAACTCCAATTGCAACTGTCGTGCCACTGAGCAGGTTCAACGACGATGATGATCTTCTCAGATCTTAGTCGATTTGTGTTGGTATTCTTTTATTTGCTTCCTGAGATTGATTAGTAGTGTTGGTCATGCTGTTGTTGGTCATGATATTGGTATTTCTTTATTAAATTTAATTGATAATAAGTTATAATAAAACGTAAATGACAAAAATACCTCTGAGGAAAAGGACAAAATAGGGGGTTTAATTAGGAGAATCTGGTCTTATTTCAATTTTGGACTAAAATGGCAACAAAAATGATACCACAGGGACCCAGATACAAAAATTTTGAGATTTGGACTAAAGTGCCAAAACTGACCAAACTACAGGGACCAAAATGGCAGTTTACTCTATTTTCTTTGATGTTGGGTTGTTTCATGCATGATAGGCCAGAAACAACACAATGTAATTTGCCAAGAGCCCAGATCGCAAAAACTAGAATTGGTGTTCAAATCAAATACGTATGACCATAATCCATATATAAATATATATATATATATATATATATATAGGGTAAGGTTCATGCGAGAACCACCTATATTGCGAGAACCGTGAGAACCACCTTTATTGCAAAATAAAATCTAAAAAAATCAAAAAAACATTCAATTTTTTTACTTTTTTTTTAAAATCGCTATATTTCTTACCCCTAAATTTTTTTTTTAGTAACAGTTGTCCATGCACATGTGCATATATATCATAACTTCGACAAATTCCATAATACATAATCATAAGTAGACAATTGCACTTTAATTTACAATATCATCCATAATAAACTACTTTTTACATTAACAATATTCAAAATGCACATGTGCATCATTTTGTATAACCATTATATAAGGTGTTTTGGTACAAAAGTTTGTGTTTTTGAATGATGAAGTAGGCCCATATACATGTTTTTTGGTTAGTTATATCTAGTGGTTGATGTTTGGTTATAGTTGTCAATTTATGATGTAATATGTTGATTGGATAGTATAAATGGTGATGATATACATGTAATAAAATGAAAATATTGGTATTGCTATTGTATTATAGATGGTAGGAGGTAATGGTATTGTATTATGGATGGTGTGATAGATGAAAGAAAAAATGTATACAAAGTAGTGTACCAAAACACCTTATTTCATGTTGATACATATAGATGCACATGTGCATGTATAATATTGGCAACGTAAAAAGTAGTGTATTACAAATGGTAGTGTAAATGAAAGTACAATTGTCTAATATTTGTAACGTATCACAGAATTTGTCGAAGAAATTATGCATATGCACATGTGAATGGTAGTGTATTATGGATGAAATGATGGATGAAAGAGAAAGTGTATTCAAAGTAGTGTACCAAAACACCTTATTTCATGTTGATACATATAGATGTACATGTGCATTTCTGATTTTGGTAACGTAAACATTAGTGTACTACACGTGGTAGTGTAAATGAAAGTACAATTCTCCAATGTTTATAATGTATTTCGGAATTTGTCAAAGAAATGATAAAAATGCACATGTGCATGGATAACTGTTACTCAAATTTATTTATTTTTTGAAAAAAATTATTTTTTTTGTTGACAAAATATAGCGAATTTTTCAAAAAAAAATATTAAAAAGATCAAAAAAAATTTAGGTGTTTTTTAGATTTTTTTAGGTATTACTGTTTGTGTTCACACTGGTTCTCGCGGTTCTCACAGTTCTCACAATAAACGGTGGTTCCTAACGGATCCTTATCCTATATATATATATATATATATATATATATATATATATATATATTGGAGGGGGATATATTGAGAAATCCTACGGAACGATATAGAGAGGTTGCAGACGAACATGTATTCAGGAGACGAATAAGAGGTGATTTCAAGAAGGAAAAGAAGAACGGATCAAGAGTCAGGTCAGGTTCGCAACGAGTAATTGTTCAGTTTATTTTACTTTGTGTTTTCAAATATTATGGATTATTTATTGTTTAAGACTTGTTTCGTGTCTCGACTATGAATTTTGGCTAAACGTTTATCCACATGGGGTTGTGATGATTATTCGTTGTTAATTGGTAATTTCTTGGATTCCGTAATTTGTGTGATGGATTAATATTAAAGTAAAAGACTTAATTATCTTTTACTAGATGTGTGTGCATGCTTTACTCTAATCTATTTTCGATCGTTCCTTGTGTGTTTTTGTGAATGTCTTTCATGTATAGATGCATGTTAGGTTACCTACTTTGTGTTTGTAACTAGTTTATGGTTTATGGTGCACGTAATCCATAGGAACATTTTTTGATAATTTAGAGGAGGTTAGTGTTCTACCTATTTTTGAGATCGAGAGGAGATAAATACTTAGGATTGTCTTTGACGTCACACCCCAACCGATGGCGGAATCATTCGGGAGCGGCACTAGGCGAATCAGATTGTCCAAGAGAATCCATAACAACTATTATAGCAAGAATACTTAAATGTTCGACTTCCCATACAATTAAACAAAATATTTCAAATAGTCAATACAGATTTCATGTCTCTCAAACAAAACTACTCCGACAACCTAGATTTTTATTGTAGGTTTCTAGATGTCCTATGAAATTCGCAGCATAAGCTAATCCATCAATTTGTCATATACGTTAAAATAAAAGTCAATACAATAATGTAAAGGTGAGCATACAGGTTTAGCATAATATAGTAAATAAGCGTTTCGCATAAACCGCATGAGCATACGTAAGAGATGTGAATCATGTTAATAGCATTGTTACAAGTAACCATCAAAACGCAAGTGCGAGTCACGCGAACAAGTGTCCACATAAGGCGAAATATAAAAGTGTGAGCCTTAACAACCCCGGGCCTCCGGGTGGCGGGTCAACCTCTAGCAAGCTATCATGTCAAGGGTGGCATACAAGTCATCATACAATTCAGTGATTCACGTATAGTCATGTAAGTGCGGGTTGCGTTTAAAGAGTTTAAGCGTTGTGTGTAGTGTTTTGATATAGAGAACGTATGTAACACCCAAAAGTGCATTTAAGCAAAAAGGGGTCAAGTATACTCACTGTGGGTGCGTAACGGTTAAGTACGAGCGGAGGAGAGCGAGGATAGTGCCGGGTTAGCCTGTAAGCAGGATCAGAAGTGCATCAGTCTTCCATAGCGCTCAATCGGTCGAAACAGAGTGACGGTGTGGGAACAGGTCAATTCGTATGAATTAGTTAATTCTCACGAATTGCTAAATTCGTACGAATTGTGGTTCGTACGAGTTGATCTGTTCAGTGTCCAAAATCGAGTGTTTTCGCGTCGTTTTTTCGTGAAATCGAGTGTCCATCCTTCCAACCTTAAGTTACTGAGCAAACTAAAAGCTGGGGAGGTCTTTTGAGCATTTTACTCACTTATAGGAACTTGGGCTGGTTCGTAAGAATTGAGCCAATTCGTACGAGCCAGTCCAGTTCACACAAGCTGACTGTTTGCGTCTTCATGCATCCGGAACTGAGTTTTCGTCTGATTCGGATGTGATTTCGAGTCCTCTTCATGACGATTTGGACACCGCTTCGTTCCACTGTTTAGTGAACGAAACATATGTCGGTTTTGATTCGTTTAAGTGTAAAAAATCGAGTTTAAAACAGTTTTATTTGGATAAAACACTTAGTGAGATTGAAACAACAAGGTTTGTATCTTGAGAAGCCAAAGCTAACTCAAACACACTCATTTAAGTGTGAATCCAAGGTAAAATCAGAAAATTTTATGAAAAAGTTGAAGGTGTTCATAAACAGAGAAGTTTAGATGAAATCGGAGACAAACTCGTGTAAAACCATAGAGGAAATCGTTATGTTTGCGTGAAAAATAGTTGTTTCTTACTTGGAAATCAGAGAAAACGAGTAGAGAGAGATTCGGTGCGAAGGGGCAGCAAGAAGGGGAGCATGAGTGTGTTGAGTTATAGGAGGTGAGGGGAAAGGAAGCAATTCATACGAATTGTACCAATTCGCACGAATTGGGCATTCGTACGAACTGGCCAGTTTCGTGCGAATTGTTTTCCATTCACGCGTTGGCTGTTCGTTTGGTGTTTTCGTTTGTTTTAGTTAGTTAGGGTTAATGTTTTAGCGAAACGTTAAGCGTTGTGTTAAGAAAATAACGCGATAGGTCGAGTTGTGTGAGCGAGAGCGTTGTAAGAGCGGTACAAACCATAGAACATAAAGCACACATAACACATAAAGCAACATAAAGTAACATAAATAACTGCGGTTGCGATTAGTGTAATAAGCGAGGTCGTAGGTGCAAGTGGTTACCGAACAAACAAACACACTCGGCATTTAACTTAAAATAGTTCCCTGTGATTCATGTAATGTGAGCGTTGCGATTAAAGCGTTTTAAGTGTGATGTTATGTTGAGTGATGAAATGTATCTAGTATAGCATAATTCCATTATTTATCGAATCTCGGATTACAAAGACGGTTACAAAGGATAAACAATAGTAACAGAACAACCGGAAAAGTCGGGTTGTTAAAGTCACCCTTACTTTAGGAAATTTCGTCACGAAATTTAAGTAGTAGAAGTAACAAAGAGATGTGGATATTTAGCTTTCATATCACTCTCGAGTTCCCAAGTGAACTCGACACCACGTTTGCCTTCCCATCGGACTTTCAAATAGGAATGCGACTGCGACGAAGTTTCTTGGTCTCTCGGTCCATGATTTCTACTGGCTTTTCCACGAAATGCAGAGTCTCGCTTATTTGCAAATCTTCGAGAGGAACATGAAGATTTTCTTCAGCTAGACACTTCTTGAGGTTTGAGACGTGGAAAGTCGGATGTACGTTGCTGAGTTCCTTCAGTAATTCAAGTCGATAGGCCACTTTGCCAATTCTTTCCAGATTCTTAAAGGGACCTATGTATCGTGGAGTTAGTTTCCCTTTCTTTCCAAATCGGATCACTCCTTTCCAAGGTGAAACCTTTAAGAGAACGTGATCTCCAACTTCGAACTGTAGGGGCTTGCGGCGTATCGGCGTAGCTCTTTTAACGACTGCGAGATTTCAGGAGATTGTCTCTAATCTGGAGAATCTTGTCCGTCGTTTCTTGTATTAACTCTGGGAGACATTTCAATCCGCGCTCGGTACTACTCTTAATCTCAGTACCGCATTCCATCCTCAGACCAACGGTCAGACCGAACGTACGATTCACACCCTTGAAGACATGCTTCGATCGTGTGTCACAGATTTTGGTGGTAATTAAATATAAACCCTCAAAACCCAAATAAACCAGTTAAGTAATTAGTTGAGTCAGAGTCTAGTTAGCGTCGATAGTGTCTCGTGGGTTTGATACTCGGACTTCGGTAGGCTTTACTACGTACGATAGATACACTTTCATGTCAGTGGTTTAGCATTTAGAGAGTCTTAGTTTATAAATTTTAAACTAGAGTGTCTAGGTTTGGTTAGTTTTTATAGACCATATTCAGCACATCAAGTTTTTGGCGTCGTTGCCGGGGCACTTAGGTGCTTGCGTTATTAGCTTTGACTGATCGTACTTGGTTATTTGGTCTTCTTAGGATTTGAGTCTTAGAGTTTGTGTCTAGTAGTAGTGTGTTGAGTCATTATTTTTTTGTAAATATTTTTATTAGTTAGTTTTTTTATCTCTTCTTCCTCTACGTTGTGCTGTTTGTGTTACTTTCTTCATGGCAGGTTATCATAGCAAGTACCCTCACTATGTTCGGGCGTTCATGGAATCATGTCAATTCTTCGCTCAGATAACCACGACAACACAGGACCAAATAGATTCGAGGTTTCCCAAAATGCTCGCCATTCTTGGGTGAATGTTCGAGACACTTAGTGAAATGATGAGGGAAAGCATGAATCAGCATGTGGATCCGATGTGTCGGGGCTGCGATGGACCGCATTGGTATGAAGATTGTCCGGTTTACATGAATCAGAAGAAAAATCAAAGTACAATACGGTTTACATGGGATGATTACTACGATGATGATATTGGCTTTAAGAGATGAGAAGATGTAGAGTTAGAAGAGGTTGAAGAAGAGCTTCCCGGCGATCCAAAGGTTTCGGATTTAGAATTAGAGACTATAATGGACAAATCAGTTCCACCTCCGATTTAGCAGGACGTGAAACCCAATGGGTATTCCACGCCATGGTATTACGGTCCTGAACCCATTGATGATGCACTGAAATAGTGTTTTAATGTGTACACAATCACGATAAAGCTAAATTTAAATGATACACTTGATTGTATTTAATTTACATTGGATCATGGTTTAATAATAATAATAATGATAATAATAGTTTCTAAATTATATATGTTATACCTAAAAATAAAATCAAACCATAGCAGAACTAAACAAACACCAAGTTAGGCAACAAAAGCGTTACTGTTGAAAAATATATATAAAAAATAACTCAGCTTATATTGAACTAAAACTTGCCCACCCAAATAAACCAATTAAACTGAAATACTATTCAACTCTTTTGTATGTCATTAAGATAAGATAAATAAAGATTAAGAATTTCAATCTTTCAATTTTAGAGTGAGATTTTAAATCAGTCAATGAGAATGTGGGCCAGTATCTTTAATTCTGACTTGGATAGTTCACACTTCACAAAGCTTGCGTGAACTGATCACTATATTGGGCAGAAGAAATTTTTGAGTGTAGGGCCGGAAGTGTAAACAAAATTTTGTGTTGGTCTGTGATAATGAGTTTATGAAGTCCGTGACTTGGGCTGCAAAATTTAATCGTTACCTGGGTTTTGAATTCCAAATTCATTTGAAAAAAAGTTAGCAGTGGGCCAATTAAAATTGTTGTGTATTGAAAATTAAGTGTGTGGACGGGCCTTATAAAATACGATGTTAAAGATGCACAGAAGGGGTTTTAGGTCGTACCGTAAGGCCCAATCGATTTTAACCGGAACCGGGTAATTCAAGGAACTGGACCCAGGTTCGGGAATTAAAAATAATACAAATATACCTGGTTAGGGTCGGGTTCGACCGGTTCCTACCCAAAAACCGCGTACAACCGGTTCTTCTTTAAAACGTCTTTTTTAAGCGTTTGAACCTGAATTCTTTAACATTTTTTTCATAAAGAAAACAAACATTAACAACAATAAAACTAAAAAAATCATTATTTATTATTAATTGTTAATATTTCACCAATACAACTTTTTATACTAACTTTATTTTTACCACCCATTGCATAGTCAGCAAGATCTTCATTGGATACGTCCGAAGATAGTCCATCCTCCACTTCTTCATCTTGTACTCTAGCTTCAAGTAGTATTTCATCTTCGAGGTTTATCTTGCCTTGTATAGATGTATATGATCCGCCATATCCATATGATCTTTTAGGCAAATTTACATCTCTATCTATCGGGAGTGAGTTTTGTTCTTTGTATCAACAATACCATGCCACTAAGAGACAAAGCGGATTCCGAAGCTACCGTAGAAGCTCGGACAGTTAGTAAATCACGGACCATGTTGGATATAATTGGATACTCGTTTTCCTTTCCTTTTTATCAAGCCAAAATATCAAAGTTGACATAATCTTTGGTAGACTTAGTCCCTACATAGCTCGAATGATTATACCTACCGAGTTCACTTGTTGAGGTATCACCCTTTTGACGTTTATATGTCTCGTCTTGAACAACATTCAACATCGTCATAATCAGGTCCCGTATCGAGCGTGAGTTTAAACTTAAGCTCGATTCTTGAGACATATTTATGTGTGCTGACGACTATTACGCTCTATATTATACATAATTTTATATAAACATTCTCCTATAATTTAAATAGTTATTATTGATTTTCATTAAAAATCATACATGACTAATGGTTATTATATTAATTGATTAGTTATTGAATTATATCACATTTGTCTACATATAGACAATTCTTAAGATGAAATTAATTACAAATTTAATGGAACAATAATTGAGTTTTTTTTATGTTTTTTTAACGGGAAATTTGGATCATTGATGGACCAATAGAGTATCATCGTGCCACCAGCGGAACCATCCAATTATATTCATCTCCACTAGGCAATAATGCCTATACACTAATTCAGAAGGAAATCCAATAAATCTGGAAAAAACCTTCTTGTAGAAATCGAATTCATGACCTAATGATCATAAGCCTTAGCACACCCTCAAGATGCCATTATCGTTTAATGCCATAGACTTTTTTTATGTATTGGATCTTTAATAAAATTGACAAAAGATAAAATAGAGTATTCAAGAGAATTAATTTGAAATGACAAAATAGAGCATTTAAGGGAATTAATTTGCTATATATGAATGAACTAGGTTAAAACTTCATGTATTACACAAGGTAAATAAATGTAATTTTAAATATTAAGTAATAAAACAATATATATTTCAAAATCTTATATATTACATAGAGTTGAATAAATGTAATTTTATATATTAAATAATCAAAAAAATCTATATCTTTAATACAGGTTAAATAAATTTATATAAAATAAAATATATGTAAAAATTGTAAGGTTAAAGAAGAGTATGTCGTGTGACATTAATTATAATCATTTATTTAGATTAGATTAAATGGATTCATACAATTTAGCAAAAAAAACGACTTTCAAATTTTTTTTAATTTAAACTAAGTTATAACCCCGTGTATCACACAGGTTGAATAAAGGAATTTTATATACTAAATAATAAAACAATATATCTTTAAAAACCTCGTTTATTGCATGGATTGAATAAATGTAATTTTATATATTAAAAAAATAAAAAAGTTATATATATAAGAATCATATGTATTGTACGGGTTGAATAAATGTAATTTTATATATTAAATAATAAAAGGTTATATATTTAAAAACTGTATGTATTACATGGGTTGAATGAATGTAATATTGTTAACCAAATAATTAAAAAAAATATATCTTTAAAAACCCCCCATGTGTTACACGAGTGGAATAAATATGATTTTATATACTAAATAATAAAAAATATATATTTAAAAGACTAACGGATATACTCGATACACGATAGATATGGTGATTGCGAAGATGATTATTGAAAAGAAGATACGGGGTCAAACATGTTATTCAAGAAACAAATGGACAACCATTTGAGTGATAAAATATAAATTATATTTAAAAAACCCGTGATAAATCTAATTTTATATATAAGTAATATTGAAAGTTATATACAATTTGTTTAAAAAAATGTAATAAAATTGATATAATATTTTTTAATAACGAAAATAAAAATAAATAATATATTAATGCAAAGTTTTGTTTTGGTGATAAATAATTTGGTTATTTAGAATTATCTTAAATTAACAATTAAATTTAAGAATAATATTTTATTAGAAAAATAGAAGTATTCTATTCGACATATAAAGTAGGACATGATTTCATATTAATTTTTATTTATTTAGTTAATATAAGATAAAGAAAGTAATATGATTGAATAGTTGAGATGTTGTATGATGATAAATCGGTTAACTGTATTATAATGTCATATGTTTTTAGTTGTATATTTTTTGAATTATTTTTAAAAATATATTTGTAATTTTTTTGGTATTATTTTATTAAAAAGTGAATATTATACATATAATTATATTATGTCTTAAGTTATTGACGCCATCCAAAATGTTTTTCGATTTTATGTCTAGCATTATATATACCATGGTAAAAGTTAAAATAGAGATAATTACATCATGGAAAGGAATAAGAGTAAAGTTGTATAGGAGTATGATCAAATACAAACCCCATTTCGTATACAAACTGTAAGAACCATTTAAAAAGTGTCATTTGGCATCCATCAATTATAGAGAAATGGTAAAATAATAACATAAATAATATCAATTATATTGAATTAACTACAATTATGCTAACAAACAAATAATTTTTTTATTTGTATCTTCCTTTTGTTTTCAATGTGGTGATATAATTCTTCATCAAGAAAAGTGCTAATATCATTTACATGTGTGCTAAAATCAATTATCTTGATTAATTTTCATGTGCTAATATAATTCAAAAATGCTAATTTTATGTATATATTGTTTTAGTATGTGCTAATTTAACTTTTTTTTAAGTGCTAGGATCTGTTCTTACGATTTGTATGATAAATATGGTTTGTACCGGAACCAACCCCAAGTTGTATATTACAAGAAAATCAAATAAATAATATCATAAATGAGAAGTATACATTAAATTTAAACTAAATAATAATAATTATCTATAACTAAGTAGAAGAGATTAAACTAAATAATATTTAGTAGGAGAGTTATCTATAATTAATTAGAAAAGATTAAACTAAATAATAATTATATACAAGAGATTGGCAAAGATAATTATAGCCTAATATGATGACAAATGTCACAAAGTGGTTTCTTTTATTATATCATATAGATATAGATATAGATTTGTTCTATTGGAATATAATTAATCATAATAAGATGATTTCCATTGGACATCTTTTATTGGATGGAATAAATAAGGTTCACTCATAACCATTTCCGTCTAAAAATATTAAAAATATTTATACAGTTTTCTCTCTCCAGAATCTTTTTTCCGATATATTTACAGATGAACAGTAACTTTCCCATATATTTTCTCCCCCCTCTACTCACAACCACTCAAAACACTACCGATAATTCTTTATGATATAACAAAACCCTCTCACATATTTTTAGGGGTTTCATTGCGAATGCTCTTAGAATAACCCATGCTCCCCATTTTTTTGTTCAATCTCACCCATTTAATGTTAGCCCTTGATTATTTAATATATGGTTAAAATTACTTCTTATCATTCCTACATAAAACATACTTCCTATTATATCCTGATCCTATATATAATCTTTTTAATTGAGACATGAGATATAGTACATTGTAAAACAAAAACATGTAACATCTAAAATAATATCATGATAAAAACATGTATAGTAAGGTATAACAAGAACATATAAAATCTAAAAAGATATCATGACCCAATTAGAACTAAAAATACAGATGATTTTGTAAATTCTCCTAAAATTTAGTTTATGTTATTTATCCTAATAATCATAATCTAAATTATCTATCTTACTTCTCTAATAAAGAAGAAATTGAGCTGAAATAAGCAATGCTTACTTGGCAACCAATGAGCTATCCCAACTCAGCTTTGCTTACTCTATTATTACATCATCAACCTCACTTTTATTTATTTAAAATACATAATAATACATAATTGTTTTCCCTCTTCATTCATTTAAATTTCAAAATTGAAGACATATAAAGTATCTGGGGATTTCAAATAGACCATTTCAAATTTCAAAATTCAAACATAATATCTGCTCTCTCTCTCGCGACATTCTTTGAACTCTTCCATACATGAAATCCTAAATCTCAAACAACCCTGATCAACACTCAAGATTTGCATCTACAAGATTTGCATTCTTTGAACTCTTCCATACGTCGATGCATCAGATGGTACATTGAAGCAGTTCTCTCTACATTGAATCTACACTCACTCAACAACAATTTGCAACTGTTTCAGGTTTCTTCGTACTGTTCTTTCAATTTTTCACTTCAATTTGTTGTTTCATTCATAATTCAGATCGAACAGGTAACCGAGATGGACTGAAATTAGCCGAGGACAAAAGGTAAGAGGAACCAGTTTATATTCTCCGACCTCACTCTCTCTTCTTCTTATTAAATTTTCTCGTGTATCTGTAGTTTTGTGCTAGATTACTCTTTACCAAGAAGGTACATACACGGTTTCAATAGTTTATATTACAAATTTGATTCTTTAGTTTTTAAATATTACTAAGATAGTAAGATGCATACCAACTGTTTGATTTTATTATGAGAAAAAAATTCAAGGAAATTGGATTTGCTAGAGTTACAATTGTGGTTTATGCTTAATGGCTTTCTTTATACAACTGTTTTTGGATGCATTTCAGTCAAGAATCTCATTCCTTGTAAAAAAATTGCTCATCAAATTTATGATGTCTGGTACTGTAGAAACATATATATGCTAATCATGACAGATTAACTTAAACATATGTTAATCTATTTTTTTATCTTAGTTTTAGAAAAATATCATTTTTGAACTCATTTTATGTGCTCAATTTAAATGATTTCAGGTTGCACAACATAGAACACCTTAACACAACCTAGACTAACCATATGATCATGACAAATCCAAACAGGTAATAGATTAGTTTTCACTACTTTTTGTTGTTTATTGGTTTGATATATTTAACTACTTTGTGGTTTTAATAGCGTTTGGAGATTTTGATTGTTTATGAGTTGTTTTAGTTGTAAAATAGATAAGAAGGATGAGATAACGATGATTAGCTCGAAAAAGTTTCTTTCGATTATTGATTAAGTGGATGGAATGCATCATCTAGGTATGTTTTTTATAAGCTTCTTCAGGATTATTTGTTTTATAAGTCAATTAGAAGTAGACTTCTATACTATGTTTACCTTTTTGGTGGTTTTAGGCTGACATAAATTGGAGAAGCAAGAGTCAACAACTCTTCGAGGTCTGTGATGCAATTATTGTAAGTCTATATTTTTTTTCAGTTTTCGGCTACGTATGTATTGGTTCCGTGTATTTTTATAATTTATTTGAGTTAATTGATTATTATAATTTATTGATGTTAGAAGTAAATGTTTGAAAGTTTGATCGCTATGTTATTGATTTTATAGGATGTGGGAACTTTAGCAATGTCCAAAAGTTGATCGGAACATGGCGCTTAAATCGGAGCACAAGGAGAGTAAAGTTACCGATCAGTCCGTTGATGAAAATCTTAGCGAGCGCAGAGTTCTTCGTGTTGGTTTTTATTCGATTCAGAACTTTATTCGCGATACAATTTGTTGTTTAATGGTTTGATATATTTAACTACTTTGTGGTTTTAATAGTGTTTGGAGATTTTGGTTGTTTATGAGTTGTTTTGGTTGTGAAATAGATAAGAAGGATGAGATATCGGCGATTAGCTCGAAGAAGTTTCTCTCGATTATTGATTAAGTGGAAGGAATGCATCGTCTAGGTATGTTTTTTATAAGCTTCTTCACGATTATTTGTTTTATAAGTCAATTAGAAATAGGCTATTTATTAATGATTCTATACTCTGTTTACCTTTTTGGTGGTTTTAGGCTGACATAAATTGGAGAAGCAAGATTCAACAACTCTTCGAGGTCTGTGATGCAATTATTGTAAGTCTATATTTTTTTCAGTTTTCGGCTACGTATGTATTGGTTCTTTGTATTTTCATAATTTGTTTGAGTTAATTGATTATTATAATTTATTGATGTTAGAAGTGAATGTTTGAAAGTTTGATCGTTATGTTATTGATTTTGTAGGATGGTGGGAACTTTAGCAATGTCCAAACGTTGATCGAAACATGCCGCTTAAATTGGAGCACAAGGAGAGTAAAGTTACCGATCAGTCCATTGATGAAAACCTTAGCGAGCGTAGAATCTTCGTGTTGTTTATATCAATTCAGAAATTTATTCGCGGTACTTTTTGTTGTTTAATGGTTGATATATTTAACTACTTTGTGGTTTTAATAGTGTTTGGAGATTTTGGTTGTTTATGAGTTGTTTTGGTTGTGAAATAGATAAGAAGGATGAGATATCGGCGATTAGCTCGAAGAAGTTTCTCTCGATTATTGATTAAGTGGAAGGAATGCATCGTCTAGGTATGTTTTTTA